>LR990363.1:12106558-12731558 GCA_905147345.3 Mythimna impura
GAATGAATTGCAAGCACAGAATGTTTGTACAGTTTTACGAACTTAACGCGTACGAAGTCGCGGGCAACAGCTAGTAAAAAAATAATTCTTTATTTTCAGGCAACTAAGGCCCATAGACAGAATACACAGAATACTTATTACTCCTTTAACAGCTAACGTCAACTAACGTCAACATCACTCCATAAAACAATAACTTAAAATACAAAGAGATTTAAAGAGAATTTAATGTCTTTGTTAAAATATTATGTAAATTGTTTCCTCACCATTGGACACAAATAGAATTCACAAGCGCATTCAGCGACCTAAATAGTATATGTGATAGTGTTATCCAGCATCAACATAATTAAAATCAGCAAATATAGCAGTGGCAGTACAAGTACGCTATTGGTACTTTGCAAAGAGATTTAAAGACAAAGAGATTTAAAGAGATACAATAGAGCGGCTATCAGAACAAATGTCTTAAGAAAAACTGTCATCCTATGTCTCAGTGACGCCATCTGGCTTTGAATAGCAAACTCGCGAATTAAATTTGTCAAAATTTATAATTATAAATTATATATATATATATATCCTTTAGTTCGGTAGGTGGCCAGGGGCTTACTTACTTACCATGATAATGTTAAAATGTCAGTCGTACGAGCGAAAAAGAGTGATGGAGCTATACATAAACGTCATAATGGCGGGACCAACTCTTGTATCCAAATGATTCTACCACGTATATTTAGTACGTTTTAGTACTATTTTGTACCCTTCCTGAAATTTTTGTACCTCACACGGTGTAAACGGAATTTCATGATATTGTTGGCCCCGCCATTATAACGCGTTATAATGGCGGGACCACGCTTGTACGCCAAAACTATAACGAATTTCAGCATTCTGATAAAACTAGTATTTAGTACGCGATTTAGTACCTCCGAAAATCAACAATAAGTGACGAAGATACTATTATTTTCTTTACAAAATATATTTTTTTATTTTTGACATTTTCTACGCCTAAATAATTTGACGACCAAAAATACGTCAGGTAAAATGTTGCAGTTACATTTCGTGCAGGCGCTTTATTATTATTTATGTATTTTATTTATACTATTACATAACACTATGTTATTAATAAATATTGAGTAGGCCACACAGGAAAATTATTATTGTACGTTTTAATATATTTTATAAAGTTATTACTATAAATAATATGTACATCCTACTTTTTTATGATACCCTTTTTTTACAATTTTTACTTAAAACTGAAATATATAAAACGTACAATAATAATTTTCCTGTGTGAACTACTCAATATTTATTAATAACATAGTTTTATGTAGTAGTATAAATAAAATACATAAATAATAATAGAGCGCCTGCACGAAATGTAACTGCAACTTTTTACCTGACGTATTTTTGGTCGTCAAATTATTCAGGCATGTCGTCAAATTTGTGGCATCAGTTTTCTTTTTGTGAACTGACCATAAATATGCGACAGCGCAATGATACTGAATTCCTCGATTTATTGAATAGTTTAAGGGTAGGCGAACTGACGACGGCTCAGCTGGAGTTATTATGCGAGCGGCGGCACGTGCCTTTAAATGGCGAATTTGCACATGGAGTTGCTGTTCGTATTTTTCCTACGGTCAGACAAGTCGACGATTACAATGATAAAATGAGTAAGGAAAACGCAAAGTTGCACCGGACTTATCAAATCAACGCAGTGGATGAGTCTCGTGAAGTAGCGACATATGGCAGGAAACCACCAGACAACGTGATTCCCAAAGACATCAATAACTGTGGTGGTTTTTTCTATATAAAATAAATAAAATAAAATAAAAATAAAAAGCCTTTTATTTCTTGCCGATTATAACATTTATTAACATAACATTATATTACAATAACAAAAGCATTTAAGTGATTTGAAAATAAAATGATTATTGATAAATTCATAAATTGATTGCATGCATATGTAGGTACTTATTTCATTATATATATATATATATATATATATATATATATATATATATATATATATATATTATATTTGTATTCATTTTCATTATTTATATTTATTATTATTCATGAATATTTATTTTTTAAATATTATGTTTATGTACATAATTATTATTAATTTAAGTGATACAAGAACCCCTCTTGGGTAAAGGCCTCCTCCAGATCCTGCCACATGTCCCTGTCCTGTGCTACTTCAATCCAGTTCTGCCCGGCTATGTGTGTAATGTCGTCAGCCCATCGACTGAGTGGTCTACCCTTCCTTCTATGGCCCGCTGGTCCTGGCCACTCCGTTGTTCGTAGTGTCCATCTGCCATCGCTCATTCTGGCTATATGGCCTGCCCATCGCCATTTCTACCTCTGAGCAAAGTTTAAAGCGTCAATTACATCGGTCTTCTTGCGAATTTCCTTATGTGGGATTCTTTGTATTCGTTTTATTTTCATCAAACTTCGCTCCATGGCTCTTTGAGTAACATTTATTTTGTATTTAATTTTGTTTGTAAATTTCCAGGTTTGACATGCGTAAGTCAAAGAAGGAAGGAGGCATGAATCCATAATTCTTTTCTTAAGTTTTATAGAAAAATTCCCCTTAAGAACTTCTTTTAGACTCCAAAATTTGTTCCAGGTATTAACCCTTCTGTCTACTTCTTGTTCATTGTTTCGTGCGTCAAATGATATTTGCTTTCCTAAATACACATAGTTGTCCACGTAATCAAGCTGGACATTTCCAAGTTTTAGAATCCTTTGTGTGCTATTTGACATTACCTTTGACTTACTTAGATTCATTTCTAAGCCAACCTTTATGCTTGCCTTGTGTAATGTAGATATCATATACTCTAGATCTTGAAAGTTTTCAGATAGGAGAACAATGTCATCGGCGAATCTCAGATGTGATATGTGCATTCCTTTGATATTGATGCCTATGTTTTTGCTTTTCCAATCTAGCGCACTTATGACTGACTCTAAGACAGCAATGAAAAGTTTAGGCGAGATTGGGTCACCTTGTCTGACTCCCCTTTTTATGTTGATGGGTGGTCCTATGCTTTCTAGTCGAACTCTACTTTGGCTCGCCTCATAAAGGTGTTGCAATACTCTTACGTAGGTTATGTTGACATTTTGTTCGCAAAGAGTATGCCATATGGACGAATGTACTAGAGTATCGAAGGCTTTCTGGTAATCAATGAAGTCGATGTAAAGCGGCCTTTGAAATTCCTGGTACTTTTCTATTATTTGTTCTAGCGTATGAATATGATCGATGGTACTGTACCCCCTTCTAAAACCTGCTTGTTCTATCGGCTGACTCCAGTCTAACACTTGACCAATCCTTTTACCAATGGCTGAAGAAAACAACTTGTATATAGACGATAATAAGCTAATAGGTCTGTAATTAGAAACGTCTCTAGGGTCTCCCTTTTTATATAGCAGTATTATGTGCAATTCAGACCATTGTTTGGGGGTGGAAGTCGTTTCGATAATCATATTAAAAAGACGAACCAATGGGGCTGCCAATATCAGTTGACCCACTTTAATAATTTCATTTGATATTTTATCCGGACCTGGGCTCTTTTCGGCTTTAATTTTCTTAATTTGCTCGATAATTTCAGTGGTATCAAATGCTTCTATTGCTTCCGTATTTTCAGTTACTGAAAGATGTGTATATGATCTGCAACTTGGAGACTGCCCCTGTGTAGGGCAGTTGTATAATTTTTTGGAAAATTCAGATGCTATATTCAGTTTCTCTTCCCTGTTACTATGTGTCTTGTTTGATCCCTTCAGTCCTTCTAACCAGGTTTTGTGAGTTCTTAGTTCTTTATAAGCTCGTTTCAAGCTGCCGCATGAATTTAAATATTTCTCTATTGTTTGTGATCTGTGAGTTTCATAATCATGTTTTATTTGTTTACTTATTAATTTGTAAAGTGCTTTTAATTCATTTTTCATGCTTCGAGTTTTTTGTTTAGTATTTTGAAGTTCGTGTCTGCGTCTTATTAATTGTCTTGTGTGCTCAGTAATTATTGATGATTGATTTACTGCTCTCTAAGGTACGAGAATGGGCATTATTCACACTAGTTTCTATAATACTAATTAATTTATCATAATATTCCTGTACATTGTAACTTGTTTGATCTTCCAATAGACGTGATATATTGTTATGTAGAGATTCGCAATAAATTGATACTTGTTTCTCAGTTTTCAATGATTTTGTAGTTGCTTGATTGTAACTCGCTCTGCTCTTTTTAGGTATCTGTAATTTGATTTTAACTCTTATTGGTCTGTGGTCAGATGGATATTCCGTGTTTAGAACCTCAAAATTATGAATTATCTTGATATGGTTGCACATTATATAGTCGAGTTCGTTTTTTGTCTTACCATCAGGTGATCTCCAAGTCCAAGTTTTTTTGGTTTCTTTTTAAAAAAGGTGTTGACGATTGAAAGTTTGTTTTCATATGAAAACTCGATTAGCCTTTCTCCTCGACTGTTTCTGACTCCATAACCATATTTCTGCATTATTAAGTGTTCTCCTGACTTTGGAAAACCTACTTTTCCATTAAATTCTCCCATAACTATTATATTTCCCTGGCCCGCAAGGGATAATGCTTTATCTATAGTTTTGTAGAATTCATTTATTTTATTTTCATCTGCAGCCTCAGTTGGAGCATATGCCTGAATAATTTGCTATTATTGCTTGAAATTTCTAATTTTTAAGGTTAAAAGGGTAACTCTTTCCGTTAACCCAATTATTGCCTCTATATATTTTTTCAGGTGTTTTTTTATAATGAAACCGACTCCATAGAGTCCTGCGGTTTCTCCTACAAAGTGAAGTATAAATTCATTATATTCTTGTATTGAATTGCCGACTCTTCGTACCTCTGATAAACCTATGATATCGTATTTTATATTTTTCATTGAGTCTACAAGTTCAATTAATCGCTCGTACGATGATAGTGTCCTCACGTTATACGTTATTATGTGGAGTGACTTCTCTGGAGGGTTATGGTCGCAAATCTCCGCGGTGACGGGCCGTACTGGAGATGTTTGTGGAGGGGCTCGTGCTCGTTGCTATTCACTTGATATTTCTTGGGTTTGTACGATAATCGGTGCTGTGTTTGGATTTTTTTGTGGAAGCTCAGTCTGACGTTTTTGTGTAAAGAAGGAGCTTATATCTGGTTTGTTTCTTTTCTGAGTTCGAGTGTATGTATTCTTACTTGTGAAAATATTTTCCTCTGGACATAAATTTCTTTTCTGATTTCTGTTCGAAGGCAATCCCTTTTCTCCTTGTATAATTAATTTGTCGTATTTAATAAAAGCCGGTGGTTTTTTATCATCGATAAAAATTGGCGTTGAATCCAGAGTGATGTTGAGACGTAACATTGCAGTCTCAGAAGGGCTAGTGAATGGAGCTATGGGCATAATAAAAAAAATCAAATGGCCAGCCCTAAGAAGAGATCAACTGGAGGAGGGGGAGCTACCGGAAGCCGTGTACGTAAAATTTGATGACGATACAATTGCTGTTAGGCTAAAAGATAGTGACGGTTGTATACCTATACCTCCATCAAGCACTACGTTTCAGGCAAAAAGGGGTTATGGAGATGTTGAACGTCGTATGCTGCCTCTAATATTGAGCTGGGCGGTAACAGTCCATAAATTGCAGGGGACCACCCTCGAAAGAGCTGTGATTGACCTCGGTAAAAAAAACTTTGCAAAAGGACAAATATATGTAGCTCTAAGTCTTGTCAGAAGTTTGAAAGGCATAGTTTTATCAGATTTGGATGCCAACAAATTATTGAATCGATCACACGACGACCGATCGATGACAGAGATAACGAAGTTGAGAAATCTGCCATCTGACAATCAAGGCAACACATAAACGCGACATTAAAATTATTTATAGCTCCCTAGTCGTATCGCTGTTAGTTCTGACAGCTAAATATACGTCGGCCCAGGAAGATGAAGAATATGAAGATGGAGGAAGGCAAGAAGCAGTTGAATAATATAAAGACTTAACATATCCTTAAACTTCAATCAAATAGATTGTGGAATAAGCCTAACGGGGAAACCACAATAAATAAAACGCGCCCAGCACACTACCTCATAGGTGGCGTGGAAACGTGTGCATACTACAAAGAATACAATTTTAGTAAATGATAGAACCGTTTTTTTCAGGAGTTTATTCGATGACACATGGATGCTATCATCAAAACTAGATTTTTGATGACACCTTATACCCAGAGTGCACCTCATGACAATTCTAATAACCCCAAACACTGCTGGGATACATTGTTTTATGAAGTTCCTTCCACCTTCCGGCTCCATTATCAGATCAGTTCGATAATACCTTATAGCCAAAGTCCATCTCATGACAATTCTAATAAGTCCAAACACGGCTAGCTTACATTAATTAATTACGGAGTTCCAGTGCCTACCTTCCGACTCCATCATCATCATCAGATCACTTCGATGCTACCATTTTCAACGTAACAATTCAGGACCATTTATTTATTTTTTTTCTCCTCCCCCTCGGACCGCAGTAGCGTTAAAACGTGTGCACTCGCTAAATTTTTTATTTAAATACTTATTTTTTCGCTAAATTATCGAGTAATAAATATCGGACGAGTACTAGGCGCTCAGAACACTGTGAAAGGTGGAAGCGGAGCGACTCAACGGACAGAGCTGGACAACAACACCTGCGACGGCGATAGCCCTCCTTTGTGTTACGTACGCCGCAATCCATAAGCGACGGCGTTTTAGTGAGTAAATATTACTTTATCATCCCAGGAGAACTAATTTATATGAAATGTCTGTTAAACGAACACCACCGAAAAGTAATACTAAACTCGACAGCCCTATGCATTATGGATCCGATTCTATGCTTTATAATAATCCCAATAATCAGCAACCCTCAGGTTTCAATATCACAAAACGTTCTAAACGTCGACTAGACGAATCTCAAAATGATACTGACGTCACTTTGTCTGACTTACTGGCCAAAATGGACGAGTTAGAAACCCAGCAAGATGCTAAATTTGCTTCATTAGAAGCACACATAAAAGAGCTTACATGTCAAAATACTGACATAAAAGATGCCATGGTACTCCTGTCGGAAAAATATGATGACGTCCTTAATAATCTGAAAATCCTACAACAGGAAAATCTCCACTACAAAAATCAAATTAAAAACCTAGAAACAAAAATGGAACAATTAGAAGTTAGTGCAAGATCCACCACAGTTGAATTTAGAAACATTCCAGTCGGCAAGTCAGAACATAAGGACAACTTGGTCGAGATTGCTAAAAAGATTGGTGAAGTGGTTAAGGTTCCCATCATTGATTCAGACATAAGAGATGTGTTTCGATTGAAATTCAAAAACAAAGAAAACGGTCCAGTAATTTTAGATTTTACCTCGACCTTAAAGCGAGAAAATTTTATAAGAGCCACAAGAACATACAACAAAGAAAACCGTGAGAAGCGCCTGACCACTGCCAGTATAAATATGACGGGACCAGTTGAGCCCATATATGTAGCTGAATCTCTCACGACGTCGATTAGGCGCCTGCACTATCTCACTAGAATGTTCGCAAAAAAACACAACTTTGTCCATTGTTGGACTTCCTTCGGCAAAGTGTACCTAAAACGCAACGACAATGAACCTCGTCTTCGTATCACCTGTGCAGAAGATCTAGAAAAACTGGAAAAAACATCTGACTGGGTTTTTTGTCTATAATCTACAGTAATACTTTTAATGCATGTTTTTTGTTTAAGTTTTCACGTTTTAGCTTCAATAGCGCCTATAATACCTGTCTTACAAATAAATTATGTAACTCGAACCTGTATGCACACAATTCACACAAAACTCATACACACACCCATACACTTTTTCTGAATAATACACACATACACTTTTCACCGCATAGTCGCATAAACATAACACATTCACAGAATCGATTTTTTTCTGCACCCATTAAGCCTAAACAACCAATCAACTTCCGAAACCCAACAAATCTAAATATTAATATATGGGAAAATTACCTACATTCCAGTGATGAATCACCAATGAAATTAATAATGAATATGTCCATTGAATATTATCCTTATTATAAAATCTATTTTACACAAATTCGATGAATTAATTGATATTCAAAATGAAATCGACACCCTTAAAGTTGCCGACGTAGCTGTATGCGATGTAGATGACTGCACGTCTTTCCTGACTGTATCAAATAAAAGCCTCAAAATATTTCACCAAAACATTCGCAGTTTGAAATGTAATATGACTGGACTACTTCCCATCTTGGCTAGTTCAAAAGTAGAGTGGGACTGTATCGTCCTCACTGAGTGTTGGCTACCTTCTTCTTCATACACACCTAGTCTGGATGGATACGACAACTTCGCTTCTGCGATCAACCTCACCCAAAATGAAGGAGTTGTGGTATACTATAAAAGCAACTTGTTTATCACGGTGGAAGAATACAATATAGAGGATGCGAACTGCTTAGTCATTGCCCCTAATAAAGATACCATAGTGTTTGCTATTTATAGGCCTCCAGGTTACAAAAATCTTGACAACTTTTTTAGGTCTCTTAATTGTTTGCTATCAAAATATTCATCAACACAAAATCTGATACTATTGGGAGACATCAATATTAATATAGCTGAACACTCTACAGATAACAATTACTCAGCTTACCTGGACTTACTCGGATTCCACGGCATGTTGACTGCATATACTCTACCAACACGCAATAAGACTTGCCTGGACCATGTATTCCTAAGGACTAAACTGTCAGCTCATTGCCTCATTTTGAACACTACACTTACCGATCACAATAGTGTAGCCTTACTCATAGCTACTCTGCCTAGACAAAAGTCCCCAAAACTTGTTAAACGTATAGATTACTGTCACTTAAACCTGGAAATGAAAAATATAGACTTCAACCCTTTGTATACGATGACCGACGCTAATCATGCGGCCGATTTTCTTCACGAAAAACTAACTGAGGCTATTAATAAATGCTCTAAAAATATCAAAATTTCTAATCGTAAAAAGATCTTAAAGCCCTGGATAACCCCGGGAATACTAAAATGCATAAAAAATCGCGATAACCTATACAAGAAACTTAAGAAAGACCCTACTAACGAGATTCTACAGTCCACATACAAAAGGTACCGAAATTTTTGTTCTGGGCTATTAAAAAAACTAAAAAGAAATTTTGATAAACTACAGTTTCAGAAGGCAGGAAAGAACTCAAAAAAAATTTGGCAGCTGGTCAAAGAAATAACATTTTCGAATAAACCCAAAGATAACCCACTGGAATTACTATGCTCAAATAATCCTCTAAAGTCAGCAAACGATGCAAATCACTACTTCGCAAGCGTAGGTAAAATACTGGCTGAAAACATTACTTCGAAACACCCACAAACAACGCCACAACCTTTAGCACAGTGTTGTCATTCTTTTAGTCTTCTGCTCACCGATGAGGATGAGGTTGGGTCACTTATCTCGGGCTTAAAGAGTGAGTGCTCCACCGGTCTAGACGGAATACCTTGTCGAGTCTTAAAAGAGAATGCTGATATTTTGACCCCGCCGATAACATTCGTCTGTAATCTTTGTTTTTCCACTGGTGTATTTCCCAGGATTTATAAAAAATCGCGAATTCATCCCATCTACAAAAGTGGAGCCAGAGACTGTGTCAAAAATTATAGACCCATTGCCATTCTACCAAGCTTATCAAAAATACTTGAACGTCTAATTAACAGAAGGCTCATAAAATATCTAGAAGATAAAAACCTCTTATCCAATGCACAGTTCGGATTTAGAGCGAACAAATCCACGTCGGATGCGGTGTTGGAACTGACAAATTACATAATCGGCAACCTAGACAATAAAAAGAAAACTATTGGAATTTTCTTGGATTTGGCAAAGGCTTTTGACACAGTCTCTGTGCCTACACTACTGATGAAGCTCGAAAGCCTGGGAATCAGAGGTTTGCAACTGAAACTGTTAAAGGACTACCTAACGGATAGAACTCAATGTGTCCAGATAGGAAATACGACCAGCGAAGAGGTCCCAGTGACCTTCGGAGTCCCTCAAGGAAGTATCTTGGGCCCAACACTGTTCCTCTGCTACATTAACGATCTTTGCCAAATTCAGATTTCCAACTCAAAAATCATCGCGTTTGCGGATGACACAGCTCTGCTGTTTAGTGCTAACACTTGGCCAGAGGTATTTACGAATGCACAGCAAGGTTTTAATTTGGTAACTCAGTGGCTAAACAGAAACCTTCTCACACTTAATGTTGATAAAACTCACTATGTTGCTTTCTCAACTAGGTCCAACAATAAGCCGGATCCGTCACTTCAAATAACATCACATATATGCCCTAACTTTAGTAGTACTAACTGTCTGTGCCCTATTCTAAAAGACCAGTCATGTGTTAAATATCTAGGAGTAATGATAGATAGTAATTTGAAATTTCATGCACACATAGACCTTATTTCGGCTCGAGTCCGCAAACTTATGATGATCTTTAAGTCTCTAAGACACGTAACTGAACCGAACGTGATTAAATCAGTTTATTACGCTTTGTGTCAATCGCAACTGAGCTACTGCATTACCTCCTGGGGCGGTACATACAAAACATATTTCCTAAACATTGAAAGAGCACAGCGTGCACTTCTGAAGGTAAGTCTGTCCCTACCATTTGATTTCCCGACTACGGAGCTCTATGAGAAAAGTGGAGTTTTAACTGTCAGACAGCTTTTTATACACGCCACTGTATTAAAGCAACATGACTCGGTTAAATATGAACCAGATAAATTTCAAAACCAACGTCGCAAAGATAAAATTTGCCTCGTCCCATTTTTTAAAACTAGTCTAGCCCAAAAGTTTTTCAGCTACCAAGGACCTAACTTATATAATAAATTAAATCGTAGCTTATCATTCTATTCCCTACCAAAAAGGAAATGCAAAGTGGTGGTTAGAAATGGGTTGCAGAAGCTAAACTATTCACACACAGAAAGCCTCCTTCATAATAATTCAATCTCATCTTGATTAAATACATCCACATCTTAAACACTCACCCACACCTTCACACATACCCCTTCACAGACGCTCATACAAATCTCTCACCCTCATTCACATAATCTACACTCCACAACTAGATACACAAAACACACATATACATAAGCGCAGCGTACACAAATTAAAAATACTAAGTATAACACCACGCTGCCTTCGAACGAAATCCGCTCCGCTTATTAATATTAGACCGCAGTGTATCACAGCTACATAACTATATCTCTGCGCCTGCGGCGCGGTAACGTCCTGCAGCGAACGGTGGATCACTCGTCCGCCGGCATTCATGCCATATGCACGTGATCCCGCGCGATAATTCTTTCCGAATGACGGTATGTTCTTGTATGACGAGCCAGTGCGTAAGGAAATAATTATTGTGGGTGACTTAGTGGATATTTTGTTCATGTTGTTTTGTGTGCACTGCGCTTCCACAATTACTCATAGTAGGTAATAGGCGTTACAAATTTTTTTCTTTATTTAATCGTTGTTTGCTTCTAGTAAAATCACTCCAGAATTGTATACATACGTAGTTTTGAGTTCAACCTTTTTTTCTTTTTTTTTTTTGTTCTATTTTGTATAAGTACCTTCACGCTATATATAAAATGCACCCAGTCAAAATTGATTCTACATGTCCAATGGGTGGGGCACTGGTGATCCGTAACACAGGCATCCCACGCCTTTCACGGACACCAGCTCCTCACATATGTAACACATACTAGACTGAGTAATTGTACCGTTTTAGCTATAAACAAAACATTGTGAGGAGAAATAAATAAATAATAATTATTATTATTATTATTATTTGTATTGGCATAGTCGCTTAACTATCTTCATTGTGATGTCTATGTGATTATGAAGTTCCGGTCACCATTTCTGGTCTTCTTCATCAGTTCCACTTCATCAAATATTACTTTTTGACTGTAAATGCTTAAGTTCTCGATGAAAATACCAAAATCACTATATGGTTGCCTATAATATTTGAGGAGTTCTCTCCATTCCTCATGGAACCCATCATTAGAACTAGATTTTGAAAAAAATTGGACCAATCTGGAAGCATGTCCTATAACGACGAATTTCTGAGGTAACAAACATAAAAAAAAAGATTAAAAAAAAAATCAACCGATTTTATAACCTCCTCCTTTTTTTGAAGTCGGTTAGTAAAATAATAATTCTTTATTTTCAGGCAACTAAGGCCCATAGACAGAATACATAGAATAATTTTAAAAATAATGAGCTAATACATATTAATAACATACAATAACTAATCTATTTTTTAACTGACTTTATCTTCTTTGTACTATTGCACACGAAGTGACGGCATCGTGTTTCGCTGCGAGGTCGGTATTCTGCCACGAAATCGTTGGTACACGACACCCTTTTTCCCCTTTTCCCTTTTTTCACCCTTTTTTCCTTTTTTTTTGATATATTAGTTATAAGTTTGCGCCTTTTTCGGCAAATAAAATGTTTTTCTTTCTTTCTTTCTTTGGCCAAAACTGTCCTTTGAGGAAGGTCTCCAAGTAATGAGTTGGTACTGGCACCCTCACCACAAACGACTTAAAATTAATGTTATGGCGCGACTCCAACTGCACGACTCTCAAAGTCCAGTTTGTTTTTATGAAGATCAGATAGACCTCCATAAAAACGGCAGTCGCTCCTCGTAATATACTGGTGTGCAGCTGCATTCGGTGAGACTGGAAGTCGACACCAATATGGTTGGGAAAGGAAAGGCAGACACACATTTTAGAGGAACACGATGCTTGTGATTGTATTGGCTAGCAAGTGATGTGATGATGTAGACTTCTTCCACAAAGTCGCCTTATCAACGAAAAACTCTCTCTATTAATATCAATAAGTAACAAGCTATAGCTATATTTCAAATTAATTTAATTTCATATTCATATCTTTATTTGCATACCATAATGTCATTAGAGATGTTACATTATTGCTTAAAGTTACAATTATGGACTCTGTAGGGCACAGCAAAAGATTAAATTAAAATGATAAAATTGAATTAAATTAATAAGAGAAATATTTACAATAATGTCATTAACTTAAATTAAAATAATAATAACAATAATAACAATGTCATTTTATAAAATAGCTCTGTTAAATTAATCACACTAAATATTACAAATTTTCCAGATTAAGTCATATATATTATTGAGATCACATAGTACTTATTATTTAATTATCCATGTCAATTAATATTACTGTCATTCAAATATTCATGTAGTGTATAATATGCTTTTTTGTTAATATTTGCTTGAGTTGACTTATAAATGATATTTCACTAGTTTCATTCTTTAGGACATCTGGGAGTTTATTATATATTATAACTGACATGACATAAGAACTGTTTGAATGCAGTTTCATGCGCGAGAGAGAGGGTAATATTAACATATTCTTATATCTAACTGATCGGTCGTGG
The DNA here is from genome assembly GCA_905147345.3 of Mythimna impura. Taxonomy (NCBI): domain Eukaryota; kingdom Metazoa; phylum Arthropoda; class Insecta; order Lepidoptera; family Noctuidae; genus Mythimna; species Mythimna impura. Next base: position 12,120,049 of record LR990363.1, read on the forward strand.
GATGTTTATCTGCACGAGTTGTAAAAAAAGTCATGTATTTCCTAACAAACTTACATAATTCTAAGATATAGATAGATGTTAAGGTAAGTATTTTATGTTTTATGAAAAAAGGTTTACAAGTTTCTGTTTGGTCTATGTTAACAATGATTCTAATTCCCCACATTATTATGCCATAGCTGAGCCATGAGTGAGCGTAGGTCGTAAGTGCAGTTTGTAGGTCGGTGGTTTTCTTTACTTCTCGAAGTGCATAAGTAAATTTTGATAATTTAGATCTTACTTTCGCTATAATTATGTGGTTTCCAAGAAATGTGTGTGTCTATAGTGAGTCCTAATAATGTAAAGTCATTTACTTGTTCGATCTCTGTGTCGTTAAATGAGAAGTTGATTGGTAATGGGGATTTTTGCCGAGGGTGGAAAGTCAATAGCTTGGTCTTTCTGTAATTAATTTCCAGATTATGTTCCTCCATCCAATTTGTTATTAATTATTATATTTATAATATTAATTTATTTTGTTTTAATTGTAATTAAATCCATATTAATGTAATGTATTTTAATTGCAATTTTATTTCATTTATTATTTATCGATATGCTGTGAATTATTCTAATGTTGTGTCTAAATTTAATTTATTGATCAGTTTATTTTTTAATTTACTTAATGCTTTTAATTTTTATCTGTTGTGTTGTAATTAAATTTAATTTATTAATCTACCTTTTTTAATTTGTTGCAATTAGTAATTGTTACCTTTTCTGTATTGTTTTTAGTACTTATAATATGAATTACATAATTATCTATAACCGAATATAGTGCATGTGGTATTAGCCTATAATTAATTGCTACACTAATGGATGTAAGTTTCGTTTTAATATAATTTAAATGTATTCTGTAAGCAGTTGTTGGCTCACCAAATAAATAAATAAAATATATATAAATATAGGTACCTAACTACCAATTTTGTGGAGGAAATACAAGCATAGAAAACTTGCATAACGGAACAGGGTTAAAAGTCCAGCAAACTTCCCAGACAGGTCTCATGTCTGGTCCGGGAAATTGCCATTACGGGCTGTTGTATTATGTTCTAATCGCGCGGAGAACTCTAATACCGCGATGCAGGATTTTGAATTTTAGTTCCTATATAGCATCATAGATGTCGCTATACACTGATAAATGACTTTTATGCTTTTTTTCAGTGGCTTTTCTTTCATCTTAACTTTGGGCGGTTCATTGAGTCCAGAGAGCTAAAGTAACTGCTAGGGTATTCTGCGTTCCTGCAAAGGTCCGGCGGTAAGCCGGGTCCAGACGAGTGTAACGTGTAACGTAATCCACCGTGTAATGTAACACGAATTCTACGTGTGGACGGCACTACGAGCATTACATGTAACGCTCGCACGGCGCTCGGGGTTGATCCATCGGCTGTCGGTTTTTCGCGCGAACACAAAGGCGCTCGCAGTGCTCGTTTGGACGGCGTTCGTGACAGTTGTGTCGTGTTTATGTTCATGATTTGGAGTGACGAACAATCACTTGAACATAAATGCTGAGATTTTAGATCCACAAGTAAAGAAGATCTTCTTTTATACAATTTAGTTTTCTACCATCGACGCTTTCGACGTTTCCGGTCTTCAGTTAGTAAATACATGAAAATAAAAGCCGCACCAGCTATCACGACTTTCCTATTCGGCATGTTCATAGCAACTGAGTAGAAACAGCTTTGAAATAGTTTCGCGTACATAATTCGCTTTGCGTTCGTGTGCCGTCCACACTGTTGACGCTAAATTACACGTAATCTTACATTACACGTTACACTCGTCTGGACCCGGCTCTATTCACACCGGGACAGCTTCTAATGTTATACAAAACATCCTCAAAATATATGTCTTTGTAAATAAATTTATTAATTTTTTTAGGTCCTTTTCTGTACAATAGATTAAATAGAAAATTAAGTAATATACAAATTAAATCACTATAGCTGTAAAAAGATTATTATCCAATTTCTCCTAAGCATGTCTTACTTAGAGACAGAAGACCTACTTGCTGTACGTAAATATTAAGCGGAGCCCCCTTAAATATATATTTTATTCTGTTTTTTAGTTTTTGTTGTTATAGCAGCAACAAAAATACATCTGTAAAAATTTTAACTGTCTAACTATCTCGGTTCATGAGAATCAGCCTGGCCCTCAAGTTTGCTATTACAATAGTGTCAGAATAATAGTCATTGATTTCATAATTGTTGATTTTAACAAGTTTGGTAATATACTAATATAATGGCATCATTATGACTTTCCAATGGTCAACCACTGATACTCCATTAAAAGAAGTGGCATAGAATGGTAATCTCGTAAATATTGTCAAATGAATGTTTCACGTATGCGGTAATCTGCTAAAATTTTGACAGTTCCTTTGATCAGTGACCTACCATTAGAACGTCATTGTGCAGTCATCGCTTTTAATAAACTCGATATTGTCATTCTACCACAACTCTATTACGAGACCATTGACCGATCAATTATAGATCATTACGAATTAGCAGATTACGAACTTTTAGCAAAATGACAATGGGATCGTGTTGGAATGACGAATTTATAAAATTAGCAGACTCGAGCCCCTGGTGACGGACAGACAGAGACAGACAGACAGACGGACAGACAGCGGAGTCTTAGTAATAGAGTCCCGTTTTACTCTTTGGGTATGGTTGGAAAAATAAGTGGACAAACTTTTAATTTGTATTTGGTTTATTGTGCCATTTCATAAATAAACAACTACCGTGATTACATTATGTACAGATACGACTGCCTAAACTGTAACTACAATAAAATAACTATTTATTACACTAAAGACATTCTAACGTAAAGGAATGATTATTTTCAAACAGGATTATTGAACTAATTTACACATATTTTCTACAATATCACAGAATTATAATTATAACTATAAATAATTACGTAATTATTGGGTGTAAAGGTGATTGTCCATACGAAATTTAAAATATACGTACTACAGTCTAAAGTAAATCTATACACTTAAAAATTTCGCCCATTTTGTGTTATCCAATATATGATTTTTTCAAATTATAAATTTGATCCTCAGTGGTAGTCAGAATCTAGTTGTTGATATAAATGTAACGGATTTTTTAATTTTTCATTGTTTTCTAACTCGCCATTATTGTGGGCACAATCACCTTACTATTATAATTTAATTAAAATATCTATTTATTTATTTTCTAACTTCGAATAAGTACCAACAAAATAATTTATTACTTACAATATTCTTACAGTTTTTTTTAAAATCTATGGGTACTTAACGTATACTCTATTTTACTAGATAATATGGACACTTTACTCAAAATATCTATGATTGAATAATATGGCATTCATTTACAATATTATTATGCTTTATGTACAGAAATATAAAATGAAGCCACACAATTAACTTTTGTCCGATAGATGGCGTTGTAGTGGTTAATGTGTTTCAATACTTTTTAATTTGTACAAAAAGATCCGGTTTTCTACGTTCTTCTAGTGATAGAACTATTTTAAGCTATTTTATTTATTAAAATTTATGAAACGATAATTATTACATTTATCTACGTTTATGAAGTACCTAAAATATGAAAAGGTTTGGTACTTTCTGACATTTTGTGTTGACTGTACTTACATTAGTACTATGTGAAATTAGATTAGTTGGTAAGTACCTAACTAAAACCCAGTTATTGAAACAAAAATTATCATAAAATTAATGTGACACACGCGCTTTACCTTGGTGGACCGAATTTTCAACAGTCTATCACATCACGTGATTTTCGTTTAAATCATTCAGTTTCGATGATTTATTTTCAGAAATCGGTGGTAAGTATAAAAAATAATCCACTGAACACATCACTCCATGTAAACCAGTACCTAATACATATTTCTCAGCTGCTATTAAACAAATCAATTTCCCGCCTTAATTTCCGAACTGGCAGATTCCGAAAAGCAATCATTAGAAACGCCACTTTGAACAGAACAGAAACTGGCTGGTGAACTTCTATTGCTTAAATCTTGGCTACTTTCTATCATACTTCCACTGGGCTGCCGAAGAAAATTCTGGAACCCAATAGGATTAACATTCACCATTTTATCCGGCTTTTTCAAAAGCTCTTCTATGGAATACGGATTCTTCTTTTTTTCTTTTTCATGTGACTTCTGATCTTCGTCGACATCGGGCCTGTCAGTGCTATCGTCACTTGCTTCAACGGAGATGTGCTCCGAGTTAGAATGTTCTGACTTCACTTCATCTGGGTTTATTCGGTTCAGGAGATCGTTATGTAGATTAAGAGCATAAGGAGAGAAGTTTTTGGAGTCGTGGTATGGCAACATTATTCTTTGCCAAGGGTTGATTGGGTAGGGTTTTAGGAGGCCTTGTGCTTGGACTTGATTGGCTAGCAGCCAGGATGTTGCCAGTCTTCGGTCGTACAATTGGGCCGGGTCTGTGTGTTGCGGTGGAGGGACTCTGACTGCTGTGTGGGCGAAGTAGGGGGAGCTCTGTTGAGATTGTATCGCTGAGGGGGGTAGAGAGTTCTTCATTGACATGTATTCCATCATGTTTGGTGGTAAATCCGGTTGTGGATAGGGTTCTGTAAAAAAAAGAGAAATCTTTTAAATAAAAAGAGTAATTAATCTATATACAGTTCGTAAACTCTTAATCAATCTTAATTTATGGTCATGTTGTTTAAAGCAAAGTCATCTTTAATGTTGTCAGGTCTTAGTTGACTAAAAAATCGCAATCGTAAGACAAACAGAGCAGATGCTTTGTACCTACTCGCCACCTATGATTGTAAAATGTTTGATGTCCAAAACTAGATTTCCGGTGATTTAAACACCTTATACGAACAATATGCTAACTAGGTTACAACAACATAACTCTTTCTGTTTTTTTCCTGTAAAACAACTGGAACTTTGTTAAATGACCAACATAACTCAACAATGTCTCAGAAAATGCTCCTACGCATAGACGCACCGGATTTTAAACGTGTCCACCCAAGATTTAAGTGTAATTAAATAAAAAAATAACATTTTATACGGCTAGAGACTTCCTGACACCTGTCTGTAGAGTGCCGAGAATATCATCCTATCAGCCATTAATTAGTTAAGTCCGTTTATTTTTAATGTTGTCTATTTAACGTTCTTTATTTGAATTTGATGTTTGACTCGTTCCATTCACGTTCTTTATTTGATTTTGATGTTCGAATAACGACTTTTTTAGGTGGAAAAGAGGTGTTAATCAAATAAAAAGTTTTTTGATGATGCGTCAACTCGCCAAGTTCGTGGTGATGATCTCGTTAGGGGTTATAAAACGATGTCATCAAATATTTTATTTTATAAGTTAGTTATTGGTTTTTGATAGTTTTTTGCTGGCCGTAAACGAGAAGTAGGTGACTGATAAATTCTTCATTGAACATTTTGAATTAAGAACTTGCTAATAATTGTTTTTACTAATCCCCTAAGTATTTTTTTGTAAATAGTTTACACTGGCCTGTTGGTTTAGTTAGTGGCCCTGACTTCTATGGCGAAGGTCGAGGGTTCGAATCCTACCCAACACAAATGTTTGTGTGATGAGCACTATCATTTGTTCTGTGTCTGGGTGTAATTTATCAATACTATGTATGTATTTAGAAATATATAAGTATGTTTATCATTTGTCTAGTACTCATAGCACAAGCTCTGCTTATTTTAGGACTAGATGGCGTTGTGTGATAGTTGTGGAATATTATTGTTATTACTCTAGCGCTCCCCAATAACAATGACCGATCAGAAGATCGAACCTATTCACACCATAGACCATGCTTCCGCCTGCCACTAAGACCCAAGAAAACGTTAGCAAGATCATCATTAACTAATCAACTAGGTACTCAAATCTTACCATGAGCAGTCCTCGTATCATCATCGCTCCATGCCAGGCCACTGTTCCTCAGAATCCTGTTCACACTGGACACCGAAGGTATGGAGTGAGGTTCACACACTCTTGCGCTCAGCAGTCTCTCGCGGATTTCCCACGCGAACATACCGGGGTTCTCTTGTTTTAGTCTCAGGATCTTCTTCACTACTGTCGGGGTTGCGACTTGCTGTGGAAGAGAGACGATTGTTAGTAGAAGTAGATGTTTTAGAGTGACGTTTGCTGATTTTGAAGAAAGGGATTATCAATTCGATAATCATGCATAGCCCTTTCAACATCACGGATTTTTATAAAAATAAAAAACTCTCGCCAAACGTTCCCACAAATTCCGAAAAACTAACAGATACATCATTAACTGCGTAAGTAACACAAAAAGCGTAAGTATATAAAGGTTGGAATTTGTTTAAACCCATTTATCTGTCTCATATATCAGACTTTGGCGCCGTGGACACGAATTAGATTTGTCACACATTAGACTGTTGACGTTGAAAGGGTTAAACGTTATGATTCAAATTAATTGTGCCAAAGCATGAGCATTCGAAAAGAGATTAATATAATGAAGATAAGAATTATCAATAGAATGTAGAAAACCACCCTATCGTTGCTTTGCAAACCATGATTATTTCTTTAAAGCAGTTCGCTATATGAAAAATGTCGATCTTGGAGTTCTCACGGACATGAAGGTACGGTCATGAAGGGATGCGGTGTTGTTTGAAAGAGTTACCGTGGCCCTGGACAAGAAAGGGCAACTGAAGGAACACAGAAATATTTTTGTCAGTAAAAGTCTGATACTCTCACCCAGAGCGGGATGAGTTAGGTATTTGATGTTTTCCCATCATAATCGTCATCATCGTTTAGCCGAAAGACGTCCACTGTTGGACATAGGCCTCCCCCAAATTTCACCATAACGACTGCTCCTGTGCATCTCGAATTCATCGGATTCCCGCGACCCTCACTGAGGCCTGCTCTTCCCAACTCAAATAAAAAAAAATGCTGTAGACATCTCATGCCCATTTTAAAATACAAACACAAGTACCTAGCATCTTTTGAAGCCTGATTATTTTGATTTAAATATATTCATGCCAAACAATGAGGCATCTCATTGTTCACCTGAAATAATTCATCTAATAGAAGTCGGTTTAGAGCTTCAGACTCATCAATTTTTTAGTTTGTAAGTTTATACTGTACAACACCTTGGACTTCCTCCGTAACGTTGTACAAGTGCTTGTAAATAAATAAATAAATAAATAAATCAATAAGAACTTAACGTATTTTCCTTACTAAACAAAAAACTCAATTTCCGCACCGTCACTAAAAAACAAAAACAAATAAATAAGAAACAAGATGAAACGGAACTACAGTACAACAGTTAAAATCAAAAGCAGTAAACATTGCAGTCAAGGAAGCCAGCCTCGATAATGACGATATAATAACTCCACAGCTGATGATGCGCGACCGGCCTGCCACTACGCAGAAATGTCATCATTTATATGTTTATGTGCAGCTTATAGTGTGAAAGTCACTGTTTTTGTCACACATCGTTTCGTTATGGAAACTCGGACGTGTGTTTTGGGAAAGATGAAATTGGAGCTATTAAAGCTTTTAGTTTTCTGCTCTACCCAAGACAAACAGTACTGTGATATCGAAAGGAGATCGCATGAGGTAAGTTAACGAACTGGCATGTAAAATATACTTCTAAGGATTTTGTTGTTCTAGAATAGGTTTAAAAACTGAATAGAACAAAGAAATGTCTAGTTTAAATAGTCCAGACGCAACCGTTGTAGTGCGACGTGATAATATTGAAATCCAGTAAAAATATTCAATTAAGATAAAAGTATCTACTTATTTCATTTCAAGAAGTAATAAAGATCCCGATACCGTCGCAGAGTGCAACAGTTCCTAATATTCAGATTAGACAGGTGAAGTCTGCAGCATATCCCGATCGCGTAGAATACTTAACCGAGTTCCAGTGCCACAATACGTACGATATGTTAAACAGTTACCTAAGTTCCTACCTTTCAACCGTCAAGTGAACACCAGCGGTTCACTTCAGAAAAGGCCTCTACATTGAATTGAACTAAATAGTTTTACCTCACAATTTTATTTGTTTTGAAAATGTTAAAAGCAGTCGAAAGGTTAAAAACTATGTTCCAATGTAAGTACTATTTTTTTTAGAAAAATATCTAACTGAATGCAACGGTAGCTACTTAGTTGCTTGATGATGTTACAATGATACCTAATGATAGTTAATTTATTTAGGAGCCGACATAGTCCACAACAACAAAAAAAAAATTAGCAAAAATAACTTATTGGATGTAAAATGCAATGAATTATACCCGACTTCTAGAAGTCCTGAAAGATGAATGAAAAGTCTAATTACCTACTGCTAATAGAGAAGGCAAAGAATTCGTGGCAACGAAAAACTTGTTAACAAAAGTAAAGTAAGTAGCTCTTTAGGGATAGAAAAGTTACCTATAGGTACTATACAGGCAGAACCAGACGCCAAAACCGTAGCAATCACTTTCCGCCTACAGCGACAACAAAAAAAAACATCGATAAGCCATCGTTTAATAATCTCACTACCTCTCACGCCACTGCGAAGATTAAATCGATAGAGGACCCCCTTTACTCGAATCGAATCTGATATATCGACACTCTAGCCGACTAATGAGCAAAGCCAACGGACTAAGCTAAGTCATTACAGCCCACACATGCCAGTTCGCACGAACTTTCATTTTAATACTGATATACTCGATTATTATTTGAGTAGACTACTTGTACTGTTGTAATGAAAATTCCTACACTAATAATATCGATGATATGGTAGATAAGGTCGGACATGACTTTGGTATTGCTTCTTCAGTTTTTGTGAAATTTAGTTTTACTTATTTGTATAAAACTTTTGAGCACCGATCGGTGTGTCGAAGTAAACATTTTTCAAAGATCTTTTGAATTAATCTTCCTGCCCTTCGCGGTTTCATTCGCGTCATTGGTTACCGTTCCACTTCTTTTGGTCGTAGCGTTATGTTATATAGTTTATAGCCATCCTCGATAAATGGGTTATCCATCACTAAAAGAAAGTTTTCGAAGTATAAGTTCCTAAGATTAGCGCGTTCAAACAATCAAACCCTTCAGCTTTATAATATTAAGTACAGATTTTCTTTTTGTTCAGTGGCTTAGCTAACGCGAAAATAGAAAACTATTCCAAGAACAGACCCCCGAGATAAAAAGTTATCCTATGTACTATTCTAGGACATGGACATGTCATCCGTATGCTATATTTCATTTAAATCCGTTCAGCCATTTGAGCCTATACCTTAACCTAAATTAAATACATCCACAAGCACATATACACAAACATTCGCCTTTATAATGTTAATGTGATGATCTTCAATGACTACGTTAACTTTCATCCACGACATTAGAGTACATAATTCTGGGATATCAATTTGTGGCATCTCTTTTAAATGTTTACCTTTTTTAATATTCCTTTCTGCTCCATCGTTATCACCATAGTGTTTCATTTGTGCAGATATTACACAAGCAACACTCTTTTTAGAATTGAAGACTAGTAAAGCTTTTTCAGTAGAACTTTCTACTATCAAACTCTTTTCCAAAAATGCTGTGTACATCGTCACGTTTAAACCACAAGCTTGAGAATGTACCTATTGTAATAGTAGTAATATTTAATAGTAGTTATATTAGTAATTTTTATTATGTTATTTTTTTTTTTAAAGAAACCTACTAGAAACACGTCCTAATTTCACAATAAAAACTTTTTAGAAAAAAAAAAACCGACTTCACTAAAAAATACACTAAAAGGATCAAAATAACTTTAATTTTGGAAGTCGGTGTTTCTCGGTATTGTTTGTTTCTTATTTATCACCGACTTCCGAAATTAAAGTTATTTTGATCCTTTTAGTGTATTTTTTAGTGAAGTCGGTTATTTTTTTTTTCTAAAAAGTTTTTATTTCACACTTTTTAGTTGCGATACACTTATAAACAGAGTGCCTATTTCTCATGACAATTGTTTTATTATAAAGTTCCTGTGTCTACCTTCCTCCTTCCGGCTCCATCATCAGATCAGTTCGATAGTACCTTATAGCCAAAGAGCATCTCACGACAATTCTAATAAGCCCAAACACGGCTAGGATACATTGATTAATTACGGAGTTCCTGTGCCTACCATCCGGCTCCATCATCAGATCAGTTCGATAGTACCTTATAGCCAAAGTGCATCTCATGACAATTCTAATAAGTCCAAACACGGCTAGGTTACATTGATTAATTACGGAGTTCCAGTGCCTACCTTCCGGCTCCATCATCATAATCAGATCACTTCGATGATACCATTTTCAACGTAACTATTCAGAATCATTCATTTATTTGTATTGTCATAGTCGCTTAACTATGTATATCTTCATTGTAATATCTATTTGTGTATGAAGTTCCGTTGACCATTTCTGATCTTCTTCATCAGTTCCACTTCATCAAATGTTACTTTTTGACTGTAAATGCTTAAGTTCTTGATGAAAATACTAAAATTACCATAGGGTTGCCTATAATTTTTGAGAAGTTTCCTCAATTCCTCATGGATTCCATCATCAGAACTGGATTTTGAAAAAAATGGGACCAATCTGGAAGCATATCCTGTATAGGGAAAAAAAATTTTGCAAATCGGTCCATAAACGACGGAGTTCTGAGGTAACAAACATAAAAAAAAAAATGATAAAAAAAAAAAACAACCGAATTGATAGCCTCCTCCTTTTTTTTGAAGTCGGTTAAAAAAAGTTTAATAAACTGTAACACCGTCAAATGACGCTTCAATCTCATAAAAAATCGTAAGTGTCTTTACGAAAAGCCTGCAAGTAACATTTGATGATTTGCTGATATCAACTTGAGATATATAATTTAAATGCATTTGAAAACATGTCCAAATTGCAAACTCAAGTAGAATTATATAACTACACTTATTTATGTAGTAACTTTTTTTACAGGGCATATTTTTTTCTTACTCCTGTAAAGATACCTGTGTTGCATTTATCTTCGTAAATGTATATCGATACAACTTACTCCTTTATAAGCTGTATTAGTAAAACCATCGTCACGCTCTACTTTAGATCGCGGTATCATCACAAGTCTATCGGTACTCTGTTACGGATAAGCGTAAGTATAGCAACATGAAGTGTAGATCATTGGAACTCCATTAAACGCTGTGTCCATCACGGTTACGATACGTCCCGGAAGATATATGTAGTGAAATGGTATTTCTTTATCTTTAGTTTGTTGCGTGATGTAAGTCATACATGTCATTTCTTTTTCTTTTTTGTTCACATGAGCTATGCGACCATATAGTGTGTTATTATAAGCAGTCATATCTAAGCTAGGATGATTGTCAATATGTGAAAAATTTAGAGTACACCAGACGTTTTTTAAACAGATTTAACGTAATTAGAATGTTGCCGCTCTTAAAACTATGGGAATTGTTTCTTTGATGTTAGCTAATGTACAGTCAGGGGTCAAAAGAGCAGTTGCACTTTACCAATGCTAAAGTGTCTAAAATTTCTGTATAGTAGACGTTCAATGATCCAAAAGTCGTTTATTCAATACTTTAGTTGCTACGCTACAAATTAAATAATTTATAAACCATTGACACTCTTCTAAAGAAATGTTAGTCACTTTAGCATTAGTAGAGTGCAACTGCACTTTTGACCCCTGACTGTACATTGCAGGTTAGCTGAGTAGGAGTACCTAAAGCAATTCTTCCAGATCGAAACTATCTTCTGAGACCTGGCTCACATGTATTCATTAACTTCATAACGGTTACCGTTATTGAAAATGTCTTATGCCGCTTTTAACTTGCCAATCCAAAAAGCTTTGCTAGCAATTATCTGCTCCACTTTACACTAGAGTCAAAACATTCGTACAATCAAGATGACTACCGATTTTTTAACATAATAACACCAATTTTCCCAACACCTCACGATCGATACATCTGTTGAAATTGAATCAATATTCCGAACAATTATCTAAATTCGAACCACCGAAAATCCATCATACAAACTTTTTTTGACACAACCTCCACGCATGTGGTTAAAAAAAATAATTATAGGACTTTTAAGTAGGCTGTCAAAGTTAATGGGTAAATAGTAGGGTATGAAGTAGAGGTGTGGTGAAGAATCGGTGAACGCAAGGCGTCAATTTTAGAGGGTAACCGATTATTACGCCATTAGATGCACAATCGATATCCTATTGAGTGGTCGATGCATCCGAATGCTAGTAAATGTTGCTTGGGTAAAGTCGTTGGAAACGTTTTTTTCGAAATTCATTAAATGTTCTATTTCCTTTCACAATATAACGGTTTAGTAGGTGAGAGAACTGGAGCTTTAATAGACTTACTGAACCAAATATTTGAGTCCGCATCAGTATACAATGTTATGGAACCTGAACCAGAACTACATCAGTACGAAAATCAACGGAACAAAAAAAAAGTGCATCGAGTCGGAATAGATCAGCATTTGGGATCACGATAGAAAAGGTGTTTAAATTACCGGTTGCACTAAGCAATTATAACAGATGCGTTTCTAAAGCTCCTGTCAAAATATTAAGGAAATCATAGTACTTTTTTAAAAGGCTACCATTTACATTAATTACCGTACTCGGATGTCTGTCATATCAGGTGTTTTACCAAATTCTTCATCTAGTGGATAGGATAATTTGATATTCCACATTAATACAGGTCCAACCTAGTTCAGGCAAAAATGCAATATATGCGTTATAATTGTTTTTATGTATCTTAATTTAAATGTTCCACTTTATTAAATAAACGATATTCTATTCTATTCTATTAAGTTTTCTTTGGCCTCTTCTTCTTCTTAGTCGTGCACTCTTCACAGTTTGATCATGGTCATGTGTCAGTCGAGTCTTGCGCCACCGCCTCTTTCGTGATGCGACGCCATGCAGTTCAGTCTTTATAACAATCTTAGCATTGCTTTCAGTCATGAGACCACCCATTGTTACTTTTAAGCTCCTTTTGTTATAGTGATAAAAAAACGTTTATCTGTCTATCTTTCAGCGTAAGCTCGTGAATATCGTAAAGTCGGGTTAGCCCGAGGTATTTTAGCACAAACGCGTTTACCAAAAGAAACACAGTATCTATATTGAGTCTTTGTCGGGTTTATATTGGTAAATAAGCTAGAGTCAAAGTTATTCTTTAAAGTCAAACTACAAACTAACCCGACTTTACCTTAAACAATATTTTATTAATTACTGCTTGGAATGTTACTCAAAGAGATCCTAATATTCTGACAATAAACAGATTTCTATTGGTCGCTAGTAGGCTATCAAATAAAATCAAGCCTCTAAGCTATCCGTCCAAAGGGCAGCCAATTTACAATGCCATAAAAGTTTTTAAATTCAGCTGGCGCCACTAGGTGGCGCTACCTTCCCACGAGATTGTATCAACCGGCAGAACGAGAATATTTGATTGACAAGCACCCAGCGATGCACGACATCCAATTACACAGTTTCTGGTTTCCAAGAAAAAATCGATGATACTTAGTTCATTACAAAATACTAGGTACTGGTGGTGATAGTTGGTTTCACACTAATAGTATACCCGATTGCCGCCCTAGCTAAGATTAAAATGAGTTTGATGGAAGAAGTTTCACCTCAAAAGTACAACACGCATATAAACACTACAATAATTATAATTTATTCATACATAAGGCTAATACTATGGAGAGAAATATACAGGACAAAATACATTGTTGTGTCGGTACAATCCTTGCTGAGATAAGGCTATGTGTTAGTGCATGCAGTAAACCACCAAACACAGACACCAAAACTAGGATATATGTCCTGTATTTCAGATGTCAGCGTTCCTTCCTGGCTATTTACAAAATGCAGCTCACATTTAAATTGTATTAAAATCACCCTATCACCTACCCAGCACTATCGTAGCCTAGCTTTACTTACCGCCTGCTAGAGCTCGATTATATTTTTCCCAAAGATATCCTATAACTCGGCTGAATTAGACAATTAATTAGCAAAGTATTCTAATTATACAGATCGCACTCGAAGTAGCCATGGGAGTACCTCATAGCTGTGTTCTGAGTCCCTATCCATTATATTTTACAGACAACTGCAGTACAGTCATGGCTTCAATGCTTGTTCTCGCTTAAGTGGTTACGGTCAGTATAGAGAAAACATCAAAATATAAGTCCCATAAGCCTTCAGCCTGAGTTTCGAAAAATTACTGACCACTGTAAGATCGACTTTGATATTACATTAAGAATTGATAGAAGCCAGAGCTGTACGTCCAAATGGTAGTGTCCAACATCGATGAGAAACTCGGGTAAAGACCAAGTCTCAAATCAAATCAAATCTAATGTCAGCTGAAACAGTCTCCGAGTATCTAAGCTCGATATCAAACTATAAACTGTACCTCACGATCAAATGAACGTACATAACCGCTTCACATTCCCCGCGACGTCACGGACCGTTTCGTTCAACACAACTTTTTGCCCAGTCGCGCGCATCAATCATGCCTGACACATCCAATATATGTTTTTGCACGATGCCGCAACGCGCTAACTGTCTACGCGTGCGATTAGCCTTTCTTATTACGTACTACGGATTTCTATTAGACTTTCCACATTTGATGGGGTGAAAGATAATTCTGCGGGGCGTGAGACCCGTTGCTTTAATACCATAATGGTAGATTGATTCGATATTAATTCCAAGGATGCATTAACAGCAGGTGCCTAGGAGTTGACATGTGACTTTTTTTCTCGTGTAATAAATGGGTCAACGTTGTGCTCATTAGGCTTGCATCCTATCAGGAACTAGGGTGTAATTATATGGTTTACGGAAGCTATCAAGAGAGATAGTATTAAAGTAATCTATATATCATTAGGCGAGGTTTTTTGTAGGGTTTGATTGCGAATAATTAATGCTTATGTCCATGTTGTACGTAATGACATGTATCAGCTTTAAATATAGTCTTGTCTCAATGGTTTTGTTCCTAATGGCTAGTTTGGAAGACTATTTTCGATGCAAGTTTTGACACATAGTCCAAATGAAAGAGATATTGTCTTCTATAAGGTGTACTGGACTAAACTCATATAATATGATGACGAATCAAATTTAAAGGCGAGAAGCGAGTCAGATCAGACAGAGTTCTCGATTGATCTGAATCATTACACTATAACAATAAGAAGAGGATTAATCACTCACAGTATCATGCGGAAATGTTTGGAAGGGTTGCCACTGACGTCACTATAAGCGTGGCTCCCTACTGGGCCCAAATGTTATGAGGGAAAAGAAAGCCATCCATCTAAAAGGGTTACCGTGAACCTAGAACGCAAAGGGTAAATGAAGAAACATAGGTAGGTTATAGTTAGTAAAAGTCTCACACGCCCTCTCACTTCAACCAGAGCGGGAGAAGTTATTTGATGATTTACCACCTAAAAAAATACCAATAAAGATAAGATAACATTTATTGGCAATAGCAACAATTTTGACGTCGAATTCTTTCCTGTTAAGTTGCATTAGATGAAGACCCCTCAAAGTGATACTACTCCTGATGCATTCGTGGTCATTTCTACATAATGTCATACCAAGGTCATACATAAACTGCATTTGATCAAACGATTGAATATCTGTCATGCCCCTTGCCCTTTTGGAGACCTTCGCCGATGACAGGCGTGTCAGAAATGTTTGAACACACTTTAGCATGCCTCAAAATGCTAAATAAACAGAGGGGAATGGATTTTTCCGGTGACCATAGCCGATGAGTCAACATTTTTGCAAACAACATATCACGTCAATTATGAAAAACTGCATAAAATACTGATATTTAATTTAATTTTATGACATTATGATATTAATTAACATTTTAGAATAAATAAATAAAGTAGGTACTATAGCTATAAAGTATTATGTGATTAAAAACAGTTGCTCAATTACAATTAAGATATTTTAATAATATTTGGTCTAAATTGAGATTTTGAGTATGTATTGTCAATAAAATTGTAATTATAAGATTCAAACATTCTGTGGATCAGACAGCGTAAACCAGAATTCTTCCGACATGCGTTTAGGGTTACAAGGTACCTGTAAAAACTTTGCGCATATTAATAGTTTAAAAAGTTGAATAATATAGCTAACTTATGAGATCAAAAACAATTTAATATAAATAATGGTGGTATCGGTGTGATATGACATCTAAAACACATAGCACAGACAGCAGTGTACTTTGTAGAATGAATTGCAAATAGGGATAGCAACATTGCTGGCACTGAAAGCGAATTAGTATTTTGTACAGCTACAGATAGGTTGAGGTACGCTTAAACTCAGTTGAATATCTCATCATGAAACTATACTTTTTTTTTCCACAACGGTCACACATCCCCGTCTAGTCCCAAGCTAAGCAGAGCTTGTGTTATGAGTACTAGACTACTGATAAACATACTTATATATTTCTAAATACATACATGTTATAGATAAATTACACCCAGACACAAAACGAATGATCGTGCTCATCACACAAACATTTGTCCTGGGTGGGAATCGAACCCATGACCTCCGGCATGGGCCACTAACCACTAGACTAACAGGCCCGTCAAAATTTTAAATGCACTATAATGACTATGGATTCAACATGCACCAGCACGTTGAAGACATAGTTAATAATGGATGCAGAAGTAGTAGTACAGTATAGAAGAATTGTGATAGGTCTATATTGTACAACATCACACCTCGAACTACCCTTATGCACTGGCGTAATATTAAAATATTTATTAATCTGCAAGTATTAAAGAATCGTGTCCTTAAACCCCGGGACAGTGATAAATTAGGACTACCGGAATGCATTCCTACAATTACCTCAAACGACTTCCTCACCATTAAATCCACAAAGCGTACCAGCAAAAAGAATCAATTAAAGAAATCTCCGCTGCATATAATTTATTATCACTTTCTATAAAAGACGATGTCCTGTCCTCTACCTGGGGACAGGTTGTAGGTGTGAAGTTATTCTTATAATGAGCTCATCAACATATTTTTATGTAGTGTGAGCCGTGCTTCAAATAGTTGTGCGGAAAAAACACATATCCATGACGGGTTTGCAAAGGAATCCAGGCTATTCCTAATGAAGATTTTCTGTGTTTGCTATCGTTTCTAATTTAATTGAACGTAGAAATAATGGAGTATATTTTTTTGAATGAGGTTTTTGTTAAACTTGACTTTACACATTTATAAATGATGTATTTTTTCGATTTCTTGCACCTTTTCTGTAAGTATTTTCAATCAAAGCTTGATAATGGCATTATCAGTATATCCTAAATTTATTTAAATTTATAAAAGAACCAATTTAGTATCGTTATCTTTAATGGTCTAGAAAAAAAAATCATATTTCATCATGTTACCGAAAATTTACAAGCCGAATAAAATGTACAGCAATATTATTATTTCAAAATTTTGAAAACCTTATACGGTTATGATACCTACATACATTTTGAAGCTCCTACAGTGCTAGAATTTCAGCTTTAATCTTCGCAAAAAATCGTGAATCAATCCGCCAAGCCGTTTTGCCGAGGGTAACGTGCGTTCCAAGGCTTTTGGAAGACAAGGCCGGACGACACAGGGCCATTCCAAACGCACTTGGTAATTATCAGTTTAACGTGCCTTACCTCTTTTAACGGAAGAGGTCGGATAATTAGAGTTTTTATTCCGTTTTAAGTGTTGTGAACTCTTTTGTGAATGAAGATGGTGTTTGGCGCCAGATATCAGGTTTTGTTTTAAAAATAGAGTAACGAAGGACGATGTGCAACGTAGGTTAACACGGTGCTTGATTCAATCTTTTGTGTGATGATTTCTGTGTGGCCTTTCCTACTTCAATATTGATATCTTAAAGCAGGACCTGTAGATTCTTCTAAACGTCTCCTAAGAGACCCCGCAAACTTCAATCGGCCGATAGTTTAGTTTGTTGCTTAATCAGTATGTAACTATATGGAAGTGCGCACACAAAACGATTCAGAATCGGCCGGCGAAAAAGTTTAGCTTCATACTGATTAGTACTTTTTATTATCTTTGGATTGCTTCACAACGTTATATTTCAGATTACTCATAGATATGATACAAATATAATGTCCTATATAATTCTTAACCAGTAAAAAAGCTATAAGAAACTCATGCCATTTCATCTTTTATTCGAGACCACGATATTCAGATGCCAGAAAGTCTGACCTTCAGTCTATCCAAGGAGAATCGTGTTGCTCAATAACTGGGAATTCGTGGAAGTCTGATAGAGATTCGCTCCATGTAAAACCAGGGTCTTCAGCCGCATCTGGTTAGACTGGAAGCCAACCCTAAGCTAGTTGGTAAAGGGTTAGGGAGATGATGATATTCAACGATCATACGTTTTACTAGGATATGAGCTTCCATCATAATAATATTTTGAGTTTCGTTAAGAAGCTATTGTATTCATACCAGCTATATTACTCTATCCTACCTATTAAAGAAAAACATACCCCACCTAAATAGGTGAGCTTAAGCACCAACCTCCTAAATAAGACATCCTTTCCACACAAAAGCAGCAATTTCCAATAGCATGATAAAGTGGACGTATCAAGCAATAATTTCCAATATGTTTTATGGAGCGGCTCAACGGTATTAAAGGCGAGTAATAATATTGACAGCATAATCCACGGGTAACATAAACTGAATGATATCGTAGCAAATCCGACTTAAGTTGCGAAAAGCCGGGCGATCAATTCTGATAGTGATGTGTTTTAGTTTATTTTAGAGGATGTCTGATTTTATAGAACAACAAATAAAAAATATGTATTAATAGTTTCTGCATGCAGCCTTGCCTTGATAAAAGTCTGAAATTATACCAAAGGCTTTCCCGAGTCAAACAGTCCTGGGGCCTCACCATGACGTGTTAAAATGTCAAACGTGCGATCGAGAAAGAGGGTAACTCTAGGGTATGAATGAGACCATATCAAAGATTCAATTGGCATATGAATTATTTTTCAAATATTTTTTTTTTTTGTTTTCAGTTTCCTTACAAAATAATTCGATAAATTCACGATTATTTATGTTAAACACCCTTACGTGAAATATGACAGCGTAAATATGTAATGTCATCTGTTTATTTGCAAACTAATTTAGATTTCATCGATGAGTGGCAACGTCACAAAAGTAAAGATTTGTCATACGGGTGTAAATTTTTGACCTAAATTAATTATGATTGATGATATCTTCGAAACCATGCAGTTTTGGACCACATATTCTAGGACTTTTAGTATTAATTTTCCTTATAGAATATAAACCTTGAGTTATGGGATATCAAAAACAACACATTGTATAGTTTCATCCCTTTAACAGATCAGTTTAGGTCGTAAAATGGTTTGCGTTAAGAACTCGTGGCAGGGCCTCGGTTTTCTTTTCTAAAGTTCAATCTCTATTCCAAAATTATTAGTATTTGTTCAGTGCAGAAAAGGTAACAAACAGACAGAAAGAGTAATTTTCGCATTTATAATATTAGTATTTCTTTATATTCATTGAACTGAGAATCAGCATTTTTCAATCGTCAAAAATGACAAAAGACAATCTAAACACACACGTTCATCACTAGTATTTTAGTTTAGGAGAAGAAGTGACAAATACTCTGGCAAACAGCAAAATTGTAATTCGACGCATTTTAAGTACGTCCTTCCGTTGATACAGACACAATAAATAGTCAATTGTGTCTCATTAGTCAACGCTTGATAGGTTAACGTCATTATAACCGGTTGCTTAAATATTTATAAGTTTTAATTAATTGAAGCTAAAAGGAAATTCTCCCTTGTGTGTAGGCGTAAAATCATTAGTCGTAATTTTTCGCAAAATGGAGCAAAATTAATATTACAAAAAGTCATCTAGGTATTATCCTTAGCGATGGCCGTTTTGCGCGGATGCAGCGCATAGGTATGTTCCTTATTTGTATAAGGTATAATTTTTTTTTCAGCTTTTATGTATTGTATGGGTTAACATTGGCGTAAAAAACTCCTGTTGTTTCTTTTTTATTTGGAAAAAATAACTCATTCTGAGTCTATTTTAAACACACTTATATTATGAAGGCGAATGATTGTGAGTGTGTATGTTTGTTATTTCTTCACAATCGAATGGCTGAACGAATTTCGATGAAACTTGGTACATGGGTAGACTATGTCAGGACATGGTCACATAAGTTCCGATAGGATATGTTTATACATATAACTTACGAAAATCCACATCAAACTAGACCAAAACAATTAAAAAAACGTAAAAAACACAACCCTTTTAAAAAATCCGAAAACGATCAACAAAATCCATCCATATACAACAACGAAATTCCCGTATCCTGTCTGTACGTCCGCGTGAGGTTATTAAGGCCTAACTGATAACACCGCGATAGTTTGACATCGTGACAGGTGCCACCCGCTCCCATGACCCGCTTGACCAATCGCAACCATTATTGTTACAAATTGCCCTCTGATCCGACCCCCGATTGTGTACGGAAGACCTAATTACGTATTTTGAAAGTCTTTTTTATGGAGCTGTCATTTTGGTAATCAGGTGTTTTTTGAAGTTTGTGTGAATTTGACAGATTATATTTCTTTTCGAAGAATTTTCTGTTCCATTATTCGATTTTTGATTTTCTAGGCACCATATTTTAGTTTTGCTATAATTATTTTTTTATCTTTAAAATTACTGACAACTAAATCATGATGGAATTATTAGAACATTAAAACTGTATCGGCACTTTATGGGATAGTTAAAAATAACACATCAAATTATTTAAGGCTTTCGTATTCCTAATACTTCCTTAAATCTTTATTTAGGCTTAGATTCTGGGTATCACCAAATAACTATTGCTATACAACCTGTATGCTTATCGCGGGATGTGGTCATAATACTCATTTTGTTTACGCCGGTCGATTTTCCGTGTAAAAGTTATCTGGTAAGCCCTTAAGCTCTACTTATCGAGTATGAAAGAAGCGAGACAAACAATATTATTCGCATTTTATGATAGTAGCTTATACAGATGACATGATACTTGTGAATGTCTTAATATTGTTGGTTTGTAAGTTTTTTGGTATATCGGTTTATAATTTCCTGAGATTTTTTTATGATTTACGTTAAGAGAAAATATTAATAGCGAAAAAAATAATAGTGTGATATCTAAGGACATCGTTTTAAAAACGCACTTTCTTAGCATGTACGCTCGTCGGTCGAAAATACTTTTATGGCTGCTTTAGAATAGGACATGAATTTGAAAGGAAAATCATTGAATTGTTTAAGTTAGGCAGTTTTATCTTTAAGTTAAGAGTGTATAGGTTACTTCGAGGCAAGCGTTCTCTATCGTCGACCACTACGTCGCTTTCCATCAGGTGAGATTATGGTCAAGCGCGATAGTAATTAAAACAATTTTTGCCTTTTCTTTTTTTATAGCATTGCTCTGATATATCTATATAGGTACTTCTTGGATGTTTGGCGATCATTTTTTATGTTATTGCTATTTCATTCCTATATTAAAATTGTATGCCATTCTTATTTTCCCATAACTTAAATTTTTATCATTATTACTATTGAACATTACCTCTCAACCATCCAGTATTTTTATATAAATTTTTTTATTATACTGCTGATCCGGCAGATGTTGTCGTGTCTTAAATGTAAACTGTCAAACATGCGAAGGTTAAATAATTGTAGTTTTCTGAAAGTTTCCAATGTTCCGCACAACTAAACATAACAAAAAAAGAATTAGCGAAAGTGGTGAATAGGTGTTTGTTCTTTTCGTTTTCAAGTGTTTCAGTGGGCATTAATCAATTATTTTTATAGTATATCACGGTGGTTGAAGAGGGCTCGATGTAGCTAATACCTGTATTCAATAAAAAGGATTAAGTTGTGATCATTTATAATGGGAGCTAAAGGTATCTTTTAACGAAGTAAGATAAGATTAGAACTCCTGTCTTTATCAAAATCTAATTTACAAAAGTCGTTATCTCCATCCTATTCTTTTATGGATCACATTTTTTTAAACTTTGGCGATATCTTGTTTATTTAGTCATTTTAAATAGAGGAATTATTTAATGCTGTCTATCTCTAGATAATTTGATACAGATTTTTATAGTACAAAGACATGTGACACATATAAATAATTACTGATCATTTTACTGACTATCCGCTTGGATGTAGGATGCAGTTCTACACTAGTACGAGGGAAAAGAGCAAATCAATCCAAGGACAACCAAACCACTTTTACTATATGCCATTTAACATTCTCTAACTATAGATCTGCTTACATTTTATTGTCAAAATAACTTTAAAGAATTTTTGTCTATCTTTATGTATATATTGGTGAATAAAGATTATTATTATTATTTTCATGTATTGTTTTAACTCAGGACCTTGGAGTCCTGGTTATTATTGTTATGATTTTAGACAGGTTTTTCCCAGTTATGGAGAGACATTCCTGGAGCATTTGTGTTGTCTATAAGATTGGATACCGACCACAACATAGATGCGAAAAGACTAAGTGGATTGATCGTTTAGTGATTGATTGATAGTCTTTTACTAGGTGGATAGATCTTTCCTAATCGCTAATCTTGAGACGCCATCTACTTCACTGATACGTATCGTCATCAGAGTAACCCAGCACTTCATGCCTCTTTGGACGTTTCGTTATCCACGTAGTTTACGGTCTGTATCCTCGTCTCTTCTGTGTAGTCATAGAAACGCACTTCTTCACCATATTATCATCGAGTCTTAGCATATTATGTCTACACCAATGTAGCCTACTATTGTAGTAGACTAGGGTTTTATAAGGTGGGAAATTATCCAATGACTTCTCTCTCTTTAAGGCGGAGCGAGAGAAGTCTAAGTAGATAAAAGCTATGTTCCTTCTTCACCCTTGCGTTTCAGGACCACGAGTTTCCCTTTCGGATGTCAACCCATGACCCAGGTAGTGGACTAGGTGGATTCATTATTTTATAGAATGCAACTTAATAATAAGATAACTCGCTATCTATTCGCTCTGCCGTTATAAGATTCCAGTTAACTAAAAGCCATCTAGATAACAGACAACGATCAAATCATCAGCGTTTCGTATTAAAACCGATAATTATCACAGAAAACCACAAATTAAAATACACGTAACATAATCTACGTGTTATATGAAACACCGCGCTTCGGTATTGCCAGTACAATTAAAACACGTACAGGTAATGTGTTGCTAGTGTTGAATATTTAATATTGCCGTGTTATATTGTTTGACAATGCTGTTAATGTCAGTTTGGCATGTCATGGCGTTCAGGCGATGACTATCAGTTTTTTCAATAATTTTCGAATATTATTAAGCCATTTAAATTCAAAGAAATCGATTGGGTGTTCTTGTTAATCAGTAATTGTTTTTATGCCTGATGTAATTTTTCAGTTTATAAGTGGAACAATATAATATATTTTACTTTAATATTATTTAGTTCGAAGTAAAATTGTATTTAAATATGGACACAAGAAAATGTGAAACATTTCTTATATCTGTTTAAAAATAGAACTGCAAACTTAAACCTCCTTGCACGAATCCCAGAAAAATTTCCAGAATAAAAAAGAAAAAAATCCTTCGTCCGATCAAATAGATACCGCAAATGAGCGAACACAAACCACGCTCAGGTAAAAATTAACCCCTCGATCGCGACGCTTGATGTTTTAACATGTTATTAAGATAAACGGGGTTGCCCCTACCCTACTACAGAACAGATAGGTACAGAAGTCCAGCTTCATATAACAGGCGAAAATTCCGCATAGGGATACAGGATTTACATACGAGTTTTTTTTTTTTTTCGGGTGGGAAAATCATCTAATGACATCCCCCGCTCTTGGGCGGAGTGAGAGGTAGTATCAGACTTTTACTGACTAAAAACCCACTCCTGTTCCTTCTTTGCCATTTTTCCAGGGCCCCGGGGATCACTTTCGCATCACCCATGGCCCCAGTAGGCCTCGACCCTGCTGGGCCCCTACGGTTGCTGACAACTCCCTGAGGCGCGCGTGGAACACTACGCGCCTTCGACGACTTGGGCTCGGTCCGGACAGTTACCGGACGATCGGACGACGAGCCACCCATTGCTCGCCGTCCGCAAGCCCGTGCCTACGGTGGCCGGAAATCGGGATCGGAATCCCGGCGGCGCGCGGCGGTTGGGGCGTGAGGACCGTTGCCTCACGCGATCGGCCGCCTCCTTTGCTAGCATTTTTTATAGCAGCTCCTCACTCCGGACCATGGCCTGTACCAAGGCCCGGCGCGAGAGATCGCTGCCGCCGATCGCCCCCACGAGGACACGGCGGTGCTCTGCCCAAGCAGGGCACACCTCTACCGTATGCTCCACCGTGTCCTCCGGGCGGTCCACACAATGATGGCACCCGGGCGTCTCTTCTGCACGAATCCGGTGCAGGAACCTCCCGAACTTACCATGTCCGGTGAGGACCTGCGTCATGCGGTAGGTAAGGACGCCGTGAGGCCTTTCCAGCCACTCCTCAAAGAGGGGACTTATCGCCATAATTATGGCGTGCCCACATACAACGAGTGCAAGCGCACTAGCTACCGGAATTTGCTTGAGATTGACGTAACTACCGACCTTGATCTGTCAAATGTTAATTGAAAAGTATAGTTTGCAAAGAAAACTTATTTGCGTAGATATTATTATCGACTTTTGTTTACTTTTATTTTTACTGAGTCTCAGTTGAATCTGGGTGAAGTAAAACATTATTGTTTAATCTAAATTAGCTAAATATATTGTATAAGTAATAATTAGTTAGAAAAAAAAAACATTCTTATTGTTAGCAACAATTCACCTTCTTCCATTTTCCACTACTCAGACACTTTACAAGCAGAGATGAGCAGAATTGAAGAACTGGAATCTGAATAAACTTTTTTCGTTCCTGATCGGTAAATAATTTAAAAAAAAAAAAATAGTTTCTTCTAGGGGTGGGGTTTTTTTTTTTTTTTTTTTTTTTTAGGTGGGAAAATCATCTTATGACAAATCCCGCTCTTGGGCGGAGCGGAAAGTAGTGTCAGACTTTTACTGACTAAAAACCCACTCCTGTTCCTTCTTTGCCTTCGTCCCAGGGCCCCGGGTTTCGCTTTCACACTACCCGTGGCCCCAGTAGGCTTCGACCCTATTGGGCCCCTACGATTTGCTGACATCTCCATGAGGCGCGCGTGGAACAATACGCGCCGTCGACGACTTGGGCTTGGTCCGGACGGTTACCGGACGATCGGACGGCGAGCCACCCATTGCTCGCCGTCCGCAAGCCCTCGCCTACGGTGGCCGGAAATCGGGATCGGAATCCCGGCGGCGGTTGGGGCGTGAGGACCGTTGCCTCACGCGATCGGCCGCCTCCTTTGCTAGCATTACTGCTTCGCAGAAGGAGGCGACCGCCTGCCACTCTTCCTCGCTCCGGACCATGGCCTGTACCAAGGCCCGGCGCGAGAGATCGCCGCCGCCGATCGCCCCCACGAGGACACGGCGTTGCTCTGCCCAAGCGGGGCACACCTCCACCGTGTGCTCCACCGTGTCCTCCGGGCGGTCCGCACAGTGGCGACACCCGGGCGTCTCTTCCGCACGAATTCGGTGCAGGAACTTCCCGAACTTACCGTGTTCGGTGAGAACCTGCGTCATGCGGAAGGTGAGGACGCCGTGAGGTCTTTCCAACCACGCCTCAAAGAGGGGACTTACCGCCATAATTGTGGCGTGCCCAGCACTGGGTCGCGACAGTCGCTGTCGCCATTTCTCCATGAGAACCCGCCAGAGCTCTGTCCGCCATGCTGCGACTTGTCGCGGCAGCGGAGTTTCGCCCCGGCGTTGCATCTCCATGCGCAGATCGTGCATGTGAGCAAGGCCTGTTGCTACCAGATCCCATGGTGGCTGTCCAGCAAGGAGGCTCGCCGCTTCGCGGGAAATCGTCCGGTATCCTCGCACCATCCGTATGGCCATGACCCTCTGGCATGCGTTCAGCCGGGCCGCCGGCTGCTTCCGCAGCGCCGGCGCCCATACCGGTGCGCCATAAAGGGCCATGGACCGAACGATTCCTGCGTAGAGCCTCCGGCAGGAGGCGTCTGGACCCCCCAGGTTGGGCAGGAGCCGCCCGAGGGCAGCCCCAGTCCGATTTAGTTTGGGAGCCAGACGTCGGAAGTGCTCCTCGAAATCCCATCGGCTGTCGAGAACGAGTCCCAGGTACTTCATCGTCGACCCGACGCCGATGTGGACTCCTCCTACCGTTAGTTGGGAACCCGGTGGTGGCGCGTTCCGAGGACCGTGAAAGCACATGGCCTCGGACTTGTGCAATGCCACCTCGAGTCCCAACTCCTGGATCCTGCCCACGACTGTCGCAACCCCGTGTGTCGCTAGTTCGACCGCCGCCTGGTACGACTCTCCCCGCGCCAGGACCAGCGTGTCGTCTGCGTAGCAGACTACGCTGACCCCGTCAGGGAGGTCGCCGCGCAGCACGTAGTCGTATCCGATGTTCCACAAGGGCGGCCCTAGTACCGATCCCTGCGGAACACCGCACGACATCTCTCGGCGTTCCCACTCTCCCTGGTGACCAGGGTAGATGATGTACCGGTCCGACAGGTACGCCTCGACCACACGACAGAGGTAGTCGGGCGTCCGGTGATACCGGAGTGCCCTCCTAATGCTACTCCAAGGCAGGGAGTTGAAGGCGTTGGCGATGTCCAGAGACACCGCCACGACACACCTGCCCTGGGCCACCGCATCCCCCGTCGTGAGGGCTCGCACGCGCATGATGGCGTCCACCGTGGAGCGCCTCCTGCGAAAACCAAACTGGCCGTCCGCCAGATCCGGCCCCACCCGTGTTAGGTGCGCGACAAGGCGGTCTGCAATTACTCTTTCAAAGAGCTTGCCCACCTCGTCGAGCAGCACAATGGGCCGGTACGCGGACGGAGAGTCCGCAGGGCGCCCCGGCTTCGCGATGAGGACCAGTTTCCCAGTCTTCCAGCGAAGTGGGAACTGGCCCCTCTCCATGCATGCGCTGAAGAGCCCTCTTAGTCGAGGCCCGAGAGCCTCCATGGCCAGGACCCAGGCCTTCCCAGGCAAGCCATCGGGTCCTGGGGCGGTATTTTTGGCACTCAGCCTTCGTACCACCACTCTCATCTCTACCTCGGTCACCTCTGGAGCGTTGTCGTCGTCGTCGCCATCGTGGTCCGCGTCGGACACCGCTGGTGGCGGAGCCATGGGCGGGGGAGAGTGTTCCCCTCGCGTGGGGAACAGAGTGCTCACCACACCCTCCACAAGCTGAGGCCGGAGACTCTGCGTTAGCGGGGGAGCCCAGGGGCGGAGCTTGTCCCGCACCACCTTGTAGGGGCGTCCCCATGGGTCCCCGTTCAGAGTCCCCAGCCACACGTTGCGGGCCTCGAGTTTGGCCCGCCTTATCTCCGCTCGGAGGGTGCGCTTTGCCTCTCTGTATCCCTCGTACAGCTCCGCCTCTCTGGCCTCCGCATCCGGTGGACGGATACGGCGCCTGCGGTATCTGGCATACCGGCGTCGCGCGATATTGCATGCATTGCGCAGTGCCGCAATCTCCGGCGACCACCAGTATACCTGGCGCCGAGCACGTCCTGGATGGACTCGGGGCATTGCCGCGTCGCAGATTTGCGACACGGCCTCCCGGAACCACTCTGCCTCGACGTCGATGTCAACAGGCCTGTCCGGTGCTTGCACCCAGGCCTGTACCGTCGCGGCTTCCAGGAGGAGCTCCCGGTCCATCTGCCTCAGCGCCCACCGCGGACCACAAGGGTTCTGTCGGACCGGCGCGGTCGAGGTTTGGGCGGAGACGTCAAACCGGATGTACCGGTGGTCTGAGTACGTCTCCACCTCCTCCATAACACGCCAGTCGACGACACGCGGCGACAGAGCGGGGCTGGCGAACGAGATGTCCACCACTGAGTCACCCCGCATCCGCACACACGTGGGGACAGAACCCCGGTTTAGGACGACCAGGCCTGTCTCCAGAGCCCAGTCCTCCACCATCCGACCCCGCTGGTTCGTGAACCGGGAACCCCAAGCCAAGTTCTTGGCATTGAAGTCCCCGCACACGACCACGGGAAGGGAACCAAACCCAGCGACGACGGCTTTCAGCTCCATTAGGGAGATGTGAAGTTCACCGAGAGATCTGTTCGGGGACAGGTAGACGCCCACCACTGCAATGTCCCCGAACCGTGCTGCCACGCAACCCCGTCCCCTCGTGATAGCCTCAAGGGTAGGGGTACCGGCGGCGGCCGACGAAATTAGGGTCACCGAGCCGTCCAGGTCCCGCACCCAGTCTCCCCTGGGCAGGACATAGTACGGCTCGGAGACCACGGCGATATTGATCGACCACTGCGCCATGCTCTGGAGCAACAGATCCTGAGCGGGGGCGCAGTGGTTGATGTTCGCCTGGAGGAGACGCAATGGAGTCACTAGTGACAGTCCATTACAGTCTCCTCCCGAGCCCCCCGTGAGGACCCCACCGCGGCGGGTGCGGCGGCGACAGCGGCGGCAGCCAAGGAGGTGGCTGCGGCGGTGAGTACGTCCGGGTGGATGGGCCTCCGAACCTTGCCCTTGGCCTTAGCGGGGGGGTCGCAGGACCTGCTCCCAGCCCGGTGGTCGGCCGGCTTGCCTGCCGCCGCACATGCGTAGCAGTGCGGCGTTGCACGGCATTCAACGGCCTTGTGACCAGCCTGACCGCACTGGTAGCAGCGGTCACTGCGGTCCACCTCCGCGGCGCAATAGGCCCCCACGTGGTGCCCTACGTGACAGCGGTAGCACCGCAGAGGTCTGGGCTCCAGCAGTTTTACCTGCGCGGAGACCCAGCCCACCAAAAGCCTTCGGCCTTCGCCCGTGATGGCTTTGGCCGCCGACACGGGGCAGCTAACCGTAACGGCTCGCATGCCCGTGCTGTCAGCACGGATGGTACCCGCTCGCACTTGATCGGCCTGGCACCCTCCCGTCCTGACGACGGCGGCCACCACCTCATCCACCCTAACGGAGTCATCCAGGCCCATGATGCGCATGTCTATGCACTTTGTGGGCCTAGACACTCGGACCTCCTCGACGTCCAGGGACGCTCTGATCCTTGCCCTCGACGTCCAGGGACGCTCTGATCCTTGCTTCTAGGGGTGGGGTACGGTGAGCTACTACATCGACTTGACAGCTATGACGTCACAACATGGCGCGAAATCGATCCTATTATAGTTTATAGTTTATTAATATCAAGTACATTGTACATATTCTTATTCTTATTTGAAACACATTGTTTGATTCTGTGTGTGCATGTGCCTGGCTTTCGCTCGTTGTGTGGAGTCGCCCTTCTGTTCTAATATTTTATTCCCCAACCCCGGATATTAAGGGTGATCGGATGTATTGTATTTAATTGGTTCGTGTTGTTCGTATTTGTATAATTGTGAACATAGTCCGTTTGTAACACACGACAGTTTTTTAATCGATATGAATTTGTTATGGGGATTTATGTATGAGAATTGAATTTTTGGGTCAATTTCTTTAGTTAAAATGAGCGAAACCACTTACAAAAAGTGGTTTCGGTTATCTTTCAATTTCGGCTCTGTTTTATCTTAGTAGATAATAGACATTAAAAAACTATAGAAAAAAAATTATAGGTGCAATTAACTAACTGCTGTTAGCGGCTTCGCCCGCATGATACCAAAAAAATATCCCAAGGGAACATACTTCCAGGATAAAAGTATTCAATGTGCTATTACAGTACCAAGTTTCATCGAAATTCGTTCAGCCGTTCGAGCGTGAAGAAGTAAAAAACACGCACACACACAGACACAAACCTTCTCCTTTAGTGTGATAGATAATATTGAAATCCTATGCTTATCTTGTTTCATCATCGATTCTTAGGACTATATCAATATATAAAATGCCATGGCCTCTATGAAAAAAAATAAAAATATAACAATAATAATATTCCATAACTTTCACACAACGCCATCTAGTCCCTAACTAAGCAGAGCTTGTGCTATGAGTACTAGACAACTGATAAACATACTTATATATTCCAAAATACGTACATATTGTAGATAAAATACATCCAGACACAGAACAAATGATTGTGCTCATCATACAAACATTTGTCCTGGGTGGGGTTCGAACCCACGACCTCCGGCATAGCAGTCAAGTATTTTCAGTTATCTATTCACCTCTACAACTTTTCAACAATCATAGCTTAAGAAAATCCGTTTTCACCAAAGAGAAAATAAGCGTAAACAAAAGGCTACCTTAACACAACCTTTCATATATTAGAGCAACGGTTATTGCAGTAAACGTCAAATGTTAACGAAGTTCGCAGAAGTGTGCAAACTTCCTAATTGGTCATAAACAATGAATGCCGCTCACACCTCGGGTTTACGCTGAGATTGACACTGAAGTATCTGGAGCTCTTGAGGAGTAATAACAATGAAATATGGAAGCAAAGAAAAATATAGCAAGGAAACAAGACAGATCTGTCTGACAGAGTGTGCGCGGGAATTGCATGACTTGATTCCGCCATCTCCTTTCTACCATCGGACAACCCGACGTACGGCGAGTATCCACCCTTACGTTGTTGAAACTTCAACGGTCCGGACTAAGCGTTTCGCTTCGTCGTTTATACCGCGTACATCGAAGGACTGGAACAATTTGCCTGCTGCGATCTTCCCGTCCAACTATAATTTAGGTGTCTTCAAGGCTAGAGTGAGTAGGCTCTTAATAAACTAGTGCGCCTCACCATCAATGATTGCATCACTGCTTACCATCAGGTGGGATCGCAGTCAAGCGCTGGTTTATATCAATTAAAAAAAAATCCTGCATTTATTATTTCCTCTTTGCTCGAGTCATCTTGCGTCAAATTGTTTTCGACGTTGATTTGAAGTTGATCATTCTAGTTCTTTCCAGTTGTCATTCGTAGATTTTTGACAGTCGTTACAGGTAGTCAGACGCCAGAAAGTCTGACCATCAGTCTATCCAAGGAGTATTGAGTTGTGGAGGTTTGATAGGCAGAAAAAACACGGGTATTCAGCCGCATCCAGTTAGACTGGAAGCTGACCCCAAGCTTGTTGGGAAACGGCTAGAGAGATGATGATGACTTTTGAGGATCCTTTTCCACTCGCCTATCGTCAACATCGAGCATGGTTTAAAACCTTCTTGCTTCATTTAACGCAATCCAACGCGATGTTTGACGAAGAGGCAATGCAAAAAAGAGAGATAATGCCTGAAAACTCTGTTGGCATTCGATAATTCCGTAATTAACTCGAATATTTCACAAAACTTGTTTCAGGAAAATTGTGTTTTTCTTTAAACTCTTATAAGTTTTTCAGAAAAATTGTCGTCATTCAGAATCTCGATTAAATGTACAAGGCTGCTATTGATGTACTTTTTTATATTTAAATATATGTGTACATTATGGAGGGCCAAAATTCACTTAAAATAGCAGATTTTCAGAGGTCTTTACTAGATTATTTTTACACAAATTTATGTTTTGATTTCTATAGACGCCTAGATAATATCCACAAGATAGCTGTGTACCCAAAATATCTAGAGAAAGATGTGTAATAACATCATAATCAAATAAGAACGTTTGTATGAAAATGTACCTCAAAAAGGACGCTCTTAAGCACAATACAATATTATTTTTCTTCAAATTGTTTCACACGATTCCGCTCCCACACTGGGTGGAGAGTGACTGTCAGACTTGTCAGACTTTAATGACCAAATCCCACTCTTGTTCTTTCATTACGTTTGACGGCCGCTGTGACTCGAACTTCGAACAATTCCGCAAGCTGGGCCGGCATCGACCCTAGCGAGTCCCGTCAACTTTGCTGACAGTTCTTTGAGGCGTGCGTAGAACATTACGCGCCAAACTCTTCAAATACGATCGTAGGTACTACAACAAACCCTTCAAATACGGTCGTACATCTCGCAATACATTGATAAACTGTATCAACTCAATATAGTGTGACGAACCCGTTCTATTCGCGCGTCTACTACCGGCACGTTAGCAATGACGGTAACAAATATTTCTGTCCATATGAGCTTGCGCAAACACGATTCATTACTCCGAACGGACGGATTTCCATAGTGTGTAGCAATCGTTTTAGTCACACTGGGTTAGATGTGTTTGTGGGATTTGTGACCGAATGTCTTGCAACGTGTTATAGTAATATTTTTGAGCTAGATGATGCAACAAGGGCTGCTGGATTTTTCAAAATAGTTACTGCGGCTTTGGAAAGCAAAAGGTAACTGAAGGATCATTGCTGGGATTTAGTCAGTAAAAATCTGACTCTCGTTTCACCCAGAGCGTGAGAATTTATCTAATGATATCCCACCTAAAAAAAGAGTGGAATAGGGATCGACTGAAACTTTGTGTGGAAATCGGTTATCTCGGTATGAGAAATGGAAATCTGCAGGAACGTTTGAAAGAGTTACTGTGGCCCTAGAAACGCAAAAGGCACGTGTAATCATTAAAAGTGGGTATGTTCTCTCGCTCCACCCGATAAGTAAGAGAAGTCATAATATATAATGATTTCGCATCTCATAAAAAGGGGAAAAATGGACATGTGACGTGAGACAAATGTCGTGACAATGTTGCCTGTTGCTACGTTTTCAACTGAACCTTACTTTGAGTGTATGGATGCAAATTAATGTTGTTTTGTGAGCAATATAGACAGTGTGGCTATTCTCGGTAGCCAAATGCTACCGTGTAGCGGTACTAATCTAACTTTAAACTTTAAGGCATAATCTTGAGGGATAAAAGCTTTACAAGGTTCTTATAATTCCTCAATGAAGAAGCCATTATATCATAGCTTATGTCCATTTATTCAATATCCAACACAGTAAGCAACAAAACACCACAATAAATGTAAAACTCCACTAATACTACAATCAAACTGTACAACTAATAAATGTACAAAAATATCTGAGCAGAACAAATACAAATTCGAAACTTAACACTAAAATGCTGTGTGAAAGCTATGTTCAATCGCGGGCCGCCCAGCAATAAACTCCAGTGGTACTCGGCCTCACTAATTACGGTCATTTAGCCATAAATACTGGCCATCGATCATAAAGGCCATAACTTGCGGTCATAAAGCGGAGATAGGGATATATATGTGAACATTTTCATGCAAATATCTCGGTTAGATGGTTAGCATTCGAAGGGTTGACCTTTTGTGAGTTTTTACGATGTTTCCGTGGTGCAATCTGGATTCAGATGACAAATGTTAGGTGTTATAGAGTTGTGTGTGTCATATTCATTAATTCATGCATGTATCTATTGCATGGTTAAAATTGGGGTGGTTTATGGAATGTTTTAAAACCTTCTGGTATGCTTCCTCTTTCGGTTTGTGATCATTTTAATGCTTTAGCAACTACATCAACGGTGGGTGATTTTTTTTTTCGAAACAGTAGCTTCGTTGATATCGGTAATTTGTAAAGGGTTAAATACTTATGTTTCTGGTTTAATAAGAGATTCTTTTTACATAATTAATAAGTATACATTTTTGAGAAATATGTTGAGCAGGCGCATTACTTTGTGTAATTTATTTCATCACCACTAATCTCGAAACGGTGAAGGAAAACATCGTGAGGAAACCGGCATGTCCTAGAACCAAAAATTTGAAGACATGTGACATTCACCAACCCGCACTGGGCCCGCGTGGTGGCCCATTCCCTCTCCTAAAGAGGAGGCCTGAGTCCCAACAGTGGAAACATTATAAGGCCGACTATGCTATGCTATGTACAGCTCGGAGTTTTCCGTGTCCTTTTTTACGATTGGAAATAATAAATAACCTCTTTTGCTCTGGCTGAAGTGAGAGGGAGTGGCAGACTATTACTGACTAAAACCCACACGTCTACTTTCTTTTGCCCTTTGCGTTTCAAGGCTACAGTGACTCTTTTCAACATTTTTTCATGTTATATCTGGTTCTCACTTTGCATTATCGGAAAATTAATGCATTTGCGTATCTATAGTAATCAAACCATTTCTAAAATGCTAAAGAAAGTTTTTTCCATTTGAAACTCTAATAATAGCTTCAATAAAGGATAGGTAAATGATAAATGATATTTATTTTGCAAATAGGTTTTTTGAAATCACTTTTACACGTCATTTTTTTTTGTCAATTTATACTAGATGAAGCCGGTGTTTCCTAGCTGACTACCCTGAGAAGAAACACCGAAACAAACTCAGGGGTCAAAGTCTCTTTTAAAGTCCATACAGCAAACATGGTGACTGGCATCTGAAAGTAGTAGTAGTATTCAAAATGTTAAAGCGCTCTATATTATTTTATTGTAATATATTCCGTAGTTTTATGACGGATTA
This sequence comes from Mythimna impura, assembly GCA_905147345.3. Lineage (NCBI taxonomy): Eukaryota > Metazoa > Arthropoda > Insecta > Lepidoptera > Noctuidae > Mythimna > Mythimna impura. Next base: position 12,154,370 of record LR990363.1, read on the forward strand.
CCATAATCCAACGATTAGTGGTCCGATCTGCCACAATTAGTTTTGATCTGACCAAAAACAGTCACATCGTAATAAATCAATAAATATATATATCGAAGAACAATTTTTATCTGATTCGGGTTATAAATCATTATGATTTTATTCATTTCCTGAGACATGTCTCTGAGGATCAATTTCTGGTAGAACAGTTTTTTTAGTAAGAAAAGTGTGCCTCAAATTGATCGCAATCACTCTAGGTAAGTTCCTGGTCAAAATAATAAAAACCGGGCAAGTGCGAATCGGACTCGCGCACTGAGGGTTCCATACAAACTTTCCTATGAAAACAGTTCAATAACCGAAATGAGTTACGAAGATTTTTCCGAATCGCAAAAAAGTTCTTTTTTTGTGACGTAACTACAAATTTATTATGTTTTCAGATTTTTTCCTATATTTATGCTATGATACCTTACTTCATGCTAAATTTCAGGATTCTAGGCTAACGGGAAATACCCTATGAATTTTGATTCCCTTGAGAGTGACGAAATATACGTTTTTTGCGACATAAACGGCCGTATCTTTTTTTTCCTTAATTCATAAGTTTGATTTTTTCACAGCTTCACGAGACCGCAGACCTGAGTATATGGTTTTAATTTCTACTCGATATCTCCACGCGTTCCCGAGAAAAAGGGTTTTGACAGATAGACAGACGGACAACAAAGTGATCCTATAAGGGTTTCGTTTGTTTTCCTTTTGAGGTACGGAACTCTAAAAAAAATATAAAAACAATGTCAACCGTTCATCTCGCCGCTGGATGACCAACACTTCTTCGAAATCTTGGTCACCGCGTTCATCCAGCCTATTATCACCCATCACTAAGTCTATTATAGCATATGCTATACAAATTACGTGGTCAATAAACTTCGCCATAGGTACCTAGGCATAAAAGGCAAACTCCTATTTAAATTGTCATCTCCTATTTCAGTTTCTAAAAGCTGGAGGGATGAAACGTATGTAACAAAAAGAATAATAAGTATACCTTTACCTAGTTCATATAGATGGATGGAGAAGGAGAGAAGTGATATGAAAGAAAAGGGAGTTAGTGATAGCGTGACGATTTACCGGACAGAAGAAGATAAAAACGTGTTGCTCTGACCTGAAGTAAAATGAGACAGAGGCAGGATAGCTTGATGATGATGAAAGCATAATTGTTCAAAATAGTACTCTAGCTCTGTGACTGTGTTAGTAAAAGCAATGATCACACTAATATTATATTTTTATTTTCTACTAGCTTTTGCCCGCGGCTTCGCTCCCGTCAACTGACTACTCTACCCTACTCTACCCTACTTAAAAACCATTCTTGAACTTCAACGAACACTTCAAAAAAAGAATTGGCCAAATTGGTCCAGGCGTTGTTGAGTTATGCGCTTACCAACACATTTTGCGATTCATTTTATATTATAGATTTATATATCTCAGAACCAGGCCGAAGCCAAGTCACAGAGGCCCTTTAGATAATTTTCATGTAACATGATACTAACCGCCGACGGCGCTATGCTAGTGCACCCAAGGACCACCCCTGGTTGATGAAAAACTATTGCGACTTATGGAAAACAAAGATAATAGGGCTATGGTTTTTGGAGTCTTAAGTAGACTGGTAACCTGGAACTTTGTTAAGACCTTGGCCCCTGCCTAAACAATGTTATTAATTTTTATTATTATAAAGACCAAACTTTGCATCTTTGTGCGTATATATGTTTATTACTCTTTCATGTTCAAACGGCTGAACCGATTTGAATGAAATTTGGTACCCGAATAGATTATATCCTAAATTATACATAGGCTACAACTTATAATGAGAGATAATATTCATTACACGTAAGCGAAGCCGTTAACAGAAGCTAGTTTTTTTTTAATTGATATAAACTAGTGCGTGTTGCCAGTGATGACATAAACGAAACGTGGTCGCTTACACTGGGCCTCATCAGAACGCGTAAAGTCACTCAAAGGGCAATGGAAAGGGCTATGCTCGGAGTTTCCTTGCGTGATCGCGTCAGAAATGAAGATATCCGCAGGAGAATCAAGGTTACAGACATAGCCCGAAGAATCGCCAAACTTAAGTGGCAGTGGGCAGGGCACATTGATCGCAGAACAGATGGTCGATTGGGACGAAAGGTTCTGGATTGGGGACCACGCACCGGAAGACGCAGCGTAGGAAGGCCTCCCACAAGGTGGACCGATGACCTGGTGAGGGTCACGGAAATCCGATGGATGCGAGACGCACAGGACCGGTCATTGTGGCGACATTTGGGGGCGGCCTATGTCCAACAGTGGACGTCTTTCGGCTGAAATGATGATTATGACGATGAGTTCTTGACTGCGATCCCACCTGACGGTAAGCAGTGATGTAATCGTTGATGATGAAGCGCTTTAGTTTATTAAGAGCCTATTCAATCTTGAAGGCACCTAAATTATAAACAGACGGGAAGACTGCAGCAGAAAAAAAAATCCAGTCCTTCGATAATAAAAGTATATCACACATGGCTTCAAATTGTTCTACATAAAGCGTTATGGGAAAATTGAGATACTCTAAAAAGCTGAGAGAGATATTAGTATTCAGTAACACGCAACCAGCCCTGCCTGTTAAGTGTTAGACAATAAACATTTAAACTCAAAAGCGATTCATTTGTTTACCATTTAGTACCAACCTGCCATTAGAGATGGTAAAACTTTCGTGTACTACCACAGTTAATATTAACGAACGCTAGACGGCTCGTAACAACTTAAACTTTAATTAAAAATAGAAGCTCAACCGGCCGGTAGAACTATAGAAATATGCTTCTGAAGTGATCACCAATTATGTTAGAAAAAGCGTATCGTAATTTTATAATTGCCACACGGTGTAATCGACCGTTTATCCCCAGTTTTTCGCTATTCGTAAGTAAAGTAATAACGGTAAATATTTGTAAGAAAAAAGATTGTAAAAGATAGCGTGGTTTCCCACACTAGTAATTTGAATTGGTCAAATTATTATAAAATGTGTACGATTTTTATGTGTTTCACGTTTAGATTTTTATATGTTCTTGCGTTTGGAGCAATTTATAGATTTGTAGCGAGCGGTTTTGGTATTTAGTTAAGGTATTAGAAAATATGGACCGTTGAAGGAATAACATAATGGATTTTCAATCAAGTGTATATGCTCACGTGTTAGAGCCAGGGCACACGATGCGTTGCGGCGCCGCACCGCAAATATTTCGATGAATCGGAGGGCACACGAGCGACGCCGCCCTGATTGTACGGCCCGCCGATTCGTCGAAATATTTGCGGTGCGGCGCCGCAACGCATCATGTGCCCCGGCCCTTACTGTCATAGGGATATTGTATCTACTTATTACTGACTTCTGAGTGTCAGGTATTGCTGTGCCTTTGAAATGAAAAAAAAGGGACAAAGTGTGTTGAGGAAAAAGTTATTTTCTAGAATGGGTATACTTTACAACATTTCTTTTTGAAGGTGGGAAATCATCAAATGACTTATCTCGCTCTAGGGTGGAGCGTGTGGGAGGGCGTGTCAGACTTTTACTGACTAAAACCACACCTGTGCCCTTTGGATTCCAGGACTACGGGTTTCTATTTCAGATACTTTACAGCAGTAGGTTTAAATTAAGTTGCCGTTGACCTGGTGAGAGTCGCGGGAATGCGATAGATGATGCGACCGTTCATTGTGGCGACACTTGGGGGACTATGTCCAACAGTAAACGTCTTTCAATCGAAATGATGATGATGATAAAGTTTCAGTAAAAGGTGGAAAAAAAATTGTACATTTTCATAAAAAAATTTATAAATACTAAAATTAATAATACTTAATAAATATTTTAAAAATAATTTATAATAACTATTGCCGTTCAACCTAAACAGGGTCGTAAGACTTCAAGGTGCCTTAAACGATATTGTTTTAACCTTTTAAAACCCAAGGCTGGGCAAATTGTCCAATCAAAAGATTTTTCACAGAGAAATCGTTACTGTTCGTTTAAACCTTTGATTTCGATGTAGTGTTTAATTGATTGAGGTTATTGCACGGACGTAATGGTGCCTGCATAATTTTAGAGTTCAACAATTTGTAAAAAAAGATAAAAATCTTTTACCTTTTTTATTAAACAGACTAGAATTAGGTATGTTTTCTTTTTTTCTGGTGAAGTCGACAAATTAAAGATTTGTTCCATTAAAATTTCTTTTTTTGATAAAAATTAACTTTTGTGACATTTATTTCATCGACATGATTACTATTTAATTAATTTAATTAAAAAATGAATGTCTTATTAAATTAAATTAAATGGTTAGTTTCTAAATGTTGAATTGATTTTGATTTGGGAACGATAAAACATCGGAATGTATCATCCCACGCGAATTTTATTCGGTGGCGACAGACCCGCAACCCATTACTCGGTAATTTATTAAAAGTTTTAAACGCATCTAACTTAGCACCGTTCAAAATAAGATCGAACCGTAAAAGAAAAAAAAATGTGCATAATTTTTGCTAATAAGTGTTAAAAATTGAAACAAAAAATATTGTTACTTCCCATGTAATCAACATAATCTACGATTTAAAAATCTCTCCATCGAGAAAGTCATATTTCTTCACAAACCAATGAGTCAAAGTCAGGACAATCAATTTTATATACAAAAAATGATGAGAATTTATAACTTTAGAACATTGTAATAAAAATATTAGTTGCATTTTAGAAAGTAAAAAAACCTGCCAAATTTTTATCCCACAGAATCAGTCGAAAACATTGATGTAAAAGGCCATGCTATTATTTATTCAATCAGCATATAAAACAGCAATATATAACCATAAAATGATTTAAAGAAACGCAAAAATATAATTACAAAACGAAGTTTTACATAATTCACAATTGGTTCCGTTTTTAGTGATGAACTCACTCGTTCACTGTCATATCGATATAATTCTATGTATACCGATTATAATCGATATAAATGTACGATGGATCGGGTGGTACGTGACGTTTGATCACCTTGATTAGTAGTCAATTAAGTGTTCCCATAACACCGTCAATAAAAGTATTCGGTGATTTCGGAGTATTTTGTTGTAATCAATTTTTTGATGTCGGCGTCCGTTTGAGGAAGAACAAATGGTTCTTTTATTGGCGTACCGAATTTAGTGAGGTCGATGTCGAATACGCTTACCGGACTTTGTTGTGGGGGTCTAGACGATAATAAGAAAACGTTTCTACGATTTCAACGGTACTTGGTCTATGTTTGAAGAATTAGAAAGTAGGGTTTAAAAGTGAAGTGTCGGTTTTTACTGCAAATAAACTTTAGTGTTCTATTACAATGTTTTTTACTGAATGGTGACAAAATATTAATTAAAAAAAATGGTTGGTTTTTAAATTTAGAATTCCTAGCTGAGTATTTCAGCCATTACTCACTAAGGTTCGGTCCTGTCGCAGGCTGGAAAAAAAAATCTTTTAAAACAAACAGCACCTTTGTGCTCTTCTATCTGTATTTATTCTTTACGTTTTTAACTGTTTGTGTATTTACATAAACAAATAAATAAGGTTCTAAGATTAGGAGATTTTGAATAGCTGAAATACCCACATTCAATTCAACCAATTTCGAAATTGTAACAATCAAAAAGCATTGCATTAATCAGTAAAACCGAATAAAAGCGATCTTTCCTGCTGGGAACCACATACAGAACCCCACTTAACCCTACCAATCGCGCGCCTTACGGGCGTGTCGAAAGGCCATCTCAAGAAGCCGAAAGTCGGTGCCGGTTAAAAATTTTATAGTTTATAATTACTGGTGATTGGCGGCGTGACCCGCTCGATTCGCCGCTATCGACGGAAGATGAGCCGACAACACCGTTGATTTACATTTTTTTCCTTCCACCTTCCGACTTTTGATAAACCTACTAAAGATTTTGGAAATAGCATTCTTATTTTGTTTCATCATAGTATATATTGTCACATGACTGTCACCATAATCGCTAATTACCGAATCTACCTATATTGTCGAAAATAAAAAAAGGCTTATTTTTCTTTTTGTCAGAAGTTTTCAAAAAACTTTTTTTTATTCTGTTTTGTTTTACACATTTGCGGGGTATTTTTTTTTTAGTAGTGTAGTAGTTAGTGTATTTTGCATTGTATCAGAGTAAGCTCACAAAATTAAAACACACACATACACACACACGCAACATGATTGACAACGACAACAACAACATAAACAACAACAACATATATATTGGCAACATTATCGACATTAGGTATTGTAATTTTGTGTTTTTGTAATGCGTAAATTTTTTAATTTTTATTTATTTTTTAAATTCAATATTTTAATTTTAAATTTTGTAATCAATATGGACTGGTTTCCGAGATAAATGAATTTTAATTTAATTTAAAAGGTTTGTCCTTATCCTTAAATACCTTTATTCAAAAAAAGTCCCCCACCTATCACTGTATCATAGTGTTTGTCTGAGGCCTTGAGAAAGAGGGATGGAGCTATACACCCTATATAGCTCCATCCTTTTAACGGTTTAGTTTAGGTCGTAAAATGGATCGCATTAAGATCTCGTGGACTTTGTTCGCGATAAACTCAAAAGCTACTGAACGGATTTTCATGCGGGTTCACCAATAAACAGTGTTTCATGAAGAAGGTTTAGGTGTAAGTATAATACATGCAAAGCCATTTCTAACACCAGTGCGAAACCGGGGCGTTTCACTAGTTCGCTAGTAAATACATAATTATTAATTTAAATAGTAGGTATATAATTAATGGTGATTAGAAGCTTGACGCGCTTGATTCGCCGGCTATAGGCTGTTGACGTAAGATGAGACGAAAATACTGTTGATTTACCTTTTTTTTACTTCCATCTTCCGAATGCTGAGATAAAGAATTGAAAAAAGTGATTTTTACTAGGTTTTGAAAAGGGCCTTTTTTTCTAATTTAATTTTAGAATTTTTCTTTTGTTAAAAGATGACAAACTACTTTTTTAACGGACTTCAAAAAAAAAGGATTCTCAATTCAGTAATTTGTTTTGTTTTTATTAGTATTACTTTCAAACACAGAGTGGATTTTTGTTTTTATTTTCCTTTTGTTACGCAACTTAAGCAGCCAATGAGGAAGTTGAAAGTTCATAATATAGGTATACAATTATTAAGTTAACTTCTTGAGTAGCGTAATTAGAGACACAATAGTAAAACAATGGCGCACGACCGCCGGCGTTCGTGCGGGGATCAACAGCTTAAATAGTATTTAGTGGTGATTGGCGGCGTGACCCGCTCGATTTGCCGCTTTCAACGGAGGATGAACCAACCACACAGTTGATTTATATTCAGGTATGTTTTTCCTTTTATTTTTCGATTGCTGAGACTTTGAACTTGAATTTGGATTTTTGAATTAACCTGGCAATATTTTTTCTTGTTAGCTGTCTAGATAAACAATTTTTATATTTTCTTTTTTTACTGATAGGCTGCTGATATTAGTGTGTATAGATAAATTTAATTACCATCATAGTAATTTTAGAATCAATATTTGTCTAAAAATAAACAATAAAAAATATTTTTTTTGTTCTATTTTACGCACTTACGAAGTGAATTTTCGATTCGATAAATGTCTGTGTGCGGACACGAGCAACGTTTATCAGCAGATAGCGAAGTAAAAGGTTCAACATGCATAATTATTATGTTAAGCAGTTAATAAAATAATTACCGGTACATAGTGAACATCCCACCTATACGTACAAAGTGTTTTGGGAATACATTCATTGTGCGTACAGCCAAGGCGTAGAATTCCCTGCCGCAGTCCGATTTCCTGATAGCTTGTAGCTATCCTAGGGGTCTTTAAGTCAAGAGTGAATAGGCTACTTCTAGGTAAGCGTCTATCTTCGGTCACATCATCGCTTACCATCAGGTGAGATAGTGGTCAAACGCGGGCCTATACATAGTAATTAAAAAAATTACTAGTGATTGGCGCTCGAATTACCAAGTGCCTGACTTGCTTCCATTTTCGTCTTGCGACGATGACATTTTATATTTTGCGCATGCATAATTTAAAAAAAAAATATTTAGAAAGAAGAGAAGGAAAGGGAGTGAATGACAGTGTGATGTAGAAGATAATGTATTGTACGAACCCAAGTAACAGTGGACAAGGCCTATGATGAGTTTGTATGGAAAACTGGGAAATACACAGAAGTTACGCTTAAATTTAGCGACTGTCTGATATCGATTCATAAATTTTCGCAAAATACTTATATGCTATGATTTATTTATCGAAACATCATTTTATTTCCTGATTAGCTTCTGCCAGCAGCTTTGCCCGCATGAAGGTAGATTTCTCCATACGAAATTTGGACCCCCTTTTCACCCCTTTAGGGGGTGAATTTCGGAAAATCCTCTCTTATAGCTCGCCTACGTCATAAAAGGAAGCCTTAAACAAAATTTAATATTCCTAGCGCCAGTAGTTTCGGCTGTGCTTTGATATGTCTGTCAGTTTTTCCTTTTATATATGTAGATTTATTGAGGATTCCTGATTTATTGCTCTTAATAACGTTTTTGCATATCTTTGATTGGGTTGACGGCGCCAAAACAACAGAAAATTTATTAGCTTATTTTGATTATAATTAAGCAATAATTACTTATTTACGATAACTACTGATTGGTGTCACCTTTTTGTCCTGGAGTTATCCAAGGAATACAGCAATGTCAGTCATGTTTGACGACACTGAAATGATAAAAACAAATATTACAATTTTTTTTACATGAGATGGCGGATTTTTAGAAAGATTCCTAAAATTTCGGCGTGGTATACGTTTCTGTTTCGGTCGCAAGCATCCTGCATGCTTTAGCATCAAGGTGAAATACCGAAGTGTTTGATACTGTCTTTATAGCATAGAGTTAGGGTTACATCGAGCCTTTTCAAGAAAAACAAACTGGGTAAGTGCGAATCGGACTCGCGCACTGAGGGCTCCGTACAAACTTACCTAAGTAAATAGTTCAATTCCCGAATGGGTCTCGAAGATTTTCCGAATAGCAAAAAAAGTATTTATTTTTTTGTGACGTAACAACAAATGTACTGTTTTCAGATTTATTTCGGGATTCTGGGTCAACGGGAAGTACCCTATGAATTTTGATTCTCTTGAGAGTGTTGAAATGTATGTACGTTTTTCGTAACATAAACGGCCGTATCTTTCTTCTCTCTCTCTTTTCGGTAACTTAGAAGTTTGATTTTTTCACAGCTTTAAGGGACCGCAGATATGTGGTTTCAATTTCAACTCGTTACTTTCACGCGTTCTCGAAATAAAGGGTCTTGACAGACAGACAGACAGACGGACAACAAAGTGATCCTATAAGGGTTCCGTTTTTTTACTTTTGAGGCACGGAACTCTAAAAACATCGTAAACGATAGTTGGCAATTTTTGTAGGAAGGGCTTTTCTTTCCAAATTAAAATTTATTGACGACTACTGATCTATTTAAAATAGATGCCTCGTCATTAAGACCGCGTACATCGAAGGACTGAAACAATTGGTCTACTGCGGTCTTCTAGTCCGATTATAATTTAGGTGTCTTCAAAGCTAGAGTTAATAGGCTCCTAGCCTCACCATCAACGATTGAAAATTTTGTATCTGAAGACTTTTTGAGTAAGTTCTGAAAATAGTCAAATTTCCAAACATATGCAGTATGCGCTTCCGGAATCATCATCTAGATATATCGGAAATATGATCGCGTCATGATTGGTGTACTAGTACTCAGCATAGCTTGGGCTTAGTCGCGTCGCGTTTGTGTTATTGCTAATTCAGAATTTCAGGAACATAAAGACTACTGAAATACATATGTTTTATAGTTTTCTTGTCTAGCTTGTGCCAAGAAATTGCAGACTTAATTTTTTTTTTTCGAATTGAGAAACCATCACATAACGTCTCCCACTTAAGGCAGAGCGAGAGAGAGTGTCAGACTTTTACTGACTAAAATCCACCTGTTTTCTTTCAGTTGTCCTTTGCGTTCTAGGGCCACACTTTCATAACTCTTTCGAACAATTTCGCAGCCAAAAACAAAACATGCGGTCTCAAATATATAACTACCTACGAATCGAACTGCAACGCCCCTTCCCAAAATAACAAAGCAAACATTGCTTATTTCTACTATTAAAACACAATACTAACACTCACCTTAGTTTTGCTGCCTCCAATAGAGCCGGGCCTTATAGACCCCGTCTCGTAGAATCTAGTTAGTATCTTGGACACGCAACCATGGGACACTAGCAACTGCCTGCTGATATCACAAGGTCTAACTCCCATGATGGCCAATTCCACGATTCTCTTTCGGACGACATCGGGAAGGGGGCGGCCGTTGACGAAGACTCCGCCCAGTTGGTTGACGCCGGCCTGACCTGCGGATGTTAGCTCTTTGTGATTATGTGAGCCTGGTACTTTTGTTCAAGTGTTCAGTTGTTAGGTAGAATTTAAACCAAGTTATGGTAAAATATCTTATACATACAGCGTCCTGTCCCCCAGTTTCTAAAAATAAACTATAAACTAGCCACAAAACAAAGACACGTCAATTGAGGCGATTTACTATTAAACCGAGGACCGAGGTTTGAACCTTGCAATAATAAAGTTTAACTTTAATTTATAGCTCATGTCTGACTTAACTATCTACAAATTTAAACACATCTAAGTTTTTTTTTTTAAATTCAGATCTATTTAATTATAAAACAGGTTCGGGTTTGTACATTTGTCATTATTCAACCATAATAGGTAGGTTAACTAGTTACATCATGTCTAAAAAATACTTAACTAACTATAATTACAGTAAAATAAAAAAAAAATCGCTAAATTAATTAAAACTAACAAAAACAAACTGAAATATGGCGTCAAAAAATTCATCACTGTCGACTGGTAATGTGCCCAAAAGACATTGAAAAAATCAAATTGAAATTAAATTATTTCTTAAAAAAACTATACGCGGGGATTAGCCTTTTGCAGTATACATTATATCATTCTCCGCTGGCAAAAATCATAGTTTTGAATTATGTTGAAAATGTATTCAAAGACAATTTGTGACATTTTAGTTTGGCGATAATTTTGCGTCCCAGAAACTTGTCCTATCTGTCAAACATAATCAATATTTACTTAAAAATCTGATGAAGGCTAGTTTATTTATTAACCAGCAGATCATCATTTAAACATTTGACAGAAGTGTTAGCTTCGTCCAAAGAATGCACATTGGAACTATTGTCCTACGTGATGAAATTCGTGATAGAACCATGATAGATCCCATACCGTGTAACTTTTCTCATCAAAGAACACCGCTCACACAATTTCAGTAGTTGTTTAAATCTTTACGGTAATAATGAGTCGTGAAGCGTGGTATAATTGTCCATCGACAGCCACCACGGTAATGTTGCACGCACGACATGCGGGTAATATTGCACGCAACTGATTAAGACTTCACACTTGTAGAGATGACAGAAAGAATCTGTGTGTGAACCAAAATAATAAAAGGTTCTAGACAAACTGACATTTAATCAGCGATTCCGAAGCAAGGAGGAGTGGCAGGCGGTGGCCTCCTTCTGCAAAGCAGTAATGAAGCAAAGGAGGAGGCAGCACGTGCACGCGCGAGGGCGCGGCCCTCACGCTCCAGCCGCCAGGATCCCGATCCTGATTTCCGGTCACCGTAGGCGCGGGCTTGTGGACGACGAGCAATGGGTAGCTCGCCGTCCGATCGTCCGGTAACCATCCGGACCGAGTCCAAGTCGTCGACGTCGCGTACTGTTCCACGCGCGCCTCTAAGAGATGTCAATAAACTGCAGAGTCGAAGCCTACTGGGGCCAAGGGTCTGCTTCTGAAAGGAAGACTCGGCCGTGGTATGAAAGACAACGAAGGAAAAGGAGTGGGTTTTTAGTCAGTAAAAGTCTGACAGACCCTCTCGCCCCAAGAGCGAGGGATGTCATTGGATGATTTTCCCACCGAAAAGAAAAATCATCGAATTTTTTTTAAAATTAATTTTCCCTTATTAAGAATTACTACTGTATCGTGGGTGGATTCACAAACATGTCTAGTTATTTATCTAAACTTCATATAAGGTACTGGTACAAAGGCTTATAACTTAATGCAACAAGATATTCTCTACCAGTCAACCTTTGGGTTAAAAAGACAACACAGTGGTAGGTGTGTACAATAAATAAATAATAGACATAAATTTTATAGAATAAAGTATCTTTAAATTAAGGTGCTTATAATAATAAAATACATAAATGTACACTCATACAGAAGACATCCAGACCCATCACAACTATCTGTAGTAGTAATCTATACACTAAGGTAGGCATACCATTTTTTTGACAAAACGGCCTGACATGTATAAGCATAATCAGTCTTATTAAATTCCCACTACTGGGACTCATGCCTCCTCTCTAGTAAAGGGAATGGACCATAATCTACCACGCGGGCTGGTATATGTCACGTGTGTGTTTGTGTGTTACCTCACGATGTTTTCCTTAACTGTTTTGAGAGCAGTGGTGATGAAATATATTTCATAAACTAAAGCGCCTGTCTGGTTTTGACACACGATGTCGGGAGTAATATTAGAATATACAATTTATGACAATTGCTTAACTTTTCGCAAAACAGGAGAAAAAAGACACGATCTAGGACCTATGGAGAGTAATTCTACTCGTCTTTAAGAGTCAAACAACCACCCTTCACAATAACCATCATATTTTCAAAGTTAGACCTCTGTTTACATTACATCAAGTCTTCCCCACCACTTTACCTTAAAACTGAACAAAAACCAAATTTAGCACATAAATAAATTCGTATTCAAAAAGCGTTCAAAACATCAAATCCAACCCCTCGCAGTTAATCAAGAAACAGCATTTATATCTCAATTACAAAGGGCACACCACATACCCTAATTTCGGCACTCCACCTGTCCCAATTCCGGACTAATATTTATTTGATTGCCAAATTCATATCATCTTGACTGGCCAATTACGATAAAATGGAAAAGAAGTCGTTTCTTTGTAAAAAGTTTTAGATCTTTAGATATGTCGTCAGAATTTATCGTTAATGTTGTTAATTAAAGAATAATGAGGATCGTTGTCTAGTTTCTATTAATTATGAGTCGTATAAAATGGATTAATGACTGTTTTGTAATTTGATATTGTTTGTTTTATTAGTATTCGTTGTGTTTTTGATAAAGATCGAAGAACTGTCAAAGAAACCGACTGAAGTTTAAATTACCGCTCTTGAATAAATAAAAGACAACTTAAAGACGAAGTGAACAAAAAGGCTGATATTATACATTTTAATACTACTTGACGGTTCTAAGAAGGATCGATTTTGAAACACTGTTTACAAAGGTTGGGTTATTGCAAAATTAATAACCAATCAAACTATGGAAATATAAAATAAAAGTACTTACTATTAGTATTTCCAATAAAACAGTTTCCCAGTAAAGCTAATGACATAACCATCTGTGAACAAAACAGAGGTGTGTCCTTAACTATCAGATCTATAGGTGACGTTATTATCAATCAATGCACATAACGTGGAAGGCGAGGCTTTATTGCTACTTAGATACGCTGATTAGAGAAAATCTCATGCTAATAACCAAAAGGACCACAAAATCACACCTTTAAAACCAACTGTATCTAAAAATCGTGCTGGAAGACCAAATACCATTAACATAGACGATGATGGTGATCGGACATTAGACTAGGAAACATAAATAACAAATGCAGCGTTTGCCAAAACATTCACACATCCTTAAAAGGAATAATCCGATTATAATAATGAAATCATAATATAGAAATAAACCAACCCACAATGCCTTAACGTCACGAAGAAAAATCAATCACTATTAATGCTCTCAAATCTCATTCTAGGCAACCTGATTTAAATCCTTGCACCTACGTTAATCGCTACTACTAAGCCAGCCCATTATAAAGTAATAAAGCAATAGCTTGATGCCAAGCGGTTTACAGCCTTAATGCCAATAAAATTAGCGTTCTAATTTGTCTGCAGTAATTTGGGTTTATGACGTTTTTCTTTGAAGTAGCACCGCTCCCGCCTATAGACCATTTCACGGGTGTTGTCCACCGCTCCGGGGAACGGATGCAAATTACTTCCCTTGCTTTACGATTCCTCTTTCAGACCGCTTGCTGTAATGATTATATAGTTTTTCAAGCTAATTTGGTCTTTAAAGCTAGCTGTTAAAATTTAATTTAGTATGACAGCTGCAATCACGATGATAGCAGCTTTATCGATAGGTGTTGGACAGTTCTGAGAAGTTGGGCGAGTGTCGTGTACATTGATGACTTGTTCATATTTGTGTTATAACAGACATCTATTGTATGATTCCATTATTTGAGTGACTGTACCTTTAAATACATCAGTCGTTTCCTTGATAAGTTTTGCCACTAATCTTGCTCATTGTCTTACGCTTTCACCAAATATCAATTTCATATTAGCTTTATCCATAACTATCAATAACAGATCAAAGTTAATCTTCGGATTCTCTTCCCCGACAGCAATTTCAGCACGAATCTTCAATCAAACAAAACCCAAAACATTCCGCGCCAACTTTTTCACTATAAAACACAAGTAAGGGCTCCGAGACGAAAGTTGGAAAAAAGGACCAATAAAAAAACGTGCGCTGATAAAATCTCATTTAGTAAAGCGATCGTAAATGTTTAAAGCGAGACTCGTACTGAACGAAATAGCTGCCTGTGTTACATCGCGGAGATATAAAAAGTATTTATTGATCGGATGAGATTAGAAATAAGAATTTAATTATTAGGACCGTGTCTTGTAGGTAAGGATGTTAATCCGATACATATAGGAAAAAGCAAGAAATTTTTCAAGATCATCATTTTGGTAAAGCATGTGGAGCTATACGGCACAGTTGATATCGGTGAATTAAAGGAAGTTGTGTATTGAAAGAAACCGCATACCCCGACGACAGACTGCTCCGACCCCAATAGTTGGTAATCCAGAGCATCAGAAGGAAACAAACTTAAAAAAAACTACTTAACCGTGGTCGCTAGCAAAAGAGGCAAAAAGTTCAACATTATTCTGGATCGCCCGCGCGCCTGAGTCTCGCATGTTTTATAGCCAACAAGCGGTTCGCAGTCACCGTGTACGCATTCAATCTTACAATACCGGTAGCTTTAATTTCGCGCCAATCGAGACCATGATATTGAGCCCTTCAATGGCTGCCTGTTCGAGTTAGCACCCATCTTTGCAGCCCGTAAAAGGAGTATGAGTTAGTTATGGTTTTTAATTTTGCTTTAGCGGTTTCGGTAGACTCTTGATTGTTAAAAGTCTTTGTTATTATCTTTTTTTGGGTATTTTAATAGCGTTTGTTAATTTTGAATGCTACTTCTATATTGTGATCAGTCTCCCGTATCTTAATTATTCACTTTATTTCAACACTAGCTTCTGCCAGCGGTTTCGTTTTATTTTACTCAGTGATAAAGTAGTGTTCTATTAGTGAAAGAATTCTTAAAATCGGTCCAGAAGTTTTCAAGTTTATTTATTACAAATAAAAATATTTTTTTTTCCTCATTGTAATATTAGTATAGACTGATAATCTATAATCGCCGCGGCACTTACTTATTTTACTTCCTTACTTTCCAAATTTTTTTATTCATCAGTCTCCATTTTAGTGTTCGTTTCCTCCCTAATAATAATATCATTTATCTATTTTCAAGTTTTGCACCCTTAATACCTTTCTATTATTTTTAAAGAGAGCTAAGAAGTACTTATGTTACATTACATTTTCGTTTATCTGCTTAATAAATAAATATAGTGCTAAAACAAACGATGCATATTATATATCGTCATATTTTATATTACCTAAGAGGTCGTTCAGATACTTCGTTTTACACCCTCATCTCATGTTACACATAACATGCACGATGTTGATCAGATAGGCGGAAAACCTTACACGATAATGTTTGGCCAGACTTTACTTAAATTTGTTTGAGTGGTGGCAGTGTACCATATATATTTCTTTGATTTAAGTCTACCCCACGTCATCTCAGTGTTTACTGCTTTCTAGACAGTTCCGACATCTTGAAGAAACAGTTGGAAAACACGGACCGCCACCGATCTCTACTGTTAAATCTCTTCAAAGTGAGGCGAGCTAACTGTCAATTTAGATGCTAGTGATTGACAAGTCACTCTTAGCTAAGATCACTTATGTTTCTACTGTAAGATTTTTCAGAATAGCATTACAGTTAGTGAGAAAGTATAGTGATCAATATTCATATTTGCTGACCAAGTTGTATTTCAAGAATCGTAATATAATATTTAAGCGTAAACTACGAGCCATAAAAGCTGGGACTAGCGAAGAAATGACTTTATTTATACAGGAAAAGATATAATAATAATATTTTTACTGTATCCTAAGATAAGCCTGCATTAGTGTCAGTAAAGAAATCCTCGTTAAACTTAATACAGTTATTATAAGACCAAAATAATAAATAGAAAATTGACTTTTTTTACAACTTTAAAGGCCACTCTTCGTGGTTGTATCAACAACCGCCTGAGGCCCTGGACGTCAATCCATTCAGTTGGCTTTACAAGAAAAGCAGAGCACATTTGGTTACAACCAACTTTTTGGAAAAGATCTCTCATATTACCTTTACAGGCGTGCATCTGTAATAATCTGTCTTTTGAAAGAAAGGTGATAAATAGCAATGTTGGTTGATTTAATATCTTCATAGAAGTACTAGTAGACAACAATATGTGTTGATTTTACGAATGTGGAAGCAAGGATTCGAATGTTCTATCACCACTTGAAAAAGATCCATATTCACCAGACTAATGATTTTTTCAATTAAAGTCTATTATAAAACTTTGTACTGTTAGTTTCCCGTTTCTCATACTAGATTTGACATTGTAAACTTCCATCACAATCGTAGTAGTGATTTTCAAATGAAATCCTTACACCCGCATATTAATCGGAATTCGACTGGTATTGTGTTGACATCTGCTGTTGTCTTTTGAATCAGCATTATTCTTATCGATCAATCTTCTCAGCTTCTACATAAAACGAAAATTCACACAACGAAACAGTAACAAAAACCCAACCACACACACACCTAGCGTAATGTAAATTCGTGGAACACATTTAAAGATACGAATTGCACGCGTCTCGATAGCCATAACGTTAATATGCTTCCAACTTTACAATCGGTTGGTTGTTAAAGTCCTGTCTTCTTTTTCCTTTTTTCCTTCGTTCGCCTCTCGAACATATATCGACAGTATATCGCACAGGTTATTGCGCATTTTACTGCTTGTGACTGATTTTACAACACCGCCGATTGCGCCGACATTAGGGGTACGGGAGCACGAGATATTTCTCGCGCTATGCTTTAAATTTTGATGGTTATTTAGATGTCAGGGTGGACCTTAAATATCAACGTTTACTACTACTACTTTGTAAGGAGATTCTGAAATAGTTGTAGGATAACTTGAAAGTATGTTTTTATTAATATTTTTACATAATATGGTTTTCATTGTAGGTGTTTGAAGAAGCATTTTTAATTTCAAGATACTTAATTTACAAAACAAAATATATTTCTTGATAATAGGAGATTCGATTTGTAGTATTAGGAGAAAAAATGACGACTGATCCCACATAACATTTTATGTTTAAAATAACAATAAATAATGCTGACTCATCTTTAATTGTGTGAGTCTTGCAATTAAAAATAAATGTAGTATTTTCAATTTATTACAAGTACATTACATCATTCTGTGTATTGTAAGATCAGTCATTTAGTAACAAGCTTAAACATAAGACAGGAAGTTAGTAATTTCAATGCATACATACTCATTCCAGACATTAAAAGACGACTAATAAAACCTCACAAATGGCCAAATTAAAAACAAAAGGTCCTTAAATTTTTGACAATGACAGTTATAAACTAAAATTATTTGTCAATTTATTTTTGTAAAGTGGTGTTTATGTAGTAATCTTCGGGCTCATGGACCGGTGTCGTTGCGCAGATTATGAAGCAGCTGTGAAGAAAATAAAGTTCTATACTGTCGGCACCTATAGGCCGGATATAATTGATAATTATGATAGTAGGTATTTAATTATACATCATATACGTCTTTAGGATACAGCTGCATGTAATGATGTGGTTGATGAGGAAGGAAGGGAACTGCTTGATGTAAACAAGAAGAACAAAGAGCCTTAATCGTTTTAGTTCAAAGAATATTTTAACAATATCATTAGAGTCACGGTAAATACATGCATGAAGGATGCAAGCAATCAGGAATTAGGGCAAGGGCTGAAATGATATTGATTATTTTAGACAAGAGTCGCATGACAAGTATGTAGAACCTAGATATCTTTGGCACAGAAGAGTGGGGATCGGCACAACATAAAAGAGGCCTATGTCCAGCTGTGGGCCAAGGTAGGCTCTGGATGATGATAATGTGTTTAGTTTGGAAGCCTTTAAGCCTTATGCTAAGCAGAGTAATCCCGCTTAGCATAAGGCTTTTGTCTAATCTACTAAAAACTGTTGACAAAGATATTAAAGAGTAGTCTAGCACAAAACCACTACATTAAAACATCCAAATTATACAAATATGCCCGTTTTGACAGGCTTTTGATTTGGGTTAAGCATATAACTGTAATAATTACAAGAAATTTGTCAGTGGCGTTGATTACATTGATATCAGATGGGTTCATAAAACAATATTTTACCATGTTGTGTTACATGTTACATACATGTTTCCGGAAAAATATTCCAGTGATTCGTTCTAATTCTTTCAATTGTTTATCTTTCCAGGGGGCCAGTACTACACAACGTGGGTACGCAACTCGGTAGATTTTACTGACTTACGCTTCAAGAGACCTAAAGCCCATAAGCGCTTTAAGCCGGAAGATTTACCAGAGAACAGACTGCCCATACGCAGTCAAAAGATAGAGAGTATGTGGTGTAAATATATGACACCGGTCCAGCAGTCTAAGGAATAGGGAGAATATAGGTACAAGTTATATTTTGATTGATGAAGCGGTTTTTAATAAATGGTTTGCTACATCATATATAAAAATTGAGATTTATGAAAATTAAAATTTTTAATTAGTTTTCTATATTGCATATTCTATGTTTGAGTATAATTACAGACCACTCTTTATTCAACTGTCTTTCATTTAACCCCAATCTAGATAAAAATCTTTCTAGATTTATGAAGAGCAATCAAAAGTTAATTAGGCAATTATTGGACTGAATAGAAAATCAGCCTGCCATAAAAAAACTATATTATTTCTTACCTTACAAATATTTGTTTATTAAACATTAATTCTGCCATTAGATATAAAATCAACACTTTCAAATCTAAACTCAGAATGCGATTTGATCCTAATTACAGATTCTTTTACATTTAGAGCGTAGAGCATACACATATGGACACCGTTAATTTACCGATAAACATCTTTAAGAGCAACCCGATACAAGTTTTTTTTAAATAATTAATGAACAATAATAAAAGGAAATAAAGTTTATGATATAAAATTGTAACATAGTTGTAAACATCGAAGTAGAAAATCGAATCTGATGTTTAGATTCATTTGATATAGACCGGAGTTATTATCGAAATTGTGGTTGGACTTAATGTGGATGTTACTTGACATGGAGTAATGCTAGCTACAGGTGATGCGAATTTAAATAAAACAGAATCAAGAGTATTAAATGAAACTGATGAATTTTCTATCGAATTGTGCTTAATCTCTTGTTATGTTTTAGATACTTTAATTGGTTTTGTGGTCCAAAAGTTGATGGTCCAAAATTCAAGCTTTTAATTTTAAAATAAGTATTTACTCCAAATTTTTAAATGTTATGGTTCTTGGGTAGGTAAGGACATAAAAGATATCATGAAATTCAGCACTAGTTGGGTCAGAAATCAAACGTTAAAATTTATTAAATTTTAATATTTCATTGTTAATGCCAGTTTTTAATATTAATCAACCACATTAAAACTCAAAGGAATTTAATTCATTCTTCAATTTGGCGCTAAAATGAAACTGATTGAACTCACCGAAATTATACAAATTTAAATGTAAATATTATTAGTGTCTTTATATAGCATATTTAATAACATTTAAATTTTATTCGACTTCGCAAACTAAGTTCGTCTTGGGTGGCATGGTTTAGCAACATTGTATGTTTCTTAGCTACGTATTTTATTCAAAGAAACTAATATCCTATCTATAACAGTAAGATCTTATTACCATTAGTGTGTATTTCATAATCAGGAGCATATAATATCAATATTGCACAGTCTTAAATTTCACAGTAAAAGCTTAAGCTATCTCTTGGATTTGTTGTAAGACGCGATCTCTGGCATTCTATATTCCATAATACATCCAATCTGGTGAAATCGTTTACAAATTAGTTTTATTTGTTGTTAGCATGTCCTGTCTCAGAGATTTTACCTTGGTCAAAAGCAACGGGATTCATAACTTTCACGGGAGTTTCTGCGGTTCCTATTTTTAGTTTTTGTAATATCTATTTAGTTTGTCTCCTTGGTGATCTGCAATGCTGTTTCTATTTCTTTCAACTTATATTTAGTTTCTAATTGTTTTTTGAGATGATAAATAACTGTTGCTCTATCTGGTCAGAAGTTAACCAATTCTTACCTATCCTCCTTTTTTTGGGGAGCCTAGCATAAATGTGACTATCTACTCGATTTTCGAGACATTTAAAATATATGGGTTCGTTATTGGGGTGATGTATGTTTGTTAATCTAGGTCAAATTTTTACAAATTAATTATCTGGAACCAATTCCACTTAATCATTAGAGTTTAATTTTTCCACGTTGTTTCAGTTATCAATGACAATGCATTCAGACATCTGAAACGAAATCTAGGATTATATCCAGTTATAGGAAAATTTGTGTGCGTGTTTAATTATGATAGCTATTATAAAAGCTTATTGTTATAAAAAATGTTTTTAAATTATCAATTTGTTAGGACTCGAGACGTATTCTCAGGACTGGTCTGCTCATACTGTTTTTTGTAGGAAAATGATCTTTTAATATGTCCCTTAAAAAATTTAACGAATATGTTCGTTGCTCGCCCTGCCAATACATGCCTTACTACAATCTTTAAACTCTCTATACCACTAATGAACGCCTAATTAAAAGGTGGATCCACACAACACTGTTCGGTGATGGCCCGTCGCTTTCCATCGCCCGCCTAACGTGCTCAATAAGTTAATTTGGCGTCAACCCAACGCGGTCGACGCTTGACTTGTCGCGTTTAAATACCGTTTACAAAGCCTCTCGACTGATCTGTTCGTGCGATAGTGTAGGTGTTGCCTAATGTTCGATTTAGAAATTATAATCAGTTTTTATTAGGTGTAGAGGATGGTAGTGTGGCGTTAGGGTATTGATTTGCGTGTTTACTGGAAGTAAGATTAGTTTCGCTATTAAGACTGTGATCTGCAGACGTCGTTCGTTATACATTCAAGTTTGCTTTGAATTGAAGATCTGGTCCTAGATTTATTACTAGAATCCTGCAATCATTAAAAACTGGAAGATTCTGCTTGTGTTTCTTTTATTCTTTTTTTTTTTGGTGAGAACTCATTAGATAATTCCTCCTGTTTTTGGTGGAGCGAGAGGGAAAGTTAGCATTTGACTACCTAAAACCCACTTGTATTCCTTCAATTACACTTTGCATTCTAGGGTTACGGCCAACTCTTTTGGACAATCCCGTAGTTCCTTGAAATTTAACCGTTACCTCGAGGGGTATTTGATTTTTCTGTGCACATCTTGCTTTGAAATGGAGAACTCTGACTAGTAAACTCTACATTTCGGATTTTAGGTAATAGTGCATCAGCAGGTACAACAATTGTGTATTGTTGGAAGTTACAGTAATGTTCCTTTACCACACAAAAACCTGCTTGAGGTTGTTATACTACCTCGTGGGCCGCAGGATGGTTTGAAAGAGTTACTGCGACCCTAGAATGCAAAGGACAACTGAAGGAATATAGGTAGGTTATAATTAGTAAAAGTCTGAGAGTTGCTCCACCCAGAGTGGTAGAAGATAATTATTTAATGATTTCCCAACTAAAAAAAAATACTAACTCATTCCTTCTCCAATTTTGTAAGGTTATAATTAGTAAAAGTCTGAGAGTCGCTCCACCCAGAGTGGTAGAAGATATTTAATGATTTCCCAACTAAAGAAAAAGACTAACTCATTCCTACTCCAATTTTGTAAACTATTTTTGAATAACTTCAGTGTTAGTAGCTCTGACATACTTGTAATTAACTCAAACTTATCACGCATGTAAATTAACCTATTAAACCGTTACAATTTAAAACGTATTTCCGTCAAATCTCCATGTTTTCGACACAACTTCAATAACTTTCCAACAATATACCAAACCGTTCTTAATTAGACGTCCAAGAAATTGTTCTTTACGAAAATTTACTAAATAGTTTATATTCAAATGAGAAAAAGAATAAACCCGGAAACGTCGTGTGTGATCTCCGAAAAACGTCCGAAATCATTCAAAAATGTTTCTAAATATGCTCTGATATCATCACGTTTACCGAAAATTATTGCTGTAGAAGAGATATGTATCATGAAAATGATATTTTATTGGTAATAATCAACTCTCTGATTTCTATAACCCTTATTACCTTTCTCACAAAGTTGGAAATGTCTCAGAAAGTAGTGAGTGATATTCTGAGCGGTCAATTCAGTGTGAGCAGATGTTAATAAGAAGCTAATGTGGTCGGGCCATGTATAATGTATTAGAACCGAGTGAGTGTTGATGCGGGTGGGCCCGCTCGATACGGATCCGATTTTATCTCGATACGAGATTTGGACTCGATTGGTTTAATTACCGTTAATGGTTGTGGACGGTAGTAAGGTACCAGGGTTCACATGTTTTATGTAAAAGGGAGACTTTCGGGTTACATTCTCTGTAGTGTAATGTGTTGTGTGCATGTTTTAGGTGGAAAATAAGATTTCAATGTACGTTTAGTCCTGTATTGAGAGTTCAGTTAAAGATTTATTTTAATTTATTTTTTGAGGATTTCCAACAAAAAATATCAAAATTGTTTATTAAAATTAATTTTGATGCTAGTTTCTAAAAAAATCTTTTTTGGCGTTATTTGTAGGAAAATAAATACAAGAAAATACCCAATTAGAAAAAAAAAGTCATAACCGATAAAAAATATTTTCACGTTATTTTTTTCTTATTTAAAAATAATGCCTCAGGCATTAAGTCCACCTCTGTAATTTTTTGGGTGCATAAAGTATTTATTAAATAAATAAAGAGGACTGTCCCAAACAAACCTAAATCCATGGCAATCCTTCTTAAAGGGTTCTTTGAAACGCTTATGATTTCAATGCGTGAGGTAAATTCCTGCTCTGACGATAAGACAAGCTTCCCTTCGGTTTCTTTAATGTTAAATGCTCAACTTAATTAAGATCTGAGCATTTCTGTATCCATACCGTCATTAGCTACCAGATTTTGTTCGTTGATATATGATTCTACTTAGCGGTCAGTGTATTTGAGTTGACTTGATAAGAAAGTCGAGATTGTGTTAAGCGAATTCGGCTTTTCGCTACGTGTGAGTTCTTGCTACTGGTGATTGTTGTTTTTTTTTTGCCTTCGATTTTGGTGAGATTTTGTTGTTTGTTATCCATACTCCATACTTAATATTTTAAACGTGAAAGTAACTCTGTCTGTCTGTCTGTTACGCTTTCACGGAACTGAAACGATTTCGATGAAAGGTACGGAGGAAGCTTGAACTCCAAGGATGGACATAGGTTTCTTTTTATTCGTCTTTGACTTCGACTTCTCGTCCGTCCATTACTCGTGCATAAAACGGATTCCTTTTACTTGTGCATAAAACGGATTCGTTTGCCATTTGCATAAAACGGATTCCTTTTACTTGTGCATAAAACGGATTCGTTTGCCATTTGCATAAAACGGATTCCTTTTACTTGTGCATAAAACGGATTCGTTTGCCATTTGCATTAAAGAGATTCCTTTTACTTGTGCATAAAACGGATTCGTTTGCCATTAGCATAAAACGGATTCCTTTTACTTGTGCATAAAACGGATTCGTTTGCCATTTGCATAAAACGGATTCCTTTTACTTGTGCATAAAACGGATTCGTTTTCCTTTTGAGTAAAACAGATTCTTTATCCTTTCCTAGATTTTTCTAGGGTATTTCCTTTTGCCTTGAGGAGCTCACAGTTAATTAAAAACAAGAACGCTTGCCAAGGTCTGTCTGTGGATGGGTGATCATCATAACATAATTATGTAGATGGCTCTGTGCTTTAGAAAACACGCTAATCCGTTGGTCCTGGCGTTCATATATAGAGCTGTGATAGTCAAAAGCTAGAAAGTCTGATACTAGACTTGCCCATGCGTATTGTGTCGTTGTACAGGTTAGATAGGCAGTCGCTCCATGTAAAATACTGAAGTTTGGCTGGAAGCCGACCCCAACACAGTTGAGAAAAGAGGCAGATATATATGTCGGCTCAGGATGCCGATCATCATTGAAGCTCTGTCCAAGGACTCTGTTTTGTGGGCGATGGCTGGATCGAGCAACAAACAAACTATTCCAGATCACACAACTGATTTATTATGATGCAAGCTTTAGGTATTTATTCACTTCACACAGCGAACCGTGAGACAGTCCCCGAGACTAGACATTTGTATGCACGGCTGCCGACAGAAGAAAAAGCCCCGAACCTCTGCGGTCGGCACTTTTATCTGCTCGGCACTTTTATCCTCCGTGCTATCTTCACCGACTTATATATAATGCCTTATGCCTTAGCCTGTTCTGTTTCAAAGCTTATGCCAATAGCTTTATTTAATATCTACTCAGAAATTTGCAATCGCGAAAGCTTTTACTCACGAGCTTGTTTACATTAATTTATTTTTGACTTTCTCAAATAATTTACACGCATCATGTTTGAAAACATCGTGGGGAAATTGTATGTCCATGAATTCAAATTTCGAAGGCATGTGACATCCAGCAAACCGCATTAGCCCCTCGAGATGGATTACAGCCCATTCTCTCTAATAAAGAGGACTCCATAGTCCCAGCAGTGCGAACACAAGGCTGATTATGGTATCATGGTTATTTGTCTAAAACTATAATTAACTATTTATCCACTAATAAAGGCCCTTCCCTTTTACGTGAAACATCAAAAAAGAGCCATCCGCATCGACCATAGATGCTAAGTAGGTATAAAGAAATTAAATACAATTATTTACCTGTATGCGGCATTCCGGCGCGAAGTAGTTCTGAAAGAAAAAGACGAACCGATTAATATATACATGATATAATTAATTAGTAAAGGAGAGAAAAAATTGCAGAATGTGTCAGCTGCCTGCTGAGGCCACACAGGAGCTTAATGTCGCAGGCGGGGGTTAAGAGTCAAGTGTGTAATGAGGTGTTGAGGTGCCGTTGTGTTCCGATTTTTTGGGATAGTAGTGTTAGTGCGGTGGAATTAAAGGGTTTTTTTTTATAAAGGTGGATTTGAAGAGATGAGATTTTTTAAATAAAAATATAAGAAGGTTATTTGTGTATACAGCTACAATTTAGACATTACAAAATATTTATAAGTGTCTCTGTGTTCTGACACAGACATTATTGGGTACGTACACACATTTATTATTGACTAGCTGGCCCGGCGAACTTTGTACCGCCTAACAGTCCAAGAATGTAGTATGTCTTTCGATATAGACAACCGATTGCGATGAAACAAAGCCTAAGTATCAAGTTACACACAATTGTAATGTATAAAAATTATCTACATCGATTTCTTACATTTTACGTGATGCGCGCCCAACTAAAAACTTCTACAGATTTATTATAATATATAGTCGTTACCCGCCGCAGCTTCGTTCGCGCGGAGTTTAAGAACATTAACATTTATGTATAAGCTCCTGACTTAAAAAGTGTTTAGTTTGGATTTCCGCAGATTTGAAAAATCAGTTTTAATGGTTCTGTTTCGTCAATTACACTTTATTACAATTTACGACTATATTGAAGTAGAGCAGTTGAGTACCCCATGAACCATTTGAAAGTGTACTTTAGTAGTTCAAAACATATTTTCTACACTGTATTCGTATTTTCTTCCATGATGCCAAACATTAACCTTGAACTAATCATCCGACTTTTTAAACCCATGTTCCCATTAAATTCCATTAAAAACACCAAATCCTACAACCCAAAACACTTTAAATACAGTCGTAAAAATTTACTACAAAAAGTGTATAATATCAGGGTTTTATTACTGAAAAACGTCGCTCGAAATTTATACTCGAGAAATGTAACTGTTATATAGCTTTGTCCCCTAAACAAGGCAATCTCACTGTTTAATCGCTCGCTACTCGAAATTATAAGCCCCTGTGACATCTTTATCGGCTTTCTTGCGATAACTGTACCAGAATAATGACGTGACCGCGGTAAGGGTTAATAACTATTGACTCGGAAGTTAGTAGGAACTGTTTTTCTTAGAATTTTGTGCAAAAGAGAAAAAAAAGAAATATTTTTGTTTGGTTGTTATACATCTGATCCTATGGATGCGAGACGCACAGGATCGTTCGTTGTGGTGACGTTTGGGGGAGGCCTATGTCCAGCAGTGGACGTCTATCGGCTGAAATGATGATGATGATGATGATGACATCTGATCCTGAGAGCAGTGAGGCATCAGGGGTAACGGCTCCGACATACTAGTCGAAAGTCGTGGGTTCAAACGTAGATAGACGCTTTACTTCGTGTAATTTATTTCATCACTACTGCTCTCAAAATGGTGAAGAAAAACATCATTTAAAAAAAAAATCATAATAATTTATAAAACCTGCACTGGGGTCGCGTGCCAAAATCCATGGCCCATTGTTTTTCTTTGAAAGGAGACCTGAGTTCGAGCAGAGGGAACATTATAAGACTGAGTACGCTTACATATGCTACATCCAATCCGAATTTCATTATAATTATCAGTATTGTAAAAGATTTCTTTGTGTTCTCTATGATCTATAACTCCATTACAACTTATTTGAATATTTGTAGATCTCGTGATATGATTTAGCAGAAAAAAAGCCAGCCAATCAAGTCACTGGACTTAAGACTTCGTAACATCAGCGTCTTCCTAAGGCAATGTACTTGTGGTCAAACTCAAAGTTGTACTTCTTTTTTGCCATACCATTTTCAGATTTGGTAACAGATTCCATAAGAGTGCTTTGATCAATAATATTAACAGCATAATTTTCTTTAATTAGGTTTACAATCATGAGATATAATTGACTTGTATAGGTGTGGCTAGTCACGGCAAATAAAATGTAAAAAAATACAATTTAAACTTTTTTTTTTTAAGGTGGGAAAATCATCTAATGAGAAATCGCGCTCTTGGGCGAAGCGAGAGATAGTGTCAGACTTTTACTGACTAAAAACCCACTCCTTTTCCTTCTTTGCCTTCGTCCCAGGGCCCCGGGTTTCACTTTCAACTTTATAGGTTAAGATTTCTATGGGTCTATGCCACCCGAAATAAAGTTAGGTATTATTATTATTATAAACAGTGTTCTCTCATCAACATTCTCCTTTTTTTGAGGTGGGGTAATCATTATTCAACCTCTCCCACTCTGGGTGGATCCAGTGGTAGTGACATCAGATATTTACTGTCTATCTAACTTAACCCATCCATGTTTCTTCAGTTGCCCTTTGCGATCTAGGGCCACGGTGAGTCTTTCAAGCAATCTCGCAATCTTTAACCCAAAATGTTTAAAAGTCGCCTGCGCATGTTTTTTTTTTTTTTTTTTAGGTGGGAAAAAACCACTTATACTTTCAAAAATCTCTAGTCTTTTTAACTATCACTATATTACGACTAGTTTTGCGCTACACAGAATTGAATAAGTCTGTTTTTCCTGATAGCTAAAACCTAGGGGTCTTTAAATCAAGAGTGAATAGGTTACTTCTAGGCAAGCGTGCTCCATCGTCGGCTACATCACCGCTTACCATCAGATGAGATAGTGGTCAAAAGCGAGCCTATACATAGTATACAGCATTATTTTTAGTATAATTATGTGAAACCTGAATATAGTTTGTTCAGAATCAGTTATTGAATCGATTCCAATATTTTTTACACCATGTTATATTTTTTTCCAAAAATATTTAAAAAAGGTCACAAGTTGGACACCCACCGACACTAAGTACATCACTTGTCACGGCAGGTCATAGCGGGTATTAGGTGCCAGTGCACAGCTGGGTGCGGGAGCAAAACAACCCCTCAGTCACTCGGATGGCCCGGTGACTATATATTTGTACGAACAACCAGGTAAAATAACAACAACATTTTCATGATACAGTTATGAAATTTTATACATAGATTCTTTGCATAAAAATACTAAACACATATTTCAGGTTTCGCATAAACTATAACTAATGTGTATATATAAAAAAAAAAGACTGACTGTCATATCAACATAATTACATCTGAAACTACTAGGACTAGAATCGTGAAATTTTGAAAAAAGCTTCCTTTTATGACGTAGGCGAGCACTAAGAGAGGAATTTCCAAAACTCATCCCCTAAGGGGATGAAACGGTGGTCGAAAGTTTGTATGAAGAAACCTACTTTTATGTGGGCGAAGTTATTTGCAGAAGTTAGTAATAAATAAATAAACAAAATCCGTTGAGTCATAGTCAACGAAAACAAAACACGACTACACCACAACACTAGTAAGGCATGACGTAACGAAAGCAACCACGGTTATGATTACAACCGCCCATTCCAACGATAACACCCTTAAATCATAATTTATTCAAATTAAAAATACTTATCAAAATGTGATGCGGTCTTAAATCAGGAATTAAGTGAGTGGGTGCGTGCTACGCTAAAAATCGATGTTATCACGATGGCCGATCACCGTGAACATTCAAAAAGAATTACTTACAATAAGACGGGGGACGCACGCGAATATCAGTTTACAGTATTACTTAAAATAAAGACTTTTTCGGCATTGTTTCTAAATTAGTGCGTTTTTTTTTTGTAATAGCTTTCAAGGACATCGTTTTATAGGGAGGTCTTTGCTCTGCTACCGACTGAAAGTAGATTTTGGTATCATATACGGTGACTGAAGATCCAAGAACCAAGGTTACCAACAAAATCTGATCAATCGTCAAACTTTAGTGACAATTGGCAGGGCACATTGCTGGCAGGACAGATGGTCGATGTGTGGAGTGGTGCCAACCGCGTACTAGAAGACGCAGCGTTGGAAGACCTCCCACAAGGTGAACCAATGACATGGAGAGTGCATCCGCTACACGTGAGACGCACAGGCTTCGTCGTTATGGCGACATTTGTAGCAGGCCTGTGTCCAGTTGTGGACGTCTCTCGTCAGAAACGATAATAATGACGCGGTGACCGAATGGTGTGTGTTTTTGAAATATATTATCGACTCGTCACAAGCAACTCACGTCATGATGACTATTGAAAATATGTGCAACCAAATCTTCGTATCTATCACGAGTTTGACAATATTTCACATTACTTTTGCTATCTAGCGTTGATATACTCCACACTCCGGGATGTTAGAAAATTTCACTTTAGAATGCAATCTTGTAGCCCTTCTTAACTTTTATGACAGACTGTAGTCATCGACCTGGATACATACGAAACAAAAAAGAAACTATGTGCATTACGGCTGTGCCAAAATAGGTCCACTTCAGCATAAATGCCAGACAACTATATTACCTGATGCTGGTTTTCAACTGAACCTGGTTTTCAAAAGTAGTTTATGTAATGCGAGGTCTACGTTCACTCGGTTTTATCTGTGTCCTAACAATTTCTTACTTATATTCTAAGCTGTCCTACGTAAAGGGTGGCCCATATAAACCAGCTCAGTACCAATAACTTGCCAAGTGATAAGCCCTTCCGCTAATTGAGATACAATGCTACACCATAAAGTATTTAACTTATCTATCATGATTTATGGTTTATTATTTATTTATGCAAGCTGAAGTGGGCTATGGGCTCGTTTTCTAGAGTAGGGTAACACCTAATAAGGCGTTTGGGTTAGAAAATGTGGCTCAGGTTAGAGGGTCCTCGAACGCAAAAGGCAACTGTAGGAACACAGGTGGGTTGTAGGTAGTAAAAGTGACATTCTCTCGCTCTTCCCAGAAACAACGAATTTTTTTTTATGGATAGGCTCGCATTTGGCCTCCATCTCACCTTATGGTAAGTGATGATGTGGTCGACAGTGGAGTACGCTTGCCTTGAACTATAGGTTACTTCGAGTCAAGCGTGCTCCATCGTCGATCACATTCACTCTTGACTTAAAGGCCCCTAGGTTATTTAATGATTCCAGGGACTCAAAAGACATTGTGAGTAGATATTATAGATGAACTATAAAAGAGCAAACAAGTGATTTGTAAAGTTTTAGAC
This sequence comes from Mythimna impura, assembly GCA_905147345.3. Taxonomy (NCBI): domain Eukaryota; kingdom Metazoa; phylum Arthropoda; class Insecta; order Lepidoptera; family Noctuidae; genus Mythimna; species Mythimna impura. The sequence continues at coordinate 12,184,798 of LR990363.1, forward strand.
AAACTTTCACAAGCAGTTTCTTTTTTTTATGTATTCTGTCCCATTGCTGAATAAAGGCCTCCTCTTTCTCCTCCCGACCTTTGACCAAGTTTGCCCTGCGACATGATCAGACCGTCAGAACACCTTCGCCGCGGTTGATCTTGATAGCGACTTTCTCGCTCAGCAATGCTACCACGAGCTCTTTTACGACCTAAACTGAACTGTTAAGGGATGGAGCTATACAAAATTATTTTTAGTATATGCGGAACCCGATACATGTGTCTAGTATTTTTATGTAAAGAATCTATGTACAAAATTTCATAACTGTATCATGAAAAATCAAAAAGTTATAACCTTGTTGTGTTACCTGGTTGTCCGCAAAAATACATAGTCACCGGTCCATCCGAGCGACTGAGGGGTGCTTTTACTCTCGCACCAAGCTGTGAGCTGGCGCTTAATGCCTGCTATGACCTGCCATGACCTGTGTTTTACTTAGTGTCGGTGGTGTCGAACTTGTGACCTTTTTTAAATATTTTTGACAAAAATATAAAATGGTGTAAAAATTATTGGAATTGATTCAGCATATACTAATAATAATAGCATATGTATAGGGTTTATAGCTCCATCCTTCTTTCTCGCTCACACGACTGACATTTCAAAACATGTCATGGTAAGGTCCCTGGTGTTTTACGGGTACTCTTACTTTAACCTGGCTGTTTTTTTTAACTTCTACTATTTGAGCATTGTAAATAACTAGCTTAATCATAATCATAACCAAATCACAATCAAAATCAGCTTCTGTTAGAGGTTTTGCTCGCGTAAAAGTAGGCATCTCCATACAAACTTTAGACCTTTGTTTCATCCCTTGTGGGTTTTTTTTTAATATCGTGCGAATTTCATCACGCATGCGGGATTGCTCCGCATGCAGAAAATATCGAAAAGCAAAAAAACGCGCCCCGCGTGCGTATTCCACTCATTGCAATAAATACTTGTACGAAATGGACATTTGCGGGGGTTACGCGTGCGGAGCAATCCCGCATGCGTGATCAAAACCGCACGATATTAAAAACACCCTTAGGGGCGAATTTTGGAAAGTCCCCTCTTAGTACTCGCCTATGTCAAAAGGAAGCTTTCGGCTGTGCGTTGATATGTCAGTCACTCAGTGTCTCCTTTTATATATATTTACTAGCTTTTGCCAGCGGCTTCGCCCGCGTGAAAGTAGGTTTCTCCATACAATCTTTGAACTGCCGTTTCAATCCATTAGGGGGTGAATTTTAGAAAATTCTCTCTTCGTGCTCGCCTACGTCATAAGAGGAAACCTCGTGCAAAATTTCACGGTCCTACTCCTAGTAGTTTCGGCTGTGCGTTGATATGTCAGTCAGTCAGTTTCTCGTTTTATAAATATATATAGATAAACTAGCTGAGCCGGCAAACGTTGTTCTGCCATATAAATAAAAAAAAAAAAAAATAGATGTTGGCCGATTCTCAGACCTACTCAATATGCTCACAAAATTTCATGAGAATCGGTCGAGCCGTTTCGGAGGAGTTCAAGTTCGAACACCGTGACACGAGAATTTTATATATTAGATATTAATTAAAGACAACATGAAATACTAATTACACATCAAGCCACTGCAACCGGTAGCAAAGATATAGTAATTTATAATTATTTAGGGGTTTAATAAGCGCGGCTACGGTTAATGCGGTCACCGATCTGATAGTGTCCACTATACGTACTGTTTTGCATAACAGCATTGTTTAGGTGTGTCGATGTGCTTTGGTGTATCGATGTCGATAGAATGTGTTTTGATGTGCATCTAGTACTTTTATATCGTTATGTCAATAAGCTGTTTTCTAGACTTTTCTGACCAATGTTGAGATAACCATGATGACTAGATAGGTTGAGGGTGAAATACTTTTTTTTTATGTTATTAACTAGTGCTTGATTGCGATCCCACCTGATGGTAAGCAGTGAGGCAATCGTTGACGGTAAAGCGCTCTAGATTATTAAGAGCCGCACTCTAGCCTTGAAGACACTTAAATTATAATCGAATGGAAATACCGCAAAAAAGCTCTTGCTGATGTAAATGATACGCAGATTTCAACAAGACTGACTTTTATTATTAACAGGTAGTTAAATATAATAAATAATTATAGCACCGACAACATGCACAATACTTGCAAAACGGCAGTCAGTGACGGTTAAACGGTGACACTGGATACTCAAATTCCAGTGTCACCTAAAAAAATTAGATATGGTCTCTAAAAGAGTTGATTAATTTATTATTCGGAATAAGAATTGTAAAACTGTATTCGAGGAGCTAACGATATGAAATGCAATAATATCGATATTGTTGTTGGAGACTGTCTCATCACTAAACGTAGAGGTATCACGCCAACTTACGAAAATGCGCGCTCACACGTCTAGGGCCGGATTGTGACATTTTAATAGATTTTTAATTTTACAATTTATTATGTTTATTTGACACATTAGGCATATATATTTAGTTCGCTATTAAGTAATATTACGTGTACCTACACAGTCACAATATTGATTTAATTAATCTAGAAATTATAAATTCAGCCTCAGTATCGGGTTTCGTGGCAAAATGGTAGAAATAGACACCGATTTTCTGGGCTAGCTATAAATTAATAACAATCATAATAATAATAGTTTATTTTTCTCCACAATATTATTCTTAACCTTTTGAGTGTGTAATTAGAGACACAATAGAAAGACAATGGCGCGTGAACGCCGGCGTTAATGCGGGGATCAACAGCTTAATTGCTAGACTGGTGCCTAAACTAGGCTCAAGGCCTGTATTTCAGGCCGCCAGGGAAACTAACTAATATTAGCTAATAATAGCAAGAACAATAAACTAGCTAATATTAGCAAGACTAGTCACATTCATATTACCTATAAAATGCCTATAAAGACGAAAGTTTGTACGTATGTGTGTGTGTTCCTTCATGTTCAAACTTAAGCACAAAAAGTAGACCATGGCCTTACCATGATGTGTCAGCGAAGCCGCTGGCTGGGTTGTGGATTTATATCTAAGGTGGGTGTCTCAGGAAAGCAAGTGAAATCAATTTGAGAATTAAAAAAATTGAGAACCGATTGCAACGCCATCTATCGGGTTCAATTTTATTTTCAAAGCGCCCACGTACTCAAATATAAGTACATACAAAATCACATCCAAATCGGTCAAGCCGTTTAGGAGTTAAGTGACAAACACGTACAGAAAAATTTCATATGTAAAGATGACTTTTGGTTCATTGGCAGTCCTGTTGAGGATGATAGTTCTAATGAACAAGAATATTTTTTTCTATTGGACCAATCTTGATATCGCGAAAAACATCTGCTGTTGAGTTATGGGAGCAAAAATGTGCTGAACAGCAGCTGTTTTTCATATTTTCTAGTTAATCCAATTGTTATTTTTTTATGTGTTTTTATAAAACATTGCCCCACATTAGTATTCCACTACTTACTTTTTTTTCCTTTATACTCCTGCTCTCCTAGCCAAGTTACAACTGTTTCGTTTCGATTCTCTTTTCGTTGATCGCCTCGAGTCGGCCACACTATATTCCTTTGTTCTGACCACGTGACTGAGCGTTGAGATGGCGTCAGAATAAAGGAATCGGAGGCGTGGCCTAATCGAGGCGATCGACGAAAAGAGAATTGAAACGAAACGGTTGTAACTTGGCTAGGGGGGCTGTATAGTGTGTGCGTTCACAAACATGTATGTAAATTCAAATGCATAAGACACTTAGATCCGGAGAAACTATCTCGGGGAAACGAGTATCGAACCCGCGACTTGCAGCGCAGTAGCCAGTCGCTCAGCCAGTGCGCTAACAGTCCCATCCAACTTTACTTTCACAGTTTAATTGCCTGAAGGATTTCCAATGAATTATGTTATTGTGTAGAGCAGTGGTGGCCAAGTGGTAACGGCCCCGACTTACTAGTTGTAGGTCGCAGGTTCAAACCCAGACAGGCGCATTACTTTGTGTAATTTATTTTATCACCACTGCTCGCAAAACGGTGAAGGAAAACATCGTGAGGAAACCGGCATGTCCTAGAACCAAAACTTCGAAGACATATGACATTCACCAACCCGCACTGGGCCCGCGTGGTGTATTATATTATGGCCCATTTCTAGAGAGGAGGCCTGAGTCCCAGCAGTGGGAACATTAAAAGGCTGATTATGCTTATGCTTATATGTTATTGTGTAGTTGTTACTAGAGTAAATTAGAATTTATTGTTGACATTTTAAAGACATTAAAATAAGTGTTTGCGATATCTATGCGCATATGCTAATAGTGCTTAATGCTCTTCTGGAGATCAACCCTGGATTAGACTTGTTTACTAATGAAAAGAAGACGGTATTGTTAGAAAGTTTGCGGTTCTGTGAGAAGACAGAGTGAAAGTAATAATAATCTGTATATACTCGTATAATAAAAATCTTTTTACAAAAAAAATACAACCGACTTCAAAGTAAAAAAAACACTGAAAAGTGCAAAATAACTTTAATTTCGGAAGTCGGTGTTTCTATAATAGTTTTGTCTCTTCGTTATTTAACACCGACTTCCGAAATTAAAGTTATTTTGCACTTTTCAGTGTTTTTTTTACTTTGAAGTCGGTTGTATTTTTTTTGTAAAAAGATTTTTATTTTACACTTTTTAGTTATGGTACCACCACTAAAAAGTACCCCTCAGCCAAACTTAAATACCTTATAGCCAGAGTGCATCTCATGACAATTCGTATAATCTCAAACACGGTTAGATTACATTAATTTATTACAGAGTTCCGGTGCCTAACTTCAGGCTTCATCATCATATCAGTTCGATATATTCCCCCTCTACTTTCAGTCAGTCATCGACTACACGTATAAACAAAGCAATTTTACTTGTTACGACGGTTCTGCTGTGATCCTATGAGGAGTTCTGTTCCATATCTTCGAAGTTCATGATCAGATCATAACAATATTTCTATGGGACCAACTGGGAAGCATAACCTTTCAATCAAAAAAATTTTTTAAATCAGTCCACAATTGACCGAGAAATCGGTGAACATACATAAAAAAAAAAAAAACATACATTCAACCGAACATATAACCTCCTCCTTTTTGAAGTCGGTTAAAAAGTAGTCCTGAGTTGTTTGCTGACTCATCAACGCCAAGCTCAAACCTAGAACGCTGAAATTTTGCACAGAGGTTCCTTTTATGACGTTTATAAAGAACTAGCTCTTTCGCATCCTCATATCTCTAAGTGATGAAGTAGCATTCTATTGGTGAGAATTTTTTGTAAATCGGTCTAGCAGTTTTTGTTTTGACAAAAATACAAACATACAAAAATAGAAAGAAAGAAAGAAGAAAGAAAAAAAATTTACGTCCTAAAGGGATGAAATGGGTTCAAAAATTTGTATGGTATAACTTTCTTTTACTCGAGCGAAAATCTGTCGCAGGCAGAAGCTATTAATAAATAAATCTATATTAGTTATTTAGTTATTAATCCGCTTGACAGATTAAATATTTTATTCCAAGTTTTGAAACTGCCAGGTGTTGATATAATAGAAGGAGTGGCTACCATAGTGAATAGTGAATGCGTTTCATAGAAAAACAGCCTTGACGGCTACTAGTACTCGGTTGCATGTTTTATCGTGTATTTGAACCTTATGGGAGACCTTTGAAAGTTTATTGCAAATCACACTGTAATATTATAAAGCCAAAAGTTTGTATGTATGAATGTGTGTGTATGTTTGTTACTAGTCAACGCTCGAACAGCTGAGCGGTTTTGGATGAAATTTGGCACACATTGGAAAAGGAAATCGAAGACTTTTTATCATGGGACAATGTTTCCTTGGGACTGTTATCTACTTTTACATGGGTTTACTGCTTTACCCGACGAATGGGCTGGGCACATTGGTCACAGAACAGTTCTGGAGTGGCGACTACGTACCGGAAGACGCAGCGTTGGAAGGCCTCCCAAAAGGTGGATCGACGTCCTAGTGAAGGTCGTTGGAATCCGATGGATGCGAGACTTACAGGACAGGTCATTATGGCGACACTTGGGGTAGGCATATGTCCAACAGTGGACGTCTTTCCGCGAATGAAATGATCATGACAGTTACTGCTTTAGAGTATATTCTGTCAAGGTAAATATACATTCTAAAGGTGGCGATACACTTACCTGTAACTGGTACAAAAGTAGTGTATATCACTATGGTACTCAAGCTACTTGCATACTTATGTGCCAGCTACAGGCACGTGTATGGCTGCCTTTTTTTCATTGTAATTTTGAGTTTCCTACAAGCAGTTTGGTTTTAAATTTATTTTTATTTCATTAATTTATTTTTGATCATTAAAAACATAGTCAGTATTTCAGTACGTAAAAAACCCCTCCAAAAGTAACAGTACAGTCAATAACAAAACACATAATATTAACAAGAACATAAAAGTCTAAATCCGTGCCTAAACCGTCCAAGGGAGGGGCGAACGTATCAAAAAATATTATGAAATATTAGCATAATGCCGTACGACAAAATGGTTAAATTACAAGGCACTGTTCGGTCCGACACGCTAAAGGAGGTCGTAAACGAGTCAAACTGGACCGATTAATAAAAGGACACTTTGAATGTTACGATGGCGGGAGTGAGGTCAAGAAAAAGATGGGTGGAAATTGAATCCATACTAGTTGTACTTGCTAATATTATAAAGGCAAAAGTTTGTATGTGTGTGTATTTTATACTTTTTTCTTCATTCAAACTTGTTTTTATTTTTAATTTTAGAAGTATGCGAAATAGGGTGTATAGTCCCGCAAACATTCGTTGAAAAAGGGAGGATCTTCCGACCAGACGGATGTTGTGTCGTGATTGTGATTTCGGACTATTGTGTATGTTCTAATCGCGTGGAGAGCTCTTATACTGCGATACAAGCAAGGAAGGAAGGAAGCTAGTATGATTATAAATACTGAAGAAAATTTGTCTGTCTGTGTGTTTGTTACTCTTTCATGTCTAGACCACCAAAATAATTTCATTGAATTTTAGTACAGATATAGATTGGATCTTCGAGAAGGACATAAGATATTTAATATTCCAGGAATACATTCTTTCGGGATAGTTTCAGGCTTTCTCCCGGACGAAGCTGCTTGTTGCATGTTTACCATAAGTCGGCTCAACAACCAAATTTTCGTTGAAGTGTCTTAAGGAGATGTGTTAAAGGAGGGATGAAATGCTTGACTAAAACAGTTTGCCAAGGGATGTGGAGGGAGAGTGTGATCAAAGAATAGAGATAATGGAAAATAAAACAAATTGCAACAACAACAAGCAACAGTAGATAACTTCCGATACCGATACCGATAGACGTACGTCCACTGCTGGATATAGGCCTCCCCCAAATGTCACCACAATGAACGGTCCGACACGGATACGGCATGCTTTAAAGTATTCAAATACTTAAGGGTAGTAAAGTAAGTAGGATGACTTGAGAAGGGTTGATCTAATTCAAATTTCTTGAATGAAATACTGCTAGTTTAAAGCATACATATAATTATGGTACAAAACTAAATAAATTAAGGAATTTTAGGTTTTATCAAAGAAATGAGTGGTTTAGATGATCGCAGATTCGAACATTCAAGCGACAATGGCATGATTAAAGTTTTCAATTACTTTTCTCATGGAATTGTGACCGGGATTATAACCCCGGCACAAAAACACGTATGTATTATTTAATATTATTCGATAAGGTACCGAGCTGCCTAATATTTTGAAACCAACACCTTTAAATTTTACAAAATTATCAATAAAATTAGCCGCTAAAAATATTTTTTTTCAAATGGCCACACCGCACGATTCCAATAACTTTCCGTACTTACCACTTCATTTCCTTAACCAAGACACTTTAACCCTTAAAACGCGTGACCACTGATTATATAAAGTATCCCTATCAACGAAAGTTTTGCGTGAAAACCGGCGCGTGCGTGTTATTCATAATTTGTGCATATTTTACTTAAAACATTTTTATCGCGACTGTACCTAAGCGGGGGGCATAGAGTAAGAAAAGTGTACAGAAGAGTCAAGTCGATTTAACTTACTATGCAAATATCAGAAATCAGAAACTTTATTTCAAATAGACATCATAGAATCATTTTTGAACATAAAATGGTGCGATTTGTTTAGATTCCTTCTATTCCATCCTTAGCTACAGACGACAAAGGAGAACTCGAGTCACATTTGAGACTAGTATTCTCGTGTATAATTTAGGAAGTTTGAAAGTGGCGCCAGTGACTGAAAAGTTAAAGGGGAATCGTTTGTCTTGGTATGGTCATGTAAAGATGAGAGATGAAACGCATGTTACAAAAAGAGTTATGAGTATACACGTGGATGGGTTGAGAGGGAGAGGGAGGCCAAAGAAAAGATGGATGGATTGTGAACAGTGGTATGAAAGAAAATGAAGTTAGTGATAGTATGACGGTTGACAGGATAGAATGGAAGAAAAAAACGTGTTGCGCCGACCCCAAATAAGATGGGACAAGGACAGGAAGATGATGATGATTCTCGTGTATAACTCTCGTGCTTTCAGTAGCTCCATCTCTTTAACAATTCAATTTAGGTTGTCAAATGATATCGCGTTAAGAGGTCGTGGTGTTTGGAGCAGGAAGGCCCGTTCTAAACATTCTTAATCTATGTCGGGGTACTTTTTGATCATACGGTTTAACGATTATTGTTCTTTAGTCAGTCAAGGTTTAGTTTTAGGGTTAGTTGTGAAATGTTATGGGATAAATGATGATTTGAATAGGGTGATTATTTTTTATGTTTTGAAGATGTTCAATGAGGTTTAGTAGCTTTGTGACCTTTGTGGTGAGCTAGATAAGCTTGATTTTTTTTCAGACAGAACTTATGCTCTCGTTTTTAAAGTTTCTTGGCTTATAAAATGGTATATAGATTGTTTTGTTGATTGCTTGAAAGATATTTCTTTTTTCTTTTTAGGGTTCCGTACCTCAAAAGGAAAAAACGGAACCCTTATAGGATCACTTTGTTGTCCGTCTGTCTGCCTGTCTGTCAAGACCCTATATCTCGAGAGCGCGTAAAGGTATCGAGTTGAAATTTGGCATGAAGCAAGGTCTAAAAGATACGGCCGTTTATGTCACAAAAAACGTGTATTTCAACACTCAAGGGAATCAAAATTCATATAGGGTACTTCCCGATGACCTAGAATCCTGAAATTTGGCATGAAGCAAGCACAAGTATAGGAAAAAGTCTGAAAACTGTAAATTTGTAGTTACGTCACAAAAGAAAAACTTTTTGTGGTTATGACTGAATGAATGGTGACGAAAATGGAAAAAAACTGCGCATAGTATTTTCTAGTAGCAATTGTTATGAATGATTGATTCGATTATGAATTTATCAATTAAGTATGACAAATTTTTGCGGACAATTTTGCAATTATTTTTTTTTACTTTTGACTATACAAATGTGATCAGTAACGGGTACGAATAGAGCCCCATTTTTTTTTACTAATTAAAAAATAGGGGTGTATAAACAACTATATTGAGCCAGTTAATTTTACGTCCTATGGAGGTGAGCTTGATGCCATCTACCAGGCATAAATCTAGAATCTGATCTAGCTGAGGAATTCCAGATGAAAAATCTCAATAACACTTTGTCCAATTAGGAAATCAATCCCCGATTCCAAGCTCAACAGAAACACTTACAACCGCTAGACTGACAAGACAGCCCATTCGTTTAATGAAACAAAAACACTACGAAGACTTCTATATTTCTACTAAACACAAAAGAAACCTAACAGAGTCAGCCATTACGATAGACATCTCGAAAAAAAGTGACATAATGAACCGCAAAATATACACGTAAAGGATACTCCACCGTTATCTGTTCCACGAAAGATCTATAGCATTTAGCAACGTGGAGCTTAGAAAATGTATGGATAGGACCTCTTCCAAGTACTACTATATACTCGCCTATCGTCAACATCGAGCATGGTTTAAAAGTTTGTTACTTCGTCTAACGCAATCCAACGCGATGTTTGACGAAAAGACAACGCGAAAAAAGAGAGATAATGCCTGAAAACTCTGTTAGCATTCGGTAATTCCGTGATTTACTGGAATATTTAACAAAATTTGTTCCAGGAAATACGTGTTTTTTTTTAAACCCTTAAAAGTTTTTGAAAAAATTTGTCGTCATTCAGAAATTTTGATTAAATTTGCAAGGCTTCTTTGTTATACTTTTTGACTTTTTAAATTTTTGAGTAAATTATGAAGTGTCAAAGTTCATGCAAAATAGCAGATTTTCAGAGGTCTTTACTGGATTAGTTTTATACAAATTTACAAATTGATTTCAATAGAAGCCTAGATAATATCCACAAGATTCTGTGTTTCCGATATGAAAAAGGTGTAATAACGTCATAATCACGTAAGAGCGGTTGTATGAAAAACAGTGAAAATGTATGTCGAGTTGCATCCCCTTAACATGACGTGTTAAAATGTCAAGCATGCGAGCGTGAAAGGATGGAGCTATACACTCTATATAGCTCCAGCCTTTTAACAATTCAATTTAGATCGTCAAATGCATCGCGTTAAGAGCTCGTGATAGCGCCTCTAAATTCAGCTTTGTGGCTCTCTTACACCGGGTCCAAGTAAAGATCGCAAAAAAGAAAGAAAGTAGGAAAGAAGAAAGAAAGAAAGAAAGAAAGGAAGAAAGAAATAAAGAAAGAAAGAAAACATTTATTTGAGATCTGTGGGCAGGCGAAGTCATTCAACAAACAAGTTACCATTTTTTGAGGTGGGAAATTATCAAACGGCTTCTCCCGTTCCAGGTGTAGCGAGATGGCGTATCAAAATTTTATTGACTAAACCCCATCTATGTTTCTTCAGTTGCCCTTTCAGGGCCACGGTAACTCTTTCGAAGTGCGTGAAGTCTTCTGATGACTAAGTTCGTAGTCGAAGACTCAAAGTCGTTAAGAAACACTGACGTGTGCGAGCCGCGTGCGACAGATACGACTGTGTGAGCGACGCTTTGATCGTGCTGCCTTGGCATGTCAAAGTGGTCTGCCGAAGACGACCCACTGTCAATGAGTCATTACGTATGCAGTCTGTTCCAGCCCCCCTATCCAAGTTACAACCGTTTCGTTTCGATTCTCTTTTCGTCGACCGCCTCGAGTAGGCCACGCCTCCGATTTCTTTGTTCTGACGTCATCTCAACGCTCAGTCACGTGGCCAGAACAAAGGAATAGGAGGCGTGGCCGACTCGAGACGATCAATGAAAAGAGAATCAAAACGAAACGGTTGTAACTTGGCTAGGGGAGCAGTTGTTGGTCCATCGAATAATAAGCTTCTCATATGCTTGCTGTTTTACAATTTTATTACCAGTTTATTTCATAACCAGTTCATTGGTGATTAGACCACCATTGTAATATACACTGATTAAAAATAGGTTTTACAAATGAGTTTTTTATAACATATTCTATCTATCCATAATGGTGTGAATCTAGCTAGTTTTCTTGTCATATGGTAACTCATATATTTAGAGAACTTGATGTAAAAAAGAAAATAGTTATTTACCCTGCTAAAGAAATAATTGTAAGTGAATAAAAAACAACTTGTCAGCATTTCCTCAGCGTATCTATTCTATTTACCCGTTCCACGGCAAGCGTCAGTAGCTAAAGACCACACGGCAATATCTTCACCGTCCACGAGGCTAAATTATACGCTCCCACAAAACACGGTGCTTTCTGACTACGGGTTCCGTGGAGGTTTTGTATAAAAGGAGTTTCAATATGTTTATTTTAATTAAAATAAGAACCAGGCTTTTAAGCAAATATTGGATTCTTACGAGAAATAATGAGAATTGTGTAATCTTTTAGGGTTACGTACCTAACTAAATAGTTGAAATTTTTACAGATGATGTATTTCTGTTGCCGCCATAACAATAACAAATGTGTTTTTTTTGCTCCGGACGGTTTTTTTATTTTATTTTTTTAGGTGGGAAATCATCCAATGACTTCTTCTGCTCTTGGGCGGACTCCTATTTCTTCTTTGCCTTCGTTCTAGGGCTCCGGGGTTCTTTTTCGCACAACCCATGGCCCCAGTATTGCTACGGAAGGTATATAAGGAACCCTTCGTGGTCGAGTCCGATTCGCACTTGGCTGGCTTTATTTCACTATTTTATTCAAAATTCGAATGAAATAAAATTGTCACTAAAACCATAAGTGCATGTCACAAAAAAAAAAAAACTGCTACTGCAAAACAAAACCATAAAGTTGAACACACACACAACCAAACTAAAAAACCTATCCTTAAAACCTTAAATCAATCAACACTACCTTACTCAAACAAAATTAATACAACCAATGCAAAAGGGCTAAAAACACTCCTACCGATTGTGCCTTTAAAAAACAAACTGGTGAATTGATTAGCATAACCCAACGCCTTTAGACCCCCCACGGGTCAGCTCTCAATTAAGTCACTTGTCTTTTCGCCCGTGCGGTGTGCCAAGAGCCTTATCGTGATTGTGTGACTATATTTTCTGCTGAATTTTATACTAGACGCCTTTGGTGAGTTCTTTTTCTTCTTTTTTATTTTGTTTCAGCTAATGGCTTGCGTTTTTGGTGTGACGTTGTTTTTTTTTTGTGCACAGTATTGTAGTTCTGTGATTGTCTTTTGTTTTTGGATAGTTGTTGTATAATCTTAATATATATAAATCTCGCGTCACAATGTTTGTCCTCAATGGACTCCTAAACCACTTAACCGATTATAATAAAATTCGCACACCATGTGCAGTTCGATCCAGCTTGAGAGATGGGATAGTTTAAATCTCAAATTATAGTCGCAATAGGGTAGAGTAGGGTAGAGTAGGGTAGAGTAGGGTAGAGTAGGGTAGAGTAGGGTAGAGTAGGGTAGAGTAGGGTAGAGTAGGGTAGAGTAGGGTAGAGTAGGGTAGAGTAGGGTAGAGTAGGGTAGAGTAGGGTAGAGTAGGGTAGAGTAGGGTAGAGTAGGGTAGAGTAGGGTAGAGTAGGGTAGAGTGGGTAGAGTAGGGTAGAGTAGGATAGAGTAGGATAGGCGGTACGAAGTTCGCCGGGTCAGCTAGTTGTCTATAAAAAGTTCATTGAAAAGTTTAGGTATGAACAAGTAACCAAAGCCTGTGTGTTTGTTACACAAAAATTCGTTATTTCTGCTGCGATCTTCTCGTCCGATTATAATTTGGGTGTCTTCAAGGCTAGAGTGAAAAGGGTCCTCATAAATTAGTACGCCTTACCGTCAACGATTGCATCAGTGCTTGCCATCAGGTGGGATCGCAGTCAACTACTAGTATATAATTAAAAAAATAAGTGTGGCACTCGGGGACTGCCGCGGTAAAGCTATTGCATAACATTTTGTATCAACTTATGCAATTATAATTATTTATTTATTTTATTTATGCAGTATTTCTTTTTCTTTGATATTAATTCAAGTTACACTTTTTGAGCGTGGAGCGTGGAACCCAATACAGAAATACGCTTGTACGATATGACTATATACAGAAAGCACAGTTAATAGAAATCTCTATTCCTAGACAGCACGTTTCGCCGAAAACTTTGTTGTTAGAAAACATTGTTTGTAGACATCTCGGTACATAGGAAGCACTGTTGACAGAAATCTCTGTTCATAGATAGCACTTCTTGCCGTAAACTTTTTCATAGAAACCACTGTTTCCAGATACCTTGGTTCACAGAAAGCGCCTCTGGAGAAAAAACTATTAATATTTATTATCGCTTTTCTGGCTCAGATTCAGACACGCATTATGTTAGCCGCTACGCTACATAGTATTCATTAATTCATGTAATTATAACCATGTCAATAAATTATTATCTATTTACGGAAACCAATTAGATAATTATTTTTATAATGTGATTATGCACATTGCGTCGCGTCGTATTGTAGAAGTTTAACAATAATACGAGAATGAATGCAGAAATGAGAAAAAATGTAGGGTACATGTAAACTATTGCGCCTTACAAAGTAACAAACGTTTCCTACGCATTTAGTTTTGCATTTGTAATTGTCGCGACGCTAATGAAAAAATTTTTTTTAAAATGAGTGCTTGCAAGTTAGTAGAATCAAATCGTGGAGCAAGTGTACTTATAGTGGATGGTTATTCATATCACGTAAATAAAAAAGTGAATGATACATTTTACTGGAGATGTGCGCGGAGTAGTGCTAAAGGTTGTGGTGGTGCTACTGTAAAAACATTAATTATCGGTAATGAACATTCGATCATCAATCTAAACAACGCACATGGACATTTGCCAGAGCCAGAAAAGTGAATACAAATGGAATATAAATCAAAAATAAGGAATATAGCAAAAAAATCCATGGATTCTCCGTCACAAATCGTTAACCGCTGCCTCCAGGATGTTTCAAGTACGAGTGCTGTCCACTTGCCTAATAAAGCAGCAGCACAAATGATTGTGCACCGCATTAGGAATAAAGGACAACCGAAAATCCCTAATACAATTAATTTCGACATACCGGACTATCTTTCAAAAATTGGAGAAGAGCAATTTTTAATCGGCCAATATATTAACCAAAATGAAAGTGTAGTCGTATTTTGCACAAAAAGTAATTTCAAACTACTTATTAATGCAAAATGTTGGGTAATGGATGGCACGTTTTCTACATGTCCAGCGCCATTCTGTCAAATATATACTATACATGGTTCAATAGGAACAGAAAATGGCACAAATAAATTTCTACCTTTAGTGTTTGCATTATTATCGCATAAGACAGAAACATGTTATACAATTTTATTAGAATTATTAAAAAGATATGGCGCTAATACATTTCAGACTAATTTGTCTCCTGAGAACATTTTAACTGATTTTGAAATAGCTGCTATCAATGCCGTTAAACAGCAATTTCCAGAATGTATACAAAGACTATGTTTATTCCATCTTACGCAGAGCATTTGGCGGCATGTACAGATCGAGGGTTTAGCAAAGAAGTATGGGAATGATTTTTCATTTGCGCATAAAATTAGGCATTTATTTGCTTTGGCATTCCTAGATCCCAACGAGATACCTGAAGCTTTTCAACTTGTTAAAGATAAAGTATTACCAGAGGAAGCCGCAGGAGTAGCGAAGTGGTTCGATAAATATTATGTCTCTGGGACGTATGTAAGAAATAATGCCAATAGTACCAAATTAACAATAAATAGAAAGCCACTATTTCCACCTGCTATGTGGTCAGTGTTTGATCGCACATATGACATTCCCAAGACACAAAACGTCTTGGAATCTTGGCATGAACGCTGGACTACACTTCTTAACCGTAAGAAATGGAATGTGTTTAAAACTATAAAAGAATTTTCAAAAGAGGTAAAATACACAGAATGTGAAATTGAGCGCATCAGGGCGTCAGAGCCCATGCCAAAGCGTCGTCGATCTCCACAAATTCAATACGAAAACAGAATGCAAAAGCACTTGTCTCAAAGAAGTGAGATGGACTTATTAGCCTTTTTAGGTGGATTAGCTCATATTTTGCACATGAAAAAATAATAATATTGAAGTTTAGTGTATAAACAATATTTTTTAAGTTATATCGAGTACTTTTTTGTTTCTATTATAAAGCTAAAGAGTTTGTTTTGTTTTCAATTTCATCTATTGCTTTCGTTTTGCTTCATTTTTTATTAAAATGGCATTTTTGTATGAAATAAACGTGTTTTTTTTATGGATAGAGAGGCAGAAAAGCGAAATTTAGTAATATAATAAATATTAATAGTTTTTTCTCCAGAGGCGCTTTCTGTGAACCAAGGTATCTGGAAACAGTGGTTTCTATGAAAAAGTTTACGGCAAGAAGTGCTATCTATGAACAGAGATTTCTGTCAACAGTGCTTCCTATGTACCGAGATGTCTACAAACAATTTTTTCTAACAACAAAGTTTTCGGCGAAACGTGCTGTCTAGGAATAGAGATTTCTATTAACTGTGCTTTCTGTATATAGTCATATCGTACAAGCGTATTTCTGTATTGGGTTCCACGCTCTTGAGCGTGGTGACCGATAAGAAAACAGATTTCTTGTTTACTTCATAAATTGCTACAAGTATGTTCAGTTGTTATCATAGAACATTACTATAATCTATTATAATACAAAAAGACTATTTTGTTTGACCGAGATTTGAACTCGAGGCACGATGATAACATAGGTAGAACGCTGTACCAATGCGCCACACAGGTCGTTAACGACTTTTCTAAAATAGGTGTTCGGTCTCTGTCGGCCTCCAAGCCACACCTCCGTGCCCGTCGGAGTGGGGAGCGTGAGGTATATTTTTCGTTACGGAATTTCTGGATTCGGTCCCCGCGCTCAAGGCCCGCGATAGAAGCTATGCAATAGCTTAAAAAAATGTTCGGCTGGGATTTGGATGAAATTTGGCACAAGAGAGAGTTAGAGAGCAGTGGTGGCCGAGTGGTAACGGCCCCAACTTACGAGTTGTAGGTTGCGGGTTCAAACCCAGCCAGGCGCATTACTTTGTGTAATTTATTTCATCACCACTGCTCTCAAAACAATGAAGAAAAACATCATGAGGAAACCGGCATGTCCTAGAACCAAAAATTCGAAGACATGTGACATCCACCTACCCGCACTGGGCCCGTGGTGGATTACGGCCCATACCCTCTCCTAGAGAGGAGGCCTGAGTCCCAACAGTGCGAACATTATAAGGCCGACTATTACTATTGGCACAAGGGTAGATTACGTCATAGGATACTTTTTATCCCGGCAATATTTTTGAGAAGTGAAATTTACGACTGAACGAGCAAAACTACTGGTAGAAACAGTAGCTAGTAGAAAGATTAATTAAAGACAGAGAAAGATTAAATCAAACTCGCCTCACCATCAATGATTGCATCACTGCTTACCATCAGGTGGGATCGCAGTCAAGCACTGGTTTATATAAATTAAAAAAAAAAAAAAAACTTTCAACTTTAGAAAGTTACATATACTGATGAACAGTATGAGAGAAATATGGTGCTTCATAATATCAAACTTAAATAAGGTAATAATGCATTGAAAATTCTCGACATATCGTTCCTATACTTTTTCTGGACGAAAGCTGCTTGTGTTGTCACAAGAATGTCAAATATGTATACGAAAAAGCCAGTTTTCTGGAATCAAACGAAATCCCGCTACAAGAATTCCTTAAACTTAGAACCGTTTGTTAAAGGGATATACACATTGATATGAAATGTGACGGAGATGACTCAAAGGATACGGTGCTACAAAGTACAATTTATAAAAGCGAATTTAGCTAAAATGTTACCTAAATTCGATTTTTTAAATTAGTAGCATTGTATTTTGTCTCCGGAAATGCCGGAACGTAATTCCAGAGGAAGCAGGAGGAGGATTTAGGAGATAGGCAAAAAATTTAAATACTGCCTCAAGTAGTTCCCAAGGCGATTCTTCGGGCTAAATCAGTAACTTAACCCTATAAGTTAAGTGACCCCCGGGGCCCTGGAAAAAAATGGCAAAGAAGGAACAGGAGTGGGTTTTTAGTCAGTAAAAGTCTGACACTATCTCGCGCTCCGCCCAAGAGCGGGGGATGTCATTAGATGATTTTCCCACCCGAAAAAAAAAAAGAAAAAAAAAAAACCCTATAAGTTACTGATATAGCCCGAAGAATCGTCAAACTTAAGTGGCAGTGGGCAGGGCATATTGCTCGCAGAACAGATAGTCGATGAGGCTGAAATATTCTGGAGTGGTTACCGCATACCGAAAGATATAGTAAGGACGGAGGACATAGTAGCATAGGAAGGACTATCACTGACACACAGGACTGATAACCTGATGAGGGTCGCGGGAGTCAGATGGATGCGAGATGCACAAGACCGGTCGTTGTAACTACACTAGCGGGAAGCTTTTGTCCAACAGTGGACGTGTTTTAGCTGATATATTGACTTGGGGATACAAGACCTGTATATATACTACTTGTAATAAATGCACACTATAATTACTAGAATCTAAAAGACAAATTATCGTAATTCATGAAATAGGAAGATAATGTCTTTAGTGATTGACAGTAGTTAAAGAAAAGTATGACATAAAGTTAAAACTAAAAACCGACTACAGAATTGTTATTCCTGATTGCAACATATGACCTATAAATATTTTGAAATTTCCTTTAAATTCTTTTATTTTGATATCCTACTTGAAAAGCTTTGTTAAAAAAAATATTACTCATATTAATATTACTTACAATTTAACGCTAAAAATCTGCCATTTTAATTTCAGTTTTTAAACTCTTGGATTTTTCAAGCAAAAACTAACGATACTTTAACTGTAGTTTCTCCAACTGTTTGAAAGAATAAACATACATAGAAACATACATATAAGATACGCAAAAAAAATTGTAACTATTTTGGTGGGCAATAAAGTTTTATTTTATTTTATTCTATACGCGCGAAAAAATTAACTCTTCCTTGGCAGTCGGGTAATAAAAGACACATGACATCGACCCCTAATTTTCGAAGAACCAGCGATAAACTCCAAATGAGTAAAACCTCTTAGAAAATCAAACTAAGAATTTGAACAAAAAGATATCGCTTGCATTGCCGATCAAATGAGTTTACGAAAACCTGATTGGGAATCGAGATTCGATCGTTTTGCGAAAAACACTTTTTAATTGTGGGCTGGGTTTCGGTCTGTGTAATAATTTATGGAAACTCCCACATCAACAACCATATTTGACGGTATGTCTTTTTATTTGATATCGTTTTGGTAGCTCCGCCTTTAATTAGGTTGATATCTGTCATAAATTGTGTGTTTTGCAATGAAGGTGGAGATATTGGCATGCTACACGAAGATAGTCACCCTACCTTTCTTGTATATAATTATACATATATTGAGGCACAATGTATTTCAGTGTTAAGTTTTTCTTACTGCGAATTAACCGTTACTATATTTTGTCCTGATCGCTATCCAAGTTTGCTTTAGAAATTGTGTTTTTAGCGTCTTTTTTACACTTCGAAAATATCCAGAAACAATATTTTATACGTAGGTATATCTTTGGTAGAATAATGATTTGTCCACGTATCTCTCTCGTATAATTATGTTTCTTAAACAAATCAGCCTGCATCAGTATCTTTTACTGGGACGAATCCGCTTGTATTCTCAGCTTCTACGGCAATCAATCTTTTTATAATTACAAATGTAAAATAAAAGTAAATTATCAAACATTTATTGCGACTTGACTCATTTTCACTTAAAAAAAATAATAATTATCCTTCCCGCACCTCGTTTCACATTGTCTTAAAAATTAATAACTACACTATAAACCGATTAAAAATCCACAAGGTCCGTTTCAAAGGACCAGAAAAAAGGACCAGCATTCGAATAATAACCACCGAACTATTTTATCACCTTCTCGTTTAGACATTTTTCATCATTAACTTTTTGTTGAGTTGCTGCTTAATGAAACATGTGCTAATAGGCATGTGCGTAGTTTAGCACAATGATCATTTACTAGTAACTGTTGAATATATCTTCATTACTGAGGCTAGTAGCACAGACGCCTGGCAAGGAGTTGGGTGACTGTTACACCGAAGCGTGTAATATGGTCGTGTTCTTAGTCACGCTCGCGATCTGTATCAAGTTGTGGTATGGCTCTGACCTTCGATGATGTAACAGATCGTATCTTTGAATTAGTTTTTTTTTTGTTTTGTTACAGCGGCTGCCAACTTGCGTTGAACAGTGGCCTTTGGATCCGCCTTGTAAATCAACGCATGTTGCAGATAATTTCTTTAGATTCTAATAAAATTTAAATCTCCGGCATTTCGTCAGTTTTTGAAAA
This sequence comes from Mythimna impura, assembly GCA_905147345.3. Taxonomy (NCBI): domain Eukaryota; kingdom Metazoa; phylum Arthropoda; class Insecta; order Lepidoptera; family Noctuidae; genus Mythimna; species Mythimna impura. The sequence continues at coordinate 12,204,608 of LR990363.1, forward strand.
ATCCGTTACGTGTTAGGTCACTCCGAATACAGATGTTAAACACCGATTGAGATGTTAGTGTCTCAGACAAAAGTAGCACAAAAAAATCGAAAATTATATTGTCAAACAATAATTTTAAATCTATTAGGATTTTTCTGATGATCGAAAAAAACATACATATAATAATATAATTTATCAATCATAAAATAGCACAAGAGAATTTTGGTCCTTACATCCACAACATTTTCAAACTGCCCAACTCTTTACATTAAAAAAAATCCGTTCCCCCCATTACACTCCGGTGTGACACGACCCATGCTTATACCGGCTGAGATAAAGATAGCGCGACACCGCCGCCGCCGGCGCATTTGCATATATATACCACACAGCGAGACCACCCTTAGCTTGGCTATCGGACAATTTTCACCTCTTTTAGCACTTGGCTTAGCCTGGCTGATCGTGGATTTTTTTCACGGATGATATTCTGTAAGTAATTAATCATTGCGCGAGTGAGAAGATTTGATTTGAGAATAAGTTAGTCGGTATGAAAGTTTTGAATTTTTTTTATTGATAATTCTAAAAATCAAGTGGGATCGCAATCAAGCACTAGTGATTGCGATCCCACTTGATTTTTAGAATTATCACCATTATTATCAGTCCCTTCTCCATACCGCAATTTATTTGGAGCCCTTGCAACATTCTAACACGAGAACCAACCCGCACTGGGCTGGAGCGTTGTAGATTATAACCCATTCCCTCCTTTCCTGGAGCCTGGTCTCCTCCTTTCTAAGAAGAAAGCCTGGTCTACCTGACCAGGCTGGGCCTCAGAAGTCCTAGCAGTGGGAACATTATATGGCTGATTATATTTATATACTCGAATCATGTCTTCTTCTTCCATTGTTCTCTGATAGTCATCATCTCGTTTGATATCCTTTTTCTAGATGTATCATTTTTGATACAATCCATCCAACATTTTCAACTTTTAGAATTGTGCTCATGATAATTAGAAAAGCATAAAAAATCCACCACACCGCTTCGTTTAAAATTTCTGCAGAAATTGTTAGCAAAAGTCGTTTTATGTTTTAATAACATGTTTTTCAAGCAAGAAAAAACGAAAAAAAATTCTTATTAAAATGATCAAGTAGTTCTAGGATCAAGATATTGCAACACTAATTATCTGAAACCATATTAGTAAAAATAATAGTTCTTAAGAAAATAATTTGTAGCTGGAAACTATTGAACGTTTCGCCATGCGACGGACAAATGATGCTGAACGAGCGACGGCGGGCGTTTGTAAATTACAAACCTCAAAGATGAAATGGTTCAGAACAAGAGACGAGGTGACTATCGAAATGAAGGCAAATAGAGATTATAGTAATAATCCTCGTTTATTTTGTCGTCACAATACAAGACCGTATGATAATAAACATATATAATTTATAACAAGAACGTAACTCTTCATAATGACTTGTCTCAAAAGTGCAAATTTCTTATTTCCTTGTTTTTGGATGTAAAGATAAATTAATTTTAATGTTATGTGGTCCTTAGAGTTGCGAGAATGTTTGATAGAGTTACCGTGGTCCTACAACGCAAAGAGCAACTGAAAGAACACAGGTCTGTTTTAGCCTGTAAAAGTCTGACACGCCCTCTCGCTCCACCTAGAGCGGAAACAGTTATTTGATGATAATACAAACTAAAAAAAATGCGGTCCTTTAATACGAAATCTTTGCCACTAACCAACCAATGCAATGCAATTAATATCAACTCTTAAAAATACTATAAGAATAGTAACAAGAGACAAGGGAATTTAGACAGTACTGAAGACACCTTGGCGGTCGCAGCTAACAAACGCGCTGTCAACACTTTCTAAAGATGTCAAGCGTATCCCAGTATATTCGCACTACGATTAATATGACGTATAAAGTTTATAGCTATGCTTTTATTAAACAAAATGCCAGAAATTTATGCGTACAATGCAGTTTCCACACCACGAATTTTAAGCACATCGGCTAACTACCTGGCGCCAGCGACGGCAGTGCTAAAAAAATATAACAATAATATTATAAAGGCAAAAGTTTGTGAGTTTGTATGTATGTTTATTACATCTTCACTCTCGAATGGACTATGTCTTGGAATAATTGGGACATTTTTCTCCTTTTACGCGGGCGATACTGCTGGCAGTAGCAAGTGAAAAATCAAATCTTAGTATTTCTTTAGTTACTTTCTGCTCTTAAGGTGGGTCTACGCTAAAGAGCCGAGCGACACTACACACACGAATTTGAGTTCGGCTCGTGCTTCGCTCGTGCGTGGCTCCTCTAGCATAGACCCACCTGATTATTACTCATAGAATAGTTCGTGTTAAGACCCATATGCAGTAGTAATTGACGTCCCAACGTGATAAATAACACGTACAACACACACGTCACGCCAAACGCGACAAAGAAAAATTTTAGCAACAAATTTTATCAGACCTTCCATAAAACCCGAAGTTCTAATTAAGCGACTAACAGTGCCTTTAAAAAAGCCTCTCATTATTTAGTTTGACATAGGGAAAACTGTGGGAAATTTGCATTTTCGTGCGGCATGAAACAGGCTTGATACGGGTAGAGGTTTTAAAACACTAAAATTTTTTAATGAATTCGCACTAAGATTTACATGCGCGCGCTTTAAGTAAGGCGCTCCAATTTCATAATTAATACAGTACTGGTGGTGAAAAAAGTGTTTGAAAGTAGATTTTGTTTTTGGTGCAGTGTTTCTTTTTTTTTTTGTTTTAAAGTTGGAATTTACTCAGGCGCTTGCCTGTTTGCTGCCTGTTTAGGATAAGGAATCTGTGTTTGTGTCACTCATATTTTTGTGTTCCATGCAAAATTTTGTGAGTTTGTAACTTTGTAGTAATTATTTCAAAAGGCCGTTGCACAGACACAGGTTTGCGTTGGCTGGGTTAAGTTGTGATTTCCGCTGCCTCGCAAAGGCAGCGGAAATCACACACTGGATCCACAGCCCCCAACACAAGCATACGAGGGAACACCGGGGTAGTTTCAGTCATACTGACTGAAACCAACTCGATCTCTGTCAGTCCCGGAGTCTGGCAGACCCCTCCACTTCAGGGCGGAAAAAATCATGGTGATTTAAACCACGAAAAAAAGGCTAGGTTAGGTTAGATTAGGTTCATATACTTCAACACATTTTGAACAGGAAGTATAGTTTTATTTATCGGTAACTACTTAAAAAAATATTTGAAGAAAAAAAAAATCATTAAACCATGTCGACTCCTGTTTTATTAAAAAAAACAGCAAACACTCTTTACCGTCCCATTCTTATCAAAACATAAAATCATTGCCATACTTCATTGAACCAAACTTGCGTCGTGCTTTAGTCCTCAAGCATTACTCCGAGCGCCCTCTGGCGACCATTATTACCTACCAATTATTTAAACAAGACGAGAATGACCAACAATTTCGAATTGCCAGTAGCTAAAGACAAACTAATTACAATTTGGGCCTGTTTTTAAAATGAAGATGGGTACTTGAACTACTGTGGATGTGAGTTGAGTACTGTCTGTAGATATTTTGAAGGACTCATTCAAGTATGAGAGTTAAGGTGAATTTCCAGGGTATCCTATTTTATTTTTCTTAAGTTTTTTTGCATTTTGCAGGTTAGTGTCAGGGTTCTATGTTCATTCAAATATGATTTGCGAACGTAAAAAATATAGGTTTACTGAGTTATAATCATTAAAACCATCAATACAACCCTCTCAGTTCAACTAAGCCCATTGAATGGCTATTTTATGAAAAAGTATTTTGTATCTTTTAACGCTTTGGATCTTTTAACGCTTTGTATCTTTTAACGCTTTGGACCTTTTAACGCTTTGGATCTTTTAACGCTTTGTATCTTTTAACGCTTTGGATCTTTTAACGCTTTGTACCTTTTAACGCTTTGGATCCTTTAACGCGTTGTATCTTTTAACGCTTTGGATCTTTTAACGCTTTGCATCTTTTAACGCTTTAGATCTTTTAACTCTTTCTATATTTTAACGCTTTGTATCTTTTCACGCTTTGCGTATTTTAACGCTTTATATCTTTTAACGCTTTGGATTTTTTGACGTTTTGGATCTTCTAACGCTTTGAATCTTTTGATGTTTTGGATCTTTTAACGCTTTGGATTTTTCAGCGCGAATTGTTTAATGCTATGCATTCTATTAATGCTCTGGATCTTTTAAGATTTTAAATCATTTGATGGTTCGATTATTTTCTTCTTTCCCACGCCTCGACTAGAGGTTATGTCCTACTTAAAGCTTAAATAATTTTGGGCTTGGTCTATGCAAATCACTAATAAAATCAAAATTGGTTAGTTGCAGAAGCTTTAAAATCTGATTGGTATTTAATAGTATCCCTATTACGAAACAGAAGTTCGTTAAAAACTTGCGTAACTGAGTGAACGGATAGCTGTTCCTTATGGTACCAATTAAATGAGTATAATGGATGGTGAATGAAACGGTAGCCTTTCTTCCGAAATCTTTCTTTTCAACTTTTTTATTGTTACTTATTTAAGAAACTGTCTTTCAATAAGTTGTTATTGTTAGGGTTTAGCGTCGGGTTTATAAAGAGAATAGAAAAAAAGTGACTTTAAAATAAAATTCTTCTTTGTTAATTTTCCTTATTTATTTATTTTTTGTGCACCAAAACCTAATAGTACCTACATAGTGAATGTCTAAGGTTTTGTGAGAAGATGGATAAAAAATAAGTAAACATTGTTTCATTTGTTTTGTGGGATATATTACTCGTATTTTAGTGGTAATGTATAAGTATTTTCTTTTTATTCTTCAATGTGTTATTATTGTTTATATTTAATGTTTTTTTTTTTGTTTGTAAGTTTCTACTGTACAATGCCTTGGACTTCCTCCGTAACGTTGTACAACTGCTTGTAAATAAATAAATAGTGATTTGACAATTTGTGACAATTCATGTACAAAGGCGAGCTGAACTCAACAATGAGTTTTCTTCCAGTAAACCTTTGAATGACAGAAAGAGATCACATTCGAGGGTCGGATCCAGTTTTTTTTAAGGTTTGAAATCATCCAATGACTTCTCTCAGTCTGGGTGATGCGGGAGGGTGTGTCAGACTTTTACTGACTAAGACACAATATAAACCTACATAAACAAGTCTATACTTATACATTATTTTGATTTTTTGCGTGGAAGTGTTTATAGTAAACACTAAACAAAAAACTTTCTTCAATCTACAATTTCCTATGTTCCGAATATTTTTACACCAACAAGTAGGTGCCTAGGTTTCAATCAGAAGCAAAACTTCGAGATAAAAAGAAATACAGAAAAAACATATTGATAGCCACGAACCGAATTCTAATTGACACAACAATTAATCTCAAAAACAATCAGACACAAAACTCGAAAGAAGATATCAATTAAAGTAATGAGCGTGTGTGAACAAGCGCTCGCTTTCAGCATACCGGGTGCATCTTCCTAAATAATGCTACAATTGATCCTCCATAATGACACTGCAATTTTATCAGCGGCAGTTAGGCTTTTTGGGAAACAATGAAGAGGAATGCTGTTCATTGCCCAGTAATGACAGCTTTGACGGCTGTGTCGTATCCGTAATTGATACTGAAGTAAACTAATTGGATTTTTGCGTAATTTTTGATCGTATTAAAGAACATTTTTTGTGATTTATAATAATAGTACGTGTATTGGGTGTTGTGGCCGGGTTAGTGATGGACTTGTACCGTGGTATCTGACCACAAGATTAAAGGTAATGACGAAAAACAGGAATCGATAATATTAATCATGTGATCAGACAGTAACAATAAAATGATAATAATTTTAACTGTATCACTTTTTACGAAAAAGCCACTACTCACGCCCCTTTCCATGGGGGTGAGTAGAAACTAAAGACTGCCACCTGCTATAATTCTCACATATTCCTTATGCTTCATTTATGTTCATACATCTGGTCACAGGCATATATAGAGATTGATCAATTTGTTAGCAGTACACCGAAGACTACCCCCTGTATTATTTTAAGTTCTTACGATCCATCCTAAGGTTGTCTGGTAGATATCGCTGTCAGCGATAAGACCGCCATGATTGTACCCATAGATTTAAGTTTATGTATAAGTAGTGTTACTTTTTTGGTGTACAATAAAGTTTATTCTATTCACAGCCGAGCCGAACGTACTTTTTTTAAGAATAGTACGCACGCATTGGCTTAAAATTCGAGCTATTGGCTGCTGCGCTGTGTCGCTGGTTCAATTCCCGCACGGAACACATGTTTCTATGGCCTACAGAAAGTAGTTCCGGGTCTGCATATCTTGTGTATGTGAGTGGTTTGTGAATGCACCTACGATACTGGAAGAAATATTCCTAGTACGAGGCAAGGTTTTTAAAAAATAGAAATAAGGTCTGTACACATTTATTTTTATTTTTATTATGGATAGGCTCGCGTTTGACCACTATCTCACCTGATGGAAAGCGATGATGTGGCGGTGGGATGTGGTCCTTCTAAGGCGTCCTTTTTCAAAGTTTCCAGGTAGAGTTATTTATTGTAGCTTTTATTAAAAATTGAAACGGTAATCGTCCAGACCGAACCCAAATTGACAACTTAGATAAGTAAGTAATAAGTTCCTAATGTAATTTGTATTTTTGGTGTACAATAAAGAATATATCTATCTATTATAGTATACCACGCGTTCCTGATAGAGATGTCAGCAAACTTTAGGGACCCAGCAGGGCCGATGTCCGCTAGACACAGGACACAGGTGTGGTTTTAATCAGTAAAAGTTTGACACGTCGTCTCGATCCACCCAGAGCGGGAGACATAAATGGGGGATTTAAAGATTTTGCACGTCAAAAAAAATAAATATGTGGTCATAGGTCATTGAATTTAACGAACACTACTTTATGCAACATTACACCTTTTACATTCATAAATCAGGTGTGTATGTTTTGTGTTAATTAAACAACCCCTATCCACTGTCCCCCACCCTGCGAACGATTGTTACAAGGATAATGTTCTAATCAAATGTTGTAATTAAGCGACATTTATATTTCAATCGTGAACGTTTTGTGCCACGTTATAACAACCGCATCAATCTTCAAGATAGTCTGCAGAAAATACGCATTCTTAATGTTTAATGATTTTAGAATAAGGAAAATAAAGCAATTTCAAATCAAAAATCAATCTTCAAGGTAAAGCAACGCTTGCCGAGGTCAGTCCCTGGATGGGTGACCGACCATTTTTTTTATAGAACTTTGCCCCACACTGGGAATTATTCCAGTATCGTATGGGTGCGTTCGAAAACATGTTAAGTCACATACACAAGACACCCAGACTCAAAACACCTATCTAAAGGCCATCCAAATATTTGTTCCGTCCGGGAATCAAACCCCCGACACGCATCTTAGCAGACTATTTTTCTTACTAAGGGTGTTTTTAACATCGTGTGGATTTCATCATGCATGCGGGATTGCTCCGCATGCAAGAAAATTTCACTACAATAAATACTTGTATGAAATGTACATTTACGGGGCTTACGCGTGCGGGGCAATCCCGCATGCGTGATCAAAACTGCACGATATTTATTAATTTAGGTGTCTTCATGGCTAGAGTGAATAGGCTCTTAATAAATTAGTGCGCCTCACCATCAACGATTGCATCACTACTTACCATCAGGTGGGATCGCAGTCAAGCACTAGTTTATATCAATAAAAAAAAAACGCCTTAAGAATCCTCCGTGCCTCGGAAAAGGCGCTAAGCTGTTATTCTCGATGGCCGTTTGTAGATCTTTGACAGTCATTAGACAGTCTACTACGTGCTCTTAACGCGATACATTTGACGACCTGGACTGAACTGTTAAAGGGATGGAGCTATTTAAGGTGTATCTCCATCCCTTTTTCTCGCCCACACGACTTACTTTTTAACACGTCAGGATAAAGCACCTAACTACACTACCACGAGGTGTTAACGCGATCGTGGTCGAGGTCGTGGGTCCAAACCCAGCCAGGCGCATTTTTTTTTAATAGCCTATACTGTCCCACTGCTGGGTAAAGGCCTCACCCAACTTCTTCCAGATATTCTTTTCTTTTCCAGTCCTTGCGGTAGGCATTTAGGTCGTCTCGCCACCTCTTCCCAGGTCGACCTCGGCGGCGTCGTCCATCTTCAGGTACCCACTTTGTAGAGACTCTCGCCCACCGGTCAGAGTGCATGTGACTGATGTGACCCGCCCAATCCCATTTTAGCCTGGCAGCCTTTTTTCCTACGTCCATAATTCCCGTCTTTTGACGCAGCGTGGTGTTCGTCACTCTGTCGGCCCTCTTGACACCCAGAATGCTGCGCTCCATTGCTCGTTGGCAAACTTACGTTGTGTAATTTATTTCATCATCACTGCTCTCAAAACGGTGAAGGAAAACATCGTGAGGAAACCGGCATGTCCTAGAACGAAAAATTCGAAGACATGTGACATCCACCAATCCGCACTGGGCCCGCGTGGTGGTTTACGGCCCATTCCTTCTCCCAGAGAAGAGGCCTGCGTCCGAGCAGTGGGAAAATTAAAATAAGGCTGATTATGCTTATATGCTTACTAGCTTAGCCATCGGTTTCGCCCGCGTGAAGGTAGGTTTCTTCATACGATCTTTGGACCCCCGTTCCATCACTTTAGGGGGCGAATTTTGGAAAATCCTCTCAGTGCTCGCCTACGTCATAAAAGGAAACCTTGTGCAAAATTTCACGCTCCTAATCCCAATAGTTACGGTTTTTTTTTATTGATTGAAACCAGTGCTTGACTGCGATCCCACCTGATGGTAAGCAGTGATGCAATCATTGATGGTGAGGCGCGCTAGTTTATTAAGAGCCTATTCACTCTAGCCTTGAAGACACTTAAATTATAGTTGGACGGGAAGACCGCAGCAGGCAAATTGCTGTGCGCTCATATGTCAGTCAGTTTCTCCTTTTTACCCGACTACGGAGGGTTATGATTTTGACAGGCTATGTATGTATGTGAGTATGTTCATCTGTTCCCTCATAGCTCCTAATCTACTTATCGGAACTCGACGTATGAGGTATCGTTAGAACCGTCTTAATTGTCCGCTGAACATAGGCTACGTGACGTGTCACAAAAATTGATATGGCGCCCTCTAGCGGACAAAAAGTAATGTGTTATATAATATAGATAAGCACAACTTGCGTTACTTTATTGTTGGCTGATGCCTACCTAAAATTAGGTAAGTTACTCACCGAACATAATTGTTGCTTATAACTAAATTATTTTGCTAAAACAGATTGTAGGCGTTTTGTGCTCGATTGTACTTTACTCCTTTAAATTATAGCCCGAGTGGTAACATTTTTAATATAAATTTTAAAGTAGTGACGTCATATTTGGCTGAAAATTAAAAAATCTGGTTTTGAGGAAATTAATTTGTTTGAATAAGTAATTTTACTAAGTCACACTATAGGTTTTTTTTAGTTCAGTCAGGGATCAAAAGTGTAGTTGCACTCTTGGTAGAGTGTTAGTGACTAAAATTTTATAAGAGAAGAGGCTAAAGCAATAGTGGAAAACCTTTTATCGCCTTAACCAAAAGAAAGACACGTAATATCATACGACGACTCAAGTTTTTGTTTTTACTTATTTGTATTCGTAATGATAAGCACAATGTTTACCTCGGGTTAAAGACTTATTTAGTTCCTCGAACCATTAGCGCCCTCACTACGCTCGGACGCCAAACTCCTTCTCGGAACTAAATAAGTTACTTTCATCCCTAGGATAATAATGCACTATTTTAGTAGAAGTTCCATGGTCCACAACAAAATCAGTCATGAACCGTTGACCCTCTTCTACAGAGAAATTTTAGACACTAGCATTGGTGATATCATCGAATACCTTCTACCGCTTTGTGTGGAGTGAGAGGGAGTGTCAGACTTTTACTGACTTACCGCTAGTTTCGCCGATTTGGGAGGTCGGGTTACGAGGGTGAAAAATACTTTACGACCTATTCTCAGACCTTCTTCTTATTAGCGTGTCGATGCCCAGTAGGGCCAGGCAAGGAATTTAACTAGTTTGCCGAATACTTTCGGCCACGGCAATGCCGTCTACTGATGCTATCATTAGATCCCTACGTGAACAGATAACAGGGCACGTGGTGGATGGAAGGTGGGACATGGTCTGCGGAGAGACGCTGCACAAACACTGAAGATCGGAACCGTCCGAGAACCCCCATCTGCGGAGATTATCTTTGCTGCGCTCAACCTGGGTGCGGAGACCTACCAATATACACAAAAAAAATCATAAAAATCGACCAAGCCGTTACGGAAGAGTTCGATAACATCTATGTCACGAGATTTTTATATATTAGGTAGATTTCATCTATTATCGTTTCTTATGGTATTTCGTATCAAACTCATATTCTATTTATTATTATTGCGACAAATTAAAACTTCTAATTTTCTCATTTCCGTCACGGTTTTTCTTTGTAACGCAAGTCGATCTTCAAACAGTAACGTTACGCTGTTACGAGGCCAAGTCACGAACAGTAATAACTTCCTGAAATTACAATCATACATTATGTTTTGTTATTATACTTTTAGTGTTACATAATTCCTTTGCTTCGATAAATTAGATTGAGTACTTAAAGCAAGGATGACGGGGTTTTATTTGATGGGAGAATTCGGAGATAAAATACAGCACACTAATATTATGTAGGCGATAATTTGTAATATGATGCAGTGGTGGCCGAGTGGTAACGGCCCCGACTTACGAGTTGTAGGTCGCGGGTTCAAACCTAGCCAGGCACATTACTTTGTGTAATTTATTTCATCACCACTGCTCTCAAAACGGTGAAGGAAAACATCGTGAGGAAACCAACATGTCCTAGAACCAAAAATTCGAACACATGTGACATTCACCAATCCGCACTGGGCCCGCGTGGTGGATTACGGCCCAATCCCTCTCCTAGAGAGAGGAGGCCTGGGTCCCAATAGTGGGAACATGAAAAGGCTGCTTATGCTATATAGCATATCAGTAGCTTATGATAATTTGTAAATATATGTGTGTATGTTTGTTACTCCTTCAAGCCTTATGTTTAGAACCTCAAAAAGTTTTTTGAATAAAAATAGATTCATATTGATTTAAATATTTGCCGTAATCATGCAAACGGTTACACCACATACTTTAAAACTAAAACTGTAACTACTGACTAGGTATGCATGGTGGAATTACAAGTGTGAAGGATAAAGTAAAAAAAAAATGGTGCATCCATAACAAAAAAATAAATGACTAAACCGGAACTTGAAAATTCTAATTCCAGGAAACAAGAAATGGTTAAAGTTTGTACGGAACCCTCAGAGCGTGAGTCCGACTCGTTTTTACGTATTTTAGGTTTTTTCTCTATCTGTTTCACTCTTTCTGTCCTGACAGTCTGCGTCTGCGAATATAATAAATTCCCCTGTTTTTAAATTACTGTTAATAGTTGCTAAATATTCTCCAGCCCTTGATAGTCTATTAATAGTTCTCACATGGTATTAACAAAATTCTGGTGTTTCTTCCACAAATTCCATTAATGAAGCATTGAAGTTGAAGCAGATAAGTACAAACGCTATATTTCTGACCACCTCTGACAAATTAACGTCAAATTACGGACCAATCCTTTAAGTGCAACAGCTACCACGCAGCTGTCTTAATAACTGCAAGAAATGTGCCTAATTTTCCACCAGTAGCGCCGAACCCTTCAGGCGTCAACAATTTGGTGCTAACACCTCACACTTGCAACACCTCAACACTGTGATTTGGACGCTTTTGGCAAATTTGACAATCACCGGTGTTTTTTGACACCATACGCACTGCCGACGGCTTTTGCCTCGGGCAGAAATACTCACAACTTTAAATTAGTATCTAATAAACTAAACTGCACGTTGAAAATGAAAGGAAAATTGATTATTGGGACTGCAAAACTAAGTTGGTGAGACACTCTGCCTCCTTTTACTTTCGTACGATCTCCACCTTAATGCATAAGAGCAAGGAATCATTTAAGGTGTTTTATCTGATATTTGGTACTAATTGCGCCGAATTACAGGGCGAGTGCGTACGAAAGTGCGAAAATTGGGTGCTAAAAGTGCGAGCCGGTGATTACGGGCTCGTTATGTTCGGCCGAAGTGTGGAGAACACGCGACTGTAAGCTACACCATCTTTGATTACCGGCAGCTTACGGAAGCACGACTTAGTCGAGCTAAATAAAGTGGAAATTGTTCGACTTGCTACGTAAAAATATTTTTATATGATGAAAATTATAATATTCTGAAGTGCCTGTAGTCATGTGAGGCAACGGTCCTCACGCCCCAACCGCCGCCGGGATTCCGATCCCGATTTCCGGCCACCGTTGGCGCGGGCTTGCGGACGGCGAGCAATGGGTGGCTCGCTGTCCGACCGTCCGGACCGAGCCCAAGTCGTCGACGGCGCGTACTGTTCCACGCGCGCCTTAGGGAGATGTCAGCAAATCGTAGGGGCCCAGCAGGGTCGAAGCCTACTGGGGCCACGGGTAGTGTGAAATTGAAACCCGAGGCCCTACGACGAAGGCAAAGAAGGAACAGGAGTGGGTTTTTAGTTAGTAAAAGTCTAACACTATCTCTCGCTCCGCCCAAGAGCGCGACTTTTCATTAGATGATTTTCCCACCTAAAAAAAAAAGTGCCTGTAGTCATACAAGCTGCGTTCATATAAAAATGAAAATAAAATGGCATGAGTACAACACGTATCATCATCATCATCAATTCAACCGAAAGACGTCCACTGGTAGTTATAGGCCTCCTCAAGTTTCGCCACAACGACTGGTCTTGTGCTTCTCGCATCCATCGGATTCCCTCGACTTTCGCCAGGTCTTTGGTCCACCTAGTGGGAGACCTTCCAACGCTGAGTCTTCCGGTACGTGAATAACACGTAATGCTGTGCTAATTCATAAGAAGCAGCATTTAGAAAAGCGTTGCTAGGTTTACATAGTTTTAAATTACCCTAAAATTGTACCCTAAATTATAACAGGTAATTTTGTACTTTTACAAATAAAATATTATACTGCATTACTATAAAGCTGGCATTTCGACAGAAAAAACAGAACCCGATTGAAGCGCCTCTTACCAGGTCTAATTATATTTTCAAACCATTCAGAGACCTACTCAAATATACATACAAAATTACACCAAAATCGGTCAAGCCGTTTAGGAGGAGTTAGGTGACAAGCACACGTACAGAAGAATTACATATACAGGGTTATTTGTAAAACACTGGCAACCTTTCAGAACTATGTTACTAACATCATAAACAACAACTTTTGTTCTGTGACATTAAATTTTTTTCATATTTTAGTTCATCAGATTTTCATACAAAAATAAAAATATTTAAATTGAACGTTTAAAAATATTACGAAGTCTATGCAAAGCAAGCTATAGTACAATAGCGGATGCGGGGATCTGGTGGTAGGGGTGCTTGATGCGCTTGCGGCACGTCATACAGACGTCGGTAAGTATAGCAAAATACAAAGTTGAAATGTGTTAGATAGAACAATGAAATCTTGAAGTTTTGTTTTTGGTAAATGAATTATGTTTTGTAAAAAGTCATAGAACAAAATTTGTTGTTTATGACGTTAGTAATACAGTCCTGCAAGGTTGTTAGTGTTTTACAAATAACCCTGTATAAAGATTATAGAGATGCACTACGAAAACCAATCTCTCCGGATAGAAGGACCAGGAGAATTTGTTCATGAAATTGTGGTTAACATAACAGTATAATTTGATGGTGTTACCTCCGCATCACACATAATCCATAAACGTACAGTTTAAGTTAAAAGCCATATTTACTACAAGTCTAGCCGGTTAAACGGTTTCGCCCAACCCCCGTTGATTTTTATGACTCCAACACACATAAAACTCTGTAAATACTTAATAAAAGTAACTTGCTCAATTATTATTGAACTAGTGTGGCGCTTCGGCTTCACACGGCGACTTCTTTACGGCATTTTGTTTTTTTTTGTCTCAGTTAAAAAAGTTGTCATAGACTGTAGAGTCGTAATGAAAATATCACCCTTGTTTCAATAAAATCAGTTCTTATAAATACGTAATGAGACGTATAGTAACTATATCAAACAGGGTGACAAAGTGTTTGAATTATTATTTATACATATTATTTACACATTTGACCACTACTGTACTTTATGGTAAGCAATGATGTAGTCGAAATTGGCACACGCTTGCCTAGAAGTAGCCTATTTATTATTTAAGTCCTATTCTGGTTATATTTGTCCGGTTACAGCGGAAACACGGAATCCGGCAGGAAATTCCATTCCTTAACTGTATAGGTACACAATGAAATTATTACCAAAAGATTATATGTCTATAGGAGACTAGAATATTAACTTCAAGCAATATTGTAACTAAAAATGAATAGCTGTTCGTTAGTCTCAATAAAACTCGAGATCGGCTGGACCGATTTGGCAAATTTTGGTCTTGAAATATCCGTAATAGTCCAGGGAAGGTTTAAACAGTGAGAAAATATGGAAAACTCACAAAAAAATTGAATACAACGCCATATCTAATTAAAATGTTATTTAAATTGTCTTTTTCAAATAAATTATGCTGGTTCTGATAATGTCAGTAGATGGCGTTATCCTTTGATAGTTTAGCTAAAAGGTATCGACATTCATTGACTACGGTGGTGCGAAGTCAGCTAGTCAGAGAATAAAAATTATAAAATAAAAATTAGATATAATATATATCTGTGTATATTATTGTGATAATTTTTATTCGTTTTAGTTTTGGAATAAAAATTTGAAGAAGTAATAAGTAAGAGTTATTTAAGTTTGTGCAAAAGTTTTGTTACTAGTTTGGTGTATAATAAAGTTCATTCTATTCTTACCATTCGTTTGCTTCAGCTGAAAGAGACAGACAGACAGAAAAAGTCTATTAACAGTGATAGTTAAGTCATTCACATCACACTGGGCCAATTATGAACGTGGTCTTTGGCGGTGGGAACATTGAGAGGGTATCAAAGCATGCAAAGCTGTATGATTCGCGTATATCCACTGCGAATTGAGCAGCGGTTAGATCAAAGAGGACGCCTTGCTTTGACGTGTGGTGTAAGTTGGGGAGACCAGAGAAGTGTGGAAATGGTGTGTGGCGTAATTTTTTTTATTTTTTATTTGTGTATCGATTTCTTAAGTTGGATATTTTTTATTAATATTTTTTTAAGACTTTCAATGTCCATTTTATTTTATTTTATTGGTGTATTTAAAAATATGTATATATATATAAATACATGCCGTTTCGAATTTTATACATTTTTTTAAGTATTTTTTACCTACCAATAAAAACTTTATGCGCATCAATGACCGCCCATTGTGACGCCCTATTAATTTTAAGTTCCTATTGTAATTTTATTATTGGTGTAAAATAAAAAATATAATTATATATCTCTCTATCTATCAATAAAATATTGAACAAAGACTTACTTAATGTCTTAAGTATTTTTTACCAATCAACTTTAGTGTGAGGCAGATACAAACTCATCGGATATACCTAAAAAAACATAAAATAAGATAAAAGAGAGTTTTTCAGTCTTAAGTAAATAATACCAACTAAATAACAAACTATAAAATAAGATTACAAAGAAGAAACAGAGTTTTTTACAGCAGTTTTTTTTTATTGATAAATACCAGTGCTTGACTGCGATCCCACCTGATGGTGAGGAGCACTACTTTATTAAGAGCCTATTCACTCTAGCCTTGAATACACCTAAATTATAGTTGGACGGGAAGACCGCAGCAGACAAATTGTTCCAGTAGATTCAAAGGACCAAATTCTCACGCGAATTCATGAAACCAAATCTTAAAATAAAAATTTGAATTTTTGATACACTTTTGAAACGATTGTTTTAGAAAGAAAAAAACAAGAAACAATAACATAACAAAACAACACAACTAAGCATGATGCGCCGGTGATCAATCACTGGTGCGGCAGTAGGTTAAGTTTTTTTTTAAGTTTTTAAATATTACTAACCCTTTAGTTGCTAAGTTGTTACTAACCATTGGACCAATGTTGTCTTTTGAAATAAATATTATTATTATTAATAAACTTTTCTAATCGAATAATCCGCAACCACTTATCGCTTAACCCACACAATAAGTTAAGCACAGATTAAAAAGCGCGGCTGACATAAGAGTGTAACAATAGTTAGTAATAGTCTTCAGTCACACGATGGGAGACACCGTGACGGTAAATAGGTATACATAGTTATTATAATTGTCTATGTTTCATAAAAAAAATGTGTGTTCTGTCTACGGTTCGTGACTTAAGTAACTGATAAGGAGTTTTTGTTAGTTTTAGGCTGAGTGTTGCAATGTATGGAAATTTTAATTAATTTTTTGTAGGTGCACTTGCGAGCGTAGTGTTTACCTAAAACCAGTAGTAGTTTTACTTATGAACAGATTGCAGGAATCTAGTGTATCGTATTTTTTGATGAATTTAGTTTATTCGTTATTAGTCGAAAATCAATATTTTTAAACAGGTCATTTTGAGCTGTTATAACTTTGGATTGACTTGAAATTATAAGTTCTAATAAATTTTATTTTTAGGGTATCTTATTCTTTGTTTTAAAATGAATTATTTGTTTCTTTAAGTACCACTTCTTTTATACTAATAATATAAAGAAAAAAAAATGTATTTTGGTTTTTAACGAATGAACTCAAAAACTACTTGACTGATTGTAAAAAATGTTTCGCCAGTTGTAATATTACTTTATCACTGAGTGTATAGGCTATATATTCTCTATAGATAAGTGGGCGAAGCCACTGGCAGAAGTTAGTGTCTAATATTTATAACTACTTTATTGCTCAAAGTGACCCGTTTCACAAAACAGCAACACACAACGGGACACAGGTAGTTTTAGCCAGTAAAAGTCTGACACGCCCTTGCGCTTCATCCTAGAGCACAAAAAGCCATTAAATGAGAAGAAGAGTAGACATTTCATTCCAACTCAAAAAAAATGGGTAAGATCTTATTTAGGTCTCTCTTTTAAGATTTTTTTTTTAAATTTAATTTTTCCTAAGATTGTACTTCCCCGTGTAAAATAATGCATGTATCTGTATAGATATACATATATTACATACTCAGACTGATAGTCGACCCGACCCACACGAGAAAAGCCTGGGTGTACTTATGATAAAACCCACTGACTTATTAGTTAAGAAGACGAGAGAGTATTTTTTTTTTGGCCTGTACTTTTCCAGAGGCCTCTGCTCAACAAAGGTCTCTCCTAACTTCTTCCAGGTACTCTTTCCTCGAGCCACCTCGAACCAGCCCTTACGGTAGGCGTCTAGGTCATCTCGCCACCCCTTCCCAAGACAGCCTCAACGGCGTCGTGCATCCTCAGGCACATACATTTTATTTTTTTTTAACCTTTATTTTTGATTTTTTATTATTGGATACGTGATAACCCTTATAGCATATCAGACCATCGTAACTTAACTTAAAGCTCACAAATACTGAAAGTTGTTTAAAAAGTAAAGTACGTTATGAAAGTATCCATTTTTTTTATTTGCTTTACACTGCACTATCAAGACAGATTGTTTTCCTTTTTGTTTATTTTTCTATATTTTGTTATAATTAAAGAGCGGAGAAAAGCTGTATAAATACAGAGGGTAAACTGGATAAATTACTATTATTAGTATTAAACTTCTAATTACCTAACCCTACTTATATTATAGGCAGATTTAATGCAACAAGGCATTCTTTACCAGTCAATCTTTGTGTTAAAAAAGACTTCACTTTGGTGGTAGGTGTACAATATGAATAATATTTAATATCGAAGGATTGGAACAATTTGCCAGCGGATATTTTTTGGACGGGAAAACCGCATCTTCCCGTTCAACTATGATTAGGTGTCTTCAAAGCTAGAGTGAATAGGCTCTTAATAAACTAGTGCGCCTCACCATCAATGATTGTATCACTGCTTACCATCAGGTGGGATCGCAGTCAAGCACTGGTTTATAAATTAAAAAAAAGTATCTTAATGTTAATTTTTTTTAAGGTTTAGGATTAGGCAGAACCTACCCAAATAATTGCATAATAATTATGATTAAACTAAATTTGGGAGAACTTCAAGTAGCAGTTCAAAATTTTTCACTTGAAGGAAAATTTACTCTCAGCTTTTTACCGTATTCTATCATCTTTTACATTCAGTGAAACTAGAATCAATTAGTCTTTACAATCGAAACCATATTTAACGTTAGACCCTCGATTTTTTTCTCAGAGGAGAATCTTTGTCATTAAATAGTAGTCTCAGTTTTTATAGAAAAATGGGCAAACCTCAGTAAAATCTCATAGAATTATTAATTAAGATTACAAGTATAGCATACATTTGAAAAAGAAATGTTATTTGATAATATGAGAATAGCTTATTGTAGAAGTTTTGACAATGTCTAGTTACAATATCCCAATTCTGTTCAAAAGATGGCAAACGATAACCTAACTTTGAAAGTAGGTTCACAGAAAATAAAATATCAATGAGGACTGAAGGACCAAATAAGTTTGCAGGGCAAAATTATTTGGTCCTTCAGGCCCTAGTACGTAACACAGTCATTCCTGAAAGTACTTAGCTCAGTCAAAATATTGTATTTAAATAACATAAAAAAACCCTAGCTTCAACTTTTGTCGCAACTGAAATAAAAATGAAAAAGTGCATAATTTACTTTATCTTATCAATGGGTCATCAAGCGCGCGCGTTGATGTCTTTTCTTGACAATAATGAGATCTTCCGAAGATAACGCGCAAAAAATATTCGATGGCTTTCATTAGTATTGGTTTTGTTTTCTTTATTTTGAATATATGTTAAATATATATTCAAAATAAATAAGATTTAAATGTAAGCAAGTTTGAGAAGTTTTTTTAATGGTTAAGAATACCTAATGGTGAAAGAAAATGTTATGTTAAAAATGTTGGAGAAACAGAAATTACTGGTTCATTTTCCGGAGAAGAAAAACTAGTATTATTAGTTTTCTTATTAGAATAATATTTATATGACATAGTAAATCCATAGTATAAATAACTCACTAAAGTTAAGAAATAACGTAAATCTGAAAAAGGAATAGTCAAAAATCACAACTTATAACTCACCTTCTCACTTAAAAACAAACAGTTTCAACTCTTCTAATTAAACCAACAGCAAGTCCATAATTCAGCCTCAAAACACTCAAAAAGTCCCGATACTAGATAGTTCCTAATCCACCTTCACAGAAACAAAAAAAAAAAGTAAATTATTCCGAATTCAAAAATTCACTATTCGAAAAAAAATCACTTGAAAAGCGGCAGTCCCGATGCCGAAGCGTGCGTTCCGTTTGCTTCACGCGTAAGCTCGACGCGATGCGTGGAGCGCTTGTAACGGACGTCGGACGGACCGTGGAGGCCCCGCCTACCGCGACCGTACCGGAGGGGATACACCTCTTAGCTTCTTCACACTTCCCTCATACCTACTAGAAGGACCAGTTTTTCCTGACCCACCCCGCCCCGAAAGACCAAAATGAACACAGACTTTTGAGACGAAGTTTCATGTTTTTAACAGGTCTGTGAGTGTTGGACGACGTTAGTAACGGATTAATAAGATCGTGCACACAATTCTAAACCTTATTTGTATCAAAATAAAATCGTTTTAGATGGTGTTTCGCGACGGTTAGTGAATGTGCTTGGTATTCTCGGGGCGGAGAGTTAAAGACTGTTAAATAGATAACGTGGCATAGATACGTAGATGTATAGGTAGGGGCGAGGAAAATGTTCTAAGCTCGAGGAGAAATTTGTGTTATAATCTCGGTGCAAACTTTTCATATTTTTAAAAACATTTTTGATTGGAAAGAGAATTGATATAGATTTGTAAAGTCAGTCTCTTTGTTGCATGTGTTATATATAATGACGAATGTCATTATATATGACGTAGTTAAATCACGAATTTTAATATTTCACGAATATTGTTTGTTGTATTGTTTACATTGGTAACATTTATGCAGTTCAAATCAAATTTAAAAGTACCTACCAAGATTAATGAGTAATATTGTTGTGTATACAAATATAAAACTTGAAACTTAGACGTATTGATGATAATCCTATAAATTATTTCGTAATTATTAATGATCATGAAGCTATATCTCTCATTTTAAATTGATATTTTATTGTATTAAGTAGTTTCAGTTGATTAGTATAGAACTGTCAATCGGTGTTATATTCTTTGAAATAAAAACTAAGAAATACAAATCAAGTGTTGTAAAATTGCTTAAATGATCTTATAATGTTTTAAAACTGTTTAACTATGTAACAATTGTAATTAAAGACCTATAAAATAAGATAAATTATGGTAAACTGTGATTGGTGGAAAATGGCGGGATATTATTATTTGACGTTTAAAAAAAGATGTCCATCCACCCGTCGACAGTTTACTATAAAAGGGTTTGTGACCTTTTGGTGATAGAATAGTTGTGATCCAGCAAAGCTCACGTAAGTTGATTATCTTGATTATTGTTATTACTGCTATTGATTGTATTGATTCTGTGTATGTGTCTTATTATGGCTTTTGTTTCTAATTATGTTATACGATATTTGAGAATCCTTATTTAGCTTACTATTATGAAATGACCCAAGACATAGAACATAGAATTTCTTATAGATGTTATTGTGATAAATCATAATTAATGATGTTGTAAAATGTGCCTATAAAATACTATAATTGAGCTACCATGGGTTTTCTTGCTTGTTCTTTCCCATGACGACCTAGTTTTGGAACAAGCAACTAGTTATTCGATTAATTGACAAGCCTATTTGAAATAAATGTCTTGTCTTTCTGTGCTTTTGTTCATAAAACCCTTTCCCTACACACCAGTCATAGGAACTTTGATACACACTAAAAATAACCGTTATCCATCTTGACAACTTGGCATGATATGTAGGTACATATAAATATATAAAATCAATGTAGTTATCCACCCTCCTCCATAATTCTAACACATGCAGATAATAAAATGAATGTGGGTACTTAAAGAAACGTTTCTTTAGTACATAAACAATTCGGTAGGATGTAAGTGGTAAAAAAATTGATAGCCTGATTAGTACTACTAGCTTCATTTCAACTAATCAGAAAACAAAAAGCTAAACAACTACTTCCAAAACTTTTCTTTAGGCTTCCCCAAGCGTCGCCAAAATGACTGGACACGTTCGTCTCGCATCCATCGGATTCTCGCGACCCTTACCACTTCATCAATAGAACAGATCATGTCAGGTCCAGGAACTATGATTTTAAACAAAAGAACCACTTGCAACACCCAATAGCATAAAAGGCGATGCCGTTGTAATATATCGCCACCTTTATCAAGCAACGCTGTCAAAGACAAGGGCAAGAAAGTCTTGTCTCAGTTTTTGGAATCCGTGGAAAAGATTTTCTTCTTCTTCTATTCCGTCATATCTACCGTTTCTCTTTCTTCTCATATCATTCCTCACATAATCTATTCTTCTTTTGTTGACTCTCGTTCTCCCTCTCTATCTATGCACCTCTTCTCCTCACAGAACAATATTCCCATATTAGTGTGTATGTAAGCACATTATACGTACAATTTCACATTAGTATTATTTATCGAGCGCAGAGCTGTAGCCGTCATGCGACACGTCCGGCTGTCTGGCTCGTTGTTTTAGTCTAAGACAGAAGAAAAAGGCTGCTTAAAAAAACCCAATTGTAAATTACAGGGATAAATGAGTGTATCTATAGTACATTTTACATTTACGAACTGCACTTGAATCTGTTTAAATTCTTATGCTTAACAAGTGCAGTACTAAAATGTTTGATCAGGAAATATAGCATCATTGACATTCTTTCCAATCACAGAAAGACCAATTTTGTTTTTTAGTTTTTAACCATTGCATGGTCCTTCAGTACAGTCAAATGGGGTGAATAGAAACTCAGGGGTAAATAGAAACAAAACTTCAAAGGTTATTTTCACGATATTTGCATATTTTTTTGCAGCATTTGACTATATCAATTTTTTAATTAATTGTTTTTCTAAAAAGTCGATGCTTTATTAGAAGCCGATAATATTGTATCAAAGTGAAAAACTAAACCAAATTTTTGTTTCCCCCTGCGTTTCTATTTACCCCGTTTTACAGTACATCGAAAAACCAAATATTTGTGGTTGACATCCTGCGATAAGACCACCGTTGTACCCATATATTTATGTTTGTATAAAAGTTGTGTTACTTTTTTGTTGTACAATAAAGTTTATTCTATTCTTTTCTGTCCCGAAACTACTGCCGGATGGGCAGAAGAAAACCATGATGCTTTGATCCTAAGCCACATTAAACATTAGCCGGAAAATGGTGATGATTTCGAAACCGCTATCGCTCATAACTTAGACACCCTATACAGGACATAGCGACATACGACACGGTATTTAAACACGCTCCGATACGCGTCTGTCGGTCTGTTCGTCTCGCTTACCGCCGCGCTGCTGATTGCTGAGTAAATAGACCCGTAATAGGCGTAGTAATGTATTAACTAGATCATCTACTTCAGAAGCTCTATGAATAGGAAAATTGGCGTAACGGAGACAAGATCATCATGGTATTGGCAAATTTAATGAAGACTGAATCAATCGTTTCATTTACGGTGAGGAAAAACATTGTGATGAAACCATGCAAGTCCTAGAACCAAATATTAAAAGACGTTAGTGACACCCATCTACCATAAAGCCCACGTGGTGATATACGGCTCACTCTCTCTCAGGGAGAGTGGGAGTAGGTTGAGACCCCGCAGTGAAAATTACAGGCTGACTATAGGTACTGTCTCTTGGATGAAAACAGCCACTGACTGTATCCCAAACTACAAGAACCGGCGACGCAGTAGGCCCAGAGTGAGTTGGCGTGTTGGACTTCTAAAGGATTGACCAGATGTAGCTAGGAGTAGAGACAAATGGAAGACAGGACAATTGGAAGAAAGAAAGGGCCTTTGCTCTACAGTCGGACACAACAGGCTCATAATAATAAATGCTATATCTGGTCACGTTCTGGGTTTTCTCCTTTTTTGCCAATTTCGCTTTTGCATTTTTGTATTGCTCTGATTTCTATGACATTTTCTTTGGGTGTCTGGCTTTCTGGTATTTTCCAAGAAACTAAACAATATTTTCCTTTCATAAAATATCGTCATACATCCACAACCTTATTACAGTCATGCTACAGTAAAGGCTTTATTCTGACATATCGATCCTTTTGGTCGACATTTCGGCACGAGCTCCGCAACATGAGTATGAATTAAGTTAGTCTGTACTGTATTTTATTATAGCAATTTGGCCAAAATTAATTCGCAAAGTGTCATAAAACGAAGTCCTGTGGTTTTGATACTTTAATAAGACATATACCCACGACAGATTACGACATATGCATGTAAGAAAACCGCCAAAAAATGTAACCTATAATAAAAATTAAAACATAATAAAGACTTTTCCAGGTGGAAGTAATTAGTGCACCAAAGTGTTTGTCGGAGTGGCTCTATCTGGAGAACAATCTGCGCTGTTGTGGCCACCCTCAAATTATAGGGGAATTACTGGACACTGCGCTTGGGTGCTACACACACTTTGAACTTGATAATTTAGTGATAAAAATTAACATTTACCTTAATAAACGTTAATCTTTTTGAATAGCAAAAGAAGATTTTGATAAAAGAACAAAAGATTTTTTTAATAAAAATTATCTTTTTTCGACTACTTAGATGTTTTTCAAAATCTGTTAGTATCATAATTATTTTTGATATCTTTAATCAACTTTGACGTTTGACCAATTGCTTATTTTAGCTAAATATTACTTAGCCAAAATCATAGCTTTTTTTCGACTGGTCTGTTGGTCTAGTGGTTAGTGGCCCTGACTGCTATGCCAGAGGTCGTGGGTTCGATTCCCACCCAGGACAAATGTTTGTGTGATGAGCACAATAATCTGTTCTGTGTCTGGGTGTAATTTATCTATAATATGTATGTACTTATTTAGAAATATTTAAGTATGTTTATCAGTTGTCTAGTAACACAAGCTCTGCTTAGCTTGGGACTAGACGGCGTTGTGTGATAGTTGTGTGAATATTATATTATTATATTATTATTATATTATTATTATATTATTATTATATTATTATTATATTATTATTATATTATAGCTAAATTGAAAAGTTAGTTATACTTGTTTGTTTAATTATGATTGTTTGTGTTCATAAAACAGGTCAATAAGACATCCCATTTTTACAGTTTATTAAGCCTATCAGTAGTTATTTTTTTGGGTGTTTGAGTTTCTGTGGTGGTTTGGGGTTGGTGCACGGTGCCAAGTTGTAACGTGTATCTTGTAATATGGTTCTGGACGTCAGATCGACAGTCGCACCATGTAAAATTCAGCTGGATCTAGTAAGACAGGAAGGCAATCCTAATATAGTTGAGAAACGGCGAGCAATGGATAGCTCGCCGTCCGATCGTCCGGTAACCGTCCGGACCGAGTCCAAGTCGTTGACGGCGCGTAGGTCCACGATGTCAGCAAACCGTAGGTGCCCTGCAGGGTCGAAGCCTACTGGGGCCAAGGGTCTGCTTCTGAAAGGAAGACTCGGCCCTGGTATGAAAGGCAACTAAGGAACAGGAGTAGGTTTTTAGTCAGTAAAAGTCTGACACACCCTCCCGCCCAAGAACGGTGGATATTATTGGATGATTTTCCCACTGAAAAAGAAAAAATATATATATAGTTGAGAAAAAGCTAAGCATATTGATTAACATCTATGTAAGTTTCTATCAAATAATTTAGAAAAATCAGAATTTGAACATTACAAGGAGTCACAAAATACTGTCAAATTATCCCTAACTCCGTACCCATCGCAGTCTAACCAACAGAGAACGTAAAATTTGAAACGTAGTCTCACGCATCTGCCTTCCGTCCTCAAGTAGCAATTATAGTGAAATAACAAGAGAACTGCCATTTTTACAACTTTCTTTTTGCATTGACGTATTAGTATTTAAACTTGGAAGTTTAAACATTAATATGTCAATCTGTAGATTATTGCGCTAAATGAGTAATGGGACGTTCGTTCAAAAAGTAAAATAAATATCGTATTATTTCTCATTTCTTTTTATTAAAGGTTTTAAGTTATTTTTGTATTTTCTTTCAGTTTTAAGTTTTATTAACCGACTTCAAAAAAAGGAGGAGGTTATCAATTCGGTTGTATTTTTTTTATTTTTTTTATCATCATATTTTTTTCTTTTTTTTTTGTTTGTTACCACAGAACTGCGTCGTTTATAGACCGATTTGCAAATTTTTTTTTCCCTTTATAGGATATGCTTCCAGATTGGTCTCGTTTTTTTCAAAATCCAGTTCTGATGATGGAATCCATGAGGAATCGAGGGAACTCCTCAAAAATTATAGGCAACCCTATGGTAATTTTAGTATTTTCATCAAGAACTTAAGCATTTACAGTCAAAAAGTAACATTTTATGAAGTGGAACTAATGAAGAAGACCAGAAATGGTCAACGGAACTTCATACTCAAATAGATATCACAATGAAGATATAGTTAAGCGACTATGACAATACAAATAAATGAATGATTCTGAATAGTTACATTGAAAATGGTATCATCGAAGTGATCTGATGATGATGATGGAGCCGGAAGGTAGGCACTGGAACTCCGTAATTAATCAATGTAACCTAGCCGTGTTTGGACTTATTAGAATTGTCATGAGATGCACTTTGGCTATAAGGTACTATCGAACTGATCTGATGATGGAGCCGGAAGGTAGGCACAGGAACTCCGTAATTAATCAATGTATCCTAGCCGTGTTTGGGCTTATTAGAATTGTCGTGAGATGCTCTTTGGCTATAAGGTACTATCGAACTTATCTGATGATGGAGCCGGAAGGAGGAAGGTAGACACAGGAACTTTATAATAAAAACAATGTACATTATGTATATGTATTATGTATGTTACAAAAAAAAATAACCGACTTCACTAAAAAAAACACTAAAAGGATCAAAATAACTTTAATTTCGGAAGTCGGTGTTAAATAAGAAACAAACAATACCGAGAAACACTTTCTTTTTTTTTAGTGAAGTCGGTTATTTTTTTTTTTTGTAAAAAGTTTTTTACCTAATAATATTCCACTTTTTAGGGTTTGAAAAAATTTGCGTTTCGGAAATTTTTATCCCTCTGATATTATAAAGGCGAAAGCTTGTGAGTACATTTGTATGTTTGTTACTTCATCACGCTCGAACAACTGAACAGATTTCAATGAAACTTGGTACGTGAGTAGACCATGTCTTGGAATAGCACGTAGGATTTTTATTTATTATTTATTATTCTTTTATCCCGAGAGTATGTTCCCTTGGGATAATTTTCGACTATCACGCGGACGAAACTACTGATAACAACTACCTGTGTAATACTTTTCCGTTTGATAGTCCTCGAAAGAAGGGTGTCCCTTCTTGAGTCTTTGTTCTAACCGCAGATGTATTTTTATATGTACCATGATATAGGAAAGGTTGATAAGTACAGAACGACTTGTTCCATTAATTATGTACTACTATAGTACGCAAAGTTTAAATTTTTTTCGAAAAACAGCTTTAATAAAATAATGATTTACGAGTTTAACTGGTTATCCATTGATAGATATGTTTTTTCGCGGTTTAATTCATTGGTATAGCGTTATTTTTTGTCACTCTAAAAATTTTGTCAGTAATATGCTGGAGTTTTGTACCCTAGGCTGGTGCGGCTACTTCAGTACCCTGGCTGTACGTTCACGAATTACAAATAGGTGGATATTTTGGTAAATAAAAAGTTTAACCAAAGCTGCTTTTCGAAAAAAATTTAGTTAAACATTTTGCAAAATGGGTCTTTACTATGTCAATTAAATCACAACATTACCATAAAGCTCTATAAGACTATTAAAGAAACTGTGTTTAACATTACACAGTTCCACCAATTCAATTAACTTTACCATTTGTCAAATAAAAGTACAAACATTACTTCACAAACTCACAATTCCTATCACCACAAAGTACAAAATCACAAAACTGACTATCCTGTTACGACCTTATTCATTTCCATTCCAACTAGGTCGCGCGAAAAAGATCGATGCTCCAAACTACATACGTTAAAAAGAGACAGGTATATTTTGCGTGTTGTGTTGTGTAAAAAGGCGTGTCTAAATAGATAACTCGTGACGTAGGGATGGCATCCGAACTTGTTTTTATTTACATATGTTACGGTCGAATAGAAAAAGGTGGTTAATTAACTTTGTTGTTCTATTGAGGAGAATTATGATTGATTGTTGTTTGCGTTTTTATTGATAGTTTGCTGTTTCATTGGTTGTTGGTTGAAGTAAGTTATGTTTGCATTGTTATTGTATATTTTAGCTTATACTTTTTCATTACCGGACAAAGGCATCCCCTAAATAATAATTATATTTCTCAACTATCACACAACGCCGTCTAGTCCCAAGCTAAGCAGAGCTTGTGTTATGGGTACTAGACAACTGATAAACATACTTATATATTTCTAAATACATACATATTATAGATAAATTACACCCAGACACAGAACAAATGATCATGCTCATCACACAAACATTTGTCCTGGGTGGGAATCGAACCAACGACCTCCGGCATAGCAGTCAGGGCCACTAACCACTAGACTAACAGGCCAGTCCAATTCTTCCAGGTGTTCTTTTCTTCAACTAATCTTTGTGCTAGGTGTCCAGGTCATCTCGAATCCGTTTTCTAAGCCGGCCACGGCGGCATCGTCTATCGTTAGATACCAACTTTATATAGACTCTTTCATATCTACGATATTAAAAAATTGTCCTTTGAGGATTTGCCAGGACTAAAATTATACAATTATTTTTTCAATTCAATTTTTTTTTTACTATATGTTACAGGCCTTTGCCCAGCTGTGGGAGTAAGAACAGTAAGGGCTGGATAAAAAAATGTAACAAACCGTTTTTTCACTTGGCATTAACAATCAAACAAAGGAGTAAAACCTAAAAAAAATCGTCATAGTTAAATTATAGTTTGTCAAATACTCAAAATGTTTAACCATTCAAAACCCATAAATATAGACAAGACACAAATTAAATGCTCCGCTTTTACTTAATAAATAATAAATTACCAATGAACAGAAAAAAAACCTTAATTACGAGCAGAACTACAATTTACCAGAACACGTCTATAAAACCCACCATTACTCTTCTACCGTTATTTTTTAGACGACATAGTTTTTTTTTCACTGTCCACGTGCTGGGGACAAAAACATCACTTAATCGCACAGAGCACCTTGATACCCGTCCTACTAATTGATTATAAATTACGTACTTTTGATAGTGTTACTCTGTTTTTTTTTGTATGTCTTCAGGCTTTTTTTAATTTGGTATCTAATGCTTGGGGGCGAAAGGACCACATTCTGTTTTTTTTTTTTAGTGGCAGTTATTTTGTTTTTAGGTATTTTGGAATTGTGTTTCATGTAGGTGGCTTATAGTGTTATTTATTGGTTTAGTTTTTCATTAATAATGTTGAATTGGTTTAGAAGTGTCTCTAAAATATTTATAAATTTAAGACCGCCATGTTGTACCCATAGATTTAAATTTGTCTAAAATTTATGTTACAGTTTTGATGTACAACTAAACATATAATACATGCAAAATCTTCACCTTTTTTCCTGTAGGGCAAGTAGATCAATCAGCCACTTTCTGAAGCCTACTCCTAAAAAAATATAAGTTCATTATAGATTCACATATAACATTATCAACATTATGATTTTTTCGTATAACTAATACTTTTGCCAAAGAAATTTTTTTAACAACATGATATTTTTTCGCTTGTTTTCCCTACTCCTTTCAAACGACTTTGATCTTTAGAAATATGTTTACACAAAAAAAATGCTGGTTAAGTATTTATTTATTTATTTATATAATGACACACCAACGACTTATTCACTAATTGTTTACAGTAGATGTTATGACATTCTTGTATTGTGCGGTGAATTCGTCACTTATAGGCGTGCA
Organism: Mythimna impura; assembly: GCA_905147345.3. NCBI lineage: Eukaryota > Metazoa > Arthropoda > Insecta > Lepidoptera > Noctuidae > Mythimna > Mythimna impura. The sequence goes on from LR990363.1 coordinate 12,233,677, forward strand.
CAGCACTTAACGGTAGTCAATATAAGAAGTTAAAAAAAAAAGATGACAAAATAAAATAGTACTAGGTAGTTATTGAATTAGGAACAATAAAAAATTTTGAACATTAATTAAACTGGATTATAAAAACAAATATAAATTAGGACTTAAAATAACAAATAAATTAGGACACATTACATTGATTATAATTCAAATAGATTGTATTGTCAGACATTGAAATTAAAATATACCAAAAATTAATAATATCGATTAAGTTGTAATACAAAATCAAAATTTCTCATTAAAATAACAGAAAACCAAGTGAAAAAAAAAATACAAATTGATTAGGACACATTACATTAATTAATTACAAGTATAATAGATTAATATTTATTTATTTTTTTGTTTTTTTCATTTAACAGTTAAAATTAAAAGATTAATTAAATTGAATTGATTCACACGAAGTTAAAATATAAACAAATCAATCAGGAACCGAGAACACACATCGTCTGAATTCATTAAAATTGTTCGCAAATATGTCTAGGTTGTTGGTGCGTGTGCTCAGTTTATTGTAAACAGACAAACACCGGTATAGAGGAGCTGAACGACCAAGATTGGTTCTACTATATGGCATCACAAATGTTTCTGTTTTAAAATTGGATCTGTAAGAAGTACGGCGGGGCACAATTAGACCGATCTCCGAAACCAACTCCGGTACGTTCGCCAAATCGTGTAAGGTCTTATATAGGAAAATCAAGTCCATGCAACTTCTTCGTTTTTCCAGGGAGTTCATCTTAAAGTGACTAAGTCTTTGCGGATAATCAGCTTCGCGTTCACAAGTCGGTGATCTGTACCTTAGGTATCTCGTGAACTTTTTTTGGACGCGCTCCAATCTGTCAATGTGGACGCGATACGTTGGATTCCATACAGGAGATGCATATTCCAATATACTTCTCACCAGAGAGTTATAGAGAACCTTAAGTGTGCCAGTTGATCGGAAATCCTTGCAAGTTCTCCTCACAAATGCGGACATTTTATTTGCTTTGGCAACGATAGTGTCAAAGTGATTTATGAAGGATAATTGACTATCAAGTTGGACTCCTAAATCACGAATGGTATCGACTTTTTGAAGAGTTATGCCGTTTAATTGATACGTTGAAGGCTGAAACAATCTTTTCCGGGTAAAAGTTATATGATAACATTTTGCGGCATTGAGACTCATTCTGTTACTGTGACACCACTCATTAATAGCGTCCAAGTCCTTTTGAAGCAAAGCAATGTCGGCATCTGATTTAACTTCCTTGTACAGTTTTAGATCATCCGCAAACATAGAACATTTTGAGTGTTTTATGCAGCGTATGATGTCATTCACGAATACCAAGAAAAGAACAGGCCCAAGATGCGACCCCTGTGGCACCCCAGAGGTTGAGGAATATAGCGGTGAATGAAAACCCCTTATAATAACTCTCTGATGTCGTTCGGAAAGGTATGATTCAAACCATCGCAGCAAATGGCCATGCATTCCGTAGGTCTCAAGTTTTTGAAGTAGGAGCACATGATTCACTTTGTCGAAAGCGCTACTGAAGTCTGTGTAAATTGAGTCCACTTGTATGCCTGAGTCCACGGATCTGGTTACATCATTAATGTAGTGAACTAAGTTGGTGGTAGTGGATTTGTTGGTACAGAAACCGTGCTGTTGCGTAGCCAATTGAGTTTTAATTAGCGATGTTAAGATAGGACAGACCAGTGATTCGAAAAGTTTCGAGAAAATTGAAAGAAGAGATATGGGCCGATAGTTTTTAACATCATTAGGCTCCCCCTTTTTGAATATTGGAATTACGTGAGCGTTTTTCCACTGCGTGGGAAACTTAGAAGACATTATGGACTTGTTGAAAATAAGTTGGAGCGGTGATGCTAAAATATTTGGAACACTGCCTTATGAAATGCGGCGGTAGGCCGTCAGGCCCCGGACCCTTGCAGATGTTAAGCTTTTTCAGTTCTTTGAGTACGTCTCGCTCCGTGAAATAATGAGTTCCTAGCGCAAGCTGAGGGTACTCTTTCGACTTTGTTTGTACCGCGAGTGTACCAACCGGAGACGCAAAGGTGGCGGAAAAGTGCAAGGCAAACAGTTTACTCACTTCTTCTCCAGAAGTTGCGACATTCCCGCTCCATTGCATCTCAGATGGGATGTCATTGGACTTGACTTTTTTGGCCTTAACGAACGACCAAAATGCCTTCGGATTCAGTCTGATGTTGTTTTCAGTGTTACTGATGTATGTGCTGTAGCACTTTTTGATCATGTTTTTAGAACGTTCCTCCAATAAACGGTATTCATATTTGTCCCTGGGATTTTGATATTTCTTAAATCGAAGTCTTAACTTTTCCTTTTCGTTTAGGAGTTTGATTAAACATTTTGAGAACCATACAGGAAATTTGTTATTGCGTGTGGCATATCTAGGGACACACTCTTCTACTATTTCATTCAAATGTGCATACAACGTATCTACCATTTGATCTACATCCACTAGATCCGAAAACAGACGCGTCCAATCGATGCTCCTCAGCCTTTCATACACGAGTGCGTAATTTGCTTTCCAGAAATTATACTTGACAGAACTCTTACTTTTTAATAATCCGAGAGAAATATTTTTTATAATAATGTTAAGTGGAGGGTGATGAACATCGACTAACGACATTGGATTTTTGCATTCACTGACAGATCCACCGTAGAAGTTACATAAAATAAGGTCCAACGTTCTATTGTTACAGTTTTTAACGGTGTTAATTTGGTTAATGCTATTTGACGACATAAAATCAGTCAGCGAGTAACCCAACCTGTTCGTGAAGTTCCCAGCAGACGTACACGGTGAACCGGAAAATGTATTGTCCGTGGCCCAGTCGATGAACCCAAGATTAAAGTCGCCAGCAATTAGTACATCTCCTCCCGTTGATTCAATAACTGCATCCACGTGGTCCAAAAACAAGTTTAGTGGGGCATGTTGCACAGGTGGCGGTAAATAGGCCGCACATATGTAAAGGTAGCCATTCTTGCTGTTGGTTCTGACTTTGACCCATAGATCTTCCGCATCTGATTCCCATTTTGTGAAGCGTGTTGAGTCTATAGCCCTTGAAACGGCAATCAGTACACCTCCGCCTCTTTTGTTGCCAAGGGGAGTAGAGGCCCTATCTCTACGATAAATGATATAACGGGAGTCAAGTAATTCTCCATCATTAACGCTGTCGTCAAGCCATGTTTCTGTTCCGATAATCACATCATAGTTATTAAGTTGTGTGGCTAGCCTAAAATTATTCAATTTGGTCTTAAGACCTCTGAAGTTCTGATAATAAATGGTGAATTTTGCCAATTTAAACCACGGTCTTTATACGTCTTTGATCCCTCTATAATGAAGAGATAGCCTCCAGGCTTTTTATCTGCTTGGCCTGTTGTCCATCCTCCTTCCTAACCATAATTTTACCATCCCGAATCCAAACATATTTGTAACCCTTTTCCTTGCCTACTTTTCTGGCAGCCGCATGTATTTTTTTGTTTAGAGGTGACAGGTGCTCCGATACGAAGATAGGTTTAACAGCGTTGCCGTACCCAAGGTGTTGCGAGTTGAGTTTTTTGTCAGAGTGCGCTTTGTTAAATTTCACTACCGAGGTTAGAACGGTATCCCTCAACAGCATACTACGCAACTTAACAACCACAGCTCTGGGGTTTTTGCTTTCTGGGTCCATTTTTCTTACCCTTGCTACAGACAGGATGTCGTCTTCTTTGATGGAACAAGATACTACATTTCCAATTTGCTGAACAGTCTTGACCAGATTTTCTGCTTTGTTTTCCGGTATACCGTTGATTTCCAAGTTCTGTTGGCGTGCATGTTGTTCAATCAAGTTTACTCTTGATGAAAGTTCTGCGACTGTATGCCTGAGAGAATCATTCTCTTTGAGAAGGGTCTTGTTTACGTTCTTACATGTCTCGAGTTCACCCTTCATCTTGTCAAACTCTTCGCTCATAAAGTCTACTGACTGCTTTAGTTCCCGGAACAATGATCTTATATCGCCCAGTTCATTTGTGATACTTGCTTTTATGTTGGTTGATATTTCCAATGACAGGACACTCTGTATCTCATGACGAATGCAGTCGATCAGTTCACTTTTTGTGCACTGAAATTCTGGATCGGGCGAACCATCGACACGTGGGCGTTTCTGTCTAACGCATATATTCGATAACTCAGGTGTAGCAGCTATGTTGGGCTCGGAATGTGCCTGAGCTATATTACTGTGACCGGATTCATTAGGCGGCGTACGCGCTAGTCGTGACATTTTAATTAAATCGAGTTACGTACTTGTCTCCGTCACAGAGTGCGTCAACTGAGTCTGTATTCCTGTATGCAAGCACACAATTAATATTAGTACAAAAAAAAAGAACAAAACGACTATAAATTTAGTCGATTTTGCCCTTCTCAAAAGCCCAGTGTTCAAAATTATGATAACTGCTGCCACTGCCGCTGCGCTGCGTTTCTGAACGATAGTATCTGTGTCAAAATTATATACGTGTTTTGGTTGGTGGATTAACTCGGAGTGACTCAGCTGTGGTTTGTTTATATTAATTTTTGAAAAATTAACTGTCTTTTGTAGTGAAAGCATACAATTTTCACAATAATAGCACTTTTTCGCGAACAATTTGGTAGTGACAATACCTTTGTGAATAGGTTAGCCGAAGTTCACTGCGTTCGATGAGTAAACAACTGATAGATGTGTCCGTGCTCACTACTTCGACACAGTTCACTTGGGTCTACTAAGAACTCTGTTTTTTACACTTATTATTTGAATATCACTGCAATAACACTTGTCTATGTCCGTTGGGTTGTTGTGATAATGAAACTGAGTTAATTCGGTGTAGTAACGCGTTTCAAGTAATTTTTAATATTTAAAATACTCGGAGCCGAGGTAAAGTGTGACACTAGCGCCACTTCAAATTCGATAAGTATTCTTCAGAATATACCATAGCATATGTAAATCAATCAATATTTGGAAAAGAAAATGGTTTTAAAGATCAGCGGAGCTCAATGCGGGTGCAGGCGGCAGTACGAATATGTGTGCATTTAAGTCCGCCCAGATGTTCAAGAAACTATCTATCTATCTATTTAGGTATGGTTTTCGCATTTAGTCCTATGTGGACCATTGTACGTGGGCCATGGTGGGCATAACCTTAGGTGGGCTCATTCCAACCAGCCCACCCCTCTCTAAAAACAGATTAGGCCTCTTAGGTTTTTCAGGGCATCAATAAGGGAGCTCGGGGATCTTAAGGTTCGTGTGCGTATTTCAGTGACACCTGTGCAGTCTAGGAGCACATGTTCAAGGAACTATAGGGCCTTAAATAGTAAAACAAACCTTACATCCTTCCCGCTTCCTTTAAACTTCCGCTCTGGATTCCATTTCATATTCCTGTTTTCAAGATACATACGGAAAACTCTCAAATGTTCAGTGAAACAAACACAACACCTTAGCATGACTTTCTTGGTCACTGAATACCCTGCATTGATACCCTAACGTAGGCAGCTTCAAACCAACAGAAACTGCCACAATCCCATTAACGAATGAAAAATGATGCTAAATCTAATCCATCTCTCTAACAAGGCTGCCTAAATCCAGTACCGCCTTCCTTAACTCTTTAATCATAACTATAACAAGAAAATGTCCAATTTAACAGAGTTTTTACTTTCAAAATCATTCAGCCTTATTATGGAACCCGATCAATTCCGCAGCCTCTTAGCAAAAACTTCTTACGATCATCTGTCAACGAGCACCTGTCAAATTAGCCTTTTAGACATTTTAATTTGAAGTTTTTAGCGTTTGCAAGCTTATAACTTTGGTATTTGGTATCTGTTGGGCCTTTAGCATATTTGTCTTATTGCTGTATGATTGGTTAGATTTAAAAAGCCAATTAAAATTGTTAGTAGCAGATGTTTGGAGTTCGTTTGATGAAAGGTGCGTTGGTGACGATGGTAACTTTGTTAAACTAAGATTAATGTTCTGTCAGGCGAGAATGAAGACTGCCATCGGAAGTACTGGTGGGAGAAAGACTGATGTCTGCCAGGGTCACGAAATTGTTTGAATGGCGCGTCGTTAAGGCCCTAGACCGCAAATAGCATCTGAAGGAACACAAGTAAATTTTAGTCCAGTAGTAGTTAGTATAAAAGTCTGATACTTCTCGCTCTCCTCTCTACAAGAAATATGTAACCAAGATTTACGTAACTCATAATATGATTTAAAAGAGTGTCCATGGAGTTTCTTGCACGTTTTTGTGTGGATCTACGCTTTGGAACGTACAATTTAGCTTAACTTTTTTTTTTGACTGACCGACATTTTGACAATTCAAAAGTGCCTGTAATTGGTCTATTTGAAATAAACGTTTATGATTTCTATCCAGATCGAGTGATGGTTTCTGATGACTTCTCACTCCAACACGTCTAATATTTGACAAGTACCTACCTATCATTAACACGTGACTAATTTTGCATAACCTTCGTATGTCTAAACTTTCAAAATAATTGAATACTGTACTACAAACTATACTTCAAAACAAATATTTAAAAGGTACTTGTATGTTCAATTCGTTCAAGGATTTAAATAACACATAGGAAATCTTTCTGGGAGTGAAAGTTATTATCATCTCCCTGCGTTTGAACCATCTATTCTGTCCTTTCAACCATTACGTATTACTGATACTTTTTCTTCATCAACCATCTTCTCTCTCTTCTTTCATACCATCATTCACACATTTCATTCATCTTATCGTTGGCATTTCTCTCCCGCTCCATCCATTCACATAACTATTTTAGCAACCTGAATTTCATCCCTCTCCTCCCCATAACCGTATCAAGACAAACGACTCCCTTTTATTTTCTCAATTACTGATGCCATTTTCAAATTTCCTCTAATATACTCATTTCTCACCTTAATAATTCCTATTACACCACACATCCATCTCAACATTCTCATCTCCGCTACATGCAATCTTTTTCATTCATCTTTTTCACAGCCCAACATCTGATCCATACAATAAAATAAGTGAAAGCATTCTTGAAATGAAAAATGTAGGCCCTATAGTAAAAGTTATTTATACATTCTTGAGCACTATAGCCTTCTTAAAAATTGCAGATGAACTTTAAGTCATCCTGTACTCTTTATAGGATGACTGAAGGACATCTATAACAGCTATAGCAAATACCATCATCATCATTTCAGCCGAAAAACGCCCATAGTTAAACATAGGCCTTCCCTAAGTGTCACCACAACAAACGGTCCTGTGCGTCTCGCATCCATCGCATTCCCTCGACTCTCATCAGGTCATCGGTCCACCTTGTTGAGGCCTTCCAAAGCTGAGCAAATACCATGCTCAAACCAAAAGCCAAATCCACTGGAGGACAGACTACCCAGAACGCTCTTAATCGTCACTCTTATTCACGTAAGTTTTTTAACTACATAATATTACTATATTATACAAAAACCACTAGTCCCTTATTAAAAAAAGATTGAATTTTATTTTCTTAAAAACGTTAATGTAAAAGTCGTGGCTAAATTACAGTAAAGTAGACGCCAGCCCCCGTATGCAAATACGTGCTCTCGACAGGACTGTCGTGCACGAAATAACAGAGTGTGTAATATAATAACACTGGGTGCGCTCGCGACCGCCACGCGCCTACCGTGCTGTTAGGGTTGACGAAAGAACTTCTATAGATGTTTCTTCATGAAATATTTATTTATTTATTGGAGGATTGCTTGGAGAACTTACAGCTTATAAAAAAACTAATTAAAAGAAAAAAATCATAGACGAATTTTTTATAAGTCCTCACGTATAGCGTCAGACCTGAAATAGAGATGTGATTATCAAAGTTATGATTCAAAGATTCAAAGATTCAAAGCATTTTATTTCAAATAAACCATTTACAGGCACTTTTGAAATGTCAAGAAGTCAGTCAGTCAGAAAAAAAATGATGCTAATTGCACATTGCACTTACATTGGTTACATACATAAAGTCAAATGCAAGAGTTAAACGATTAGTTAACTGAAACTGTTTAGTTCAATAAGAAAAAAAAAAAGTTGAGATTAGCATTCCTATTATTAACACTATCATCCTTATGAGTTCTATAAGACTACAGAACATAATAAATATTTCCTATATATAACACGTCTCACAGCATTTTTAATTCTCTGGCATTCGAAGACTGTCACTTACAAGCCAGGAAGCGTCCTATACTTCTGTTATGAAACCAGGGAAAACAAAGTCTATTTTCAATTGACACAGCATAATAAACATAAATAATCAGTAATATACTAATATTCTCAATGCTAGGACTCATGTCTCTTCTCTAGGAGATAGAATGGGCCGTAATCCACAACGCGGGTTTAGCGCGAGTTAGTGGTTTTCAATTATTCACACATTACTGTTATATAAAGCCTAACTTAAACAGGCTATCAACAATCTTTCAATATCTGATCCTTCTACCATGTCTGCTTAGGGCGGAATTCACCAATAAAACTAATCGCGATTTAACGTTTGGCTCGCATAATCGCGTTTAGCCGCTGTCACTAGTGTCACTTGTAAAAATACAACAAAGAAAGAAAGAAAGAAAACACGTTTATTTGGCACACAGGTACACACAATGAGAAAACGATTATAATATAGAAACTTAAATACTAAAACTTAAAAAATACATTAACATTGTGTGTCTCACGGCTGCGCCAAATAGGTCCAGTTCAGCATAATGCCAGGCCACTATATAGCAGTTGCCTGACGCTGGTTTTCAACTGAACCTTACTATGAGTCTACGGATGCTAATCAGTTTGTTTGATGCGAGGTAAATAAATATACGTATATTTTGTATGTAGGTATAAATAGGTGTGTAGTAAATAATAAATAATAGATATTTAGTGATAAATACATAATATGAAACAGGAAAAAACACATACTAAGAATAAAAAAGTCATCATCAAAACTATACGTAAGTTCGATCGTACAGTACTTGCGGCTAGTACAAAAAAAAAGCGATTCAACTCACCGTAGTTCGTGTTACGTAACAATAATTATCACTATGCCTAGGGTAGGCGAGCGGGGAACACCCAAATACTCCGAAATATTTTATTCCGAATTTCGATATTCCGATTTTCAAAAGTCCGAATTTCATAATACCTAAAAATTATAATGTCTATTATTAAAAATCACGAAATTTATTTTACCGAAAGTCGTAAATGCGATTTGTTAGTTTTCCGATTTTCATACGTTCGAAGAATCAAATGCTCGAAGGGTTCTCGGTCCGAAAAACGATATTCCGATTTTCAATACTTCGAATAAACTAAAAGTCAACATGTTGTGCTACAAAATTTAGTGTCAGAAACGAATCGCTGCAAAACCGACTTCACGCAGTCTTGTTTGCCCTACCCCTAGAGTGTAATTTAAAACCGCGTAGGCGCGGAGGGGTAGGGCGGCCCGCGAGCTGAGGAGCAGGTGGTTTGAAGGCCCGCCGCTGCGGCTGAGGCTGGCCGGCAAAGCCGGCCAGCAAGCCGAAGCTGCGGTGGTGAGCGTTAAAACCATCTGCGACGATAAGCTCGCGTGGGGCCGCCCAAACCCCGCAGCGCCGGAGCCGTGACAGAAACAATGCTTGCTGCATTTTGCATGCCTGCTTGCATGCTGCATGCCTGCTTTCATGCTGCATGCCTGCTTGCATGTTGCATGCTTGCTTGCATGTTGCATGCTTGCTTGCATGTTGCATGCCTGCTTACATGTCGCATGCTTGCTTGCATGCTGCATGTCTGCTTGCACGCTGCATGCCTGCTTGCATGCTGCAATAAATCCCCTGTATGCTGGAAAACGCATCTGTCATTAGTTTTTTAATTCTACCCCCTCATACTACGACCTCTGACGCGCATTTATGTGTTTATTTGTCTTGCTATACAGTTTTATGAGGCGTTTTTATTTCGGAATTTTATTAATCGGTATTTTAATAATCGGAATTCGTATTTTTGATGTTTCGAATTATCATTAAATCGGACTTTTCGTTATTCGATCTACTGAAACTCGGTATTTTGAGAATAGTAATTATAAAAGTTAGGAAAATTGAAATTTAGGAATTATAAAAATAGGAATAATGATTAGTCGGAGTTGTTATTTTCGGAATTTTGAACCATTCGGAATTATGAAAATCGGTATTTTGAAATTCGTATTTGTGACTGTCGGAATAAAGTTTTTCGTATTTATGTAGTGTACCCAGGCGAGCGCAACAGACAAGTTGCATTCAGCCAAATATATATATGAAAAAAAAGTAAACATCGGGTATTAGAAGAAAAAAAGATATTACGTTTAGATTATGTAGTTGTCAGTGAAATCAATATAATGTAACAGTGAAACCATCGCTATCCGTGAGTGAAAACAAGTGAGTGTAATTATGTGTATTGTATTTTATTATATGTATTCTAATAACCATTGAAATGATTGAGTGAGTAATGTATGCACCTGTATATATATTACTTTTTCTCAATTGCAGGTCATAATGACTTTGTCATAATGACTTTGTTATGTCACCAAAAAGGACGATCACTACAATTCGAGTGGGATGAAAAACGAAGCCGTAACCGATTGCAAGTGCCAGCTGCAAGTAAACCAGGCACATAAGGTAAGTGAACATAAACGCAAATCGCACGACAAAAACGGCAACAACAAAATGAAAGTTTAAACAATAATTATATTAACGCATCCTTCGTTTTATACAGGTCTCAAAAATACATGGGAACGTAGATGATATGGAAGACACGTCAACAATCCACCGCAGCGGGCGCAAAGAGACGAGGCAGCTATAAGGGATAAACGGTACCCTAGAAATCCTAACCACCTACATAATGTAGCTATGTATAAACTCTTTTTTATTAAATTTACTTAATAATTAATATTATGAACGAAGACAATTTATCTAAATCAATGAAACGTTCAAATTGGTTAGGTTTAACTTTCGCTGCGCATCGATCAAAAACTGCCGTAAACGTCTTCTGAAGGTACTAATCGTGTTTATTGCTCTAACAGGCGGTGGCAGGTTATTCCATATTTTGGATGCTGAGTAACGAAAACTGCCTCTAAATGTTGCTGTACTATGGGGCTGCGATGAAAGTTGTTGCGAACATTGCCTTCTTCCGCATTCACGTCTACTAGTAATCCAGCTCAGCTTGTTATAGAGGTAGTCTGGCTTTTGGAATTTAATTACACCGAATAGAAGGCATGCCAAGTGTAGCTTGCGTCTCGATTTCATTTTGAGGGTAAAGTGCTTGTTAAGGAATGGTGTTATGTGGCTTCGGGGAGGAATCTTATAACAAAAACGAGCACACGCGTTTTGAACCCTTTGAATAAGCCGGTCTGTACGAGCCAGTAGGCGCGGGCCGTACACCGTGTCGCATAATTCAATCTGGACAAAACCAGACTTTCCACAAGCTGCTCCCGAAGTGTTTTGGATAGGTAAGGCCTCATTTTATACGGAAGTTTTAGGCGATAAAAGCAGTTTCTTACCGAGTCGGCGACATGCTTTTTGAAACGAAGGTCTTTGTCCATAATAAGACCAAGGTTCCTTGCTTCATAGACTCTGTCTATCTGTTTGCCCATTAGTTCGAGTGAAAACGTAGCGGGTAGTTTAGCTAACTATTGCTTAGAGCCAAGTATCATGAATTTGGTTTTGGTTGGGTTTAGCGACAGACAATTTGCCTCGGACCAGGTTGCAATTCTGCGAAGATCGTCGTTTAGGTTTTTCACACTCGTCGGGATAAAAAGAAATGTAAAGCTGGACATCATCAGCGTATATGTGGTACTTGCACTTCTGGAACAAAAGAAAAATACAGACAAGTGACACCAGTGACAGCGGCTAAACGCGATTATGCGAGCCAAACGTTAAAACGCGATTAGTTTTATTGGTGAAATCCGCCCTTAGACTTAACACTTGTCAATGACGTCTATTTATAGTCTAAAGTTCTCATTGTTTTTATAGTCTCTTCTTGTTTTCAATATCTAAGATCCTTGAAATGAAACCTAAGTTATACTTCAACTTATCTTGCCCAACATACAAACACAATTAAATATCCATCTAAAATGACAAAATATACAGCACCGTGTATTTGTTCATCGTTCACTTCATAATTAACGTGTGGCAACCCTGCCCTCATTGAATTAAGATTAATGCTGCCTGCAGGATAATAAATTACCTGGCTGTACTTTCTGCTTCACACATCCCTGTCACATCTAATTATGTTGATAGATATTGCTAATTTTATTACATTGAATCACGAGTATATGCTTTTTCTACACAATTTATTAAGTAACCACTTACCTATGTCGTGATTGTTTCTTTCTTTATATAATAGAAACAGACCGTGTGTGATGGATTCGATCAATAAAACAGAAAATCTACCATTGAAACTTTCTTTCCACAAAAAAATCCTTCTTAGTGCTTAAAGACTATAAGGAAAGCCTTCTAAATGCAATGGTTAAGGCTGTGCATTGTCAATCAATATACAAATGAATGAATTTTATTAAACAACTGCTACGTTTACTCAAAGTTTGTAGGGGAATGTAAACCTCTTTTGAATGATTAGTCAAACATCCAAATGTATCGGCAAACACCCTTACAACAAAAAATAGCAACTGACTTTTTTATTATAGATAGGCTCGCGTTTGATCACTATCTCACCTGATGGTAAGCGATGATGTGGCTGACGATGGAACAAGCTTGCGTAGAAGTAACCTATTCACTCTTGACTTAAAGACCCCTAGGTTGTAGCTATCAGGAAACACTGATGCCAGTAGGAAATTTCAGTCCTTAGCTGTACGCACAATGACTGACTTGTTGCCTAGAGTAACCCAAAAGACCATTTTTTTATGGTTAGTAAAATTGGTCCTTTGATCTTTTGTATAAACTACAAAAGATCAAAGGACCAATTTTATGTATCATGTTTTCTATATAAAATATTTACCCACTCGATAAATTTTTTTAGCCTCTGGCTAAGGCACCTAAATATTATTGGTTAATTTTGTAATCCTTCCATAACCTTTCTAGAAAAGTAATAAAATATAATTAAAAATTTGTAGAAGTACCGAGTAATTGGGAGCAGGTGCCAACACGATGAGTAGAAAATTATTTGAATGTTTAATTTAATTAATATTAAGTGCATTATTATGCATCGATGAAAGGTGAACGATACTCGTAGTTAGAGTGGTCGCCGTGTGGTGTGGTCTTGACTATGAATTGACCGCTGTAGAGTAGTTGTCGATTAGTCTTTGTTACTTTGAGACTTTTAAGAGAGTTTCAAAACCAACAAATGAGCATCAATACGTATCTTTGATATTTATTAAAGGCAGATTTGCAGCTGGATTAAAATCAAATTATCAAAGCAAATAATTATGTGTTACTAATAAAGCTTTATATCTACTAATGATATATTTTCCATTTTACCATTAGTTTACTGCTAATAAAAACTCTTGAAGCATTAGAGAGGTTCTGGAGTGGCGACCAAGTACCGGAAGACGCAGTGTTGGAAGGCCCCCTACAAGGTGGACCGATGACCTGGTGAAGGTTGCGGGAATCCGATGGATGCTATACGCACAGGACCGTTCATTGTGGCGACATTTGGGGAAGGCCTATGTCCAACAGTGGACGTCTATCGGCTGAAATGATGATGATGATGATGATGAAGCATTAGCATGAATTCGAATAGCTACATCACTGTTCTAATAATTGTGATTCAAGACTTTATTGTTTATTATATACTTTATTGTATGCCTCATAATGTGGACAGGATAAACATTTTCAAAAATTAAGTATCAAAGGCGGGCTTATCGCACAGGGTAATCTCTTGCAGACAATCTTAGGAAGGACTGAACGAAAGGAGATATATAAGCATCCTCTTTAAAATAGGGAATGAGCCGTAATTCCGCTCAGTGCGGGTGTGTGGATGTCACATGTCTTCGAAATTTTTGGTTCTAGGACATGTTGATTTCCTCACAATGTTTTCTTTCACCGTTTTGAGAGCGATTGTGAAAATTACAGAAAGTTAAGCACTAGAACAGATGGTTTATGGGGACGAAAGGTTTTAGAGTAGCGACCACGTACAGACGCAACGTTGGAAGGCTGCCCGCAAGGTGGACCGATGACCTGGTGAGGGTCACGGGAATCCGATGGATGCTCGCATCAACGCTCGGTCCTGTGCGTCTGGACGCACAGGACCGGTCGTTATGGTGACATTTGGGGGTGGCCTATGTCCAACAGTGGAGGTCTTTCTGCTGAAATGATGATGATGAAAGCTCCTGCCTGGGTTTGAACCCACGGCGATGTAGAACTAGTAAGTCTATAACCAACGAATCACTATTGCTCTAAACTTTGATAGTTTCATTGGAATTTGATAGTATCCCGAAGCTAGATCCTGTCTAGAACACCCTAGCTTGTTGTCCAGCCGTCCGGTAATCAACCGGACCGAGCCCAAGTCGTCGACAGCGCGTAGAGTTCCACAAGCTTCTCAAAGAGATGTCAGCAAGCCGTAGGGGCCCAGTAGGGCCGATGCTTACTAGGGCCACGGGGATTTTCTGAATAGGAAACCCGTGGTCTTTGAACGCAAAAGACAACTGACGAACACAGGTGTGGTTTTAGTCAGTAAAAGTCTGACAGGCCCTCCCGCACCACTCAGAGCGGGAGAAGACATTGGATGATTTCCCAACTTAAAAAAAGTCTAGAATACCCTTACTAAAAGCTCTACTGTGTACGATATCAATATGATGAGCTACAAACCTACTTTCATCCTCTCCTGTCTCCATACTTACAAGTACGATAAATTAAGGCAGTGTTCCGCAAACTTTTTGTGTTTAAGGTACATCGAGGAAATCGGATTTTGGAGGTACACTATATATATATGAAAAGTATTTTTTTTATTATTTTCTTTTTTTTTGTTATTTTAATCAACAAAACAATTTCTGTTTTGTTGATTAAAATAACGAGTTTATGAAATGTTTAATGTGCGCTTCGTTTTCATTTCCGACAGTTCTTCCTGCTCGTAAATCGGTGAGTGTTATACGGGAATGCCCTTGGAGAATGAATTTTGATCCCAATCTATAGATCTACATTTTTCTTCCGTCTGTCTATTAATTTTATAATATATCAGTATTTTTCCGAGGCACACCAACTAATCACCACGGGACACCAGTGTGTCGTTTGCGGAACACTGTCTTAAGGTACTATGCCCCCTTGTACCAAAGTACTCAGAGTACAAAACAGGTTTACCACCAACCTGGTAACAATTTACGATTCTGTATTACGTCAAATTATTATTTGGGACCGGGTGAAGGCACAATTACTCGGAGACTCAGCCAAATTGCTCGAGATATTTATTGTTTTATTGCCACACGTACACACTCATTTGTTAATGAACGGAAGTTGGCTGGTGAGTTGGTTTATATGGATGATTCTTTTTGACCATCTTAAGTACTGGTTTTTGTTTGTATGTTCTTTTTGTTGCTAGAGCTTCTAGTAGAGCAGGGAAAAGGTCATGTGGTAGATCACCAATGAGATGGACTAACCAGGTTAAGGCCGCAAATAAGTTCTCGGTTATGAATGTACCCGGAAAGCTGCAGTCTGCGACGAATGGCGCCGTATTACCAAGGTCATCACTCATCGTGATTCACAATGAAGTTTTTTTTTTATCTTCCCTAACATAATTTAAGTACTATTACTAAATATTTATGATTTATAGAAATATAAAAAAAAAAAAATAGAATTTGAACCACTTTATCTTTCCGAAACCTTTACCTAAAACTGGCTAACGGCCCTGTTCCTGTATGACTATCCCATATGATATTCTATTTCAGTAAAGATATGTGATGTGTGGTGCAAACGGATTAATAGTCAATGGGCTAAATTTTTTATTGAAGATATTATATGGCGATATAATTTGGAAGTCATCATAAGAGGGAGTGTCAGACTTTTACGGACTAAAACTCACCCGATTTCCTTCAGATACCTTTGGCATTCCAGGGCTACAGGGACTCTTTCAAACTATCCCCAGCTCAAACTTATTGTAGACGAGAAATTAATTAATATCCTCCACGATCAGCTGTTAAAATTACTTTTTTAAATGGTGAGTTGAGATTAGCAATTGCTATCATGGCAATTCCATCACTCATAATTTTCGTAATCACTAATTTTAGGCCAAAATGATGCCATCAAGACTGTGCACCCTTTGTTTTCTTTCCCCGCACATACGAAAAGCTGTTACTTTAACAAAACGTCGGACTATATCATTAGCAGCTATAATTTCGATTGCTAATTCCTGCGGTGGTATAGGTTTCTTGCTTGACAACAGTATCGGGTTCTGTATATATTTGATGTACGTTTACCTTGGAAACTGCTAAATTTGGATACTTATTTGACTGTCTGCTGTCGTTGTCTTAAATTTGGACCTTGTAATAAAAAAAAGAATAGAATAAACTTTATTGTACACCAAAAAAGTAACACAACTTATACATAAACTTAAATCTATGGGTACAATGGCAGTCTTATCGCTGACAGCGATATCTACCAGACAACCTTAGGATGGATCGTAAGAACTTAAAATAATACAGGGGGTAGTCTGCGGTGTACTGCTAAAAAATTAACCAATCTCTATATATAAAACACGATACATAACCATAAATACATAGTATAATATGTTACACAATTTCATTAAAAAAGGGACGAAAAAAAGAAGATAAAGAGAAAAAGAAAGAATAAAGTTGGGTTGGTGGAAGAAAATAAATTCCGTAGAACCAGGATAGTGTTAGAGAGAAAGGAAATGATTTTAAACTAGATTTTTGAAAGAAACTAGTGACTTGGGTTGTATTGTATATTTCTAGATATATTGAGTCACTTTAGCAAGAAAATCGAGAGTGAGACTTTTAATTATTTTAAACCCCATTCCTGAGAAAAACGCTAACTGTCGTTTTTGTTGTTCTTCCTAAAAAGGGTATAAATTTGAAGTAGTAAAGATTTTTTATTTTACCGTCTCTGTTTTGTGGATGTTTCCCATATTTCCGTTCTTCCTAATCCGTCTTACTTAATTGTATTCGTTTAAAATAGTTATTAGGTAATGCCTAAAAAGTGGATCTTATAAATAAGGTATCTGCTAACTAGAGCATGGATTTTTGAAACTGTATTAAAGAATCAAACTATTTATTTCGAATAAACCATTTACAGGCACTTTTGAATGGTCAAGAAGTCAGTCAAATTATGCTTCAGAAAAATTATGCTAATTGCACATTCCAAAGCGTATATCTCTATGGAAAAGAATATGTAAGAAACTCCATAGGTAGACACGCTTTTAACTCTAACCGCCCGCATCGGTTTTATCTGGCAATTGTTTTCGCGTCCTATTTGCGTGCTTTTGTGACTGGGTACTCCATCTCGTTTAGCTCTTCAATCTCCATAGGTGATAGAAGAGCTGATGAGATGGAGTATTTTGTCATGGATGAGCGACCCTGGTGGAATAAACGCAAGAATTTTGTCGGGTATGTTTGACATAGGCGGTTAAAGAGTTAAATCATGTCGTGTATTATCTCGGTTACATATTTGAAAAAAAAACAATTCCAAATATTATCACGCGGTCAATAAACATTAAAAATAATTGAAATATTGCTAATCGCTTTTACCAAAGAAATTGAACCCAAAAGCGCCCAAAGCTCGCGCCTGCGCCCGCGCCGAGCGCACACGTCGCACCTGCGCTTGTGCACCGACACATGGCGACGATTTACGTTAATAGTGACACTATTAACATGAATATCAGTGATATTGGTGACGAATGAACGGGTTACAATGTCGACGTTGGCGTGTGTGGTCTTTTTATTTTATCATCGTTTAGGATTATTGAATAGCTTTTTTTTTCGGTGTGGTTGATTTTTACAGATAGGTAGATTTAATTTGTTAATTGAGCACCTGTTTCATTGTTGAGTAATTAATTTATGATTCAGTGACTTTTCAGAACAATTCATGACCCTTGAAATTTTTGATAGCTCGCCAGCTGAGCTGAGGGATAAAGCCAGGAACTGTTTTAACCTTGAAATTAGCTTTGCTTTTATTATATCTTTGATGATGAACTTCGAAGATATGGAACGAAACTCCTCATAAGATCACAGCAGAACCGTCGTAACAAGTAAAATTGATATGTTTATACGTGTAGTCGATGACTGACTGACGAAGAGGGAGAGGGGATACATCAAACTGATCTGATGATGAAGCCGGGACTTACCCTATTGTATTCTATAAGCCAATCTTGAGTCGGTTTCATCTATAAAAGATGAAACCGACTCTTCTGACATATTAACGCACAGCCGAAACTATTAGGCCTAGCAGCGTGATATTTTGCATAAGGTTTTCTTTTATAACGTAGGCGAGAACTGAGAAAGAACTTCCCAAAATTCATTTCCTAAAGGGATGAAACGGGAGTCCAGAGTTTATATGGAGAAACCGACTTTCACGCGGGCGAAGCCGCTGGCAATAGCTAGTATACTAATACCTACTAACGTTGTCAAAGGCTGAGGTTTGTATTTGTAATTTTATACCATTTATATCTTGATATAAACAAATTTAATTTTAAAAAATTAAATTAAATTTGTAGCCACCAAACTGCCTCATAACAACCGGGGTCGGTTCAAATCCAATATTCAGTCTATTTGCTTTCTTTTTATTTTCGATTTATTTTACATTATGCATGCAGGACTCGTCCTTTATACCTGGCAACAAGATTACAAGGTCCTGGAATATTGACACCGTAACCACCTTCTGTCACAATTACCTTAGACAGCGAAATTAGTGACATCTCAATCTTGGAAATTATTCCCTTTTTCATTGCTTGTATATATTGAATGTTGACTACCTCAAGTATTTTCTTAATGTCTTTGTAACTTAATTAAAAAGTTACTGAAATTATACAGTTGTTAGAATTTAGTTATTAAAATTAAGATTGTCGAATTTTCAGTTATACGCCATTTTGATGATACAAATGACTTTCATGCCAGGGCTCCGAGATTGCTCGAAAAAGTGGCCCCAATGGTCACAGGTGGGTTTTTCAGTAAAAGTCTGACATTCCCTCTCGCTCCACGCAGAGAGGGAGCAGTAATTTTTTGAATATTCAACCTCAATCGCACTAAACAATCTAATTGAATATAATACGTATTACTTGTGATATACATGCCATTGCCAAGTCAATCTAGGTCATCAAGGTCCCTTAAGTACGGACTAAATTATAAACCGACTTGGTATTACATGGATCTCACAACTTTTAGCAGCAGAACTGAGTTGCGAGCCTTGGTTTTTTTACAAGTTATGTTTTTGATGGCATCTAATTTCTTTTTTTAGATTCCTTTATATTATAAATTATACAGGTACACTGACTAATTCACTGCAAACGTAACTTTGTAATCCTATATCTTTATATGGGATTACAAAGTTAATTATGCAGTTAGTGTATCTAGAAAACTGTATCGAAATTGCAAAATGTTTTAGTTTTTCATTGATTTATACACTAAACACTAATTGTATTCTAAATTTGAAGCTTCTATGTCTGCTATAAGTGCCTTAGAGTTTTGATGATCGGTCAGTCAGTGAGTGACAAAATTAAGAAACTTTTACCAGTTATAATTTTTAAACTACTGGTTCAAATTGCCAACCATATTCTTTGCGAAATATTGATTGATTTACATATACTATGTACATTCTGAAGAACACTTAACCAGCAATTTTTTTGTTGTTGAGTAGCGTAATTTGAGACACAATAGAAAGACAATAAGCGAGTGAACGTCGGCGTTCGCTTGGGGTTTAATAAAAGCCGTTTGAAAAGAGTAGGGAAAACAAGCGATAAAATATCATGCTGCTATTTTTTTTTTTTGCAAAAGTATTAGTCATACGAAAAAATCATATGTTGATAATGTTGTACATAAATCTATAATAAACATATATTTTTTTCAAACCTATTGATTTAGCCGTTACCGAGGAGTAGGCTTCAGAAAGATACTGTTTTATGGCACTGCTCAGGAGCTAGGGCCTTAAATAATTATTAATTAATCTCATCACAACACTACCACCTAATCTCTTGACTGATGTAATCCTCATTGAGAAGAGTTGGTAAGGGTGGGTGTCAGTTATAACGATACGATTCGCTGGGGAGTTCAGTGAAGGGCCTGAGATTGTGATCGGTGCAGTGGGAATGAGGGTTAGAAGTGGGAAGTTTGGTTTTGATAAGTTGCTTTTGTGGATGATTTGTTTGATTTGATTTGTCCATAATTATTGTAGTTGTTTAGAGTTGAATTGAATTGGTATGAAATATACAAAATGGCACATAATAAGCGCACACATGCTGAAAGTAGTATATTCATAATCGGCTACTGAATCGACTTCAACTATTTTTAAAATAGGCAACTTTGTTGTCCTAAAATAATCAAGAATTATTTTGGTAATTTTAATTAGAAATTTATAATTTTTTTTTTGTTGATGATATAAACTGTTGCTTGACTGCGATCCCACCTGATGGTAAGCAGTGATGCAATCGTTGATGGTGAATCGCACTAGTTTATTAAGAGCCCATTCACTCTAGATAATTATCTATTTTGATAAATTCTTGATAAGTCTTTATTGCGTCACTTGCGTGTTTGTGTTTTGCCAATATCGATGCGCTACCAGTGTAGTGCGTCGACGCCTACATATTTGCACTACCTATTTGCACATAAGTAAAATTTCAGTGATTAAAGGGGAAAGAAACTTTTCCCATACATTGCTAGCATGTATTTTTTTTTTCTTTTCGCCAATAGTGAAATCTTGGCCATATCTTAAAAGACTGTATGATAAATCAATAGCAAAAAGAATTATATCTACCAGCCGTAACCGAATGAAGATAGTCCTCATCTTGGCATCTAATATATAACCTAGGTTTCATTTCTGGCTAAAAGAAAAAAGTAAAACATTCCAATAGTTTGCATTGGCCTTTTGATTGTAACTGAATTTTCTAATTTGGGTGCACTATTCCAGTCTCAAGGTTTCAAATATAACTGTAATTTACACTATCACCCGCTGATGACTCCGTAGAATACTTGAAATTTATAATTTACGTTTTGTTTTTCATAGTATCTTTAAAAATAGATCTTGGTCGCCAAGAAATAGATCTTTTACACAAATACAAGCGTAAAAAAAATTTGGAGCAATAAAATTGACCCTAATAGTCATTCAATTTAAATCTTGCGAAACAAAAACGCTAGTCAAATTGCACAGTTGAGTGCCAGATAATGCCAAGTTCTCTGAACCATTAAATGTACACAGTTTCACACGTACTGTATCCGTCTATGCTTGTGATGCGTGAGACAGGGGGCGGGTGACAGTGTCAGGGGGTGTTAGCTAAAATAATGCGTTAAATAGTCTGTGTATCACTTGACAGTTGTACAGTTTTTTTTTTGTTAAACATATTGGACCTTATTTCTTTAGTGTTTTTTTTTGTTTTGGTTTCGCACGGTTTTTAAATTTAGCTAGTGTCAAGTTTAGAAAGTATTTGGGCTCCTCGCCTACGGCGACTTTTTGTAGCGATGCTGTAGCACGTTCGCATCGATACAGTCGCGATGCTGTAGTGCGTTGGCATCTTTTCTATGGCGCTTGCAAATGCGACTAACGCGCGTAATCGATACAGTCGCGACAGCATCGCTACAAAACGTTGCCGTAGGCGAAGGGCCTTATTCTCGGTACAGAAAACAGTCACTTGGTTTTCCATACAAATTGTATTGTCTTTGCAATATTTGGCAGCAAATGGATCGAGTCAGCCTTCTCGACAATCTTCCCTGATGTAGTCAATACTACCGAGGTGGATCATCAAATAACTTCACCCGCTCTGGGTGGAGCGAGTGGGCATTTCAGACTTTTGCTGACTAAAATCCACCTGCATTCCTTCAAATACAATGGGTATTTTTTTTGCGTTTCAAGGCCGCAGTAACTCTTTCGAAGATTCCATGAACAAAGTTTGAAGATCTTCCTCCTCATTCTCCTCCTTGCGTTGTATTCCTCAATGCTGAGGGTCGTGACCTCCCTGCTGTTGAAGATCTTATAATGTCAGAAATTCAGTTTTATTAGAAAATTTCTTTGCAAAGATAACTATTACTGATTAACTAAATTTAATCAAACACATACAGCATAAGCCTAATAAGCTTTATAATGTTCCTACTACCGCCTGGGACACCGGCCTCCCCTCTAGGATAGGGAATGGTATCATCGTAATCCAACATGCGGACTAAGTGTGGATTGGTGGACGACACAAAATTTTTTTTGGTTCTAGAACATGTCAGTTTCCTCATGATGTTTTCTTTTACCATTTCGAGAGCAGTGGTGACGAAATAAATTACACAGAGTAAAGCGCCTACCTGAGTTTGAACCGTTGCAACGGGGCTATCACTCATCACTCATCATCTTTCTGCCCTTGTCCCTTATTATTTGGAGTCAACGCAACACGTCTGTTTCTTTCATTCTATCCTGTTAGTAGTCAAGCTATCATTGACTCCCTTTTCTTTAATAATAATATTCCACAACTTTCACACAACGTCATCTAGTCCCAAACTAAGCAGAGCTTGTGATATGAGTACTAGACAACTGATAAACATACTTATATATTTCTAAATACATATACCTACATATTATAAATAAATTACACCCAGATACAGAACAAATGATCGTGCCCATCACAAAACATTTGTCCTAGGTGGGAATCGAACCCACGGCTGCCACTGACAACTAGACCAACAGGCCTATCAAAATGTTAATATAACTCCTCACACAATCCATCCACCTTTTCTTTGGCTTATCTCTCTCTCTCCACATGTATATTCATAATTCTTTTAGTAACATGTGTTTCATCCCTCCTCTTCACATGACCATATCAAGATAAACGATTCCCTTTAAATTTTTTAGTCACTTTCAAACTTCCTCTAATATGCTCATTTCTCAATTTATCGATTCTCGTCACTCCACACATCTATCTCAACATTCTCATCACTACATGCAATCTTTTTTCATCCATCTTTTTCATCATTCTGATCTACAGACAGGTCTTATCACGGACTTGTAGACAACTGGGCTGTCACTATGCTCAATCAAAAAACTTACAAACTCAAGTAACCAAAGGAAAGCGAAACAAGCATACACGAAACGCAGCCAATCAATCAAGCGTTGAATCTCGATCGTGACCACAAAATGTTCCCGATATTTACGAGTGCGTTCGGTTCTAAGCAAAAAACTGCGAACAACCGGTATTACGTCATACAAGGAATATTTATGAGAGAAACGTATGTACAAATAACTTGGAGAGTTTGGACTGAGGAAACTGCGTGTATCAGAAAAAAGGTATAATATTTTCTTTAGGTAGGAAATCAACAAATAACTTCCCAACTAGCAAAATAGTCATAAGAATAATCCGTAATAAGAGCTTAGACCTTATACTTAAAAAGTTTATATCTGTCTTGGCAAAGATTGTGTAACTTATAAAGGCAAAGATTGTATGACCTTATAAGACGTATTGTGCTAAAAGACACTTGTAAGTGTATTTGTTCTTACAAAAGCTTTATCAAGATTAATGTAAGATGAAAAAGCACTTAATGAAACCATCATACAACTACTATAAGGGCAAATAATCTTACACGGTGCGCCCAATTCCATACTTACAGACGTTTAGAAGTGTGTTATAAAAGACATTTTACTAGTTGGGTTCCAACCCACCCATGTTCCTTCAGTTGCCTTTTGTGTTTCAGGGTACATGGGTTTTCTTTTCAGAAACTCCCGGTGGCCCTAGCAGGCGCCCTTGCTGGGCCTCTACGGTTTTGCAGACATCTCTTTGAAGTGCCCGTGGAACACTACGCGTTGTCGACGACTCGGGCTTAGTCCGGACGGCGAACTACCCATTGTTGGTCGTCCGCAAGCCTGCGCCTGCGGTGTTTCTTCCACTTGAATCTGGAACAGGAACCTCCTCCATCACTGCGGTACATTACACTTGGTATGGTAATTTGATTCAGTTTTAAAATCTCGAAACTATCGGATGTGTGAGGGAAGGTAGATACCGCCATGGTGGGTTCGCAAACGTATTCGACACTCTTTCGAGATTCTGTAGTCGTCCTGCTTTTTTCGTAGTTCCGTTTAAATAAAAGATAAATTATAACAATTATCTTTTTGCATTTGACCCATATCACTGGGGGTGTCGGCGCAGCACCTTTTATTTCTTCTATTCAGTTTCGTCAGCCGTCACTCTATTACTGACTCCTTTTTCTTTCACATCACTCCTTACAGAATCCATCCATTCTTTTTTGGCCTTCGACTCCCTCTATCGATTCACAAGTATACTTATAAAAATAATACCATCCTTACAAAGCTAAAACAAACAGAAGATTCCCCACTAACGTAGCAGTGATCGATCATCAACCACGTCAATATTATACAGTGTGTACCATCAAGAACCCGCAGGCATCATAATTTCCAACAAAATCGTATTAAAATTTGACATAATCGATTATTATTCGATTATTCGAGATATCGGCATCGCATCATTATTCGATTCAACGAGAGGTGATTTGTTTAACGCGTATACAAGCTCACTGTTTACTTATGTCATTAAAGCGATTTTTATTTTGTAAACGATTATTTTGATGCAAATTTTTGGTTGTGAATGAAGTGTTTTGTGCTATCTTTGATCGATGAATTCATTATATAAGTAATTTTACAAATAAACTGTGTGTTTTCGAACCACCTTAGTTGAATAGGATAATGATTCTTTTAAGACAATCTTTTCATTAAATATTTTGTTTGCATAAGGGGTGTATACTACTAGTACTTATATATACAGTTTACCATAATCTATAATTATATACCTAGTTAAACGAGTGAGATAAGGCCGCCAATTGTGTGTTTTTTTTATTATTATAAGGTTTCCTTTTAGTAAATTATGATCTTGGTGTACAATAAAATAAATAAATAATAGTTTTATGTCCCCATGAAATAAATAAGCGTCCTGGTGTGGTGACTTCGAGCCTCGTGAGTCGTGACGAATGTCACAGCCACCTGCGTTCGTTAAAGATACAGCACCCAAAAAATGTTAACGAAATTACCATCCACATTATTAGAACTCAGGAAATAATTTCGAAATATCTCGAAGGGAGCTGAAACAAGCGTTTAAGGCTAAATTATTCTAAAGAAGCAATTTTTTGGGGAAAAAAACTTCGGTCCGGTTGACCACCCTGTATGATTAGTTGATAATTTTTAAGTTGGCAACACTTGACGCCTGCGGCTGCGGCCTGCTCATGCGCACGCGACTGGCGTGCGCCCATTATGCGCATGCAATTGGTCGACTTCTGTCTTCGAATTTCAAACATCGGTGTTCTAAAATTATAATAATAGATGCTATTATTAATCTGTTCACACATTTGGATTAGATTTCGTTAGGGCAGATGGTATTTTTTTGAGAAAGATAATTTTGTAGAAATGCGAAGGTGATTTCCAACGTATTCCAGAATTGCCTCTATGATCGAATCTATGATAAGGACTGAAGGATACCGATTTGATTAACGAGTGTAGGTAAACTTTCAAATTCATTACTTTTGTATTTTATTTATAATAGATTTACACAATTTAATATTTAATTTATTATTAAATATTAAATTTTGAATTTTATTAATTTCATTAATCTCAGGAATGCGGGCTTCTCCGAAGGAGTCACCGTGGCCCTAGAAGGCAAAAAACAATTGAAGCTGAGGCTAAGTTTTAGTCAGAAAAAGTCTGACACTACCTCTTGCTCCAACCTGAAGTTATTTGATGAGCCAACAAAAAAAAAAGCTTCCTTCACCTACAACTTGTGATTTAATTTTGAACTAAATTTGTCGAACAGGAAGAGGTTCTTAACCTCTCCTAAGGCTCGGGAGATGATGAATGTCCGTTACTGTGACGTTTTGTAAAGAACTGATAATTTCCATCTCTCCACAAATGAGAAGGAACCATCCAAGTACTACACATGCATATATAATCAGCATTGGCTACCGTGTGGCGAACGCGGACCTGCCCCTGTACCATGACGTTCAAAGTAAGATCATTTCATTCTTATTTCTGTGTGGGTAAGAGACAGAGCTATAAAGGTTGTCTAGCGCCATCTCTTACCCACAATGGAATAGGAATAAAACAATCTTACTTTAAACGTCATGGTAACCCCCAACGTCACGGACAAACCGCAACCTGCACACTTCCAAATTAGAACCAGACTGCATTTTGTTGTAGCCATATTTGTAGCAGGACATCAATTAAAATATTAAGAATGGTGTCGACTGTTTATTAGGGATCCATATTTAGATGAGCCATTTCTTGCAATAATTTGTTGCTAAATATTACGTTTATATTAAATTGCATTTATATTTTCGAGTTAGAGTACTGTGTTGAAAATCGTCGTTTGATGCATTGTCATTCAGTCTCTCGGCTCTAAAATGGCTTGGCCTTCAGCTCGGTTGTCTATGTCACCTCGGCTGCAATGATAAAGCTGGCTTACCTGCATGATAGATACATAGAATATACTTCGAAAGTCGAAAATTATCTCAACATACTCTTAGGAGAAAAATAAATCCTTTGTCCTATTCCAGGACGTGGCCTGCCCGACTTTCATCCAGATACATTCAGCCGTTTTACGAATTATTAACAAATAGAAAGAAGAAGAAAGAAAAATATATAACTTTAATATACTATTTATAAACAGCTATACTATAATGTTATTCTTAGATATTAGGGTTCCATACCTCAAACGGAAAAACGGAACCCTTATAAGATCAATTTGTCGTCCGTCTGTCTGTGTGTCTCTCTGTCTGTAAAGACCCTTTATCTCGCGAATGCGTGGAGGTATCGAGTTGAAATTACCATATACTCAGATTTCTGATCCCTTGAAGCTGTGAAAAAATCAAACGTCTAAGTTAAAGATACGGCCGTTTATGTTGCAAAAAACGTATATTTCGACACTCTCAAGGGAATTAAAATTCATAGGGTACTTCCCGTTGACCCAGAATCCTGTAATTTGGTATAAAGCAAGACCTTATAGCACAGGTATAGGAATAAATCTGAAAACAGTAAATTTGTTGTTGCGTCACAATTTTTTTTTTTGCGATTCGGAAATTGAACTATTTTACATAGCTAACTTTGTACGGAACCCTCAGTGCGCGAGTCCGACTCGCACTTGTTTATTATTGATAGACACGCGTTTGACCCGTTGCCTATCTCAACTGATGGTAAGCGACGATGTGGTTGACATTGGGGTACGCTTGCCTAGAAGTACCCTACTCATTCTGAACTTATAGACCCTAGGTTGTAGCTAAAAATGTTCATAAAAATACATGTTAGTTATGTAGTTCTAATATCTAGAGAAAGTTATGTAATGACGTCGATAACTAAATACTATAAAAACTATTATACTAAACCTAACTATGTACATATAATACAAAAACACCTATTACACTCAGGCGTCGAAGTAGGTACTCCTCCACATCGCTGTCATCCGGAAATGTGCCCAGAAGGCTGGCAGCATTGCCACGTTGAATGGCAATGCTAATTCTTTGGGTGGAGAACGAGCCAGCCCTCTGGTCACGCAAAGTTCTAATTAGTTAAGTTTTTTTTATTTTTCTTGTTCTAATCTATGTGTAATTAATGCAAAATTGATAAAAATTTACTGACATTCATAACATTGTTAGTTAAATAAATAGTTTTTTGATTACGCAGATACTAAGTGCAATACATATCGATGGTAAAAGCATTGCACACGCCACCAATGTTATTTCGAAATATTTAGTTATTTGCAATAGTGGAGCTTTACTTTGAAATCTTATTTTATTATTCAACGGTTGTTTGGCGAAACATTTGCTGATATCATATAGGATTAGTATTAGTATTAGTATCTCGGGCTGGTATCCGCAACTCCACGACTCAGCGCGTATTTTGCGTACGGGTGGGACAAATGCGTTATTCGAGCCACCCCAGCTCCTCCAGGAAGGCCAGCAGCGCCTTGGTGTTATTGACCATTTCGCGGAGGTTACCTGGGTTTCCGAAGTATTTTGCCCTGTATCCAGCGATAACTGGGCAGCTTAGAAGCAGATGTGCTGCTGTCTCGTCCTCCTCCATGCAGGCTCTGCACAGTGAGCTGTCTGTAACTCCTATGAGAGAGAGGTGCTTATTAAAGGTCCCGTGGCCAGTTGTGTCATATAGGATTATGCAGGCAAACAACAAAAATAAAAAAAGCTGAAAATTTTATACAGCCATTCGGTTGACATTAGCACATTTACTCTTCACGAAAAAATCATTGTTAGTTTAATGAAATTAAAGAACAAGAAATGATGTCTTCAAATCCTTAAAGCCTTGGTCACAGTCTTCACATCTAGATAATTGTTTCAACCGACAAGTTTAGACAACGCCATGTGTGCAGATAATAAATTCCAAAAGATTATAAGTTCCGAGTCTGACACGCGACCACATCTGACTCTCTTGTGTTTGCACACATGATTGTTGTAGTTATGGCACGGTTTACAAAGTGGTTGAGCGATTAGCTGCTGCGTTATGTGTCGCTAATTCGATTCCCACACGGAAAAAATATTAGAACAGATAGATGTTCCAGGTCTTCACGGTGGTGCACGGTGGAGGTCTGCCCCGTTTGAACGGAGCAGCGTCGGCGTTGTCTTTGTGGAGGCGATCGGCGGTGGCGAACTCTCGCATCCGGCCATGCACGGAGGCCAGGTACGGAGTTAGAGGGATGGGAGGTGGTCACCACCTTCAGCGAAATAGTAATGTAAGCAATGGAGGCGGCCGAAACCATAAGGTGTAGACAAGCCTCACGCTCCGGCACGGGCTTGCGGACGGCTAGCAATGAATAGCTCACCGTCCGGCCGTTCGGTAACTGTCCGGATCGAGCCCGAATCATCGACGATACGTAGTATTTCACGCGCGCCTCAAAAATATGGCAGTAAGATTGACGGGGTCAGTTAGGTCCAATGCCTGCCACGGCTGCGAATCATTCGAAGGAGTTATCGGTGTCTTGTGTTTTTGAGTTGGTGTTTCCTATAGGGACTAACGTTTAAAAAAAAATCTTTGTATAATCTTCCACAGCAAAATCTGTCTTATAAAGAGGTCCGTTTAAATGAATTTACCGGTTATTAAAAGACTGAATTTCACGAGTTACCTTTCGACAAGCCCTTTTACATAGAGCGGGTTTGTCACGGGAGTTAGAATATTTTACTGTTTGGGATTATTGTGATGAAATCGTACCATGTTAACGATATTGTTTATTATTAGAGACGTTCGTCATGTAATGTTTTGTTAGTGTTCAGATGAAATCATCGCTGATAAGTGAAATAAAAGAAAGAAAAATCGTTTATACGTGCCTCAGACAATCGTAAAATAATAGTTAAAATAATACATAATGTAAAAAGGAATATAATAATCTGTACGCGGCCAAAAACGCGCCTAACTCAGCGTATGCGGCTCTGCGTATGTCGGATATCATCGGATCGTAATAGATCGAGGGGAGGGGTTGACCGAAAAAAGTGTTAGATTTTTACTGATCAAAATCCAATGGTGTTCCTTCAGCCGATCTTTACGTTTCGGGGCCGTGATAACTATTTCGAACAATCTCGCTACAAGTCTCCGTCCTATGTGTGTATGTCTGCTATGCTAAGTTAGGCTGACTTCGGATAGA
Organism: Mythimna impura; assembly: GCA_905147345.3. NCBI lineage: Eukaryota > Metazoa > Arthropoda > Insecta > Lepidoptera > Noctuidae > Mythimna > Mythimna impura. The sequence continues at coordinate 12,263,438 of LR990363.1, forward strand.
TAATGATTAGTTATATTCCATATTATTACAGTTCCTGACTTTAAAGACAACCCCAATACTACAATCATATCTCTTCCTAGCCTATCTCTTTATAAAAATCGCGCATCCTAGAATTTTTTTTCACTTGGGTACCTAATCGTTGTACAATCTTGTGAAGGCTGTTTGTGTAAATTATCAAGTCTGAACAGAGAATACACATAAGGAAAGCCGTGCATAACACGCATAACTTTGTGAATGCCATACCATATTTAATATATCAACTTCACAGACATTGTAGTGAAAAATATTACACCAAAATCGTATTGCGTGAATCTCAATCCCACGACCTATAAACGAACTTACTGGTATATGAATCTGTATCCGCACTTAACACCACGTTCCATGCTCAATCCAACACGGCTCACTTTTTACCGTTTAGCTCCACAATCGGTATCCCCCATACAAAAAGCACCGAATCAAAATTCTTCGTCCACATCTTTTATTTATACTCTACGTTTCGACTAACAGGCGTAATTTTTTCCGGTAAACAATCAGTTTTGCCAGAAAAATGCGAGACGGGAAGAAGCTATAAAAAGATCGGTTGTATTGTCGTCGAAATTTTTTCGCTTCTTGCGAATTCAGTCTCATAAATATCGAGATATGATTGGCGATGGGCTCGGTGGAATGACCGACGCGTGGGGAGAGGCCTACTAAGGATATTAGATTTGTTTGTATTTTTAATTGTTTAAGGTACTTTTCTCTAGAAATCATAAGTTTCGTTTGTTTGGAGTTGAAAAGAAAAACCTAACAACAAAAAGAAATAATTTCAATTCGTTTCCTGATGCAACCAAGCTATGAGTTCGCTTAAATCAAGAATAATAAATTAATATTATAAATAAAGATTTAATTATTTACTTTATGTACTCATAATTACAGATGCTTGCTTAATGCCTTAGTCATCTTTTGGGTGATACAGAGAAAAAAGATGTAATTTAACGCAACTTTGTTAATACTTATTGAAGATGTAATTATTATTGTCTAGCTATAAACTGTTTACTCCATCTTTCAATTAATCAGACATTTACACCAAATAGTAATTTAGATTTTTACCAGAAAATAAAAGACGAAGATATTTTGAAGATACCGATAAATCAATCTATACTAATAATGTTATAAAGAGGATAGATTTGTATTTTTGTTTGTAATAAATAAATTTAAAATAACTTTTTTTTTTGGTGGGAAAATCATCAAATGACAAATCGCGCTCTTGGGCGGAGCGAGAGAGAGTGTCAGACTTTTACTGACTAAAAACCCACTCCTGTTCCTTCGTTGCCTTCTTCCCAGGGCCCCGGGTTTCGTTTTCACACTACCCATGGCCCCAGTAGGCTTCGACCCTGCTGGGCCCCTACGATTTGCTGACATCTCCCTGAGGCGCGCGTGGACTTGGGCTCGGTCCGGACGGTTACCGGACGGTCGGACGGCGAGCCACCCATTGCACTGGACCATTTTTTAAATTCTTTTACCAATTTAAATGCTATTTTATCACTGAGTGACTTACATAGGTATATATTATTCAATACACTTACTCGAAAACTCACTCTTATCCCATCGGTTTTAGGCACGCAATAGACCGTTTTCCGCACTAATGCAGAAAAGTGCGCGTGCTCTCCTCCGCCACAATGTTATTACGTACATGTATCGTATCAAGCCGGGCGCGCGTCGACCCTCACGAGTCGCCAGTCAACCCCCGTTTATTCATTTTGTAAGTGTATTGAAAAAAGTCGTTTGATACACGTGCAAATCACTGCAGCCCTCAGCTCCATAACAGAATATACATTAGAATTCCACCTCGGTCGCAATGAGAAACTTTCGACACAAAAATCACTAAAATCAAAACTAACCTAACCAAAATGTACTATTCTACTTTCACGCGGGTGAATTCACTGACAAGAGTTAGTCCAAAATATGCATATGTTAATGTTACGTTTCCAACTCAAACTCATCTCGAATCCCATCAAACCCTCCACACCCATAGTACCTCTCCCACCTCAACTTCCCAAGGTATTTTACTTACTTGGGTGTGTTAGAAAAAGTCACCGTCGATTGTCTTCAGTTTAGCCTCAACGGCTCGAACATGGCGAGCACAGTGTGGGAATGACCTGAGAGCCCCGAGATCTAGGCAAAAACGACACCAAACAGTACTCGGAAAATGAAGGATATTTTGGAAATGTGCGTATTTTTGTAGACAATGTTTATTTAGTGCTCGATAAGGAAGTAAGGGGAGAAGAAAAAGTTGGAATACGGGGCGAGGAATCTTCGGGAATTATCGACGGTTACAAGGAGTGTCAAGTCGGTGTAAGGAGTGTGTTCTATATGTGTAAGTGATAGCAACACGTAAGCAGAAAGTATATCGCGTGAATCTTTGAAGAGCCTAAATTGATATCTAATTTATAGCTCGTATAAGAATATTTGGGTAATGGACAACAGATTATTGAAAGACCAAACGATGAAATAAATTATGCATGGGTTATGTAAAAAATAACATATTAATAAAAAGAGGAGGATTTCTGATATTACGTAATATATGTATACATTTGCTAACTTGTTACTTAGTATATGTTGTAAAGTATATTGTATTTCAAGTTTTTTAACCTATATCTACGTTTGCCATTCAACTGTCCTGTTGCAGGTCTACTAGAAGAAATGTCTGAATCCCGCAATCGATGTAATGTAAGATAATCATTTACTGCAAGCAACAGACTCTATGATGGAATGTAAACTAAAAACAATTGCGTAGACAGGTACTATGATAAGAAACAGTCAAACTTTAAAAAGAAACTACTTGAGACATCAAGTCATGAAAAGTATTACTTTAAGTAAAACACTATGTGAAGCATCTCGAATAATACCTCATTATAAACACCTTGTATTTAAATACAAACGCAACCGCATATAAAGAAGTCATAACACAATAAAACATTGCAAGCCTCATCAAAATACCAATCAAAATCTCGCATTCTGACGGACACGGGTAAAGCCAGGAAAGATCTCGCACCGGTCGGGCAAGAAAAGCCGTGGAATATTACCGTGCGCACTAATGACGAACGTTTCTGCGCTTTAATTGTGATCGAACAGACAAACTGAGACATAGAAACGGACCTATAGAACCTTATGATAACGAATCAAGGTTTAAAATAGATTGGGGTGAGCAAGAGTTAAGTTTGTAAGCCATGTTTTGCGACCAACACGATATGAAAAATGTATGAAGTCTCATCTCGGGTATCAAATAAAAAGTCTCTTATTGAAGTCGATTTTGATCAGCGTAGCTTTCTGTGAAGGTGGATCATAACAGGGTAACCAGTCTTCAACAATGACACATAGATTGTTTTGGCGATATGTGTGGAAAGAAATTACTTGTTTATGTATACTATTAGCGTTTACTTTTATGCTTTTTGTAAGTTTGACCATATTACGAGTAGATCTTGGTAGTAACATCAGATTTCTTATCATCATTGTTTCTCATGGTAGCTGAAAGACTACGATTCTGTGAAGCTGTGACCTTTTTTACTGCTTTGAAATAAGCTAATTTAGTGGTCAATCACAAATAATCCTCTGTTTCTCCTTGTAGAAAAGTTCATCTACAAAAATGTAATATTTATAATGGTCGTTACCTAGGTCCAATTTATATATAAAAATAATAATAATAAAATAAAATAAGCACGATAAAAAAGAACATAATTAAATATCCCTTAAGTACAATCAGCACTATGCACTTTCTAAAAAGTCCGCATTCAGCTGATTATGAGGATATAATTTTATATCTATATACAGTAAATTTTCAATGTAAAGTTTTATATGATTAATTTGCTGGTAGTAGGTATACCGCAGACTATCCGCTCTTCTAGTTTAAGTTCTTATAGTAAATCTAAAGATTGTTTGGAAATATCATTGTCAGCGATAAGATCACTAATGAACCCATAGATTTAAGTTTATGTAAAAATTATGTGTTTGTATATCTCAGAACCCCGGGGAAACTCCTGCACCTTTAGAAGGCTTACGAGAGGCTGATATGGACTGAAGCTAACTCGCAGGGAGCCTTTAGGCACTTTTATTATCCCTGTACGCGCTATGCCAGTGCACCCAAGGACAACCTACGGTTGGTGGTAAACTATTGCTATATATGAACTGGTTACCAACAATTATAAGTATAATACAATGAATAGTTACATCAACATAAAAGGCAGTACTGTTATTATTTTGGTGTAAAATAAGGCTTATTCTATTCTGTTCTTAACAGGTTAATCCGTGTCATGTAATAGATACCTCTTTTCTCACAAATTTTAAACATTTTCCAACTACGTTAGTGCCCGCTTGGGTTTACGAATAAGTACCTAGAAATAAACTGAACCGGCGACTTACAAAGGCCGATTTACGCGGTAGAATTAAGACAGGCACAGTTAAGATCCCGAACATAGAAGCAATGATCGAAAAGCTATTATGAAATTAAAAATCTATTATTATGCAAAACATTCAACTATCAACTTTAAGATTGTTGTCACTGAGTCAATTTTGCAACGCCAAAGGCGTTGGGAAAAGGACGTAAAACTATTTTAAGTTCAATGAAAAGAGAACCTTATTTTGCTTGGTTTAGATTTTCATTTTGTGTTGCATGAAAATCCGACATTTGTAGAGGCTGATGCAAACCAGTAATTCCTTAATTTATTGGCTCCAGGAAGTGGTAATTCTGATGAGTATTGAGACATTCGATTAACACCTGTGTGGTCCTGAGTAGTGGCTGTCGTGCGAATATCTTGGAAACAGTCACCGTAGTCGTGTCTCCATCAAATCATTATTCATCAACTGAAGCAATGACGGGTGCAGCGGACAACTTTTCAGAATTGGTGGTGGTGATAAATTCTGCCCGTGGCTTTCTTCTGGTGAAAATCATTTTCACGTGCTAAAGTTAACCTGCTGTAACTGTTTTGGGATAAATGTCCAAAATGTCCGAAAACACTGGTTTTTTTTTTGTGTTGGGAAATCGTACACAAACTCATCTCGCTCTGGGTGGAGCGCAAGGGAATGGCAGACTAAAAACCCACCCATGTTCCTTCTGTTTCCGTATGCATTCCAGAGTCGCGGTGACTCTCTCGTACAATTCGGCACTTTTGCAGGAAGTAGGATATTATTATTTAGTACTTCTTTTTAGTGTATCAATGGTAGGTAGTATAAAATGAGTCTGCCCATTTGACTACGAATTTGGCGCTATTGGTCAAACAGTTCCTATTACGTACAGACACCAGGACACCCATAAGGCGTCTTTAAGTTTACTATGCATCGTCTGTAACATAGCACCAGATTCATAGTCTTCCTGACGAATATTTTTCAGGTTCCGTACCTCAAAAGGAAAAAACGGAACCCTTACAGGATTACTTTGTTGTCCGTCTGTCTGTCTGTCTATCAAGACACAGATCTCAGGAACACATGGAGGTATCGAGTTGAAATTAAAGCCATATACTCAAGTCAGCGGTTCCTTGAAGCTGAGAAAAAATCAAACTTCTGAGTTAACGGAAAAAAAAGATACAGCCGTTTATGTCGCAAAAAACCTGTATTTCGGCACACTCAAGAGAATCAAAATTCATAGGATACTTCCCGTTTACCTAGAATCCTGAAATTTGGCATGAAGCAAGGTCTCACAGCACAAATATAGGAAAAAATCTGAAAATTGTGAATTTTTTGTTACCTACGTCACAAAAAAAAAATTTTTTTTTCAATTCGGAAAAATCTTCGAAACTCCATTCGGGAATTGTAGTTTGTACGGAACCCGCAGTGCGCGAGTCCGACTCGCACTTGCTCGGTTTTTTTTATAGTTGATAGGCTCGCTCTTGACCACTATCTCACCTGATGGAAAGCGACATTTATGGATGTCAATTCTGCCCTCAGAAGTGTAAAAACCGGTAACTCAATCAAAGTTAGTTTCAAGAAAACAGATTTTAAAGCAAATGCTTTCCGTCTTTATAATGACACATATAGCTTCTGCCTGCGGCCTCGCCCGCATGGTTTGTTGATACTAGGTCCAATACTGCATCTATGTTAAGCTTAATTGAGATTGGTTTCGCTGCTAATAAAGAGCAACTTTTGCATTTATACGAAAGTGCAAGCAAGTATGGATAGTGTTTTGTTCATTGTTACAATAAGTGTCGCCACACCTAGGCCACATGCCACAGCCCCAAACGTCGCCACAAGAATCTAGAAGCGGCCACAAAGGCAGCTGAAGCGCGTGACAGCCACTTGTGGCCGCTACTTTTTTAACCCATACGCGCAGTATCCTATTAGACTCTGACAAAGAAGGTAATGCGCGAGTGGACTGTGACAGCGTTTTGTATCGGCGTTTAGTGGCCGATTCGGGCCACAAGAAGCGAGCAGGGGCGATTTGTAGCGTGTGGCGGCCACCGGTGTCAACCGTGTGCGGTGAATCCATATAAAATGTATGAAACATACAGGAAATATGCCGGTGGCAGCGTTTTGTGGTTGTGGCTGGTGGCCCGCGTGCGGCGACCCTTCGAGTTTTCTGAAAGCGTAAAGCTGCAAACTATAATATAAATAGTATTATTCGCAATTTTTGAGAGACCTCAGTGAAACTGAAGACTGGACATCGATGCAGGATATTTTTTTTTTTTTTTTTTCGGGTGTGAAAATCATCTAATGACATCCCCCGCTCTTGGGCGGAGCGGGAGATAGTGTCAGACTTTTACTGACTAAAAACCCACTCCTGTTCCTTCTTTGCCATTTTTTTTCCAGGGCCCCGGGGGTCACTTTCGCATCACCCATGGCCCCAGTAGGCTTCGACCCTGCTGGGCCCCTACGGTTGTTGACATCTCTCTGAGGCGCGCGTGGAACACTACGCGCCGTCGACGACTTTATCGATGCAGGATATGTGTTACAAATGTTACAATGTGCAAGTGCGCCACACACTACACAGAGGCTCTCTCTCTTCCTTTATTTTAATAGTTTAGTATTAAAGTATCCCATTCACAGTTGCTAATTATTTTTTTATTCACCCGATTAATATTATCCCTAAGTTAAACAAAAGCTTGTAAAAATGGCGCGCTTTTCCAAATTAATCAGTATATTTTTGTGTTGTTGTGTTTTCGTCTGTCATTCATTATACATTGGTTCCGTCCACGCGCGGACGCGGTCGCCGCTAGCGGCTTGTGCAATTGTGCACTGTTTTATTAGTCATAGTATGGAGAGCATTTTTTGAAGATATCCAATTGCAAGCAAACCAAAAGGTCTTCTGCGAAAAAATTATTATAGTTTCAAAATCCTGGTTATTTTATATGGATTACAAAAATAATCATAATCAACCATATAATGTCCGCACTACTGGGACTCAGCCTTCCTCTCTATAAGAGGAAATGGGCCGTAATCCACAACGTGGGTTCAGTGCAGGTTGGTAGATGTCACATCTCTCTTCAAATTTTCCATCGTAGGCGCGGGCTTATGGACGGCGAGCAATGGGTAGCTCGCCGTTCGACCGTCCTGTAACCGTCCGGACCGTGCCCAAGCCGTTGACGTTGACGGCGCGTATTGTTCCACGCACGCCTCAAGGAGATGTCAGCAACCGTAGGGGCCCAGCAGGGTCGAAGCCTACTGGGGCCATGGGTGATGCGAAAGAGATCCCCGGGGCCCTGGAACAAAGGCGAGTGCATTTTTAGTCAGTAAAAGTCTGACACGCCCTCTTACTCCGCCCAAGGGCGGGGGATATCATTAGATGATTTTCCCACCTAAAAAAAGATCCCTCTTCAAATTTTAGTTTCGAGCATATGTTAGTTTTGCGAGAACGTTTGAAAGAGTTACCCTAGAATGCAAACGGAAATTGAAATCGATTCAGTAGCCGAGTCTTCTTCTACGCGCTAAGAAGAAGAAGTAGCCGATTCTGAACATACAACTTTTATGTTACATGTTGTCGTAAAAACTTTTCACGCAAGAAAACATAAACGTAAGACTAGGCAGTATGATCAAAATACCTTAGCCTTCCTCTAGGGGTAAATAAAAAAAAAAATATGCGCGCGCTTATGAAAACAGATTTTTACCGCCATGTCACAGAAAATTTTACTAGTTTTACTGTTGTCTTTCACAACTGTATTGAAAAACGTCGTATGACACACGTGAGTAATTAATGATTACCGTTCTTGGCTCTCTTAAGACCCTCGCCACGGCTCGGGTCTAAATAACGCCTCGACGGTAATCACTAACATTACACACTTATATCATATTGTACTATTATTTACCTGCCATACTATAGTCTCTCCACCACCCTAGGTCGACTGGTAGAGAATTTTTAAGACATTAAGCCCACCATTGTACTTTTTTGTTGCATGAAAACTATATAAATAAATAAGGCAACTCATTACAACCACTTCACGCTAACAAAACCAATAGGTACCATAACCATCATAGCTGAACGAACACATATTGACTGAAGCCCGTTCCTCACTCGAGAGCCCACCGCCGAAAAGTTCCAAACCATGCTCATCATTATCTACACCCATAGCTTCCTCATTAATCAACAGAGCCAACCCTGGGGCCACCATATTACGGTTCCCTTTGACCAACCGTTTACCGCCACTGCTATTTGGAGCTAATTGTATGGAAGTAGTGGTGCCCTGTTCTTAGCCAGGTGCCGCGGTAAATAGGGGGTTGGGTTACTCTTGCTAAATTATACTTATGCCTTTTCGCGGGAGGTTTTGGAAGAGTAGGGGTTAAAGAGAGTCTTATTATTGAATAACTTTTTTTAAAATTATTGATAGGATCGCGTTTGATCACTAATTTACCTAATGGTAATAAGGGATGATGTGGCAGACGATGAAACACACTTGTATAGAAATAACCTATCCACCCTTGACTTAAAGACCCCTTTTTTTAACTCGATCATCAAATTACTTCTCTCGCTCTACGTGGAGTGTAAAGGAATGTAAGACTTTTACTGACTAAATCCCGTAGTGTTCCTTCAGTTGCCCTTTTGGCAAGAAAAATTGTACGCCAATTTGAAGTTACATTAAACTCATCCCTTGATATTTCGGATTACACAGTTCTTATAATATTACCATTTATTTCCTTGGAATCTTAATAACTAGCGCCAAATACAAAGGCAACAGCGACCCATCTCTGACCATGTCAAAGGGCCGTACGCATGGCAGCAGTGTGGTTTTAGTCAGTAAAAGTCTGACACTGTCCAGGCTAGCTGGTTGGAAAGTCACTCTGGGTGTCCTTGAAGAATTCTCACTGTTGCCCAAAAAAAAAAGGCACCGAAACGACTCGATACCCAGTCAATAAATATACAAAAAGCAAACGAAACTCATCCTCAATCACTCATAACAGACATTGTGAACAAATCTGAACACACGAAATGTCCAAAAACTCAGCAAGACAGTAAAATAATGACAGAGCGGTACGTAATAACGTAATTGTTCATTACCAGCCCCAAAGATGGTCTGGAATGAGTTCAGGAGCCAACACACATCGATTCAAAGATAAAATTCGATCAAGTAACTGATAAAAATCGAATTCGATGCAAAAAAACGAGTTGCAATAACTTTAATGATGTACAATATTGTGGATCGCGATATGGAATGCTTTTGAAATGATATTTTGCTTTGACGATAGTAGAAAGGCATGTGCGATAAAAAATGGCGTTCGTTAAACTGCCGTGGTCGATGGGAAGTGATTAGATGGAAGACTTTTTGTGATGATGCTGGTCACTCACAAAGTTAGTCGCGTTTTCGTGAGTTTGGTATGTATACCATACATTAAAACAGTGACTTACTCATTTCGATGAATTTTTTTAAAGCGGTATCGCTAGCGTGACCACGCTATTCTATTCTACTATTTTTTTCTAGGATAAAAGTAGTCTACATAATAACTATAGTATAGTGTAATGTTCGAAATCTAATCAGTATCACTTTCAGTTTTTTTTTATAATAATATATACAACATGTAACGCAATAAACGCACATCGATTTCAGCTGTGTTTAAAATAGGTTATAATTTTTTTTTAACACAAATTAGTTTTAAGTTAGTATCACTTCTTCAAATACTGGAGTCACAACATACTTTTGAGCATAAACTGATTTAAAATTCAAATAAGAACACTACTAACTAAAGTCTTAAAAAATACCCTAAAAACTACTAACGTATTTTATTAAATCCCAACAAAAAAAGTAACATAAAAAATATTACCTAACATACATAATTATTATATAGCTAACCTATTAATAAATATTTTTATCTTACAAAATTTCAATAACAGATTTCTTAAATTATCTTTACACACTAATATTATAAAAAGGTATTGCTGTTATTTATAAGCTAGTATGAAGGGGTAATCTCTGAAGCTACTGAATAGATTCTGAAAATTCTTTCACTATAATTAGGTAACTGCTCTATCCCTGAGTGCGTAATGAGGTGCTGATCTCACGCGTGCGAAGCCGCTGGCAGAACCTAGTATACAAATAGTATAACTCTTTAGTTTTGATAATAGTTTATTAATTTACGGTGTGATTTTTGTTTGTTTGTCAACAACACACAGAAATAGAACAACACAGCAGATGTTCTTTTTCATTCCAACATCTCGAATGCGGATTCGTTTTTCTGCAAAGCCCAATTAAAGCTTTTCATCGAAATTGAAAGTTATATTTAACCGCCAAAATATTAAGATATAGGTGTACCGAAAGATCCTCAATTGTTACATGAATATGTTTTGAAATAAGAAAAATAAAAACTGTGCTTGACTGCAATCCCACCTGATGATAAGTAGTGATGCGATCATTGATGGTGAACTTAACTAATTTAAACTATATATATTTAAACTATAAACAAGTGTTTATAGTTTAAATCAAAAACTCCCCACTAAAATTGAAATTGTTATAATAATCACCTTTGTACCTATTTTTCTGTTTCCTTCTTCGAATCTTTTATTTCTGTGTGTGTACATAAATTGTTAAGTAAATAAAAAAAAAAAAAAAAAAAAAAAATTTTAAGATCCTGGCTCCCAGACTCTCCATGTGCTAACGCAAATCCGTAATCATTCAATAAAACATTTCGGTAATTTTACACAGCATAATAAACATTGATATTTATTACGATCAATTGAAACGCTCGTCCTAAGCCTTACTTACAATGTTGTCAAGACTGCAGTACATTTAGAGTAGAGATAATAACTGTCATTGAGTATTTTCCTCAGGGTTTAATTCTGAAATCCCAATATTATAAATTGGTGTTATTATGATTTTTAAAAGGCAATGATTATGTTCGTATTTTGTTCAGGCAAAGGTTTGAACCTGTACAACTCGGTCGAGGATGAAAACAAGATGTTCTTCAGGTGTTTCAGCAGTATCACTAAACTATTCTGTTATACATTGTTTAGTTATAATATTCAAAGCCCGAAGAATCGACAAACTTTAATTGTAGTGGGCAGGGCACATTGCACGCAGAACAGATGGTCGATGGGGCCGAAAGGCTCTGGAGTGGCGACAACGTACCGGAAGACGCAGCGTTATATGGCCTCCCACAAGGTAGACCGATGACCTGGTGAGGGTTGTGGGAATCCGATGGTTGCGAGAACTGGACCGGTAGTTGTGGCGACTCTTGGAGACCTATGTCTAGCAGCTGAAATGATGATGATTCAAATATTATGTGTTTCTCACGTGATAACGATGGTCACGGCAGTCCGCTAGATGCATGTAGATGCATGTGGATTGGTCTTTGGGACGATTCTTAGTGGAGGCTTATGCCTTGCGATGGATGTCTTTCCGTAGATTTGATGAAGAAGACGACGATGTCTATTCATCTATGAGAAAGCAATTAAAAATAATTTTTAATTCGGATTAGTAGGTAATAAGAAAAACTTATACTTATATAAGTAAACTTATTATCTGTTTTTAAATAGTTTATAATACATATATGAACATCATCAGAATCGTACCTCCCCGCTATGGTCTTCAGATTCTTCAGGGTGGCGTTGAAGCTACCCATCACTCTGCAAAGCAGCATATACAGATTTCGGTCTGACGATGGCCTTGAAATTATCGAAGTGTACCTGATGCACTGCAGAAACGGGGCAGCCCCATCAACATCCTGAACCCGTTATTATTCATAGACTATAAAAACTTAGCTTACTATTGATTTCATCAAAACTCAGACGTGAGAACATACAAATTCACTTTCACATGATAGCGGAAAAAAACTAATTTCATGCCGCTTTATTTCTCTAAATTCAAATCAGCAAAAATCACCGTGAGAAAAACAAAATAATCCGTACTCCAAAACACAAGTCCTTGAAATCAATCCACCACTAATAAAAGAATTATACAAATATTATCATTGCGCAAACATTAAATCTAAACTCGATCGCGTTGACCCTAAAACATCCCTTCAACCTGTCATCGTCGCTGTGGGGAGCAACCCTCCAACGAAAGCGGGTCGTTTTGACCACCCAAGGGACGAACTGGGACATTATCTAATCCGAATTAAACTATTATAAAAACGTTGATTCGTTAGCGAATGCGTCGGGGTTCAGGAGATAACGGGAACTATCATTGATAGGGATTACATAGAGTTAATTTGGTCGCGTGGCGGATTTAAACCCTTGTTGCGTTTCTGTGTATGAACGACGTTGTCAATCAGGGTTTGGTTGAGCGGAAGAATTCTTGTGTTGAGGCAGATGGGAATGGTAGTTTTTTGGGAAAGTGCTTCTTAGTTATTTTTTTCGATTAGGGTGATTTTATCTTTTATTATTATTTTTGTTTATGACACTTTTGTAGTTCAGTGTTAATCTGGGACTATCTTTGGTTTTGGCATGTATCTCTCGGACTAAACTTCGACTTTTTTTAAATCTACATCAAGCGTGTGATAACTAACGATTACTTGGTCTTCCAAATTGAAATGAGAGTCAGAGATGTGAAAACAGGTAACACATTTACGCTTATTTTTAAGAGCAATGAATAACTAGTATCAACTTACATCAACACATTCACTGGATGTTTATTCCGCAGATTTACAGCTGTCATGCTGATTGCCCAAGGTCACCACCAAGGCCAGGCACTTGAAACTTACTCGTAAAGAATAAATTAATGTGAGCTTATTCCATCCCAACTTAAATAGTATACGACCTAATTTCAGTCACGGTTTACTAAGTTACGCGTGAGGTATAAAATACCTACTTAGTGACGCTATAATCACGGCAATAAGTCCCTTCTTGGAGGAGTGGTCAAACAGGCGCCACGGCGTCCTCATTTTCTATCTGACGCAGGTCCTCTACGGATACGACTGTTTTGGGAGGTTCCTCTTTCCGGTTCGGTGGGAACAAATACCTGCGAATTTCCATTGTGCAGTTCACCTGAAGGTTACGGCAGTGTATACAGTGGAGGTCTAACCTGCTTGGGTGAAATACCGTTGTGTCTTTCTTTGAAGGTAAGAGTCGTCGATGACCTCTCGCATCCGGCCATGGTGCGAAGTGAGAGAGCATGGACAGCGGTTACCTCCTTCTGCGAAGCAGTAATGCGAGCGATGCAGGTAGCAAAAAGTGTTAGGGAGAGGATATCCTCATTACCCAGCCGCCGCAGGAGACGCCTTAGGCTTCGGGTGTCGCAGGTTAATTTCTAGCTACCGTAAACTCGTGCCGTTTACAAACGACGAGCTTTGTTAACTCGCCGTCCGCTAAGGACCAAGACAGGTCGATAGCGCGTTGTGTTGCCTGTTAGAGTCACCACGGCCCTGGAACACAAAGAGCAATTAAAGGAACACAGGTAGGTTTTAGTCAGAAAAACTCGCCTGTCGTCTAAAAATTATTTGATGATTTTCCATCCCACAAAACATACAAAAGATTATAAGATGCCCAAATGTGTGCGGAAACACTAGTGCAATTTCAGTTTCTTGACTCTCTTGCGGGCTAGAACCACGATTACATCAGCATCATTTATAACCACAAAACAAACACATGTTCCACCATAACTGTAACAAAATAAATCACGGTCACCTAACAGACCATCAGCTCATTATTCGCACATTTGCGAAACTCGTGAACAGATAAACACATTAACAACAATAGAAAACAGTGCATCTACTTGTCACCACATCTGTTAACATACAAACAACCAGGAAAACATGACCTCGTCTCCCTACCAAAATTTCCCTAAAAATTCGCAACTGGGAACTGAGAATTGAAAGCCGAGGGGTCAAAAAGACCGGTCGCATTTCAAGTGTTGAATAGAACAGGGTTGTCACACATAAATAATCACGTAATTGGGAGTTCGATGATAATGTGGTTTGCGGACACCCTTATTCTGTAAATATTTGGGGTCACGGTTTCAATGGGGATGTTCGAGCATATGTGATTGTTATTTTTGTAAGTGTAAAATGGCAGATTATACATATAGTTGAATAAAAAGTTATGAATCAAATTAATAGAATTATCTTTTCTTCTGTACTTAATTTTCAATTGACACAAAATTAGGCCAACAGTAGACGTCTTTCAGCTGAAATTATGGTGATGAGGACCCGGAACTATGACATTACACCTAGTTAGTTACACTCATTAATTGTGCGTACTTACAGCTTTCGATGTGTCAGGAATAGGATTATTTGATTTGGTCCCAAGCTTTAGAAGGCATTTTAAAAACACTGTAGGTACACTTACCGACAGTGTTTTTATTTTAACCCAAAGGTTGACTGGTATAATGCATGTACCACTACTGTACATGATGTTTAAATAAATGCCATTTTCATAGTTAAGCCTTGAAACGGATTCCCATAAACATTTTACGACACGCATCCTTCTGTGTTCTCAATTCAAAACCCAGAAAAAAAAAACAACTTTTTTCCTAAATCTCGCCATTGTTTTACCGTTCGACATAACACAGAAGTGTCATAAATCTGACAGAAACAAAAGCCTCACTAACTGAGTCGTTTAGATGAGCGTGTAACTAAATTATTTGGTCGTTATCTCGCCAGTGGCGCCCCCTAGTGGGAGGGTTCGCTTTGTTTTTGTAGCTACTCTTGAAAAAGTTAAAGATCTCTATTTAATTTGACGTTTTATTTCTCCTTGATTTTATAATGTAATTATGTTTTTTAACCAGCCATGTGATTCCGCGAAAATGATCAATATTTATCCCATATTTGGCATCATTAAAGGATTTATTTTTCAAAATCTTTTCCCGGTGATCTCTATCGTTGTAGGTACAAGGAACACTTTCTTACATAATCTTAAGTACGTTGTTTTTGTCTGTCACTGAACTATTAAATCAGAATCTTATTTTTTTATATATAAACTAGTGCTTACTGATTGACTGCAGTCCCACCTGATGGTAAGCAGTGATGCAATCATTGATGGTGAACGCACTAGTTTAGAAGACACCTGTTACATCGTTTCTATGACATAGATAATAATAATTATCTATTCTTTTAAACTTTATGCATAGTAGTGGTACACAAACATAGGCGGACTTAATGCAACAAGGCAGTCTCTGTTGCCGACTCGAGGCGATCGACGAAAGAGAATCGAAACGAAACGGTCGTAACTTGGCTAGGCCTGCTGAACAGATTAGGTACCTACTGAATTTATATTCCATCCAACTTGCTTACGTGTGATTCTGATTATTCTGGTAAACTTTTTGTGTGCAGGCGCTCAAACAAAACATTCTCATCGCCCCTTCCAGTGTGGTTTAAAATGATTTTGTCATTTTTCAAAATAAATAGATACCTACTCGATTTTCGAGCTTCTATCGATCGAATTTCATAGTATACTCTCTACGAATCGATACACTATTCGATTATTCACCTGCCATAATTCTCTGCTAACACTCAGAGCCTCTTTCACCGTGCAGGCTGCATTCGCCACCTACCTCGTTCGAAAGGCTCAGCGTATCTAGATACCATATCTAAATAACCTTCGGTAAAGACGCACCAAAGCAATCAGCAACAACATCACCAATGATCACCTTACTAATATATTTTTTTAACGTCTGACCCAAACTATAAAACGGCCAGTATCTGCCATAAAATAAAAAAAAATAAAAAACAAATAAAACTTGACATGTGCTAAATTTTGGAACTACTTCAAAAATGTATCGAGTTTGACGTCTGGTTGACGTTAGTCTTAACGTGTAGCGCCACCCTAAAATGTCAAGTTATGCTAGTCGTATCACCGACCTCGGCTACTAGGGTGGTTGTCGTTAACTAGAAGAGCACAGCGGGGGAACATTCGGTAACAGTAGGGACAATCATCGATCTTTTGTTATGTTAATTTTGATGACTCTATCGGCTACTTAGTGTGTTCTTTATAGAGTTAGTCGGTGTATAATGGTTTTATTACATCTCTTTTATGATGTTTGAATTGAGAATTCTGTAGGCGCCGTTGGAAACTAAGAAATGGAACGGTGGTACTTAAGTAATAAATTATTAATAAACATACTTTGTAAAGTAAATGGTAAATTAGAATTTAGAGGGTCTCCCCTCTAAATTGAGGGAAGAAAAAATTAGATGTTCCTTGTGACATTATGACATACATAACAAAACGATTATAAAAAATCTTAATAAATAAACGAAGGAAACTATAGCAGAGTCAGCGAGGCCACTCTAGCAGCTGGAGACTGAGAAGAGAGAAGACTCATCAGAAGCTGGGAGGGTGCCGTTAAAGGTCTTGGGAGCTTGCAGGAGTTGACCGGAAGAGGTCCATCAGAGGCCAGTAGATGCACACAGCAGGTTCCGCGTGCCTTCAGCAAGCAGTAGATCCCCCAGCTGGTGGTAGCCTCAGTAACAGTCAGCTACTAAAAGAGAACACAACACTGTTTTACTTTAGTACTAGAGAAATACACTGAGTCCAAGGATCGACCCACACTAGTCTATTCTCCACTCGAGTCCCCTTCCAAAATTTTGCACCCGACACCAAGCTGGTGGTGAATTCCATAATTGAAATTTCTTTAAAGCCAAAAGAGAGAATCAGCCAGTACGGATGTCTTAAAAAAGAAATATAAAATAATTAATCACTGAAAAGCTAATAGATAGCTAATAACGTCATGTAAAACAGAGAGTAAACTAAACATAATGTAATATACAAATTACAAGAAAAGAATAATTATACAGTAACAGGAAACATACGAATAAAAAGGCATAAGGACATGTAACTACTAAAGGGAAAGTTTATGAGATGAAATGGAGTGAAGTGATGAACATTACAAATTTTTGTTAAGTAATGGTGGAATAAAAGCATAGAAACAACGAACATTTGAATAATCTTAAAATCATAGTAGACGTGTGTGCTTATCCTAACAAAATATTGTTAGCAATTTGTTGTACAAAATACAATCAATTTTATCATACATTTTAAGGCTATCTACTATTATTATTTTTAACTAAATAATCTTTTATTTGACCGAAGTCACTTTAATATAGGTACTTACTAATGATACGTATTAGTTTCTTCTTGATAACAAAAGATATGAAAAGGACAACAATATTAAATCACAATAAAAACTTAATTTATCTGCTCAAGATAAAGGACAACTGAGCCAATTTAAAAGAAAAACTATCAATCCAGAGAGTTCTTTTTTAATCTAAAAGATTACTGGCATCTAATATTTCCGATTCGAAAAAATGTGTCGTCCGATGAGGCAAACGCGAGGCGACCGAAAGTGTCCCTAAAAATCGTAAAAAAAGATGTCGCCAAACGTTATCTATTCCATATCAACACGTTTAAGTTTAAAGGTACCGACGCGCGACGACAGGTTATATGACCATAAAGATTTACACTCCATTTAATTTGCAAAAAATACTATTGATAAAGAAAACAAAAGGCAGGGTCGCGAATGTTTTTTTTGTGGTTACATTTTTTATGGCCTCTTGGGACTTGGAGGCGTTGATGAATTTATAGATGACTAGCTGAGCCGGCAAACGTTGTTCTGCCATATAAATAAAAAAAAAAAAAAAAATAGATGTTGGCCGATTCTCAGACCTACTCAATATGCTCACAAAATTTCATGAGAATCGGTCGAGCCGTTTCGGAGGAGTTCAAGTTCGAACACCGTGACACGAGAATTTTATATATTAGATATTCATTGACCATAAGGAGTCTAAAAAGTCGGTCTATGTAATGAAAAAAGTCTGTCTATATGATAAAAGTCGGTATATATGTCAAATATTTGTGCTCGATATATACTTATATTGTTATGGTTACTTAAAGCTTAGGGTCGCTACAGCCTCTCGTCTCTTCTAGGTAATTGTCCAAATACGTAACTCCAGCCAAAAAAAACTACTAATTCACTCATTTATCACATATTCACAGATTAGGTAAACAAATAAAGCAAAAAAGCACAATGATAACTGTGGTTGAGACATAATTACGCAGCTAGCCTACAGAGCCTTGCGTACTCGCGTAGGTACAATAACTCGTTCAGGATGTTGTTGGGTCTGTCGTGGCGGTGCAGCGCCTCTGGGATGTTTGATGGTACCCAGTCCAGCATGCACAAAAAAGCACCTTTCCTGCTGGCCCATATTCGGAGTAGCAACAGCAGCATGTTGAAAGGAATAGCTGTACGTTTTGACTGTCCCTTCCAAACCCAGTGGGTAATGTTTTGTGTACGTGTGGCCAGTCAAGGCAAATAAAATGTATTACTAGTAAACCTTTGGGATTTATAACTTTAGCTGAGGTCATGAATGTTGCTAAGAGAGAAATAGTAGGTTTGTAAATTCTAATTTTGTTGGACATCCTACAAACATTAAAAACATGAACGGCTTCAAAATTTTTGTATAAGGTTTATGTTCGGTTTACGCCAATATGATTATGTTTCCGAGTTCCGTGTCAGTATTTATGTATCTATTTTAGTATTAAGTGTGTACTTTGTTATTTTAACAAATTGTTTACTTAAACTGTTTTTAAATGCACCAAATGCAACGCCATCTTGTCTCCAGGCAAACTCTGTCCATTCTAGGATGCCTGGAAGAGATCGCTGAATGCGATAAGGATTTTTATATTTATTTTCTTGGTGTACAATGAAGTATATATAAATATAAATAAATTAAAGCCCGCATTGCCTTTATGACACAAACATCTTGCGTAAACATCAAAATTAAGCATTCATTGAAACTCCATAAACTTTAAAATCCCAAACCGCGTTCCCCAACGTTTAATTCAGACCTCTGTTATTCCCACTTACAAAATCAGGTGATAATAATCAAAACAGTAGCTAAAAAAAAATACTAAATCGACCATCACAAAGTTATGGGACCGAGACATTCTCCAAATACCTACCGACGAAGAACCAAACAGATTTTATCGACGTATTTAAGTGAACAGTTGAAGCGTGAATGAAGTAAAAATGTGACCAGTTAGGACGTTTATTAATCACTAATTAGAAGTAAAAGGGTGACATTTTTATATTTTTTATGTAGTCAAAGCCACGGTGTTATGATGTTGAGTATTTGTGAGGTGGACCGGTAAACATGTTTCGTTTTATTACGTCTTTTTTATACTGACTTGATTTTAAAATGCACAGCATTAAAAGTTTCATATAAACATTGAATGTAATACACACATCTATACGTTATAAATTGTTTAAGTCATGAAAATGCTCTAACCATTGTACCATTCTGTATTTACCATCATTAAAATGCAGGCAAATAATCCACCACCTCAGTGCCTAAAAAAATAACAACGGCAACAAAACTCAATAAAAATATTGCAGCAATAATTGCATCAGGCGTATTCAGCTACTTGATGTTACTTGTTTACAAAATTACAAATACCTTTAAAACAAACACGCCAAAAACACATCTAGACTAATTTACAAATGATTTACAGCATAATTGAAAGTTTTTATGCACTGTTTATGAGCAATATAAACTAATAGGGACAGAGTAATGAAATAATACGAGGCGAGAATTCTTTGAGCTGTAGTATCGATAAGATCTCGATAAAATTCCGTCTAATTCTGTTGGGTATACAGAAACGTGGTCATGTGAAACATTCATGATTGTTATAGAGTTACGAAAGATATAGAATAGGCAGATTTTTGTAAAACCTGACTTTATTACTGGATTTCTCAACAGCATCTCACAGCGTCTGGATTAGTACCCAGTCAATAGTAAAACCCTCACCCCTATTGAACTTCATCATAGCTGACGAAATGTAACCATATTATAGGTAGGTATATCTCTAGAGCCCTAAAATATAAGCCTAGAAATTACTGTTTTTGCAAAACTAATTATTTTCTGAAATAACTAACTTATTATTGTATTAATAAAAATTGTGGCGATAAATAAATATTTTTATTATTAGTTTAAAGTGTACAGGGAATTTTTTTCGAAAAAAGTTACCGTGGCCCTTGAACGCAAACGACAACTGTTTCGTAAGGACACAGGTGGTTCTAAGTCAGTAAAAGTCTAACACGCCCTCTTGCTCCACCCTAGAGCGATAAAAGTCATGTGATGATTTCGCACTCCAAAAAAAAAATGAGAAACTGTAACAGATAAAAATAAATTCTAATTTTTTTTAAATTTAATTATCTAGTTTTCATTTTCATCAAAGTTGCATCAAATCCGAGACTTTTTTGAGCGCTTTTCGCTATTCCTAAAGTTTTGGGTTCATCGACGCCCATTTGAAAATTCACCCTGTATACCATGTAATTAATTAGTCCCCAGATATTTGTAAATAAATACATATACAAAAATGAAGCCCTATTTCCCTTGATCACGTCCTCACGCGTGAACGATTGAACCGATTTCGCTGATTTATTTTTTGTTATGTTTGAGTAGGTACAGCAACAATAACAAATACACAAATAACGACAATATAATCACCAACTCTGCCACCTCTACCGGTTCCGAACCCCTAGAGAACCACAACAGGTGTTGTTTATCAACAACAACATCAACATTAGTTCTATATGCGGCCGATAGGTGGCGCTGCACGTCATAACGCGTTTATATAACGTGCAATCGCGATGATTCAGCTGCTATCGCGCAATTATCGCGGAAGAATTTTGGGTGATGAGGCGCAATTAGATGTAAACATTCTTCGTGTTAGTGACAAATAATTCGGCCTATGGAAAGTAGTTTATGGCCTAGATAAGTTCGTACAAATATACCGCTACATGTTTATTTTTTACCCGACTGTAAGAAGGGTTATGTGTTTCGCGCGTATCTTGTATGTATGTAATATTATTTATTAACTCATATCTTCCAAACCGCTGAACCGATTTACATAATTAGCACATCGTTAGATTCGTCTTGTTAACCCAAGTGTTCTTAGATAGGTGACGTTGAAAAAAAATCAGTATAACGACTGTGGGACGCTATACATTAGAGTAAAAAACCAGTAAAATAATCCAGACTAAAATCATCCTATCTAATGGGTCCCGATTGTGCCAGTCAATATGTTCCGTATTAGAATTTATTATTGGTTTTATTTAAATTGGTTTTTACGCTACTGGACTGAACTTGTTTTTTTTTTTCTTTTTAGTTTTTATCTAAAGTTATTTTTTACGCAGTCGGGTTTTTTTTTTTTTGTCTTACATTCCTACTCATCCGATGCTCACCTGACATGTGGCAGACATGTCCAGCCCAATCTCACTTAAGAATAGCAGCACAAGCTGTAGACTAAAAGAGCCACTTATTAGGTTCCATTAAACGCAAGGTGACTTTTCTAAATTTAGTTGGTCCCTGTGGTCATTCGTAGATCCTTGACAGTCATTATAGGTAGTCAGACGCCAGAAAGTCTGACCATCAGTCTATGTATACAAGGAGTATCGTGTTGCCCCGCTCTAGTTGGGACAAGGCTTGAGAGATGATGATGAAACGTAAGG
The DNA here is from genome assembly GCA_905147345.3 of Mythimna impura. Classification (NCBI taxonomy): domain Eukaryota; kingdom Metazoa; phylum Arthropoda; class Insecta; order Lepidoptera; family Noctuidae; genus Mythimna; species Mythimna impura. The sequence goes on from LR990363.1 coordinate 12,285,271, forward strand.
CGACATCGCGGCAGACCAAGACAAAATGGAGAAATGAACTTGACTCTTACCGGAGTGACTGGCCCGCAATGACAGAAGAGAGACGAGTATGGAAAAGGGAGACGGAGGCCTTCGCCCAGCTATGGAACATAATGGATTAATTAAATAAGATTAGACTCCAATGACTTCTGAGGGTGTGTCAGACTTTTACTGATTAAAACCACACCTATGTTCCTTCAAGAGAAGTCAAACCATGGCCCCAGTAGGCTTCTGCCCTGCTAACACCTCTTTAAGGCGCGCGTGGAGCACCGCGCGCCGTCGACGATGGGCTTGGGCTCTATCCAGATGGTTACTGGACGGCCGGACGGCAAGCTACCCATTGCTCGTCGTCCACAAGCCTACGGTGGAGGGTGGAGACTCATCCGATGGCAGGCCCAGAAGGTACGATCATCTAGATTCATATTTAAAAGATTGTCTCATTATCACATCATTCCTCAAAAAGTGGAAGGAGAAAAGAAAAGCGGGAAGATATTTATGTCATGGTTTGCCGACCCCAAGTTACGACGCAGCTGTCGGTTCTCCGGCTTCCGCATCCAGTTCAATCTTGTCATCGCTTGAAAGTCGTCATTTCAGAAGTGACATGAATGTATGACTATATTTTTTTAAATTGTAAACTAGAGCTTGACTGCGATCCCACCTGATGGTAAGCAGTGATGCAATCCAGTGGCGGATTAGCCATGTAGCCGCGGTAGGTCCCGCAACTCTGACCTCCATAATGGAAAAAAACTTAAGTTACCTAATTTAAATTTCACGAGTTACGCTAGTGCTTCTTTCATCTTAAGTCAAGAGTGAATAGGTTAATTCTAGGCAAGTGTCCTCCAATTTAGCCCATATCGTTGCTTATCAGGTAAGACAGTGGTCAAGCGTGAGACTTTTAATAATAAAAGAGCGGATCAAAACTAATCTATTTTTTTCTAAATTCTGAATTAAGAATCTGCTAATCGGTGTTTTAATTAATCACATAGTTATTTCTTTCATACATTTTTCCCTTTACTACGTACCCACATCAACCCAACGACGCTTACAAGCGACAAATACTTAGATCTGCTACAACTAATCACATTATAATCTGATATTACATTACAGAAAATAGATAAAAATATTATTGAAGAAAGAAATTATCGTCTTCTCCGTATCACCTAATTAAATTGAACCAAAATTAAGCTTGATCTTTGTAGTATTTTTCTTCATTCACAGTATTTTGTAGGTATTTAAAAAGCGGGAGATCGACGTACCCTTGTGCGACCACGACGTCTGAGTTGTAGGTACGTAGAATCGCGTCGCGTGGCTTTTTTTGTGAGTGGCCTCTCGCAGGTCAACCTAGGAGGTTGTCGGCTGCTTAACTGGACTTGCCTGTAGCGGCCTTAATTCAAGAATCAAAGCCTCCAGCCAGGGCATTCTAATGTAGCTCTATTTGTACAAATCTAGTTGCCATATAAAATGTATGCACGTGGGCCCAATGTAGTTCCTGTAGGTTAATTTCACCCTCAGCATTACAAATTGTGGGAAACTTAAGCAGCTGATATCCCCAAATTAATCCTTCCGCTAAAAAGGGTTAAAAATTACAAATTAAGCAATTATTCACCAAATTACTAATCGTTGAGAAATAACTCAATCTTGTTTTCAGCCAGGTGAACTCAAAGAGGTTATAAACCTTTTATTTTTACATCCCCTTTCCGCTGTTAAATACCTCGTTTGACGTTTCAACCCCCGGATAATCTGTCTGATTAAATATGGTAGATAAGGGTTGAAATATATCGTATTGTTGTTTTTTGGTAGATTGTGTAACTATCTAACATTTGTGATAGATTTTAAGGGAGATAGATTAACCTTTATGTTGTGAAGATAGGTATTTTTTACTAATTACGATTCGAGTTTTAAGGGTATTGGACGTTAAAGGGTAATTCAAAACTGTGTCTTTTTTTCTGATTTGGCTTCGCACGGTTTGTGCTAAATGCCAGTGTTAAGTTTAGAAAGCTTTAAGTTTTACCCATTTGGATACGGATGTTTTACAATAATAATGTTTTTTGGCGCCAATATTTATTAGGAATCTATTTGCAAATAATTAGTAAAGCCACTGAACTTGACTCGAAAATATCTCGCCAAAAACCTGAACCTTTACCTTTTTTTTTACCTTTTTTGAGTTCGAGCAATGCGAAAACTCCTCATTGCTAAGCCCCGTAGTGATATTGAACCAGTCAGCAAGTTTACTAGCTTGGCTGACTCTCAAGATGAGGTAGATCCTAACCCAACAGATTGAATAATTATCACCCGTACCAATGTACTACCTAGAATTTTTTATTTATCCTAAAATTCTCCAATTGACCAATAAATCATAAAGTGAATAATGCTATAAATAAATAATATATGTATAAATAGAAAAAAAGAAAAAAGGAAGAAAACATGTTTATTCAAAACATTCATGTTTGTTTGTTTTTTCATGTTTAATCATTTATTTTCAGGCATCTTGGCCCATAGATTAGACTAACATATATAAAGTAAATTAAATACAATTTATTGTTAATAAATAAGACTTATGACTATATGTTAGTAACACTTCACACTGCACTTGTTCACTTTGTGCTGTTCTGTGGCACTTGTCCGCAGAAGCGACGGATCATCACGCCCTGCGGCCAAAAGTCTTCCTTTAACATGAGGGGCAGAAAAGTGTTCTATATATTATGTGAAAAGTGTTGTTGCTATATTCCACCGTGTAGGATTGTAAGTAGACATAATCATTTAAGTCAAATGACGTCCACTGTTGGACACAGGCTTCCTCCGAGTGTAGCCTCAACGACAGGTACTATGCGTCTCACATCCATCGGAATCCATTGACCCTCACCAGGTCATCGGTCCACCTTGTGGCGGGCCTTCCAACGCTGCGTCTTCCGGTACGTGGTCGCCACGCCAGGGCCTTTCGGACCCATAGAGCATATGTTTTGAGCAATGTGTCCTGCCAGCTTATGTTTGGTGATTCAACGAGCTATGTCGGTAACAAAGAGGTTTTTAAGTTGAGAATGAATAGGTTACTTTTAGGCAAGCGTGCTCCATTGTCGACACATTATCGCTAACCCTCAGGTGAGAAAGTAGTGAAAAGCGAGCCTATAAATAATAATAAAAAAAACCGGAAAAGTCCGAGTCGGACTCGCGCACTGAGGGTTCCGTACAAACTTACCTATGAAAATAGTTCAATTCCCGAATTGCTACGAAGACTTTTCCGAATCGGATTTTTTTTTTTTTGTAACGTAACTACAAATTTACTGTTTTCAGATTTTTTTCCTATACTTGTGCTATGAGATCTTGCATTTTGCCAAATTTCAGAATTCTAGGTCAACGGGTAGTACCAGAATTTTGATTTCCTTAAGAGTGTCGAAATATACGTTTTTTGCGACATAAACGGCCGTATCTTTTTTTTCGTTAACTCAGAAGTTAGATTTTTTTTCACAGCTTTAAGGGATCGCACAGGATATGGTTTTAATTTCAACTCGATACCTCCCACACCTTCCTTAGATAAAGGGTCTTGACAGACAGACAGACGGACAACAAAGTGATCCTATTAGGGTTTCGTTTTTACCTTTTGAGCTACGGAACCCTAAAAACAGTAGGTACCTATAGATATTTACGATAGGCGCAGAATATTTATTAGACAGCCAAAAGTTTAACTCTCTCAAATGTAGAGCATACCATTTAGATGTTCCGTCACGCAAGACCACTCGCGAAGATCTTAGAATAACTAAGTAGATAATAAGGTAGTTAAATGTTACATAAACCCTCTAAAACATGGCGAACAAATGTATTGCAGGTTGTATACAGGATGTTTACAAGAAGACACTAAGTTGAGGAATTAGGGATGTCATTTGCACAAACATTACAGTAGGCGCCAGATAAATATACAGTGTCGAAAAATAAGTCGGGCCCTGGAGGGAAACTACCTTAAATCCTTAAGTTGGCTCATTTTACTTAAAGGAGACATTGCTTTATTTTTAAAAAGAAACAAAACTGCATTCAAGATTTTCTAAAACTCGCTTGCCTTGCCCGGGACTCGAACCAACTAAAATTAAAAAAAAAACAAACACTCGCTATTTTATTAAACTAATCGATAGGATTATTATTCAGGATAAAATTTCTGTAACAAACATTTGGTCTTAAAAATAAAAATTATCGTAAAATCTAACATTACCTTTATTTTATTATCCCTCCAGAGCCCGACTTATTTTTCCACACTGTATATTCTGTATTTATATTTTTCTGACTCGGCAAACGTTGTTCTGCCATATAAATTATAATAATAATAATATAATTCCACAACTATCACACAACGCCGTCTAGTCTCAAGCTAAGCAGAGCCAGCTTGTGAGCAACTGATAAACATACTTATATATTTCTAAATACATACATATTATAGATAAATTACGCCCAGACACGAACAAATGGCCGTGCTCATCACACAAACATTTGTCCTGGGTGGGAATCGAACCCACGACCTCCGGCATAGCAGTCAGAAATTATTAATGAATAAAAACTTTTTACAAAAAAAAAATAACCGACTTCACTAAAGTCGGTGTTAAATAAGAAACCAACAATACCGAGAAACACCGACTTCCGAAATTAAAGTTATTTTGATCCTTTTAGTGCTTTTTTTTTTAGTGAAGTCGGTTATTTTTTTTTTTGTAAAAAGTTTTTTATTTCACACTTTTTAGTTGCGATACACTTATAAACAGAGTGCCTATTTCTCATGACAATTCCAATTAACCCAAATACTGCTAGGTTACATTGTTTTATTATAAAGTTCCTGTGTCTACCTTCCTCCTTCCGGCTCCATCATCAGATCAGTTCGATAGTACCTTATAGCCAAAGAGCATCTCACGACAATTATAATAAGCCCAAACACGGCTAGGATACATTGATTAATTACGGAGTTCCTGTGCCTACCTTCCGGCTCCATCATTAGATCAGTTCGATAGTACCTTATAGCCAAAGTGCATGTCATGACAATTCTAATAAGTCCAAACACGGCTAGGTTACATTGATTAATTACGGAGTACCAGTGCCTACCTTCCGGCTCCATCATCATCATCAGATCACTTCGATGATACCATTTTCAACGTAACTATTCAGAATCAGTCACTTAACTATCTTCATTGTGATATCTATTTGAGTATGAAATTCCGTTGACCATTTCTGATCTTCTTCATCAGTTCCACTTCATCAAATATTACTTTTTGACTGTAAATGCTTATGTTCTTGATGAAAATACCAAAATTACCATAGGATTGCCTATAATTTTTGAGGAGTTCCCTCGATTCCTCATGGATTCCATCATCAAAACTGGATTTTGAAAAAAATGGGACCAATCTGGAAGCATATCCTATAAAGGGAAAAAAATAATTTTGCAAATCGGTCCATAAACGACGGAGTTCTGGTGTAACAAACATAAAAAAAAATGATGATAAAAAAAATACAACGGAATTGATAACCTCCTCCTTTTTTTTGAAGTCGGTTAAAAAATGGGAGTGAAAGTAGGAGGGTAAAAAATAGTCTACGACCTGTTCACAGACTTACCAAATATTCACGAAAAATGTTCGTCCAAGAAGTTCGAAAACAAAACCTGTGACACAATATTTTTATATTTTAGATTATACGGAGTAAAATTTGTAAGTTTGGATTTAGAGGGTAATCTCTGAAACTACTGAACCGATTTTGAAAATTCTTTCAGTAATATGTAGCGCTATCCCCGAGTGCTATAGGCTATTATATTTTGTAATTTCACGCAGGCAAATCAAGTTTGCAATAGTTTGCAATAAAGTACATTGACTTTTTCCTAATATCTGTGCAAAACAAGCATTTAACTATTTTTCATTACTAAAAATTATAATGGATCACGATAGATGTCGATCTAAGAAAGCTTTGTGTCTTTATTTCCATTTTTTAAATTAAGATTGCCAATAAGGAGGGTAAATTTTTAATTTTATAGCATAGTACATAGCATAACAGCCTTTTAATGTTTCTGCAGCTGGTATTCAGGCCTCCTCTCTAGGAGAAGGAATAGGCCGTAATCTACCACGCGGGCCCAGTGCGAGTTGGTGGATGTCACATGTCTTTGAATTTTTTTGTTCTAGGACATGTCGGTTTCCTCACAGTGTTTTCCTTCACCGTTTTGAGAGCAGTGGTGGTTTTTAATTTTATTAATAATTAATTTTATTTTCTTTTTGTAATATATAATAGTAATATATTGTATAATGTATGACGTATATTTTGAAATACATACATAATTGATCGTTTTCTTTGACCTAAGTATTAAATAGTGCTATTAAGCTTACATAAAAGTTATGACAACTTAAAAGTAGTAAGTAATAACTTCAAACTTATAAAAAAAAATTGATACCCATAATTTATTTAAACAGCACGCTAGTATTGTAACCACAATTTTTTTTATCAGTATGGGTGTATGCACGTGTGTATGTTTGCTACTCCTTCACCCTCGAACGCCTGAACGAATTTGGATTAAATTTAGCACACGGATAGACCATGCCCTAGAATAGGTTATATGAGATACTTTTTATGTCGGGAATATATGCTTGCGTGGAAAGTTGGCGAAGCCGCTGGCAGAGGCTTGTATTCAATGACGTGGAAAACTATACCATAGATGACTTCCTCTGTCCCTAAAAATAAATGCGTCATTCTTTCTATCAAACACCCTGTATAAATTATCTACTTTTACTTCCTTACCTATCAATTTGCCTTTTTCCAATGAATTTAACTTTTTTTCACGTGTGCTCTCGTTACAATTCGCCCAATCAACCACTGTAATCTAAATTTCACCTTAAAGTTACAACTTCAAAGTCTATTCTCCAATAACATTCAAAATATAAAATTAAAAATATATTTCACGCAAATATCAACCTTATTTTCATGTAAGAAGGTCAGTTATAACTTCGTACTCATCTTGGTTAACCTTAATTTCAAATGAGACGTGTCTTTTGTTTTATTTAGATTTCTAAACAAAAGTTTAAAGTAAGGGCGTTACGTAATATGTAATTTTGTTTGCTAGGCATGCGTGTATCTGTTATTAGTGAGAAGGTTCCGCATGTTACATGGCTATGTATTCCATCCATACGCACTAAATAAAAACTTTTTTTTTAAACTGAGCTATCAGTAAAAAAAAATGTCGAACAGAATAAACTTATATTATATCTACACCAAAATCAATAAAACACTTTTTACGCAGGCCTAAATCTATGGTGCGCTCTTATCGCTGTCAGCGATAACCGACAACCTTTAGTTTTTACATTCCAACCTAAAATAAAAATGGGGTAATCTTCGGTAAATTAATAAACCATTAAAAATATTTATAGACGTAAGACTATATATTGTTCAAATCTGTCCACTGTCCCACTGCTGGGCGTAAGCCTCCCTCTCTCTTTTCCACACACGTGTGTCTTCTGCCATTGCGGGCCAGTCCCTCTGGTAAGAGTCAAGTTCATCTCTGCAATATAAACAACAACAACAATAATACACATAGATATTATTATATGTTACACAATTTTATAGATAAAAGTGGAAAAAAGAGCAAAAATTAATGACAGAAGAAATTAAATTAGGTAAGACCAGAATAGTATTTAAAAATAAGTGTTGCCCCACATTTGACACTACCCCTGTATCGTTGTGTGCATTCACAAACATGTGAACACACATACACAAGACACCCAGACCCGGAACACCTATCTGTAGGCCATACTTAAATTTGTATCGTGCAGGAATCGAATCCGCGCATCAGTCAATCGCTCAACCGCAGTGGTTGCGCGACGGACTTATGCGCTGCGCCAACCGTGTCGTCTATTAGATAGAAAAGAAATGTAGACAGTATTCTGTATTCTGTGTCAGCAACTGTAGGGGCCCAGCAGGGTCGAAGCCTACGGGGGTCAAGGGTCTGCATTGCTGAACCTTGAAACTCGATTCGTGTTTTTACTTACCTACGAGCCCCTAGGTGACTGTCTGAAAATTTTTCACATCATAACTCCAGACAACACGAAAACCCACGGTAGTTTATGTTAAAGATACCGTGGTTCTTTTTTTTAAGGTTGGGAATTATCCAATGACTTCTGCTCTAGGGTGGAGAAACCCGGGGTCCTGACACGCAAGGCAAAGAAGGAACATAGGAGTTGGTTTAAGTCAGTAAAAGTCTAATACACCCTCTCACTCCACCCTAGGGCGGGAGAAGTAAAAAAAAAGCCGACGCTAGAAAAGTACAAGTAATTACATAACATTAATAACGATCAGGCCTCATTGAATGTCCGTATTACTGCCACCGCCTGAGGTGAGTCGTTGGCTCACTTCCTCGTGTTTACTATCTTATTGCAGTACCAAGAGTCGTTAACTTGTGTTCACTTACGTATATTTGAAAATGTATTTATTTTTATAGTACCGACCAAAGAAAAAATGGATGGATTGTGTGAAGAGTGATATGAAAGAAAAGGAAGTTAGTGATAGCATGACGAGTGACAGCAGAACGAAAGAAAAAAACGTGTTGCGCCGACCCCAAATAACACGGGACAAGGGCAGGAAGATGATGATGACAGACCCATATCAAAGTTATGGTACCTATGCATATGTTGGAAAAATCGCTCATCTAATAAGACAATGATTGTAAAAAGGCCTTTTTTGAAAACCGCATCAACATTGGTTATAAAATGAAGCAGTAGCTAGCATTCCAAATATTTGTATGAGGAAAAGTGGACGCGTGGCGGGAACATCTCGCTTTTCTTCACGCGTAATGTAAAGGTGCCAATCGAACCTCGGCTGCAGGCTGCGGATGCAGGCAGCACATGCGGCAGCTGCACAACTGGTTTTCTATGCAGTAGTATGAATTTTTGTGAAAACCATTCCGCACGCGGCTGTGGCAGCACGTGCTGCTGAGCTTCAGCTGCTAGTGCTGCCGAGCTTCGGCTGCTAGTGCTGCTGCGACCTGCAGCCGCCGCCAATCGCAGACCTGAGACCAGTAGTGCTGCGGCCGGAAGTTGATGCGCACGTAGTAACATCACTCCAACCTGTATAGACAAATCCGGAATAATCGCTACTCGGAGCCGATAACGCTCATATTGGATTGAATCGTAGATTTGCGACTGGCAGCACGTGCAGCCATCCTCGGAATCACTCCCGGCTGCCGATGTAGGCAACGGCTGCGTGCCATTCAGCCGAGTTTCGAATGGCACCTTAATTTAAATGGTAGTGTCACATTTCAGTATCCTTTCGCTGTTACTTGACAGTTTTCCATTCCACCAGATTTGAAAGGTCTCTAACTTACTTAATTTTATTTTTTCAAGATAAAAATGCTTGGCTCAATGCTGGTCCAGCTCCTCTACCACCGGGGTGTACAAATTGATTAGTTCGGAAATTATTATTATTATTATTTAATTTTTTTTTTTAATTGTAAAATATTATAAGTATTGTATAATGTAGAAGCATTTTTTTTCAAAGTTTGTAAATGTGAGTACTATGGAGCTATTTTATGGTTTTTTTATGTTTTTTGAGCTATTTTATTGGACTTGTTTGACATAAATGAGCATGGCAGTTGAGAGTTTGTCATGCTCACTCAAATGTCTCACTGATGGCGCATGTGTTGGATCATTCGGTTCCCTTCAAAATGGTTGAGCTGAGTGGTGTTAATATTAGCGTCATGTTCGTGAACGGGCGATGTCAGTTGAGACTGGTCATCTCTTAGCTGCCAGTTGCTATTTTAATATCTATATTTAGTTTTTATTTTTACTTTATTGACATTGTTCTCACATGATAGCGACAAGAAACATGTAACAGAGATATTTGTAATTACAAAACATGATTAAAAAGAGTGTCCATGGATTTTCTTGCACATTCTTCTCCATAGAGATCTACGCTTTGGAATGTGCAATTGACTGACTTCTTGACATTTCAAAAGTGCCCTTAAATGGTTTATTTGAAATAAATGCTTTTGAATCTTTTTAAACGGATTTAAAAAAAAAATCTATTTGTGATTTTGGATAAGTTACTTTTTTAATAAAAATAATTTAAAAAAACCGAGGAAGGTCGAGTCGGACTCGCGCACTGAGGGTTCCGTACAAACTTACCTATTAAAACAGTTCAATTCCCGAATTGAGTTACGACGCTTTTTCCGAATTGCAAAAAAAAATTTTTTTTAGTGACGTAACTACAAATTTACAGATTTCAGTTTTATTCCTATACTTTTGCTATGAGACTTTGCTTCATGCCAAATTTCGGGATTCTGGGTCAACGGGAAGTATCCTATGAATTTTGATTCCCTTGAGAGTGTCGAAATACATGTTTTTTGGGACATAAACAGCGGTATCTTTTTTATAAAGTAAGTTTGATATTTTCACAGCTTCAAGGGACCGCAGACCTGAGTATATGATTTTATTTTCTACTCGATACCTCCACGCGTTCCCGAGATAAAGGATCTTGACAGACAGACGGACAACAAAGTGATCCTATAAGGGTTCCGTTTTTTCCTTTTGAGGTACGTAACCCTAAAAATGTGTCAAGAAACCAATTGCAGCAAAGTCGAAATGTAAATTATATCTTTATTTCTACACTTCAAAGTTTCTCCTGAAAAATTGTCAAAATGTAATTATTACATTGTCATATACCTACACACATCTACATCTCATCATCATCTACATATTTACAAATTACATTGACTAAGAAGTGAAAAGTCTGGCTAAGCAAGTTCGTGTTATAAAGGATTGTATCTCAAAAAAAATAAAATATAATGTTACCTATATGTATTGTAACTTGTTTGTTTTGAAAGCAGTGGTGACCCACAGGTAACGAGTCGGTGGTTCAAACCCAGCCAGGCGCATTGTTTTGTGCAATTTATTTCATCGCCACAGCTCTAACGATGAAGGAAAACATCGTTAGGAAACCGGCATGTTCTAGAACCAAACCAAACTCGAAGATATGTAACATCCATCAATAGGCACTGGGCCCGCGTGGTGGATTACGGCCCATTCCCTCTCCTAGAAAGCAGACTAGCGGGAGTAGTGGAACATTAGGTATAATTTTGATTATGCTCTATCTTGTTTCGGGGGCTATAATGAGATTTAACAACTGTTAACAATTTGGCACGATGTCGCAATCATCGCAGTACTCGACCTTGAATTCCTGATTGATGACTCCTTCTATAATCTTCATTAGTAGGTAGTCCACTGAAAATATGAATGTAGTGTTTTTTTTTTATAGGTTGAAAATCATCCAACGCTTTCCGAACCCCACCTGTGTCCTGCAGTTGCTCTTTGTGTTCTTGGAATAAGATTCCCCTTTCAGAAATTCCTCGTGGATGATTTTTTCGTAAATTCGGATAACATCTTTCTTCAGTTCTTATATAGTTTGCTCATGGTTATACAGTATAATAGAGTAATTTCTGAACAATGACAACTTTACCGAATTATTCTTTTGTTTTTGGGTTATAATAAACCGTCTTCAACGCTCTCTTTGTGATCAAAAGTGTGTCAAAATGTCGGTCAGTAGAGAAACACCTACTGGTAGGTGTTCTGCGAATGAAATGATGTATCAAGCACCTATATGTCGTGGGTTGTGCGAAAGTGAACCCGGGTCCCTGGAACGAAGGCAAAGAAAGAACAGGAGTAGGTTTTAGTCAGTAAAAGTCTGACACGCCCTCCCGCTCCGCCCAAGGGCGGGTGATGTCATTAGATGATTTCCCACATAAAAAAGCACCTACATGTATAAGATGTTATTGAATCACTGTAAGCTAAGAAAATTATCGGCGATGATGCAGTTGTCCAGATTCAAAACTCCAAAGTCTTGAGCATCGACGCCGGATTGCTAGCCTGTCGGTTTTCATGTGTAAGTACATTGGAATTTGCCCAACTCATTCCATCATCGGACCACCAGACGTTCGACGTTGCGCTACCGCATCCATACGCACATAACGTTTTGGGAGCATATTCATTGTGCGTACATCTAAGGAGTGGAATTCTCTGCCGGAGCTTGTGTTTCTAGGCAAGCGTGCTTCATCATCGACCACATCATAGCTTACCATCAGATAAAATAGTGGTCAAATACGAGCTTTTCAATAATAAAAAAAAATCCTCAATCATTAAATAACTATTCCCGCTCTAAGTGAAGAAAAACCCACATGTGTTCCTTCAGTAGCCCTTTGTGTTCTAGGACTGCGGTTACTACACAATACCACAGCCAAAAGTAGTATGAAGATATTTGTTCCACCACCACCACAATTACAAATCATTTAATTATACTTATAACTAGTGCGTAAAGATAACGCACACTTTGTGCGTTTACCTCACGGTGAACTTGAAACCGTTTCGAAATTGCACTTTAATGTTGGGAAAGAACATTTAAAACCTACCTACAATGATTTTTTATGGCAGCTTTTAATTTTTGGCAGTAGGTAACAGCCTCCACTAGTACTATCAGGCTATGATGTACCTTCTACTGGGTTACCTACAGGCCTCCTCTCTGTAAGAGGGAGCGGGGCCATAATTCTCCACGTAAGCCCAAGGCGGATTGATAGAAATGAAGATGTAAAATACGTTCCTAATTCTGAACCTGCGAATTATGATTTCGCTGTTTGAAATTTAGTAACTAGGTACCACAGTACACGCAGCAAAACACCAGTCCGTAGTCATCGTGGCTTTACGGTGACTACGTACTGGCGCTTTAGAGACGGTTTTTTATTAATTAAGGTGTGACCAGACAGTTGCAAACTAGCGTTGCAACCAAGGTGACCTTGGTTTATGTCTTTGGTTTATGTTGCGGCTACATGGATGTAAACCACGCGCAAACACGTTCAGTGGTTGGGAAAATGCGCCTCCGAACCAAGGGCGTTTGCAGGTTATGGTTTACAAAAACTGGTGTCTACACTTATTGAAACTAGCAAGGTCATCTTGGTTGGGACGTTCGTTTGCAACCATTTGGTCACCCCTTTACTATTTAATAAAGGACCTCTATCGGTGATGTGGTTGACAATAGAAGTAACCTATTCAGACCCCTAGCTAAAAATGTTTGTAATAACATGTTAGCAGTCAAACTCCAAGCGAACTCCGGCGTTCGCGCTAGATGGAGCAAAACGGATTGTCAGACTTTTACTGACTAAAGCCCACCAGTGTTCCTTCAGTTTCCCTTTGCGTACCAACGCCGTGGTAATAACTCCTTCAAACAATTACTCAGTCCTAGCAGGCATCAGCCCCCCTAGCCAAGTTACAACCGTTTCGTTTTGAATTTCTTTTCACCGATCGCCTCGAGTAGGCCACGCCTCCGATTCCTTTATTCTGACGTAATCTCAACGCTCAGTCACGTGGTCAGAACAAAGGAATAGGAGGCGTGGCCGACTCGAGGCGATCAACGAAAAGAGAATAGAAACGAAACGGTACAACTTGTAGGTTGGGGCCGTTACCACTCGGTCACCACTGCTCTTTAGATTTTTGTACTCTTTAATAATTTCCTAGACTCAGCTCACTGCAACATTAAATAACACAGTTATAAAACAACTAAAATCTACAAATTCATTGTTTACAACTACCGTTTTCACCTCTTAAACACTAAATTAATTTTAATACGAATATCAGCGAGTCTAACCAAAAAGTTATAAACATTAAATAACAATTTGCACATAAATTGTAATATTATCATATTTTGTGTGCTTACTCGCGTTTTCACTGTCATTTGTACTCCGTAAAAGTTTAAAATGATTGTCTATGGCACGCGTTTCTTTTTTAACTTCACTCGCTCTATGTGGTGCAGGAGGAAGAGGCAGACCATTTCGGACTAAAATCCACCTGTGTTTCTTAATTTGCACTTTGCGTTCCAGGGCCGCGGACTCTTTGGAACATGGCAGGCGTTAACTCTGGTTTCCGGCTTTCCAGCATGAGTTAGGCCCGTAAGATACGCTCCGGGCAACGGGAGTTACCGGGATATTCTCTGACAGGCATAGTCGAGGCCTTCCGTTTTTTTTTGAAGTGAAAACTTCTTTAGCGGCGTTGTACACTTTTTTTGTAATGGGTAAAAAATGTTAAACTCGCGTCAGGACACGTGACCTGATCGAAAATTCGTAAGACGATCCAAAACGCACAACGTTAATACTTTTTTGTAATGGGTAAAAAATGTTAAACTCGCGTCAGGACACGTGACCTGATCGAAAATTCGTAAGACGATCCAAAACGCACAACGTTAATACTTAAGTTTTCACTTCTGCCGGCACTCCCAGAGTGCAACCCGTCATTTTTTTTTCGGTGGGACAATCATCTAATGACATCCCCCGCTCTTAGACGGAGTGGGAGATAGTGTCAGGCTTTTACTGACCCACTCCAGTTCCTTCGTTGCCTTTCGGACCAGGGCCAAGTCTTCCTTTCAGAAGCAGACCCTTGGCCCCATCAGTCTTCGACCCTGTTGGGCCCCTACGGTTTGCTGACATCTCCTTGAGGCTTGCGTGGAACAGTACGCGCCGTCGACGACTTGGGCTCGGTCCGGACGGTTACCAGACGGTTGTACGGCGAGCTACCCATTGCTCGCCGTCCGCAAACAGGAAATCGGGATCGGAATCCCGGTGGTGGTTGGGGCCCGGCGTGAGGACCGTTGCCTTACGCGTGCGGCCTCCTCCTTTGCTAGCATTACTGCTTCGTAGAAGGAGGCGACCGCCTGCCACTCCTCGAAGACGGGACTTACCACCATAATTATGGCAAACCTTTGTGATCCACGCCTTAGCAGTCACGGTCCGGATTGATGGCACTGGCGGGCAGGATTTGGCTCGAGGGCCGTAGTTTGGAGGCCCCTGTTATAGAGGAATGCGGAACAGGGTGGAACGTCCCTTCTGTTCCCTTCTGTGCCTCAAAGAGTGAGCTACATTGACGGGGCCCACTAGGGCCGATGCCTGCTAGGGCTGCGGAATTGTCCGAAAGAGTTACCATGACCCTGGAATGCGTAGGGCAACTGAAGGAATACAAGTGAGCTTTAGTCAGTAAACTAGCACTTCCTCTCACTCCACTCAGAGCGGGGGAACTTATTTGATGATAACCCACCTTAAAAAAATGAGTATGAAGTCCCATAACAGGTTTATGAGACTTCATAGCCCTTTTTTACATTGATTAGTGTTGGTTTTTTTAAAAAAAACCAGCTGTATCAGCCATAATTTTGATCACTTTAACTGTCAATTTTAATTTTTAACGCTTTGTTATTATAATTAATCCATTGCTATTACAATTACGATTATTTCCAATTCCAATACACCTGTTATCAATGTAATGAGCATTAGAGTTTCCCCAGTTCAAGAAAGCTGCCATTTTGTAAAAGGTCAACAATTATCATTTCTCTTTAGCTATAATAATCATTTCTATGAAATAGCTAAACTTTTCTTTCTTGGACATCGGTTCAACCTACTGTAAAGATATTACCGCAAATAACTTATACACCACTAGTTTTGAATTAGTACAAATATTTAAAGGGATTATTAGAATAGGTCTTGTTATTATTTAATTAAAGTCTCAATAAATAATATTCATAAACAGTAAAGTTATTAAGCGTTTGTTTATATCCCAAAATGTCACTCAATTTATGGAAATGTTGTACAGGCTAATTATGAATGAATAAATGATGATCAAAATAGACAAACACTGCGCGTAGTATTTTCTAGTAACAATTGTTATGAATGAATAATTTTATTATGAATTTACCAATTATGACGAATTTTCGTGGACAATTTTGGGATTTAGTTTTATTTTACTTTTGACATAAAAATATAATCAGTAACGGGTACGGATAGAGCCCCATTTTTATTGTACTAATTAAAAAATAGGGGTGTATTTATAGTGACTACAAATTTACAGCTGCCTAAATTACGATTTTTTACTTTGGTGAAAAATAAAATAACTCCCTCCACTCTGAGTGGAGAGAAAGGGTGTGTCAGACTTTTACTGACTAAAACCCTCCCGTGTTCCGCCAGTTGGCCGACGCGTTCTAAGGCCACGGTAACTCTTTTAGACAATCCCGCCGCCTTAGCAGGCATCGACCTAAGTCGGCCCCGTCAATTTTGCAAGCAGTTGTTCAGGCCACAACACTCGTCTGGTCAGAGGAACCTCCCTTTTCATCGGAGGTAAATGTAGGACTTTACACTTTGCGTCCACGTCACTGGATTTCTACAGTCACTCTCTCCGTGCCGCCATGAGATCCCGCCGGAGCTCTGGCCGCCGTGCCACGATTGTTAGGGCAGCTATGAGTTATGCCCTGGCTATCCACGTCCACTCGCCGGCTCGAACATATTGCCTCCAAGTCCCACAGTGGCAAATTGAATAGGAGGCTCGCCTCGCTGAAGACCGTGTGGTATTCCCGGATCATCCGGATAAACAAGACTATCGATTCGCGCACCGCAGGGAACGCGCCCACATCAGAAGCCCGTTAAGTTACCTTAAGATAATCATGCGACACTAAAACATTTTGAACTTACCAAGTTTTGTGTATTAGCTAATGAATATACGAAGGAATTGGTAAAAAAGATTTTAATCTAAAATAATGTCAAAATAAGTTTTTTTTTTTAACGGGACCCTATTACTAAAACTCGGCTGTCCGTCCATCTGTCTGTCTATCTGTTCGTCTATCACCAGGCTGTATCTCATGAACCGTGATAGTTGACAGTTGAAATTTTCACAGGCGATGTATTTCTGTTGCCGCTATAACATCAAATAAACAAAACAGAATCAAATAAATATTTAAGGGGGCTTCCATACATAGCATAGCATAGCATAATCAGCCTTTTAATGTTCCCACTGTTGGGACTCAGGCCTCCTCTCTCTAGGAGAGGGAATGGGCCGTAATCCACCACGCAGGCCCAGTGCGGATTGGTGAATGTCACATGTCTTCGAATTTATGGGTCTAGGATATGCCGGTTTCCTCACGATGTTTTCCTTCACCGTTTTGAGAGCAGTGGTGATGAAATAAATTACACAAAGTAATGCGCCTTGCTGGGTTTGAACCTGCGACCTAGAACTCGTAAGTCGGGGCCGTTACCATTCGGCCACCACTGCTCTCATACAACAAACATGATTTTTTTGCCGTTTTTTGCTACGGACTGTACGGAACCCTTCATACGAGAGTCCGACTCGCACTTGGTCGGTTTTTTATTATTGATATTCTCGCGCTTAATCACTATCTCAATGGAAAGCGATGATGTGGTCGACAGACACATAGGTTGTAGCTATCAGGAAACATCTATTGAAAATGTTTTTTATTTAACCTTATAATACAATAAAATAATACTTTAATTTTATCTAAACCGCAGCTACACAACTAGCAATCGTGAACTTTGATGTACCAGTTTGTTTTTGTACAGGTATTGCAAGTCACCGTACACTGTGTAATATTGTTTCCAAACAGCAAATCGATCAAGTGTTCATCGGCGACCAGTTGGGTACACGACCTCGATCGACTGTCAGAATATGAGATTCACTCTCTGATGAAACTCCTAATTTTGTTATGGAGACGCATCTCGAAATATCTAGGTGTCTACGCCATCCACGGGTAGTGTGAAAGTGATGAAACCCGGGGCCCTGGGACGAAGGCAAAGATGGAACAGGAGTGGGTTTTTTGTCAGTAAAAGTCTGACACTATCCCCGACCAAGAGCGTGGGATGTCATAAGATGATTAAACCACCGAAAAAAAAAGCTGTCTACGCCATACCAGGGGCCTTACTGACGTATTAGAATGTCAGTCGTGCGAGTGAGAAAGAGGGATGGAGCTCTATACCCTATATTAGTGTTGCAACAGAACTTTGCTTCCGCTTCTGCAGAAGTTCCGCAAGCTTTTTCACTTCCGTTTCCGTTTTTGGTTCCGCAAACTTTATAACAGAACTCTTAATCTTAACAGAATCTTCTATCTATACGTGAGGACCTGTAATTGGCTTTCTAGTGATTATGGTTTCCTTTTTTGTCTGGTTTTATTAAGCGTGCGGGTTTGGGGCCCGTAGACGACTGGACACGACAAAAAAGGCGTGGAGGGGAGGATTTTTTTGTTCATTCTGCGCATCACCGCGCCTCGTGACGTTTAGCGTAAGCGCGTAAATCTTCTGTTGTTTTTTTTCTTATGCTTGTTATTTGTTTTGTTCTTCTGTTGTCAATACTTATCAGCCCCCCCCCCCCCCCTCCCTCTAGCAATGAGCAATTATTTAGCGGAGCTGGTTTAATATATGAAGAAAACCGGAACAGACTCAAAGGTGTAAAAACGGCCAAATTACTTTTTATTAAATATAGTTTACCTTTGTTTAATTTCGAGTAGGTACTGCTTGTAGTCACACAAACTTAATTTTAAACAAATCTTAAAAAATAAAATTGTATTTTTTCTTCATAATATTAACACTTCCGCTTCCGGTTCCGCTTCCGCTGCGGCTAAGTTTTACTTTTGACATCTGTTTCCGTTTCTGCTTCCGTTATGACACTTCCGTTGCATCACACCCCTATATAGCTCCATCCGAACAGTCCAGCTTAGGTCGTCAAATGAATCGCGTTAAGTGCGCATGGTAGGGCCTCTGAACAACTTGAGTACTTATCTCAATCTGCGACCATTTTTTTTTTCGAGTTTTTTAATTTGTCCAGTAACTTCTCAGGCTCTCGGTGGAGCGAGAGGGAGGGTCAGACTTTTACTGACTAAAACCTACATGTATTCCTTTGCGTTTCTGTGTCACGGTAACTCTCTCGAACAATTCCTACTCGAGATCCAGGGTAGCTCGCGAAATTCAAATCTTCACAAATTTTTTGCCTTTTGCAGGTCAGAGTGTAGTAGACTTTTTTAAGTCTACAAACTCGGTCTTATCAAATTAAGATTATGTCGACTGGTAGAATTTGATATTGATTTCATAATAATTGTTGAATTCAAATTTTACACAATTCAGGAGTTGGTATTCATTTTATTTTTCTGAGTTTTTGATTCATTTTAGTAGAGTGACGCTTCTGCCTCCACCTCTGCTTTCGATTTCAGTTTCGTTTCCGGGTCCGATTCTGTTTTGGATTCCGGTTCCGATTCTGGTTCCGATTCGAATAAATCAAATTTAAAGACTTCGGTTCCAAACTTTCGTTACATCCGATCCCTACTAGGTACAAACTCTTAATTTATACATAGATTTGACACTTCTTCTTTTACGATATAAAATTTAACTCTGATTATTCCATTTTGACAGAAAGACGCGCGACGTCTGCCGGTTCAGCTATAGGTACCTATAGTTCATAATAAAAGAGGACATACCAACCACCAGTTCATTATCTAATAAACATTAGCTTTCTAGACAACGCATTACTTACTCATTTATAATATAAGGTTGTAATAAAAAATATAATTGTACTAAGTTTCGTAGAACAAGTGGGATAGATAATAGGTACGTAACTTTTATCTTAGATCTAAGAACAATGTTGGAGTAAACGTGAAGATTATAGGTAGGATACTTTTAATAGCTCTAAGTAAGCTGGATAAGTCTTAGTCGTACGAATAATAAGAAACACAGATATTCCAATCATCTGTATATATATATAAAAGGAGAAACTGACTGACTGACATATCAACGCACAACCGAAACTACCGGGACTAGGAACGTTAAATTTTGCACAAGGTTTCCTTTTATGACTTAGGCGAGCACTAAGAGAGGATTTTCCAAAATTCTCTCCTTAAAGGAATGAAACAGGAGTCCAAAGTATGTAAGGAAAAACCTACTTTCACGCGGGCGAAGCCGCTGGCAGAAGCTAGTATCTCATAAACTGATAACTTTTACAGCTAAAATGTTAGGTATCTTGGTCCTGGAATGCAAAAGACAACTAAAGGAACACAAGTGAGTTTCCGACCCATGAGAACGCTGTTAGCGCTGCAACAAGTCATTGATAGACATGCATAAAGTCACTCGGAACGACTGTTTGCGCACTAACATCGATGTTGTCGTGAGTCGGAACGCGGGAATGATCAGTTAAGTCACTAGGAACGACGGTTTGCGCGCTAACATCGATGTTGTCGTGAGTCGGAACGCGGGGATGATCAGTAAAGTCACTCGAAACGACTGTTTGCGCGCTAACATCGATGTTGTCGTGAGTCGGAACGCGAAGATGATCAGTAAAGTCACTCAGGACGACAGTTTGCGCGTTAACATCGATGTTGTCGTGAGTGGGAACGCGGAGATGATCATTAAAAGTCTGACACTCCTTCTCGCTACACACAGAGAGGGATGATTTCCCACCGAAAACCATAATAAATTACTTAAATTTATAAATTGAGCACCACACAGTTTAGCAGCTGTTAATGATGTCTTAGTTAATAAATATAAAGAAAAATACGACCACGATGCAACAGATTAAAATAATAAAGACGATGAAATACAGTATTCAGAACAGAATATTAATTTTTCCTTTCTGTAAGTATACCTGCTATTGGAAAACAACAACTAGATACAATATATTTGCGTCCATAGTATACTTATTTTTTCTTAAAATAAACATTTCATTGGTGTATCATCCACTAGGTGCTACTAAAACTAAGGGCCAACTGCATAAACTACATAAAAATTAAGCTTCAAGCCACTTCGTAAGGCAACTTTAACATCAACCGCTGATGTTAAAACTTTAAAGGCATCACGTTTGCTGTGCTGACCATAACTGCCACAAGATTTATCTCTGCGCTGTCATTTGATTTATTAATATATCTCCATTTAATATCATCATCAACACGAACGCAATCACAGGTAAAAGTGGTTTCACAATAAGATATTAAAACTTAATAAACCGAGGCACCATTACCGTCAATACAACCTTTTACAATACATATAATAAATGAATTGAGTAATATCGTTGCAATTCGATCGATTGCATTATTCAATATGTTGTGGAGTATATGTTAAAGTTAAACGGTAATAATATTGATGCCGTATTGATGTTTTTAATGCCACAAGACCGTTTCGGACCTAACTTCAATAGGTAATTATCATCATTATCATTTCAACCGAAATACGGCCACTGCTTGTTTTGGGACTCCCGCATCTATTACATTCCCACTACTTCGACCAGGGGCCCAAATCTGCTATTTTTATAAATTCGTCATTCCAACACGATCCCATTGTCATTTTGCTAAAAGTTCGTAATCTGCTAATGGTCGATCATTGATCGGTCAATGGTCTTGTGGTAGAATGACAATATCGAGCTGTCTCGTAACAAATTAAAAGCAATGACGTTCTAATGGTAGGTCACTGATCAAAGGAACTCGTTCGTCAAAATTTTAGTAGATACGTCAAATATTCATTTGTCATTATGCTCAAAATTACCATTCTATGCCATTTCTTTTAATGAGGTGTCAGTGGTGGACCATTGGAAAGTCATAATCACGTCATTATATTAGTAGTTTACCAAACTTGTCAAAATCAACAATTATGAAATCAATGATAGACCATTCTGACACTATTGTATTAGCAGACTTGAGGCCCAGGTACATCTTGTGGAAGGCTTTTCAACGATGCATATACCGGTACGTAGTCGAAATACTAGAATCTTTCGGCCCCATCGACCACCTGTTTTGCGAGCAATATTTGCCCATTGCCCCTGATGTTTGATGAGTCTGCGGGATACGTCGGTAATCTTCGTACTTCAAAAATGGAACTGGCGATTACAAGAGTTGAGCCTCTCGTCAGAGTGACACTCTACCAGCTATTACGATTGTTGAAAAGTCCAAATATTGCGACTGACATGATAACATTTCAACAATTGCTATGTCCGATAAATATATAACACCACTTTGTCTAGGTTCCATCGGACAGGAACATTCAACACTGGTTTAACTCGTGGGTTTTGGCTTTAATTTAGTCACTTCTAAACTCAAAATTGACTATTTGAATCCATCACGTAGCTCTTGAATTGCTAAGGAATAAGATGACAGGTTTGTGATAACTTTGCAGGGGTTATTGGGCCGAGGGATTTTTTGTAATAGTTACCGCTATTCCGGAACGCTAAGGGCGATTGAAGGAACACTGGTGCTTTAAACAGTAAAAGTCTGACGCTCCCTCTCGCTACGGCCATCCCACGGGTTATTTGATGAATTTCCGCCAGAAAACAACAACTATTTTTATGTTCTTTGCAAGTGATATCTCGGGGAAAAAAAAAGTAATTTACAAACGTCAAGTCAAGGTATCGAAGAAAAGAAAAAAGAAAGAAAAGAAAACGTTAAACGGTTTATCTAATGTATCAGATGCGAATATACTACGACCTACGATATAACGTCTGTGCATTCAGACAATCTTAATATCCGTATCAGAAACCATTCACGGTCGAATTTTGAATATCGACAGAAACATTAAAAACACGCAAGCTAATCTACGTTCTCAAAATCTTTACGAACTGGTTACAATATTCAAAGTTTTCGATAGATTAGATGAACAAAGTACTAAGTAAGCAATTAAGAGTCTAGAATTACCTACTTAATGCTAAATATAGTTTGTAAAGCAAAGCTTAATATGGCCAAAGCAATGCGTGAAAGGAGACGGACTGGCTGCAATCCTTCGGATTAAGTAGGTAATGTCAACTTAAATGAAGACGTACATTTAATAAATGTACATGAAAATTAATGAAAATGGAAAGGTTAACGAAGTAATAACTTTAAAGACGCCGCTGGATAATAAAGAAATAAATAGTTTTGTAAGTGTGTATAATCATAGATAAGATCAAGTGGCCAAGTTTGGCCACTTGATCCTAATTGTAACTTAATTATACCAAATCGTTTCTAAATATTGTACAAAATCTAGAAATACATCAGGAATTTATTCACTTACTTACTCTAATTAAGAATGGAGGCAGTTTATATATATAGGTATATGCAAGTCCTGAATTTCCTTGAACAAAATCCTCAAGCCCGTGCATATAGCGTGGGCTACACGATAAATCAAGAGATCAAGGATAGACATAGATTGTAATGGACGAACCAAAACTAACGAAGCAATATTTCCAAAGCGACAACACATCAATTAAAGCATTCAATCGATCTAGCAGCAACCAATCTTCATCTACTAATTAATGTCCGACCAAAGCTCGATTTCTAGCCAGAACCAAAGCCCAAATCGACGAAAGCGTTCCGAAGTCATGATGATCACCCATCCATGAACCAAACCCGGCAAGAATTGCTTAACCTTCAAAGTCAACCCATGCGACGGTTATTACTCAGCCTTCCCAGCTCGGGAAGGGTCCTCATGGTCTAATGACCCTAAAAAACTATGTTCAAAATTATCAATAAGTTGACTGCATAGAAAACACTTAAAGAGATGATTAAAATTTCCTTGCAAATTGCCTAAAATAATAAAATTTTCAAAATTGCGTCTATTTCGATAAATTTTAGCGCCTGCTGGAAACCTTCGATTTCAGATTACTTCGGCCCATCTTATCCAAAGTCGAAGGTAGCCGAAGTAGAAGCATCAGTCGGACACTATTATATTAACCCAATTGTTCTAGAATTCTTCACTCAAAATCACTTAGTCCGTTACGTCTATCAGAGCACCAGTGCAGAAATCCATATCAGATCTTGTAATGCACCAATTACCTTATGAGTACATTGCAAGGTTTTTCGTAATTCTGTCCAGGTAGAGCGGAATTTTTGTTACGAATAAAATAACTATAAAATTATTGTTTTTGATTGGAGTTTTTCGGTCGGCTTTATAGAGCGCCAAGTGTGTTGAAGTGCTCATAATTTTGTTAACGATAATTAAATTTGCCAACAAAATATTATATTCAATAATACTGTTGTTAGGTTACCTGTATACCAAGTTACTTCTTTATCAACTTGATTTATCTGGGTTTTCCATAATGAGTATTCAAAATCAGCCCCGAAGGATCTCTACACGTCAAATATTGTACATTCCAAAGGAACCATTGATCCCAAAATAAAAATATTGAAATGATTTCAGGCTTCTTGATGTTGTAACAATTTTGTTGCAAGACTTAGTCACCACTAAGATATGTATGTACGTGATTGTAACTGGATACACAACTAAAAGATACTTTGCAAATCGTCAATTAGATTTCTAAGCTCGATTGTGAAACTATGCCTAGACTACTCACAGC
This sequence comes from Mythimna impura, assembly GCA_905147345.3. Lineage (NCBI taxonomy): Eukaryota > Metazoa > Arthropoda > Insecta > Lepidoptera > Noctuidae > Mythimna > Mythimna impura. The sequence continues at coordinate 12,309,396 of LR990363.1, forward strand.
AATAAACTATTGCAGACACAGAGTCTCTTATTAAATGGGTAAGCTTAGCCAGATACGTGGGTGTATGTTATAATCAATATATTAGGTTCACAATAAACTGCAAGTCGTAATTTAGTACGTTAACAATCTAATCTTAAAACATCTCGGAGAGGTAGTATTAAGTTTTAATTTAGAACTTAAATGACTAATCTTATAAGAACTTGGAGAGATAACGACTTCATGCCTTTTCTATTAGGTACCTAGTTCTTCGAAATTATGTCACTTGATTTTTATATTCTCTCAGTATTTTCTTGGAAATCTATAGTGGATAAGAAAATTGAAATGCTAGACACTGTTTCTAAGTAGTAAATGTAGAACTTCTACCACCCTAAAGACCCTCGAGTCGTTCAGTTTAACAAAATCTAGATATGTTCTGTCCAATATTATAATGATTACGACATGGCATATTTACTGACCTTCATCAATTTCTAGTATATTTACTTCCCAATTACATATGTCATTGCGTTTATATCTATCGGTTTCGAAATCATTGAAATTACTTTGCTGAAAACTTTCATTCAATTTTCTATATTGCAGATTGTTATATTTGGAAATATATTTACTAGAAACAATTGGATTTGAACCAATTTCTTTGAATGAGCATTGTTCTAGTTCTAATTTGATTCGTTATTATCGTTTCAAGAAGTAGGTACTTAATGATGTTATTATTTCTCTGTTTGTTTCGTAAAAGTGAAACCTGTGTGTGTTTATAGTGTGTTGTCCGTTCTCTCTCAATTCAGAGATTAAATATATATAACGTGGAGCTGGTGAATAAAAATAAATGTAAACATTCCACACATTTTTATTAAATCAGCCTCAACTCAAAGTACATGTACTTTGTCAAGTTACATTATAACAAAGCATATAAAAGCTAAACAAGTAATAACAGATAATTATCTACAACTGAACCGCGCATCAATTGAAATGCTATGCGGTCACCCTAATATTTGTCACCTGCAAAACTACTATATATATTTTTTTCATTTTTAAGATTTTTTGGTCAGTTCTCGTTCAAAATGGTAACAATAAAAAAATCGATGTGACTCGACTGTTTAAGTTAGAGCAAAATTCGTAAATTCGTTCAGCAACTCATCGCGTCGCGGCTACCGTCGCATCATCAGATCAACACTGTGAGCGAACAGCACCAACATTCATAAAATTTAGCAAAAAAAAAATACATACACTAAAAATACTAATTGATCACATTTCTGAACTTAACCTACAAGGTACAAAGTGAGACCTAGCCTAACGTCACTCAATGCCAACCGTGTTGCTGTTGTGGCTGGTGTTCATGGTGCTCGTAGTGTTCTTCTTCCTTCTTGATGTAGAAAGGAACATGAACCTTCACGGGGTAAGGCACCTCTTTTACCAATGGGAAGTGCACGTCCTTGTAGACGGGGTAGGGCTTGTCAATGGGAACCTTCACTTCATAAGGTACCTTCTTCTCAACGGTGTAGGGGATCTTTTTGTACACGTCATAAGGCTTGGGCACTGGGACCTTGATATGCACTGGGTAGGGTTTCTCAACTTCGACCTTGTAGGGCCTGTCAACGGGAACCTTGACTTCGTAGGGCACGGGCTTGTGAACAGTAACTGGGTAAGGTTTCTCGACTGGGACTGGGTAAGGTTTGGGCACATAGACGTTGTAGGGCTTGTCAACGGGAACTTTCACTTCATAGGGCACCTTTTTGACGACTTCGTACGGCTGAGGCACTTTGACTTCGTATTTCACAGGGACGGGGTACTTCTTCTCAACGGTATAGGGCTGGGGTACGTGAACCTTAACTTCATAAGGTACCTTCTTTTCAACGGTATAAGGAGTGGGTACTTTAACTTTCACTTCATAAGGCTTGTCGACGGGAACCTTGACTTCATAAGGTACCTTCTTCTCCACAGTGTAGGGTTCAGGGACATACACGGGGTATTTGACGTACTCCTTGACGGTGACAGGGACCTTCTTTTCAACGGTGTAGGGCTGGGGGACGTGGACTTTGACTTCATAAGGTACTTTCTTTTCAACGGTGTAGGGGACGTGTTTCTCCACGGTGTATGGGACGGGGACCTTCTTGATGACTTCGATGGTTTTGACGTGTTCGTGATGCTGGTGCTGGTGACCGTGTTCCTCGATGGGTTTCCATCCGCCGCTTGAACCTCCGAAATCACCGCCGCCGTGTCCGTAGCTATCGCCGCCACCGTGGCCAAAGCTCTCTCCGCCTCCGTGTCCGTAGCTTTCACCACCACTGTGTCCGAAGCTTATGCCTTCTCCGCCACCGTGTCCGAAACTTTGTCCAAAACTGTGTCCTCCATAGCCACCTCCATCGCCACCGCCGCCGCCGCCTCCGTAATGTCCGATGTCATAGATGCCTCTCTTCTCCTGTTTCTTGTCTTCGGATGCTGCCGCCTGTTTCGGTGCGCCTTTCTCCTCGCTGGCAAAGGCCACCACGGCCAGCGATACGACCAATACAACCTGCAAGACAAAGAAAAATCATAAAGTAATTTGTAAAACAAGAAAGCGGGTTATTTATATTGAGTTCAGAGTTTGTGTGCCAAAAGTGATTATGCAGCAGAATTTACATACGGCTGATTCTTACTTTAAATACTACGTAACAATAAAGAATGACATGAAACTTCTTTGACCATTAAATAACAATATTACAAGCAAATTGAAATCCTAAGCTGCAACCCTCGAATACGCAACAAAGTAAAAGTTGCATCGAACCAGTTAAACCCATGTCGAGACAGAATACAAAATTCACACTTTCTCTCAATGTTTTATCGTATAATCTCGATTCTCGCCTCCCAACAGCATTGTTAGACCAAGTTAATAAAAAGTTTAATAGTTGGTTTCACTTCCTTAGCTATCTGTCTTCATATCAATTAGGCATGAATTGTTTCATCACTAATAATATAAATCATGCTAATTAAGAACGCGGTCAATGAATTTTATAGATGTTACCGATGCAAGAGCGAAACAGTTTTGATTTATCACTCGGAAACAACAAAACGTATTTCCTACGATACCGGTCTGAAACCATTCTAAGACTAAATGCAATTTCTAAATGGTTCATAGGAAAATTAGCTAACAAACCACTCTAGACAGCAATTATTCCTATTGCGTATTTAAGTCAGAGACCAATTTAGTTTCCAAGCGTTTATATGGACGTTTTAATTACTGGTATTTAAACACTTTAGTTAAACTTTCTACAGGTTTATAATTATGTATATTTATTATCAGAGACATGGTTATTGCATCGCTCTGTAAACGTAAGAAACTGTAGCGAGTTGCGCAATGCTCAACAATTAGGAGATATTATCAGTAAAACTGTAGGTCAATTGTCTTTTGTTTGTCTGGCATTATCTATATCTCTGAAATTAATTTCATAACTTTTGTTATAATAGGATTAGTAAGATTCGGTTTCATGTTCTTTAATAATAATTTTAAATTCGTTAATGATTCATTATGTTGCGTTGAACATTTAGATCGTAAGATAGAATTATGTAGGCTCATTGAAGAGAAAAACGATTGAAAAAAACAAATCAGTCCTTCTGACGCAGTTGAATAAAAAGGCAGTTGAACAAAAATATAACGCACTTAAGCAAGATAAAAACAATACAAAATGAACAACAGCAAAACTTTCATAGGACCTTCAAAATTAAACTGGTTTAGAATGTTTTTGTTTCACACATTCTGACCTAGATACTCAAGGCATTAACGGACCATACAATTTAAGTCGTAATCAGAAGCTACGGAACTGACCTAACTCAACAAAGATGACGAACGCGACAAGAATAGGAAGGATTGATAAAATATTATTGTTTACACTGCTTTATGACGTCCATAAAAGAGGACTTAGAAAATGAACATAAAAGAAAACTTGCAAACATATTTTATGACTTCATCACTATTTACATAAGTAAACCCATTTAGATGCATTTTAAACAAACCAATTACCATAATAGAGATGGACAGTAACATATTATGAAACGAAAAGCGAATGAGCCGTGAATACATTATTAGTAGGCTGTTTTAACATTACGTAGTCGAAATGCATGTTTAAATTGCTATAACGTTGAGAGCAGGAAACGATTATGTTGTTATGAATGATCGAAAGCTGGCAGGTAGCGCCACTTGTCATACGAGTGAATTACTGGCGCAACGAAAGATTATAGAGTATTTACGGTTAATGCTGCTTACTCAATTTCCTCTATTTACAGATTTAATTATAAGTGAGCGAGAGTTTCTATACTAAAAATTGTTTTTATTAAACCATCGATAAGTGCCTCGTCTTCTTGCTCTTTTATCTAAGGTCTTATTTATATTCTCACACATACACATCTTTTTTCCCAAACCACAGAAATACTCATCCTACCAAATATCTATCCTCATTTTATACCGCATCTACATTTTCTAATAAATCTCCATCCCCAGTACCTACTAATTAATTTACTTACACAACATTATGATTGTCTAACGAGCATTTAACCCAGTTAACCCGCTATTACAGCAACAATGTATCATCAAGGTAAATACGTTCTTGTTGTGCACCGTTCTATATTAATTACAACACACACCTCCAGTGAAAGTTGTATGGGGGATTTACACGTGATGTGCTACTACTATGAGTTATAGTTTTGTTAGCCAGAAACAAAGTTTTTGTAAGCTTTTGGTTTTTGCTATGATATTAAAATTTGGTTGTAGTCTTTTGTCAAGTCTAAGAAAAAAATATTGGTTTCATTAAAATAATTGGTTGTCTTTAGGTCTGAGATCAGTTGATTGAAAAACTACTCAAATTATTACTTTAGCAGAATAATAAGGTTAGTTAGTGAGGCTATGTTTCGGAAGTAATAATTTATTTCTTCAGTCACACTTGCCAAGCAAGTTATATCATTAACTACTCATTACTCCTTAGTAATGCTTAGTTTATGCACTAGTTAGATAAATAAAGTTGTTACAGCCTCAAGTAAATAAATAATTAACTAACACTTTCGCTCGAATTACTTCCTGAAACTTTCCGAGTGAAATCGTACCGAGAACCACTAGTACTGTATCCGTAGCTCATACGGATCGGATATCCAGTGTCAATGCTCTTGCCAAACCAGTTTGTGTGATCAGAATTTTACGCTTGAGATTTACCGCGAAACAGTAAAAACAGCTCCGGTGTATGATCATCCATACAAATTATATGTGGCTATGTAAACAAGACACGATTGTAAAATTTTGCGAACCCATTTGAAAGTAGAAAATCTGAAATTGTGTCTAAATTATTCCGTGTCTAAATCGTTTCTCGAATAATTTTGTTATAAGAAATCTTCAACTTGTTTAGATTTTACTACTTTTGATTTCGCATAAATCTTTATCTTGCTTATCTACGGAGTAATTAAGTTTCACTAGTTAAAAAATCAACAACATTTAATTTTAGTCATATTTATTTTTAATTCAAAATCAAATTGAGTCATTGATCAAAATTACTATCCGCGATACACGATACTATAAAATTCCAATGATATAACGATTATTTACTCGAATGAATCCACATTAATTATGGCATCCAATTTAGTCGATTATCGTTACGTTCTTAATTAAACTGAGTGATTATGAATCGGATGTATCCGCATGTGTCATAATGAGCGGTCGCGGTGCGTGACTCTTGCGTCATTTAGTCGATTATCTGTGTTATGCACTACTGTCACCGACGCATCTCATTGCATTAATTTCAGCTCTAGTGCTCAATAGTGCCATGGACCGTTGACCTGAAGAGATAGGCAATGCGGAAAGCTGGCTATTGGGTTTCATGGTGTAACTAGAGGCGTTGTGGGTTTGTTTTGACCGAGCTGAATTCAGAATAGTTAATTATGGTGTTTAGTGGTCTCTACTTAAATCTTCAATTATCGTGTTTTCTAGGATAAATGAGATTCGACTTGAGTTTTTCTACCTTCTTTAAATACAGCTTTTATTAAGGTTTTTTGAATATTGAGCTGATATAATTTTTCATGTTCAGTATTAATGATAACTGACAGTATTTTCTGATGTCTTTGAAAGTTTCTTCGGCTTGAATCACGATTTGTTCATTTAAAAGCATATTTAGTTTTATTATTTACTCTTCTCGAAACTTACGCAACTATCTCAAACTTATTGTAAGTATAATTTCGTGACTTATCAAAGTAATTTGTTTTTTAATGTTAATCTTTTGAAAGCAAGTCTAAAAATATCTATTTGCTGTATCTTCAGACAAATGAGGTGTTGTTAATGAGGAGTTATTAATTACATCAACTCATTCTATGACTGTACAAATATAGCTTCAAAAATTTAAACATTTTGACTTTTGATCTTTTAATTAATTTATTACACTCGTGATCAGAGCTTTCATTATTCGTAATCAAATTATATACTCCGCCATTTTAAAAATGTAGAAGCAGCAGTAAAATATATGATTTATGGATTTTACTGTTTTTAATTTAACTGCTTTTTTTTCATTCATCAAACATTTGGTATATGGTTTTGAAAGAAAGTAGCAGAAGATATATGTTTTGTAGTAAGTGCTCCCTCTAACTAGATAGCTAACTCTCTGACTAACTGGCTGGGTAATATTTTCTTATTGCTAAACTTGACAAGACATTTTAGAGTATTTTAAAGAACTTTTTGTATCTCAATTATTTTTGCAGAAAGAATGTGAAATGCAATTTGCAACCTCACGAAACCGAATCTTTTTCAAATACTGTACTCGATCTAACACGGAAAACTATGAGTCTCGGCGACGTTCTACTTTCAAAATAAATTATTTAGAAAATTATAATATTACTACAATTTGCATTTTGCGATAGAACTGCACCGAGAAACACGACAGCACTTATATGGATGAGGAGATCTATACTAGAAAGTGCGTATTTTGTGAGTTTGTGTTTATGTGGAGGGTAATCTCTGGAACCGCATCTCTCATTATCTCACTACTGTATCACCAGAGCGTTGTTTCATAATAATTGACTAGAAGTAATAGTTGGTTTTGTCATGCGCCTCACTAAAGTCTTCAGCGACGCATTATTGGGTGGTTTGGTTTCAAAAAATATGACTGTATTATTTTTCTAATATTTCAACGTCTTTATAACAAAGACCTCTTGACGGTTTTTATCTATAGTTCAGCCAGCGGTTTCACCCGCGTGAAAGTCGAAATTAATCCCAAAGGACACAGGAACTAAATGTGTTATTCTAGGGTACGGCCTACCCGTGTGCCAAATTTCATCCAACACCGATTTTAGAGGTTTGATCTTCTTCTTTCATGTCAAATTGACTCAAATTTTGTCCGACCAATCTTTACCCACCTGGATAGTTCTTTCGTTGGCCACGATACAAGACGTTTGATCAAAAGGTGTAAAAGAAATACATATATATAAAGTTTCGTCTTTATAAATTAGTGTTATCTCTTGCCAGATTCCCTGTCCCCAGAATTTTGCAAAACAACTTGACATAATGCCTAGGGATGTGACAAACTTTATAGAACTTTTTATCGCTTCAAGTTAAAACCAAGGAATAGTCAGTTCCTGAGTTCCGCACTCAAGTTATAATGATTATGCATGTAAGTAAGTAATTTGTATCTAGAGACCGTATCTCGAAGCGTACAATTTTCGATACTTTCTAGTTTTAACAGCAAAGTGAAATGAAAATTATAGCGGAGCCGGTTCTTCGAGGAAGAAAACTGTTATATGATACTCAAGTATATAGTGTGGTATTATTATGTTCTTTTCCGTAATAATAGTAGTTGAGGAAGCGCAGTGAACTTCGTATTAATTCTTTTTTCTTATCTCTTGTTGGGGACGGATTTTTTCTATGTTGTGAGAATGTTTGTTTTTGTTTTGTTTGTTTATGAGAAGCATTTCTTTTGCATTTTAGGTAGATTTGATTTAGGTTCTGCTAAGTTTATGTTTTATTCCAAATCTAAATAAAAAAATATATTTCAGTACCTTTTCTTATAGTTTTAATTTAATTTATAAGACTTTATTTGAAATTGGCTAAAAAAACAATGGAAATAATCCCATGAGACATCGAGATTTTTTTTTCTTCGGTAAAATATACAAGTTTTCTATACTAATTGTTAGTTAGCTTAGAGATAACTTTTTATATAAATTACCATGCATTGTTATTGTGCGCGGTTTTCTAACCGTTAATCAGGAGGTAACCGCTGTAACCACCAAGTTATTGTTAAAAAGTGGTGAGAACCGCAAGCTTTTATAGGCGTTTACATTTTTTTTTGCTGACAAAATTAGTCTGCTATCAATTTTTGAACTAAAAATGTGATCTGTCGTGACTTGTATGCAAAGTTAACAAATAAAACATATTTAATTATGGAACGACTAAACATAAAAGTAAAAAAAATACAACTTGTTTAGTCGATTAGCACCCCAATGTGTTATTACGCAAACAAAACCAAAAAAAAACGCTGTAATAAAAAAAAAACTCAAAAAACCGCACTTTCTATTTTCAAATTTGAATTCTAAAATATTTTTTTTTCACTTTTGGCACACACACTTGCACTGCACTATTTGTATCAACTCACCAATAACTTCATGTTGCCGTGTGTCTTCGTTCGTTCGCCGAAGACTGGTTGTGTGGTGCGGACATGTTACCATCTTGTTATATAGCGTCCCTCCCACTTTTGGAACGGCTAAGATACGGCCGAAGAAGGGTGAACGCTTGGACCCGATAATGACATGTATTAATTATAACTTGCACTTATTATCTTGCATTCAGACTCAAACTAGAGCACCCTTGATGCTCTATAAAAACATAATCGAGATCATAGACAATTGATTCTGATTAGTCGATTATTTGCTCTTAAATGTTTTATTTAACATTGAACTGAATGTCTAAACTGGTTTGTGGTAATTAAAGAAAGATCTACATTAACATTTGCATATTACAAAGATAAATTATTTGTAGTGTACCTACTTTTATATGAATATGATATAACATCATCACATAGCTTTCAGAAGAGATATTGGTAAACGCTGAAAATATCAGTTTTAGTCGATTCAAAATGTTGCTCGTCCAAGGCTATTCAAAAGTGTGCCGTGCAAGTGCACACTAGCCTTCTGGGACCAGTCGTTTGATCTGTCAGGCTCCCATAAATAACATCTTCGGTACAGCAATAATAGAATTAATGTAACCGTAATTTGAAGCTAAGGTTTCGCCAGTTATTTCAACAGTTATATTATATTGTTGAATTCTTCAACAAATTCTTTAGCTACTAACCTACATTCGACTATAGTAGTATTACGATAGGATGCATTTTGTAATGAGTAATGTAAAAGGTAATATCACTGTCAAATACCAATCTAAAAATAATACCTACGAATTATGTTCCTGCCTAATTCGTCGATCACTTCATTACTTAACATAAAGTGACATATTAATCAAAAACTCTGTAGAGTTAAGTAATACTTTGGCAATGGGTTACCTCTGCAAAAGGACCATTAGCTTACAATTCCGTAAGTCTCACACATACATCTGTAAACATAGCCAAACCACCCTGATTACAATACAATCTGAAGCAGAAAGCGAATGCAACCAAATAGAACTAGTATGACTTAGGAGATGCCTTAATCCAACTGTTGACTGCGATAAGTAAACTTGATAAAACTGCTGGTTAAAGACGAAAACGATTCCTTGGAACACCATCATAAGGAGGTCACTACGCTACTGCATTCCATGAAACTATTCATAAGTTTCGTGATTCCTTCCTAAAGGATTGGTCATAAGTAACTATGGACAGAGGAGAGTGAAAGAATAGAAAGGATACATTTGCCCTGCAGTGGGCCACAGCAGGTTCATAATAATAAAATAATAATTCATGACGATTCAGAAAATCACGTGACTTCTATTCTTTTCGAAAACCTAGAGGAACCTCTACTAAATTCTTACATAGAGCTAGAAGCATCCTACAGTAATCAGCATAAGTTTAATTTGATAGTAAACACAAATAGTGCAACCATTAAATTAAATGAATTCGTTAACTGCTTTTTAAGTTGCACGGTTAGAGTAATGACCCGCGATTAGTATTTGCGAGAATTTAAATTGTGCATTAAAACTGTTTACTTTGTGGCTACTGAATGCAAGATGGATAAATTTATGACCGGAGTACTGACGCTGATGAAATTTTTTTTTATTATTGAAGAGCTTGCCCACTATCTCACCCGATGGTAAGCGACGATGGAGCATTGCCTAGACGTGACATATTCACTCTTGACTTAAAGACTCCTAGATTGTAGCTATCAGGAAACACAGACTCCGGCAGGGAATTCCACTCCTTAGCTGATGGCATAATGAATGAGTTCCCAAAACGTTTTGTGCGTATTTTAAATGCAATCTAAAGAATGTTTCAATGGTTTATGTGGATGATAGAACTCGGAAAGAAGTGTCTGAGAGTGAGTGACTGAGATTACAGTTTAAGGTGTATGGCAGAGAATAACCTACTGTGACGGACCTTAATAAAATGGTCAACGATAATGACAATGAAAGACGATAAAAGAATCCTCCCGATCGAACTTCTATCACGGTGGCCAATTTCAATGGAAATTAGCCAAGTAGGCAGGAGATATTAAAGTGTACCTATAAGCGTATGCGCAAAGAAGGACACTCTCTATTATTTTAGTCTCATATCCGATGATTCTCGAGGCATAGTATGATTACCACTAACTACGAAATCGACCGCGACTATAAGACCAACGAAGCAGTTGATAAAAAATGATGACGTGACTGGAAAGGAGGAGACTTCTGAGATAATGACAAGTGTTAGAGAAGTGTGGAAAAAGGAGTAACATTGCTCCGACCCCAAAATTAGAGCAGAGGAATAATTTTCTTCTTCTTTTCGAAACCATAGTTATCTTTTTTTTGGCTCAGTAGGAGGCCACATTTATAACAGCATCCGTAGCGTTGATCCTTGATGGTGCGGGTACTACAGCGAGTAGGTCACGCTATAGACCGCACTAACATTATTGGTGTCAGATAGATATTTAAAAAGATATTTGCCCAAGCTTTATTTGCAGCAACCAGTTGAATACTTTCCGTATTTCAAGAAGTCGGGTGATGATGAGTGTTGTTCCTTATACCACTTACTTTAGGTTGTTGGTCTTTATGCAGTAGACAAAACTCTTGACGACTGTAACTTTTGTCATATCAGTTAATCCACCAGCTTATAGTTATGCTTTTAGCATTCATTGTTATGCTTTCTATGTCCCAAAAAAAAATAATATTTCGTCTATGGCACTGGTGGTATCTATACCCCACAACATAGTTAAGTATTTTTTAAATGTAACTATTCGTGTAAATAAATAAATCGACTCCCAACCCCACATAGTCAGATATTCAGATGTACAATAAGCAAGTGATTTGCATCATGTCTACATTTTATGTAATCAATTAGCAACGGTTAAAATAAACTATAAGATCCCGATTTTATATTTTTAATAAGATAAGTTTGTTAATAATGCAACAAAGCGCATTTTACACCATATAACTGTATCTCTTCTATTCAATCTAGGCTTTGATGTCTGTTACGTTCCCTGCCTTTAGAATTAGGTTACTCACGCAGTAATTGTCAATGGCAGGGTAAACTATCACTAGGGCTACGTTGCCGGATTGTTCGAAAGAGTCACCACGGCATGTTTTAGTCAGTAAAAGTCTGACACGCCTCCTCGTTCCAAACAGAGCTTATAGAGGACTGCCTTTCTGATTTCTGCAACCCCATAAGTGATGTCAACTCATGTGAGTGTTGTTGAGTTGCCATCAGTTTTGTAACTGACGATAATAATAATAAAGCCGAAATTTATACAGATTTTCAATTGAACTCTGAATTTGTAGTGATATAAAAAACTTTTTACAAAAAAAATACAACCGACTTCAAAGTAAAAAAAACACTGAAAAGTGCAAAATAACTTTAATTTCGGAAGTCGGTGTTTCTATAATAGTTTTGTCTCTTCGTTATTTAACACCGACTTCCGAAATTAAAGTTATTTTGCACTTTTCAGTGTTTTTTTTACTTTGAAGTCGGTTGTATTTTTTTTGTAAAAAGTTTTTTATTTTACACTTTTGAGTGCATCTCATGACAATTCTAATAATCCCAAACACGGTTAGATTACATTAATTTATTACAGAGTTCCGGTGCCTAACTTCAGGCTTCATCATCAGATCAGCCCCCCTAGCCAAGTTGCAAACGATAAACGTGAACGCTTAGTAATCTCCAATAGATTTTCAACTTTATACCTAAGAGCATAAAGTTGAAAATCTATTAAAGACTACTGAGCGTTAGCGACCGGAACGAACGAAAACACTATGTAATCTTCAATAGATTTTCAACTATATATCCAATAACATAAAGTTCCCCTGCGGCAGTGCCCTCACGCGGGGCTCGGGAGGAGACTGTAATGGACTGTTAAATACGGCTCCATTACGTCTCCTCCAGGCGAACATCAACCACTGCGCCCCCGCTCAGGATCTGTTGCTCCAGAGCATGGCGCAGTGGTCGATCAACATCGCCGTGGTCTCCGAGCCGTACTATGTCCTGCCCAGGGGAGACTGGGTTCAGGATCTGAACGGCTCGGTGACCTTAATTTCGTCGGCCGCCGCCGGTACTCCGTCCCTCGAGGCCGTCACGAGGGGGCGGGGTTGCGTGGCAGCACGGTTCGGGGACATTGCAGTGGTAGGCGTCTACCTGTCCCCGAACAGAACTCTCGCCGATCTCCACATCTCCCTTATGGAGCTGAATGCCGTCGTCGCTGGATTTGGTTCCCTCCCCGTGGTCGTTTGCGGGGACTTCAATGCCAAGAACTTGGCTTGTGGTTCCCGGTTCACGAACCAGCGGGGTCGGATGGTGGAGGACTGGGCTCTGGAGACAGGCCTGGTCGTCCTAAACCGGGGTTCTGTCCCCACGTGTGTGCGGATGCAGGGCGAGTCAGTGGTGGACATATCGTTCGCCAGCCCTGCTCTGTCACCACGTGTTGTCGACTGGCGCGTCATGGAGGGGGTGGAGACGTACTCAGACCACCAGTACATTCGGTTTGACGTCTCCACCCAGACCTCGATCGCGCCGGTCCAACAGACCCCGTGTGGTCCGCGTTGGGCGCTGAAGCAGCTGGACCGGGAGATCCTCCTGGAAGCCGCGATGGTACAGGCCTGGGTGCAAGCACCGGACAGGCCTGTTGACATCGACGTCGAGGCAGAGTGGTTCCGGGAGGCCATGTCGCAAATCTGCGACGCGGCAATGCCCCGAGTCCGGCCAGGACGTGCCCGGCGCCAGGTGTACTGGTGGTCGCCAGAGATTGCGGCACTGCGCAATGCGTGCAATGCTGCGCGGCGCCGGTACGCCAGACACTGCAGTCGCCGCATCCGCCCACCGGATGCGGAGGCCAGAAAGGCGGAGCTGTATGAGGGATACAGAGAAGCAAAGCGCACCCTCCGAGCGGAAATAAAGCGGGCCAAGTTGGAGGCCCGCAACGTGTGGCTGGGGACTCTGAACGGAGACCCGTGGGGACGCCCCTACAAGGTGGTGCGGGAAAAACTCCGCCCCTGGGCTCCCCCACTCACGCAGAGTCTCCGGCCCCAGATTGTGGAGGGTGTGGTGAGCAATCTGTTTCCTGCGCGAGGGGAACACTCCCCCCCGCTCATGGCTCCGCCACCAGCGGTGTCTAACGCGGATCACGATGGCGACGACGACGGCAATGCTCCAGAGGTGACCGAGGTAGAGATGAGTGTGGCGGTACGAAGGCTGAGTGCCAAGAATACCGCCCCAGGACCCGACGGCTTGCCTGGTAAAGCCTGGGTCCTGGCCATGGAGGCTCTCGGGTCTCGATTAAGAGGGCTCTTCAGCGCATGCATGGAGAGGGGCCAGTTCCCACTTCGCTGGAAGACGGGGAAACTGGTCCTTATCGCGAAGCCAGGGCGCCCTGCGGACTCTCCGTCCGCGTACCGGCCCATTGTGCTGCTCGACGAGGTGGGCAAGCTCTTTGAAAGAGTAATTGCAGACCGCCTCGTCGCGCACCTAACACGGGTGGGGCCAGATCTGGCGGACGGCCAGTTCGGCTTTCGCAGGAGGCGCTCTACGGTGGACGCCATCATGCGCGTGCGAGCTCTCACGACGGGGGATGCGGTGTCCCAGGGCAGGTGTGTCGTGGCGGTGTCATTGGACATCGCCAACGCCTTCAATTCCCTGCCCTGGAGTAGCATTAGGAGGGCACTCCGGTATCACCGGGTGCCCGACTACCTCTGTCGTATGATCGAGGCCTACCTGTCGGACAGGTACATCATCTACCCTGGTCACCAGGGAGAATGGAAACGGCGAGAGATGTCGTGCGGTGTTCCGCAGGGATCGGTACTAGGACCGCCCTTGTGGAACATCGGCTACGACTACGTGCTGCGCGGCGACCTCCCTGACGGGGTCAGCGTGGTCTGTTACGCAGACGACACGCTGGTCCTGGCGCAGGGAGAGTCGTACCAGGCGGCGGTCGAATTAGCGACACGCGGGGTTGCGATAGTCGTTGATAGGATCCAGCAGTTGGGACTCGAGGTGGCACTGCAAAAGTCCGAGGCCATGTGTTTTCACGGCCCTCGGAGCGCGCCGCCTCGGCGCTCCCAATTAACGGTAGGAGGAGTTCACATCGGCGTCGGGTCGACGATGAAGTACCTGGGACTCGTCCTCGACAGCCGGTGGAATTTCGAGGAGCACTTCCGACGTCTGGCTCCCAAACTGAATCGGACTGGGGCTGCCCTCAAGCGGCTCCTGCCCAACCTTGGGGGTCCAGACGCCTCCTGCCGGAGGCTCTACGCTGGCATAGTACAGTCCATGGCCCTTTATGGGGCGCCGGTGTGGGCGCCGTCACTGCGAAAGCGACCGGCGGCCCAGCTGAACGCGTGCCAGAGGGTCATGGCCATACGGATGGTGCGGGGATACCGCACGGTTTCCCGCGAAGCGGCGAGCCTCCTTGCTGGCCAGCCACCATGGGACCTGGTGGCAACAGGCCTTGCACGCATGCACGATCTGCGCGTGGAGATGCAACGTCGGGGCGAAACTCCGCTGCCACGACAAGTCGCGGCATGGCGGACAGAGCTCCGGCGGGGTCTCATGGTGGAATGGTGACAGCGACTATCGCAACCCAGTGCTGGGCACGCCATAATTATGGCGGTAAGTCCCCTCTTTGAGGAGTGGCTGGAAAGGCAACACGGCGTCCTTACCTTCCGCATGACGCAGGTCCTCACCGGACATGGTAAGTTCGGGAGGTTCCTGCACCGGATTCGTGCGGAAGAAACGCCCGGGTGTCACCATTGTGTGGACCACCCGGAGGACACGGTGGAGCACACGGTGGAGGTGTGTCCCGCTTGGGCAGAGCAACGCCGTGTCCTCGTGGGGGCTATCGGTGGCGGCGATCTCTCGCGCCGGGCCTTGGTACAGGCCATGGTCCGGAGCGAGGAGGAGTGGCAGGCGGTCGCCTCCTTCTGCGAAGCAGTAATGCTAGCAAAGGAGGCGGCCGATCGCGTGAGGCAACGGTCCTCACGCCCCAATCGCCGCCGGGATTCCGATCCCGATTTCCGGCCATCGTAGGCGTGGGCTTGCGGACGGCGAGCAATGGGTGGCTCGCCTTCCGACCGTCCGGTAACCGTCCGGACCAAGCCCAGGTCGTCGACGGCGCGTGCTGTTCCACGCGCGCCTCAAGGAGATGTCAGCAACTGTAGGGGCCTAGCAGGGTCGAAGCCTACTGGGGCCAAGGGTCTGATTCTGAAAGGAAGACTCGGCCCTGGTACGAAAGGCAATGAAGGAACAGGAGTGGGTTTTTAGTCAGTAAAAGTCTGACACTATCTCCCGCCCCGCCCAAGGGCGGGGGATGTCATAAGATGATTTTCCCACCGAAAAAAAAAAAAAATAAAAAAAAAAAAATAACATAAAGTTGAAAATCTATTAAAGACTACTGAGAGTTTACGTTTATCGTTTGTGACTTGGCTAGGGGGGCAGTTCGATATATTCCCCCTCTACTTTCAGTCAGTCATCGACTACATGTATAAACAAAGCAATTTTACTTGTTACGACAGTTCTGCTGTGATCCTATGAGGAGTTCTGTTCCATATCTTCGAAGTTCATGATCAGATCATAACAATATTTCTATGGGACCAACTCGGAAGCATAACCTACTTCTCGCCATTGCTCTCTGTGTAACGGCATGCTTTTCTCTCAATACTTTTGTGAGGTCCCAGGTTTCGCATCCATACGTTAGACAAGGTAGTATGCAGTTATTGAATGTATTCCTTTTTATTGACAAGCTTAAGTCTTTGTATTTCACTATCTCCTTTAACCTTTCGTATAATTAGAGACACAATTAAAAAGCCATTGTGCCCCGCGTAGTTCTGCGTTCAGGCTACAACGGGTTAATGACCAGTATTTCTTACAACCTATTTCGACCTTGAGGTTTGATAGTAGATGTAACTGATGATACCTCTTAGCAACACTGATGTCAGATAAAAATTTGACATCAGACTGTGACGTCAAGTGAGTCTGTCAAAGATCTACAAAATCCTACAGGGCCCAAGGGCTTAACGTGCCTTCCGAAGCACAGAAGAGTCTCGATATACCTATACTAACTTCTGCCAGCGGTTTCACCTTCGTGGAAGTAGGTTTCTCCATACAAACATTGAACCCCCGTTTCATCCCTTTAGGGGGTGAATTTTGGAAAATCCTCTCTTAGTGCTCACCTATATCATAAAAGAAAACCTTGTGAAAAATCTCACACTTCTAGTCCCAGTAGTTACGGCTGTGCATTGATATGTCAGTCAGTTTCTCCTTAAGATAATGGTTGGTCACACAGACCCACCTACAACATGACCTCGACCATTGTTGATTAACCTCGAAATTCGACCCATGTGGCTACTATTATTGAGCCACGATTTATATAAATTGATATCTACCAACAATTTGCAAAAACAAAGTCGGTTCACATTAACAAATACATAATTGTTAGGGATAACATTACTGTGAGAGAGTCACGTGCTTAACCACAGCATTTTGTAAACTCCGCACATGAAATTAGTAAACTGTACGATTTATAATTAAGATTGTAAAGTAACAAAATGATCTGTGTGCACAATCTTACAGTAATGTTGCATTTGTGAGCGATTGTGAAAGAGTACACTTATTGGCAAATTACGTATCTACGTCCCAACATTGTGTTCGTATATGTAATTCAAAAGCATGTTTTGAATTACATGTAATGCTTGCTTTACTTTAAATTTTCTGTATACCTACTGGGATAGCTGGCTTTGCCTTTTAAACTTGTTACTGTCTTAGTTTAGTAGTTTTGATACGATGGATGATGTGAAAACACTGAAAACAGTACAATTTGATGCAAACGGAAAAATTGTGTCATGGCAGCTGAGGTGAAATAGATGCTCGAGCACAGGCGAAGCCGGAACCGAGACTGTTATAACAACTGCTCACGTGTTTCAAACGACGGTTTTCAACACTGGCGAAAATAATAAGATCAATAGATAGATATACACTTTATTGTACACCATACAAAATTACAATAGGATCTTAAAATTAACATTGTAACAAATTCTTGTGACAAATGGTTTACAGATTTTATTTCATGCGTCTTGGAAGTCTGCCCGACATGTAAAGAGTGTGTATGCTGCCCGATTACCGACCTGATATACCTAATAAGTATAATTAATTGTGGCGGTGGCTAGCCGCCGCACTTTTCATGTAATATTAACTTTACATAATAAATAAACAGACAAACCAACACAGTTTTCTCTGTATCATTAGTCTTGTGTAATAGACTATTTGTTCTCTCACGTGAAAATGAGGTATTTCGACAATCTGTGACATATTTTCAATGTTGAAAAACATTAAATTGCTTACACGGTCATGTTACTGTACATTTTAACTTCTACAAAAATGATACAATTATTAAAAAAAATCCGACTACGAAAAAAATAACTTTAAATAAAAACTGAAAAGAAAAAAACAAGTTCAGTCCAGCAGCGTAGAAACATATAGAACATATAGATTGCAACAGTCGGGACCCATATTAGATGGAATGATTTTAGTCTAGATTATTTCGCAGTGGGGTTTTTTTTTTTTATTTACTTTTATTTACTATAATCTAATATCACTATTTATTCACTCTATTTTAGGCGTACATTTATCACTTAGAAGTTCACAAACCTACCTTGTCATCCGCTTCGCTTTTTTACATCTTAAATAAAATTGAAGTGTCTGTTTGTATTATCAAAAAAACATTTGTTTACTAAATGTATATGTAAAATGTATTCGATACCTATAACAAAAACGTGAATTTTGTCAATTTTGACTAGTTATCGGTTTGTTTCGGCTAACATCCAAAACAGCTGGACCGATTTTGATAGGACATTCACTGACGGATAGCAAATGTTACAAGCAGTTACTTAGGCTACTTTTTATTGGGATACAGCTAATGTTATAATGAGTAACTTAATCTAGTTATTATATTTCCTCGGGACGGGACTTTTTTCTCGACGGCGGGGGCAATCTTAATTCTCGCGAGAGGTAGTTCATCTTAATTCCCGGGGATAATGGACATCTTTGAAATGCCTGGACCGACTTTGAGGGACTTTCACTGACAGATAGCTGATTTTACAAGGAGTAACTTGGGCTTCTTTTTGACAGGACTTTCATTGGGATATAACTTATATTATAATGCCTACCTTACCTTAAGCTACTTTTTAGGGTTCCGTAGCCAAATAGCAAAAAACGGAACCCTTATAGATTCGTCATGTCTGTCTGTCTGTCCGTCCGTATGTCACAGTCACTTTTTTCCGAAACTATAAGAACAATACTGTTGAAACTTGGTAAGTAGATGTATTCTGTGTACTGCATTAAGATTTTCACACAAAACTAGAAAAATAATCAATAAATTTTGGGGGTTCCCCATACTTAGAACTGAAACTCAAAAAAATTTTTTCATCAAACCCATACGTGTGGGGTATCTGTGGATAGGTCTTCAAAAATGATATTGAAGTTTCTAATATAATTTTTTTCTAAACTGAATAGTTTTCGCGAGAGACACTTCCAAATTGGTAAAATGTGTGTGTGTGTGTGTGTGTGCCCCTGTAACTTCTAAAATAAGAGAATGATAAAACTAAAAAAAATATATGATGTACATTACATTAATTATATATTTAATATTTATTAGTATATTTTTTTTTTCTTATATTGTATGTATGTATTTGTATTATTCTGTCTTATTAGTATTTTTCTGATGTTGTACACTGACAGCCCTAAATCCATCTCCTCTCTTTCAGTCCATCCAAAGGTTGTCTGTAAGAGATTGCCCTGTGCGATAAGACCGCCCATTGTACACTTATTTTTAATTATGTTTGTCCTTATTTTTGTTTATGTGGTGTACAATAAAGAATATAATAAATAAATAAATTACCATACAAACTTCCACCGAAAATTGGTTTGAACGAGACCTAGTACTTAAGTAGTTTTTTTTTAATACATCATATATAATAAACCGCAATTTACCTTTCAAGTTTGTACGGAACCCTCAGTGCGCGGGAACGAGACTTAATTCCGGTGGTCGGGGGGACATCCTAATTTCCGGGGGAGAGAAAATCCTTCGTTTCTAAAAACGCCAGAACCGATTATGACGGGATTTTCGCTGACGGAAATCCTTTTTATGTAAATAATCATCTAATGACTTCTCCTGCCCTAAGGGGGAGAGGGAGAGCGTGCCAGAGTTTCACTTTTGCTGAGTAAAACCACACCTAAGTTCCTTCTGTTGCCCTTTGCGTTCCAGGACCACGGGTTACCTTTTCAGAAGTCCTCCCATGGCCTTAGTAAGCATCGGCCCTGCTGGGCCCTACGGTTTTGCTGACATCTCTTTGAGGAACGCGTAGTACACGACGTGCTGTCGACGATTTGGGCTCGGTCCGGACAACAATCGGACGGCCAGACTGCGAGCTACACATTGCACGTCGTCCGAAATTCGTCGTTAACTTAATTCCCAGGGGGGGGATATAAAAAGGGAAGTAACGAAGTCACGAGTAACAGTTAGTAGATAATAAATTCCTTTTATTAAACTTCAAATGCTTAAGTTTTATCTTTTACATAAAAAACTTAAATATTAACTAAACTCTACGAAAACCTAACTATGTACATAAATATAATACAAAAACACAAAGTACACTCAGGCGTCGAAATACACATCGCTGTCTTCCAGAAATGTGCTCAGAAGACTGGCAGCATTGCCACGTTGAATGGCAATGCTAATTCTTTGGGTGAAGAACGAGCCAGCCCTCTGGTCACGGAAAGTGTCGATCAGTCGGCGTGAAATTTCCTTAAAAAGGAAACGCGCACTCGGACCCCATGACCTAAGCGTTTTGACCCTAAACGGCTCAAAACTGTAATTACCAATAAGGTTACAGTATTTGCGCCGTTTAAGGGTCTCAGCAGCCGCAGCGGCAGCGACAGCACAGCCTGCCGTACTTGGGATGGCGCAACGGTGTCGACACAAGTTGCGTCCCACACCAGAGGCCTACCCACCTTCCACGGCACCAACGTCATACCATCTGGTCTCTTCCCATCGTCACGTACCAAGCCATTAGCTTCTAATACGGCAGGTACGCACGGTGACAAGAGCTCGAAGAATAATATCGTTGATGCGGCCTGCGCTCCTGCAGCAGGACAGGCCATGGTGTCTGAGACTGTCGACAGCTTCGTCACAGTGCCATCGATGTGGAGCAACACAAGGTGCACCTAAGCGTAAACAGGTTGCTAGCCGAAACGATGCGTCATCCATCATACGAGTAGCGCCTATGGTGGATGACGGGAGTGCCTAAAGCCATAAGCCCGACTCCCATTCCCCTACACCCAGCAGACGCGCACGCTCGAAACAGAGGATGGTCCCGGCGCGGTGTACTCGTTCTCGACATGAGACCCGCGACGAACGCAGCAGATGTGTGTTGCGAAGTACAGAGTCCGAGCGTCATCGGTCGAGAGCACTCGTAGGGTTCAGACGTAAATTCTAGTGGCAACTAAGATAAGTTTACCAGCTTAGCAGTCTACATTTTATACTAATAATTATTAAGAAATAGTGTGATTATCTGAAGAAATAAACAGGTGCTTGAAGACGTTTTAATTAGTTTGTTACGTATATTATTATCTACTACAGAGCGGCACATCCAGCGTCTCTGTGAGGACAGGTTGTCGGGCAAATCCGTGTTAGGACAAGCCATTTTCCAAGCGTTCAACGCATCAGACAAACACGTTACCTCAACATCAACCAGTGTGTATCGGTACTGAGCACCGAGGAGAGGAAAGCTGGTGATACTTGCTTATACTTGAAATTTTGCGGACGCCGAGGCCACCCAGACGGATGGGAAGCGTGGCTTGTTACCACGCTCGGTCGTCCAAGGCCACATTTAGGATTGAAGAAAGTGTGTTCCTAATGATTTGATCGACTTTTTCCATAAGTTGTGGGTGTTTCCAAACATGGGAGGAGCGAAGACTAAATGTAAATTTTGGCCCAAAACAACAGTATCGAATGAGTGTGAAAGCCGAATGCATGTTTGCAATTTTGGTAAAAAAACCGCAATAAAAATAATAATTATTAGTTAATCTCATAATCAGTTACGTTTTATAAATCAAATAAACGTTTTGTTAATAGTAGTCGATTACGAAATCGATATAATTGACGTTTGATAAGTTGATCGATTAAAGTCAACAATTGGTACGGTTATATTTTTTAATTTATGATTCTGTTCTGCCAATAATGACAGGGTATACAGAAGTGTTAACCAACCGTGAGAAGTTACGTGGAGAACATTTTGTAAAAAATGTTAATTATGCGTGATATATGCATCCGATAATCGCTTATGATCCAATGTTACATTGAGTAACGCTCTCGATCAATTGTTCTAGGTAGGTATTGGTTTTCTGTATTCCTCTTTCAGCCAAAAGACACGACTAGGCTCACTACAACCGCGGCGATGAGACCTTTCTTTGAGGAGAGACGCCTCGGTGTCCTCCCAGAAAGGGAGCCTGACAAGATTCCTCACCGGACTTGGGTTTTCTGCCCCGCTTTGACAGAGCACCGCCGTGTCCTCGTGGACACGATCGATAGCAGCAATCTCCCGCATCTCGCCCTTGTTCAGGCCATGGTACGGGGTGAGAAGGAATCGGAAGCAGAATCCTTCTTGTGTGAAGCAGTAATCTAAGCGAAATAGGTGGTTCAAACTGTGAGGGAGAGGATATCCTCACGCCCCAACCGCCACTGCAGGTGACCGTCCAGGCATCCCGATTCCCGGCCACCATAGGCGTGAACTTGCAGACGACGAGAAATGGGAAGTTCGTTGTGCGGGCGTCCGAGAAGAACCAACCCTGAGTCGACAGCGCATTGTGTTCCAGACGCGTCTCAAAGAGATGTCTGCAAAACGGACGGGCCCACTAAAGCTGCGGGAATATTCGAAAGATTTACCACGACCCTGGAACGCAAATGGCAACTCAAAACAGGTGGGTTTTAGTCAATAAAAGTCTGACACCCCCTCTCTCTCCACCCACAACAAGAGAAGTTATTTAAGGATTTTCCATCACTAAAAAAGGGCAGTTAAAAAAAACTGGGCAAGTACGAGTCGGACTCGCGCACTGAGGGTTCCGTACAAACTTACTGTAAATATTTCAATTCCCGAATGGAATCTCGAAGATTTTTCCGAATCACAAAAAAAGTCATTTTTGTGAAAAGTTTTTTTTTGTGACGACCTATATCTGTGCTATAAGACCTTGCTTTGTGCCAAATTTCGGGATTCTGGGTCAACGGGAAGTACCTTATGAATTTTGATTCCTTTAAAGTGAAGAAGAGTGTCGAATAATACGTTTTTTGCGACATAAACGGCCGTATCTTTTTTTTCGTTAACTTAGAAGTTTGATTTTTTCACAGCTTCAAGGGACCGCAGACTTAAGAATATGCTTTTAATTTCAGCTTGATACCTCCACGCGTTCCCGAGATAAAGGGTCTTGACAGATAGACAGACAAACAGACAGACGGACGCACAACAAAGTGATCCTATATGGGTTCCATTTTTTCCTTTTGAGGTACGGAACCCTAAAAACAACAAAAAAAAACAGTTTGTGGTGGCTCCTCTTTTCTATGCCAAAGTTTACCGTGCCTCGGTTAGTACGTAGTCGTTGTTCCCGGCTGTGATTTGTCGATTTTTGTTAGTCATTACGGATAATCAGAAGTCAAGAAATCTGGCACCAGTCTTAAAACCATTTTCATTAACAAAGTCGATTTTGCACGCCACACAATATTGACCTCCTTAAACCTAAGTAATTCGGTGCATCTGTACAGTAGAGATTGTAAACATTCTCCTATCTCTTTACTGAAATATTAACGACTGTCACAGCCTTGACACTTTGCGTACATAAACATCATTACTTCATTTAGCAGTTTACATCATTGTTTTTGTAATATGTTTCGTTAACGTTACATTTTTTTGAAGAAAGAAGCACATAAAAGAAACCCAAAGGAATGTTAGTGAATAAAAAACATCATCTAATTCCTTCCTTCGCTTCGTTCCAAAACTGCTGTGGTATAGGCTCTTAATAAACTAGTGCGCCTCACTATCAATGATTGCATCACTGCTTCCAATCAGGTAGGATCGCAGTCTAGCACTGATTTATATCAATTTAAAGAAAAAACACAAATCGCATACGTAAGCAACTCAGCCGTCAAACTAAAATGGAACTGGGCAGGCCACATCTGCTGCATGTCGCAATAAAATTGGGCTAAGGCAACCACTGACTGGATGCCGAACAAGCAGGAGCTGGTGACGCCGTAGCCCCAGAAGGAGATGATATGACAAGCTGGACTTCTACCTAATGAATTGGCCATAAGTAGCTAAGGAGAGTGGAAGAATAGAAGGGAAATAGACAGGAGTAGAACAATGGAAGGCCTCCCGCCTTTGCCTTGCAGTGGAACACAACAGGCTCATAATAATACTAAAATAATAATTCCTTTTCTTATCACACGTTATACTTACAGCAATGGTCAAAACAACATGTTTCTCACTTTTTTTAATTCCTCACATTATCCAATGTTACATATTCTCTTTGACCTTCCTCTCCTCTCTTTTGTAGATAAAAATATTCTAGAGTATTTTTTAGTGAACCTAACAGTATTTTATAACAGTTCCAATATTTCGTAATAGGTAATACTTTTTCTAAATAATAAAACAGTAAAATGGTGGAGCGTTGGTATTAGTTGGCGCAAAAACTACTGAACCAATCCTGTTCAAATTTTGCATACATAATCCTTATAGGCCGGGTCAACTGTTAGGCTACATATTATCACGCTTTTTGCTATGGGGGGTGAGCAATATTCCAAAATGTCGATATTAAACGACAATCGCTCTAAGTTCGATCCTCAGATCCAGTTAATATTTTTGTGATTGTTTTGGTGTTTTTTTGTACATAATATAGAATGATATTTCCAGAACAATAATAAAATGGCTTTTTATGTATTTTTAAATTGCCATCGACATTTTTATTCGATATTTTTCCAAATATTTCAGTAAAAACCCATCAAAACTCATATTAAAATGGAACCGGAGATAAAAAATACACTTTTTTTAAAAATTTGGTTAGGAATTTAAGGTCAAAAATGAAAATCATCACGCTATTTTGTACAAGGAGTCAAGCAGACAAGCAATGACGTGTATTTAAGAACGGCTATTTACTACTAGATTCTGCAAGGACCGTGGCGCAGTAGTATAGTGACGGATCCGCGTTTGCTATGTTGCGAGTTCGAACCACGCATAATTTTTGTGATTGTTTTCTTTTATTTTTTATTTATTTATTGCTTTTTTTAGTACTTTAGGGCTTTTATTTTTATTTTGTAAGTTAGTTTTAATTACGTTATTATTAGATTTAAATGTATATAAAATGAATAAATACATTTCATCTCTGAAGTAACTTTTTATACGTATTATTTGTATCTCTAGAAAGTAATCAATTCGTATTAATATCAAAGCGAATTAAAAACTTCATTGATTTCTTTTACAGTACTACATCTTATTATTTTTAAATTTAACTTCAGAACTTCTATCATCACTTTAAAGACTGGCATTGGGAAGGGTTTATAGCGTTCATCCCAATAATGGATAGTGTCATTATTTGCGATGATTGCTTCACACTGTACGGGCCCCAACGTCATCACGATCAACACTGGGACGACACTGACAGTGACGGAGGCCAGCATCACCGATAGCCCCAGACGACTGCGACATTTGTTTGCCATTATTTTAGTATTTTGTGGAGTCACAAACCCAGGTCGGTTGTGGGTCTCATGGTGGAATGGCAACAGCGACTGTCGCAACCCAGTGCTGGGCACGCCACAATTATGGTGGTAAGTCCCCTCTTTGAGGAGTGGCTGGAAAGACCACATGGCGTCCTTACCTTCCACATGACGCAGGTCCTCAACGGACATGGTAAGTTCGGGAGCTTCCTGCACCGGATTCGTGCAGAAGAAACGCCTGGGTTCCACCATTGTGCGGACCGCCCGGAGGACACGTTGGAGCATACGGTAGAGGTGTGCCCCGCCTGGGCAGAGCTCTGCCGTGTCCCCGTGGGGGCGACCGGCGGCAGTGATCTCTCGCGCCGGGCCTTGGTACAAGGTATGGTCTGGAGCGAGGAGGAGTGGCAGACGGTCGCCTCCTTCTGCGAAGCAGTAATGCTAGCAAAGGAGGCGACCGCACGTGCGAGAGAACGGCCTTCACGCCCCGCCGCCGTCCCGATCCCGATTTTCAGCCACCGTAGGCGCTGGCTTGCGGACGGCGAGCAATGGGTAGCTCGCCATCCGACCTTCCGGTAACCGTCCGGACCGAGCCCAATTTGTCGACGGCGCGTAGTGTTCCACGCGCGCCTCTAGGAGATGTCAGCAAAACCGTAGGGGCCCAGCAGGGTCGAAGCCTACTGGGGCCATGTGATGCGAAAGAGAACCCCGGGGCCCTGGAACGAAGGCAAAGAAGGAACAGGAGGGGGTTTTTAATCAGTAAAAGTCTGACACTATCTCACGCTCCACCCAAGAGCGAGGAATGTCATTGGAAGATTATACCACCGAAAAAAAAAGGTCGGTTGTGGGTAAATTATCGCCATCATCTGTCCGAAGACTTTTTACGTGCTTTAAGGTGTACTACTGAGGGTGACATTGAACAGAACAACGAACGCGTTTCGAATAGTTGTCTAGGTTCACTTCAAGACGTGGTCATTTCCATCGGTGGCAATCCACTGGACTGGTCGAATATGGATTACCGGCTCCGCAATCATTGGCATATCAAGGTCGAGGAAATCGGGGTGATATCGTCAATGATCACGACTCACCTCAGAACAAAATGTCCCTGCATTTTTAACATCGTCGCGTTAGGCTCAGCCAAGGTAAATATTTTTCATTAATGCTCCAGGTGGAACAGGAAAAACATTCATTGCCACTGGCATCTTTGCAGAAATAAGGTGACAAGGCAAAATAGTGATTGCGACTGCCTCTTCTGGAATTACTGCCACACTGCTTCCAGGGGGTAAAACAGCGCACGTAATATTTAACATTCCCATCGATTTAGAAAGCAACGAAATGCCAGTGTGTGGGCTATAACGCAACTGTGACAAAGGTTGGGTACTCAAGGATTGCTCTTTAATCGTATGGGATGTATGTACTATGGCGAATAGAAAAGTAGTGAAGGCTGTAAACAGAACCCTGCAGGACATATGCAGGAATCAAGATGTGATGGGAGGTGTCACTGTTTTGTTTAGCTGCGATTTTCGGCAAACTTTGCCTTTGGTGTCGCGAGAAATTAGGGTTGACGAGGTGAATGCTTCGTTGAAACGATTGAATCTATGGTCACGAGTTTACAGACTGCGCTTGACCATTAACATGCGAGCTCAGTTGGGCGGATATACTCAAGAATTTTTGGATGTTCTTTTAAAAGTTTGGTGAAGGCAACTTACCAGAAGAGAGCTCTGAAGTGCACCTAACAGAGACTCTAAGCAAAGTAGTTCCCACTATTGAAGAACTAATTTGTCTGGTGTACGGGGACGTCGGTCGAATACCGCTATAAGAGAATTCTTGGGTGTGTCAACGGGCCATTTTAACACCCAAAAATGATCAAGCTGCAGCAATTAACGAAAGCGTTCTCTCGCAAATTGATGCGAACGAAATGGTATTTCTATACCTCTATAAATACTGTTGTAGAGCAAGATGACGCTATATATTATCCCGTAGAGTTTCTGTATTGGAACGGCAAGTGGACTCCCGGCGCACACTATCCAGCTGAAGGTCGGTGTCCCGATCATGCAGCTACGGAATTTAACTCCACCTAAACTATGTAACTGGGCCTAGCTCAAAGTCATCTCTCAAATATTATTGAGGTGGAAATTCTAAAGGGTTGTGGCATCGAGGAAACAGTGTTTATACCCCGAATACCACTAATCTCTCACAATTACCCCTTCTAATTCAAGCGTGTGCAGTTCCCTGTAAGCGTATGCTTCGCAATAATAATAATCTAAAGGCTGCAGGTGTTGATCTCAGGACAGCTGCTTGTCACACGGATAGCTGTATATCGCTCGCTCTCGCGTCACCAGTCCTGAATCCCTGTACATTTCGGCTCCTGAAAGTAGGACTAGAAATTTGGTTTACAGAGAATTTTTATAAGAAAAGTAAAATTTTGGTTTATGATTTATCCGCAAAAACAAATTGTGTTAGAAATATAATGGTTATTTGCGGACGAAGTCGCGGGCAACAGCTAGTACTTTCTAAATAAATGTTACCGTAAGGGAAAACTGAACGAGAAACCCTGAACTTAATGGTCGGAAATCGCAGACATGCAATGAGCTAGCGTTACGGACTTACGATCAATGTAGTTTGTTTCTGCACGACGAATTGAATCCCCGTTTAAAAGTGTTCTACTCTATTCTACTTATATTTTGTACGTAAAGGTTCTTTTTCCAATAAAATCCTTTGAACATGAAAATGCACCGATTTCACTCAAAGTCACTCAGGCTCAGGAATCACGTTCTGTTGCATCCATTTGAGAGTTATGAAATCAATCAGACTATAATAATGAAAATTATTTTAACACGCGTCCGTTCAAGTGCGGGCAAGATCCTTGAAAATGGCCAGTCACATTTAACCAAGAATTAAATATCAAGTATGTGGCAACCACATGTCTTATTGAGTCTAGATTCAAAAGCAATATGGACGGCCATGATGGATGCACTGGTATTCTTAGTTTAGAATTTGTCGTTACGTAATCGAAGTGCGGTTTCGAAGATAAGTAGTTGATGGTTTAAATGTCTCTAGTCCCTACTTAAAATCCAGTTTATTGAAGAGTAAATGGAACTTTAATTGTGGAGGTCAAACTATAGCTGTTCAGTAATCAATCCAACTTGTTTATCGAACATTTTGAAATCGCAAAAGTGCATTATATTTTGACATTTGAACCTTATTCAGAAGGTACAACATATGTTTTGAAAATCCGTACTACGTAAGAACTAGACCAATAAAATGGACTTTGTTATTCGATCTACAAGAAAGCGATTACTCACCTAGCTAGTTCTGAGGAGTGTTTACTTAGGTAATAAGTAAACCGGTCTTGAACTTGCTTAAAATTGCGTACCAACCTCATAGAATTTCATTTTCAAAATGAAACTTTTTTTAAAAATACAAGGAATAAGACAAAAATAACACAAGGAGATCTCCCGCGGTAACTTTAAAAATTACGATTATGTATATAGTTTAAAGCAGAATATGTAAACGGATGCACGCATGTCTAATATAGGCGAAGAATATAGGCAACGCTCACGGAAGTTGAGAAAAAAGAGGATATTATATCAATTAAATAATAGTCGACTACCTATCACAAAAAAAAAATGAACGAACGAGAAAGAGACTGATCATTTCTTTGTATCGGCACCTAAACTGCAATATACCCAGAGCGGGTAGAGTGTGGACCCTCTTTATGGCAACAATAAAAAGAAGTGACACCATACAAATCTTAGGTCGCGAAATCAAAGTTCTCCGCGCAATTTGCATAATAATATACAAACACAACACCCGTCTAGCCGGAGGATCCACCATTTTCAATGGAAGTGTTTGAGACTTTAACTTAAACTGTATTCTCTATCCAGGTATAAAATATTAATACTTGCAGAATATAGTGAGAGAGATAAAGCGATGAAGCGGCCGTAGTGTCTTTTTCTTGAATTCTCTTTAGATCATGTCACAGCCGTACAGTGTAACCTTCGTAGCGACGACCTACAGAAAAGGGATAGATATTGAAAGAAGAAAAAAATGAACATGCGGCCACGAGCCGGGGGCAGAACGGAGTCGAGCAGGCTGTGGTGCCATATGCCGAGTGGAGGGCTCGACGCGCAGGGTAGCTCAACTCCACTCCGCGCCGGACCGCTTTGATGGAAACACTTGCCACTTTACACTGCTTTTCTCTTCTCCACTCGCCCAGTAGAAACGCACCCTAAGGCGTCACGTCCACGAGCGAGGAAATCGCCGCAAAGTGACGTTTTGCTTGTCAATGTCATTTGTCAAATCGCCATGATAATGTCAGCTATGGATACACGTTCATAGACATTTATAAAATGAAGAGAAGAAGAAAATACCGCTGAGTGTCATTCACTCGTGGACGTGGCGACTAAATGAGACTAAACTAAAGCCCGTTCAACTACAATTACAAAGTTGTATCTAGACTGTACAAGTTGCGACACAGAGGGACAGGAGACAGCAGTGTTGCAATTTGTTTTTAATTAACGTAGACGTACTGAGAGGTGATTGTATGAAACTTCGCTAGGCTGTGGACATGATAATATACTGGTTAAATCAGTCAGAAGATGAAGCAAATTGCATATTCCAAATTTTTTATATTGAACCTACTTATCTCAAAGAACGTTTTAAGTTCATTCATGACACACATTCTAGATCTAGACATTTGAGATCATCGGAGAATATGACCCTTTTGATGCCCTCACATTCTACTAAGTTTTGTGACAAGTCGTTTGCGACCCAGATTGTGCGTTTGTGGAACGCGTTGCCATTACCAATTAGGCAAGCCTAGTCACTAGTTTCTTTCAAAAATCTAGTTAAAAACCATTTCCTTTCTCTCTAACACTATCCTGGTTCTACGTAATTTAATTTCTTCCACCAACCATACTTTATTCTTTCTTTTTCTCCTTTTCTTCTTTTTTTCGTCCCTTTTTTAATGAAATTGAGTAACATATTATAATATGTAGATATGTATATATTTATAGTTATGTATTGTGTTTTACTTATAGCGATTGATCAATTTGTTAGCAGTACACCGCAGACTAGCCCCTGTATTATTTTAAGTTCTTACGATCCATGCTAAGGTTGTCTGGTAGACATCGCTGTTAGCAATAAGACGATTGTGCCCATAGATTTAAGTTTATGTATAAGTTGTGTTACTTTTTGGTGTACAATAAAGTTTATTCTATTCTATTCTATTCTATTCTATTCTATTCTATTCTATTCTATTCTATTCTATTCTATTCTATTCTATTCTATTCTATTCTATTCTATTCTATTCTATTCTATTCTATTCTATTCTATTCTATTCTATTCTATTCTATTCTATTCTATTCTATTCTATTCTATTCTATTCTATTCTATTCTATTCTATTCTATTCTATTCTATTCTATTCTATTCTATTCTATTCTATTCTATTCTATTCTATTCTATTCTATTCTATTCTATTCTATTCTATTCTATTCTATTCTATTCTATTCTATTCTATTCTATTCTATTCTATTCTATTCTATTCTATTCTATTCTATTCTATTCTATTCTATTCTATTCTATTCTATTCTATTCCATTCTATTCCATTCTATTCTATTCTATTCTATTCTATTCTATTCTATTCTATTCTATTCTATTCTATTAAGATCAATACAACAGTATATAAGTAGCACTAACATGTACAATATTTTACAAACATAATCTTTTCTGAAACATTATTATTTTCCTTGTTTATCCAAGGAGTATCTTATTGCACAGTTACTGAGTTGTGGAGGTCTAATAGGCAGTCACTCCATGTAAAAGACGGGTATTCAGCCGCATCTGGTAGGTCTGGAAGCCGACCGACCTCAAGCTAGTTGGGAAAAACACGCTCGAACTTGGTACGATGGATTTGGTCCGTCCGTACTAAAGTCGAGCATGACTCTGTGTAAGTTGGGTCCGTCGTACCAAGGTCGAAAGTGTGTTAAACCTAATTACGCTTAGTCACACTCTATCTTGGTACGGACGGATCACAACCTTGGCACGAAGGACCAAAACCGTCGTACCAAGTTGAAACATATGTTAATACAAATTACACTGGGCCACTATTAATTTAAATCTTAAGTAACTAAAAATCATGAGTCCTAGTTTACGATCGTCTGCTCTTAGAGCTGCTCTTCAAACACGTACGTATTAGATCAACCAAATAGAAAACGAATCTATCAAATCACACATCGATGCAAATAACTTGCCAAAAATCTAACTTTAGTGCAAAAAATTACTTCAATTTTTTTTTTGTTAGGAAACCGTGACATAACTCCTTCCGCTTTGGGTGAAACGAGAGGGTCTCAGACTTTTACTGACCAAAACCCACCCGAGTGCCTTCAGTTGCCATTTGCATTCCAGGGCTGCAGCAACACTTAAGGCACAATTCCAAGACGGACTGCAGACTGCAACCGCAGGCGACACTGCGGCTAGCGGCTGCGGTTGACTGTAGTGCTGCCTGCGGTCTCAGTTGCTTCTATACCAAGCGCGGCTAAATGTCGCGGCTGAACAATGCATAGAACCATACTTCAGTCACTCCAGTACCTTCATGCGAGACAGAATATCCAAAAATGCTATCGATACTTTACTTTTGTTAGAAGAGGAAGATGATGGCGACTTATGTAGATGACCAGCAACAAAGTTAATTAATTTCTCTTCATCATCTTCCGAAAAAGTTGACATTTTTGTACGTGTGAAGTCTGCGGTTCGCGTGGTGACGCGAACCGCAGACTTCACAGCAGCAGGTGTGTGGTGACACACGCCGAAGTGTCGCCGTACTCGGAATCATTTTCAAGAGATTTAATAGAATCAAGTAGTGTCGCTTGCAGTGTGCGGTCTGCAGTCCATCTCGGA
The DNA here is from genome assembly GCA_905147345.3 of Mythimna impura. Classification (NCBI taxonomy): domain Eukaryota; kingdom Metazoa; phylum Arthropoda; class Insecta; order Lepidoptera; family Noctuidae; genus Mythimna; species Mythimna impura. Next base: position 12,341,642 of record LR990363.1, read on the forward strand.
ATTGTACCTTTATGAAAAATTTGCAACGTTTTTTGTGCCATGAAACTTCATGACGCAAAAAAGGTTTAACAGTCAACAGTGGTCAGCACTTTCCTGCCCAACGGGAAATCCTAATTAGTGGTGGAAAAATGTTACCAATGTCATCGAACTTCCCTTGACGGAGAAACAGGTAAGTTGTCAGTCTAAGTATGGTTTGGTTATGACAGCCGCGAAACTGCTTGAAAGCTGTCATTATGTTCATGTTTAATGCTATATTTATTAAGAAAGCTGTAGTTTTATAATTGAGCAGTTAGTGTTTGTTATCGATTTTTTTAAGACTGTAATTCTGTATATAAAATGATTCCGTATTCAGAATATGAAATGGTTAAAGATTGTCTGTGTGATAAAGTCCATAAATTGATGAGCTAATAGGCATGTGTAAGATCACTAGACAAAATAAATCCACAAACGACCACCTTTTTAACACAATGACGCAAACAGTGATGGCAGTTTGCTCAAGAAGGTAACATAAAATCGACAGCTCGATATCAAAATTTTTGTAAAGATAGGTACTTATTTTTTTCTGTTCTTTAAAAATTGCTATCGACTATATTGTATAATTATACATAAAATTAATTACGTTCATAAATATTAATAGTTTAATTATTAAAACTGTAGCATTGTATAAAGTACCGAATCAACATCTTCTTCCTGCTTTTGTTCCATGTTACTTGAGGTCGGCGCAACACGTTTTTTCCTTTCTCATTCTGTTCTGTCACCCGTCACACTATCACTAACTCCCTTTTCTTTCATATCACTCCTCACACAATCCATCCATCTACAAGCATACTCAGAACTCTTTTAATAACATGCATTTAATCCCTTCTCTTCACGTGATCATACCAAGACAAACGATTTCCTTTCAACTTTTTAGTCACTGGCGCCACACTTTCAAACTTCCTCTAATATACTCATTTCTCACTTTATCCATTCTCGTTACACCACACATCCATCTCAACATTCTCATCTCCGTTACATTCAATCTTTTTTCATTCATCTTTTTCACAGCCCAAGATTCTGATCCAAACAGTATGACAGGTATGACGGGTCACAGACATTTTTACTGAATCAACATAATTAATTAAAATAATAATATGTGGCGTCACATATTGCATATGAGAACGCACCTTAGATTAGTGTTGCATGTTAATATTTAAGTCAATATTGTTAAGTTAGTTAAGTGGCAACACGAGGCGAGGATTTTTTGCGGGGCGCTACCCTTAGCGTCTCTCGCCCTCTTGACTTTCAACCGTCCGTCGTCGCGAAACACGGACTAGATTATTTATATTGTCATTAGTCCGATCTCCCACAGCTACAATTGGTTATACTGGCTTGCTATTGTTTGTAACTACAATGTTTAGAAATACATTTTAAATACTACAAGTTGGGTTTTCACTTCTGGCTCCAAACAACGGCCTCTCGTCGCAAGACACAAAAGGGGACAGGCACAATATCTGCCATCCGCGTCCCCAAAAATATAATATTCCACAACTATCACACAACGCCATCTAGTCCTAAACTAAGCAAAGCTTGTGCTATGAGTACTAGACAACTGATGAACATACTAATATATTTCTAAATACATATTATAGATAAACTAGCTTCTCCCAGCGGCTTCGCCCGCGTAATAGTAGGTTTCTCCATATAAATATTGGACCACCGTTTCATCCCCTTAGAGGATTAATTTTGGAAAATCCTCTCTTAGTGCTCGCCTACGTCATAAAAGGAAACCTTGTGCAAAATTTTAGACTCCTAGTCCCAGTAATTTCGGCTGTGCGTTGATATGTCAGTCAGTCAGTTTCTCCTTTTATATATATAGACTAGCTGTTGCCCGCGACTTCGTCCGCAAATAACCATTATATTTCTAACACAATTTGTTTTTGCGGATAAATCATAAACCAAAACTTTACTTTTCTTATAAAACTTCTCTGTAAACCACATTTCTAGTCCTACTTTCAGGGGCCAAAATGTACAGAGATTCAGGACTGGTGACTCGGGAGCGAGCGATATATAGCTATCCGTGTGAGAAGCAGTTGTCCTGAGATCAACACCTGCAGCCTTTAGATTATTATTATTGCGAAGCATACGCTTACAGGGAACTGCACACGCTTGAATTAGAAGGGGTAATTGTGAGAGATTAGTGATATTCGGGGTATAAACACCGTTTTCTCGACGCCACAACCCTTTAGAATTTCCACCTCAATAATATTTGAGAGATGACTTTGAGCTAGGTCCAGTTACATAGCTTAGGTGGAGTTAAATTCCGTAGCAGCATGATCGGGACACCAACCTTCAGCTGGATAGTGTGCGCCGGTAGTTGCCGTTCCAATACAGAAACTTTACGGGATAATATATAGCGTCATCTTGCTCTACAACAGTATTTATAGAGGTATAGAAATACCACTTCGTTCGCATCAATTTGCGAGAGAACGCTTTCGTTAATTGCTGCAGCTTGATCATTTTTGGGTGTTAAAATGGCCCGTTCACACACCCAAGAATTCTCTTGTAGCGGTATTCGACCGACGTCCCCGTACACCAGACAAATTAGTTCTTCAATAGTGGGAACTACTTTGCTTAGAGTCTCTGGTAGGCGCACTTCAGAGCTCTCTTCTGGTAAGTTGCCTTCACCAAACTTTTAAAAGAACATCCAAGAATTCTTGAGTATATCCGCCCAACTGAGCTCGCATGTTAATGGTCAAGCGCAGTCTGTAAACTCGTGACCATAGATTCAATCGTTTCAACGAAGCATTCACCTCGTCAACCCTAATTTCTCGCGACACCACAGGCAAAGTTTGCCGAAAATCGCAGCTAAACAAAACAGTGACACCTCCCATCACATCTTGATTCCTGCGTATGTCCTGCAGGGTTCTGTTTACAGCCTTCACTACTTTTCTATTCGCCATAGTACATTCATCCCATATGATTAAAGAGCAATCCTTGAGTACCCAACCTTTGTCACAGTTGCGTGATAGTCCACACACTGGCATTTCGTTGCTCTCTAAATCGATGGGAATGTTAAACATTACGTGCGCTGTTTTGCCCCCTGGAAGCAGTGTGGCAGCAATTCCAGAAGAGGCAGTCGCAATCACTATTTTGCCTTGTCACCTTATTTCTGCAAGGATGCCAGTGGCAATGAATGTTTTTCCTGTTCCACCTGGAGCATTAATGAAAAATATTTTACCCTGGCTGAGCCTAACGCTTTGTATGACGATGTTAAAAATGCAGGGACATTTTGTTCTGAGGTGAACTTAGAGTCGTGATCATTGACGATATCACCCCGATTTCCTCGATCTTGATATGCCAATGATTTCGGGGCCGGTAATCCATATTAGACCAGTCCAGTGGATTGCCACCGATGGCAATGACCACGTCTTGAAGTGAACCTAGACAACTATTCGAAACGCGTTCGTTGTTCTGTTCAATGTCACCCTCGGTAGTACACCTTAAAGCACGTAAAAAGTCTTCGGACAGATGATGGCGATGATTTACCCACAACCGACCTTTTTTTTCGGTGGGATAATCATCCAAAGACATCCCCCGCTCTTGGGTGGGGCGTGAGATAGTGTCAGACTTTTACTGACTAAAAACCCACTCCTATTCCTTCTTTGCCTTCGTTCCAGGGCCCCGGGGTTCTTATTCGCATCACATGGCCCTAGTAGGCTTCGACCCTGCTAGGCCCCAGTAGGCTTCGACCCTGCTGGGCCCCTACGGTTTTGCTGCTCAATTCTTTATCTCCTTGAGGCACGCGTGGAACGCTATGCGCCGTCGACAACTTGGGCTCGGTCCGGACGGTTACCGGACGGTCGGACGGCGAGCTACCCATTGCTCGCCGTCCGCAAGCCAGCGCCTACGGTGGCTGAAAATCGGGATCGGGACGGCGGCGGGGCGTGAAGGCCGTTCTCTCGCACGTGCGGGCGCCTCCTTTGCTAGCATTACTGCTTCGCAGAAGGAGGCGACCGCCTGTCACTCTTCCTCGCTCCAGACCATACCTTGTACCAAGGCCCGGCGCGAGAGATCACTGCCGCCGATCGCCCCCCCGGGGACACGGCAGTGCTCTGCTCAGGCGGCAAAGAAATCAATGAAGTTTTTAATTCGCTTCGATATTAATACGAATTGATTACTTTCTAGAGATACAAATAATACGTATAAATATATCAACGTTTTGTTAGATACGTATATGCAAAAACTAATTTTGTGATTGTGTTTCAGTCACTATTTTTGAATAACAAATTATTAGCGTCCTTCGCTAATAATTTGTTATTCAAAAATAATACGATTTTGTACAATTTCATTTCTATAGATTACATTTCATTCGAAGTAAAAAGTAGTAAGAAAACAAAAATAAGTAAGCAATAAATAAATCTATATATATAAAAGAAAGTCGTGTTAGTTACTTCACTTATAACTCAAGAACGGCTGAACCGATTTAGCTGAAAATTGGCAGGGAGGTAGCTTAGAACCAGGAGACGGACATAGGATACTTTACTTTTTTTTTTTTTTTTTTTAGAGTAGGGTAGAGTAGGGTAGAGTAGGGTAGAGTAGGGTAGAGTAGGTTAGAGTAGGGTAGAGTAGGGTAGAGTAGGGTAGAGTAGGGTAGAGTAGGGTAGAGTAGGGTAGAGTAGGGTAGAGTAGGGTAGAGTAGGGTAGAGTAGGGTAGAGTAGGGTAGAGTAGGGTAGAGTAGGGTAGAGTAGGGTAGAGTAGGGTAGAGTAGGGTAGAGTAGGGTAGAGTAGGGTAGAGTAGGGTAGAGTAGGGTAGAGTAGGGTAGAGTAGGGTAGAGTAGGGTAGAGTAGGGTAGAGTAGGGTAGAGTAGGGTAGAGTAGGGTAGAGTAGGGTAGAGTAGGGTAGAGTAGGGTAGAGTAGGGTAGAGTAGGGTAGAGTAGGGTAGAGTAGGGTAGAGTAGGGTAGAGTAGGGTAGAGTAGGGTAGAGTAGGGTAGAGTAGGGTAGTGTAGGGTAGAGTTGGATATAGTAGTCAGTTGACGGGAGCGAAGCCGCGGGCAAAAGCTAGTAAAAAATAAAAGAAAATAATCACAAAATTTATGCGAGGTTCGAACTCGCAACATAGCAAACGCGGATCCGTCACTATAACACTGCGCCACGGCCCTTGCAGAATCTAGTTCTAAATAGCTGTTCTTAATTACACGTCATTGCTTGTCTGCTTGACTCCTTGTACAAAATAGCGTGATGATTTTCATTTTTGACCTTATATTCCTAATCAAATTTAAAAAAAAAGTGTATTTTTTATCTCCGGTTCCATTTTAATATGAGTTTTGATGGGTTTTTACTGAAATATTTGGAAAAATATCGAATAAAAATGTCGATGGCAATTAAAAAATACATATAAAACCGTTTTATTATTGTTCTGGAAATATCATTCTATATTATGTACAAAAAAACACCAAAACAATCACAAAAATATTAACTGTACCTGAGGATGGAACTCAGAGCGATTCTCGTTCAATATCGACATTTTGGAATATTGCTCACCCCCCATAGCAAAAAGCGTGATAATATGTAGCCTAACAGTTGACCCGGCCTGTAAGGATTATGTATGCAAAATTTGAACAGGATTGGTTCAGTAGTTTTTGCGCCAATTAATACCAACGCTCCACCATTTTACTGTTTTATTATATGTTTATAGATTACACCTAGACACAGAACAAATGATCGTAGTCATCACACAAACATGATGAACACTAAAATAACTAGATTTATATTTATTACATACTTTTTGACAGTTATCGTTTTAACAATGATGCCTTCTAATAATATAGCTACATAAATAAATTGAATCGAGAGTACCAACAAGATTTTACTTGCATTGACTCAAGCAATAACAACTGTTGCAGTAAACGAGTTATGCCAATAAATACTTAGGCGATGACCTAATGTAATACGATACATTTATGTAATACTACTCTGTCAAGAAAGTACCGGGAAAAGATCAATAAAACACAAAATGTTTGTTATTCATCCAAATTTATATTATCACCTTCAAAGTATACTCCTTCAGAAACGATACACTTACACCAACGAATAATCCAATCATCAAAACATTTTTTAAATGCTGTTTCCGGAATTGAATTCTCCTTTATGTTTTCTACCGATTGAAAACGGGTGCCACGAAGTGGTAATTTAGTTTAGGAAAAAGAAAGAAGTTAGCTGGAGCCATATCTGGTGAATATGGTAGATGATCGATGGTATTTGTCGAGTGTTTGGTCAAAAATTCGTTCACAATGATGGTGTGGAGGTATGCGGAACAGAGAGTAAAGTCCCGCAAACCTCCGTTGAAAAGAGAGGATCCTCCAACCAGACGGGTGTTATGTCTGGCGGGCTACTGCCCGATAGATGATTTCGGGCTGTTCTATATGTTCCAATCGCGCGGAGAACTTTGATTGCGCGATGCAGGATTAGTTCTTATGTGACGCCATAGATGTCGCTATAATAGCCTTGTGCGAAGGCGCATTATCGTGGTGCAAAATCCAAGAATTTTCTTTCCACAAATCTGGCGTTTTTCTTTGAATTTGCTCTCTTAAATCATAACGCTCAAATAATATTCTTTATTTACCGTTTGACCTTCCGGCAAGAATTCCGAGTGCACAACACCGCGATAATTAAAGAAAATAGTCAACATGACTTTGACTTTTGATCGACTTTGGCGTGGTTTTTTCGGTTTCGGTTCAGTTGAAAGGCGCCATACCGAAGCTTGTTGACTAGTTTGCATGTCAAACTCGTAAACCCTTTTGGGGGATGAACTGCTTGCGTCCGTAGGATTTACTTAGTTCTGACCACCATACACGTGTCCCCTGGGTAGTGCTAAACGAGCAGTAAATACGGTGGTAGGCCATAGCATCGGCTGCCGGCTTAAAAGTTACCACCCACCAGACAAAGCCATGCCGCCAAGCGATTCGTCGTGTTCCGGCGTGATGTCTGGTGAAGCCGTATGGTGGAAGATGGGTCTGAGCAGTTGTGTTGTGAGGTATACCGGGTATGATGCACCAGCTATTGTTGTGTCGGACGTTTGATCGTGGAGGGTAGCGGGATCCGAAGCACGGTGCTCCGCTGGCCGACCGTAGGTAGTTGGGGGCCCAAGTAGTGTGCCAGCCACCCACGAAAGGCTGCCCCGCCAACTGCGAAAAATCCCAGGGTGGCCCCATCGTGCCGGTTGGCGACCGGGCGAGAGGACCCGATGGCGATCCCTGGGGGGGTTCGGGCGTCCCCGCAGTCTCCAGATCAACCCTCCATTGGCACAGCAACTCTGGTTGTGTTGTTGGGTTTAACATCGCATCACCTCGCTCAACTGCCATCTTCCATCTCTCCTATTCACTCCACACACAAAAAAAAAATGAAAGGTAAAAAGAAAGGCAAGTGTCAACAGCGGATGCACGTCCTCTCATTTCAAGTGCACCTTTCTAATATTAGAGGGCTGCACTCCAATATCGATGCGGTCCACCACCATCTTGAGACTGACAAGCCACACTTGCTTTTCTTGACGGAGACCCAAATTAGATGTCCGTCAGATACGGCGTACCTCAACTACCCGGGATACTCACTGGAGCATCATTTCCTGCAGCGTGCCGGGGTCTGTGTGTACGTCCGTAATGACATCTGCTGCCAGCGTCTCCGTCACCTTGAAGACCCTAATTTATCTACGCTGTGGCTGTTGGTGGACACTGGTACGGACAAAATTGTTTATGCCTGTGTCTACCGTTCGCACAGCGGTGATCAGGAGACGACTCGGTTGTTCGACCACCTCAGTGAGGCTGCCGATAAGGCTCTGCAACGGCACCCTGATGCGCAGCTCGTCGCTCTGGGGGACTTTAACGCGTGCCACCAAGACTGGCTGTTCCCATACCAGAGGACCGACCACGCTGGGAGAGAAGCGCGAAACTTTGCAATATCGATGGGCCTTTCCCAGCTGGTCAAGCAAGCGACTAGGGTGCCTGATGTAGTTGGTCATACTGCCAATTGTCTGGACCTTCTGCTGACCACCGATCCGGACAGATGTATCGTAACAGTTTCCTCACCACTTGGAACTTCAGATCACTGCCTGGTGAAGTCTGTTTCGTCCTTCTCCCCACCTGACTGCGACTCACGCGGTGAACGGCGAATGTGGCGTTACAGGTCAGCAGATTGGGATGAGATGCGGCATTTCTTTGCATCTTATCCTTGGCAGCAGGTCTGCTTCTCTTCTGAGAGTCCGTCGAGCTGTGCGGATGCTATATCCGATGTGATACGTCAAGCTATGGAGTTTTTCATCCCTTATAGAGACGTACCCGTTGGAGGCTCAGCTCACCCATGGTTCAACGCCGATTGCGTTCAAGCTGAAGAGCGTAAGCATTCGGCGTTTCTCGCCTGGGTTGACGCTCGTGACCGCAAAGCTCCGGATCTGAGCTCAAAGAAGAGAGCTTTCAACCATGCTGCCAAGTCCTACAAAAAGGCACTAAAGAAGGCTCGGTTCGACCGCATTACTCATATTGGCACAAAGCTCTCTGCACAGCCGTCCGGTAGCAGAGCGTTCTGGTCCCTTGCCAAATCGGTCGAAGCGAACTTCTGTAGGCCCACATTGCCTCCGCTGGTTAAGCCTGATGGAACACTGGCTCACTCGGCGAGAGAGAAAGCAGGTCTCTTTGCATCTCTCTTCGCCCATAATTCTCGTCTTGATACTAGCAGTGCTACTCCACCGGCTCTACCTCACTGCAACACCTCGATGCCTGAGGTTCGCATAAGAAATAAAGAAGTTTTGAGAGCACTGTGTCGCCTAGACGTGAATAAAGCTAGTGGACCAGATGGTGTACCAGCAATAGTTCTCAAGGCATGTGCGCCCGAGTTGTCTCCTGTGTTGACGCGCTTGTACCGCCTCTCATTTAGGACTGGTATAGTGCCCAAGTCCTGGAAGCTTGCCAACGTGCAACCCGTGCCCAAAAAGGGCAGTCGTGCCGATCCTGCCAACTATCGGCCGATTTCAATAACCTCCATACTCTGCAAGATTATGGAGCGTGTATTGAACTCGCGCCTCATGGCATACCTGGAAGGTAACGATCTCCTCAGTGACCGACAGTACGGATTTCGCCACAATCGGTCTACTGGGGACCTACTAGTGTATGCCACTCACATGTGGGGCGAGGCCCTCGAGAAGAATGGAGAAGCGATTGCTGTCTCCTTAGACGTCTCGAAGGCCTTCGACAGGGTATGGCACGCCAGCCTTCTGAGTAAGCTTCCAGCGTACGGCATTTCCCCTGGTCTGATTAACTGGGTAAAAGACTTCCTGAGTGAACGGTCTCTCCGAGTTGTTGTCGATGGATGCTCATCAGAGCCCATGTCCACTAATGCCGGAGTTCCTCAGGGGTCAGTTCTCTCTGCAACTCTTTTCCTGCTGCATATTAACGATCTGCTGATGCCCGGTATCTATGGGTATGCAGATGATAGCACAGTTGTAGAGAGATACCTTCCAGGTGCTCGGGCTAGTAAGGAACTAATCCGGTCCGAACGAGAGGCTATGGTGGAGCGTACGAATGTCTCACTTCAGGCAGTCTCCAAGTGGGGCGAAACCAATCTAGTTGAATTCAACGCCGCCAAAACACAAGCGTGTCTGTTCACCGCCAAAAGGAGCCCGTTCACCTTGGCTCCTGCTTTTCGGAATGTATCCCTGGAGTGCACCGACCGCCTTCAGCTCTTGGGAGTTGAAATCTCCTCAGACCTCAATTTTGGGCGGTTCATTGAGTCCAAAGCCAAGGTAGCTGCTAGAAAACTAGGCGTTCTTGCAAAGGTCCGACGGTACTTCACACCGGGATAGCTTCTAATGTTATACAAAGCACAGGTTCGATCGTGTGTGGAGTACTGCAGTCACATATGGGCTGGTGCTGCAAAATGCCATCTAGCAGCTTTGGACTCAATGGAAAGGCGTGCGAAAAGGCTAATTGGGGATCCTGATTTGGTTAAGTCCAGTCTACAAAGCCTCGAGCACAGGCGCAGGGTAGCCAGCCTATCGGTATTTTACAGGTTGCATTTTGGAGAGTGTGCGCAGGAATTGCATGACTTGATTCCGCCATCTCCTTTCTATCATCGGACAACCCGACGTACGGCGAGTATCCACCCTTACGTTGTTGAAACTTCAACGGTCCGGACTAAGCGTTTCGCTTCGTCGTTTATACCGCGTACATCGAAGGACTGGAACAATTTGCCTGCTGCGATCTTCCCGTCCAACTCTAATTTAGGTGTCTTCAAGGCTAGAGTGAATAGGCTCTTGATAAACTAGTGCGCCTCACCATCAATGATTGCATCACTGCTTACCATCAGGTGGGATCGCAGTCAAGCGCTGGTTTATATCAATTAAAAAAAAAAAAAAAAAAAAAAAACCCACGTCTCGTCACTCGTTTATGGTTCCAAAATTTGAATTTGGAACCATAAACAAATCATCCATTCCCGATACTTTTCTGACTGATTGTTTATGTAAATAAATTGTTGTCAGCTCAGAAGAGATTTAAAAAACTATACAAGTATCTTCCATAAAGTTGTTTCTCAAGTTTATAAGGTAAGTTACGGTAGGATACATTAATTCAATGTTACAACTACTCCCGTTCTGGATATAGCTTGAGGGAGTGTCAGACGTCTACTGACTCTAATTCACCAGTGTTCCTTCTATTGGTCTCTGCGTTCCCGGACGGCGAACAATGGGAAGCTCGCCGTCTGGCCATCCGGTACCGTCCGGACCGAGCCCGAGTCATCGACGGCGCGTAGTATTCCACGTAGGGGCCCAGCAGGGCTGTAGCCTACTTGGGCCATGGGTTCGCTTCTGAAAGGAAAACCCGGGGTCCTGAAACGCAAGGCAAAGAAGAACTAACCCCTCTCGCTCCGCCCTAAAGCGCGAGAAATCATTAAATAATTTCCCAGCTAAAAAAGAAGGGCCACAGTGACTCTTTCGAACAATCTACAATCTGTTATAAAAGTCAGAGTCCTCAGTTCCTCACTCACTCACTGAGTCATTAACACCCATCCTAAGCCCTTGGACCTTGAACGCCGAAATTTTGTACAGAGGTGCCTTTATGATAAAAATAACGAGTAAGAAAACGTTTTCCAGAATTCACCCCCTAAGGGGATGAAATAGGAGCCCAAAGTTAGTACGGAGAAACCTACTATCACACGGGCAAAAGTTCGTCTCATTTAAAGTACAAAACCCAAATCCAAATAAACTACCTAGAAAAACAAAAATACTTCTGGCACATGTATCATTGCTAGTAAGCAATCGTATGCATAATCAAACGAAGATGAGTGACATCAATTGATCCCACGATGTCACGGCTTCGCTCCACATTCGATACTTGTTTTATGGTAGCGGTTCCACCTGTAGCATAATTGATATATACGGTGTTGTTTGTGTAATTGTTAAGGTGAGGACGAGGTAAGATGCTGAAGCGGATCGCGGAGCGGAGGACCATGAGGATATCTCATCAGCCTGCGGTGTGTTCACGCCCCAGCCGCCGGTATCCCGATCCCGATTTCCGGCCACCGTAGGCGCGGGCTTGCGGACGGCGAACAATGGGTAGCTCGCTGTCCGATAACCGTCCGGACCGAGCCCAAGTCGTCGGCGACGCGTACTGTTCCACGCGCGCCTCAAGGAGATGTCAGCAAACTGTAGGGGCCCAGCAGGGTCGAAGCCTACTGGGGCCAAGGGTCTGCTTCTGAAAGGAAACGAAGGAAAAGGAGTGGGTTTTTAGTCAGTAAAAGTCTGACACACCCTCGCGCACCGCCCAAGAGCGGATTGCGGTCATTGGATGATTTTGTGTGTGAATTTTGTGTGTGCGCGGGAATTGCATGACTTGATTCCGCCATCTCATTTCTACCATCGGACAACCCGACGTACAGCGAGTATCCACCCTTACGTTGTTGAAACTTCAACGGTCCGGACTAAGCGTTTCGCTTCGTCGTTTATACCGCGTACATCGAAGGACTGGAACAATTTGCCTGCTGCGGTCTTCCCGTCTAACTATAATTTAGGTGCCTTCAAGGCTAGAGTGAATTAGGCTCTTAATAAACTAGTGCGCCTCACCATCAATGATTGCATCACTGCTTACCATCAGGTGGGATCGCAGTCAAGCACTGGTTTATATCAATTAAAAAAAAAAAACCCACCGAAAAAAGGAAAAATCAGCCTGCGGTAATTTATGTATCCTGATAGCTACAGTCTATCCAAGGAGTATCGTGTTGACCAGTAACTTGGTTGTTGAGGTCTGATAGGCAGTCGCTCCATGTAAAACACAGGTCCACAGCCGCATCCAGTTAGAATGAATGCCGACCCCAAGCTCGTTGGGAAAAGATTAGGGAGATAATAATGATAGCCTGCTATAACCTAGGGGTGTTAAAGATAAGAGTAAATAGGTTACTTCTAGGTAAACTTGCTCTATTTAATTATCGACCACATCATCGCTTACCATCAAGTAAGATATTGGCTAAAGTGGTGAAATGAGAGCAATAAAAAAGAAAATTATAAGAAGTTACTTCACGGCCTAATGGCAGAGTTGTTGAAATTATGGGTTCCGTAAAGTACAAGGTACAAGGGGTTCATAAACGGTTGCGAACCTTCAGAAAAAAAAAACAAATAAGTAGTACTTAAAAAAAAAATTGTTAAAAAACATTTTCCTCCCCCACGAGGACACGGCGGTGCTCTGCTCAGGCGGGGCACATTTCTACCGTGTGCTCCACCGTATCCTCTGGGCGGTTCACACAGTTGTGACACCCGGGTGTTACTTCCGCACGAATCCGGTGCAGGAACTTCCCGAACTAACCATGTACGGTGAGAACCTGCGTCATGCGGAAGGTGAGGACGCCGTGAGGTCTTTCCAGCTACTCCTCAAAGAGGAGACTTACCGCCATAATTATGGCGTGCCCAATATAGAGTGTACAGCTCAATCACTCATTCTCACTCGCGTGCTTGACATTTTAACACGCCATGGTAAGGCCCCAGACTCCACTTCTTGGATGAAAGAGTGAGTCGACAAAAATTAACTAAATTAATAGTTTTTGTGAAACCATGGCTTTTGTGTTTAACGGTAGTGACATTTTCATGCGAGAAAAATCTTACGTAATTCGAAAATTTTAAAGAAAACAGTAATGCATGACAGGAAATGACAAAGATGTAATGATTTGTTAAGAGATATCTTTGTACAGCTTTTTCAAGGAATGCTCGAACTTAAATTTAAAAGTTTTAGACAAAATTTAGAAACGCAGATACAAACGCTACGTATAACAGAGTAGACTGCAATGCCCTTAGGCATGTATGCAAATTAAAACCCAAGAATCATCTTATTATCATAAATATTTACCCAAAATGTCAAGGAATAAAAACCAAACCTAACACGAAAGTCTAGGCCAAGTAAGATCTAACTCATCGTAACTGTAGTCGAAACTCCATATACGATGAAAGTCCCTGACATTTAAAAAAAGGACCAGACAATAATAATATGATTATACTTAATAAAAAAACTAACAAATTTCTAATTCTATTCATCAGATTAAAATTGTACCATCATCTTCATTATATTAATAACCGAAAGATATCCACTGCTGGTCTTCCTTGAAACATCGCCACAACTACTGGTCCTTCATTGTCTGATTTCTTAAATTAGTTTCTATTACAACACACTTTTTATTATGATTATTTTTATTATAATGTTGGGTACAATATAGACTGATCTATATGTCTATTAATATTGTGATACGGAAATATTGTAAGATCAGCCATTTTTTTAAAGAGCAACAATGGAGTTTCTTGCCAGTTCTTCTCCATAGCAAACGATCAATTGGAAACGTGCAGTAGCTTCTGACGTTTTATAAGTGCCCATGTAGGCCTATGTGAAATAAAAACACATTGTTTTTTTTTTTAATTTTCTGCATTGAATTGAATCCTACGACCTTAAAAAGGTCTCTCTTTCCAAGAGAGTTCACAGCACCTTAAAGTTATGCAAAATATCAATACTTTGATATCTTTTCACACGCTAAATGTCATGCACTGTGATGGAGCCCTGACGTCACCAGTAAGTAAGTTCATTTGAACCAGTTTTTTGTACAATCGATGGCAGATTTTGAGTCAAGTTCCCATTGCGAAATGTTCAAAGGAACCGTTCACTTCGAGACGTAACTTTAGAGGTGATAATATTGTACTTGAGTGTACTCGCGACTTTGGTCGTGAATGTGATATTTTTAAGTGTAAGAGTTACTCAGTTTTGTCTAGTTATGTACCACTAAATACAATGTATTAAAGACCACTGAATTGCATGTTTTATTCAGAAATGATACGTTTTTTTTTTTAATTTATGATCATATTTTACATTTTAATATTTATTGGGTAATCAACAATCATATGCACTGCTAGAACGTTAGAATAATATTTTTCTATGATCTAAGATTAGCGTCACAATTTCTTATAGGTTATCACCACATGCCCCATAAAATTAAAAATGGTATGACACAAGCTACGTTGCCATAAACATAAATTAAAAAATAAATCTGTGGAAAAGCCAAATAAAAATTTGTTTAAAACTTAATACAGAAGAATACAATACAAATCATAATTTATTGGTACTAATATTATATGTAAGAGGGAATCTCTTAGAATGCTACTTTATCAATGAGTGATTAGATATACATGTTTTCTACTTTCATGCAGCCGAAGCCGCTGGCAAAAGCTAGTATAATACAATTTTACATCCTTTTTATGAGCTGTTCATTGATATCTCTAAATTGATCATAAAGAAAAATATGCAGCATTAGCAATATATGTAGCACGACTGTCACTTGCTGTTGTTGCAGCTCTGTTATTTAATCAATAAGTATTAGGTATTTGTTGTGTAGTAACAGTACTAAAAGTGTTGCAATTGCTAATGGGTACACTACCCAATACCTTCAATAAAGAGTAACTACGACGATTTGTAAAAAAAAAAAGGTGCCGATAAGATTCCAATGCCACATTTTCGTACAGTTCTAGGTCTATCTATAGAGCTGAAAATAGTGTCAGATATAATGTAACATAGAATAATGTTTACAGAGTCTACGAACATTTTTTGTTCGTCTATCAAGAAATTCAATTTAACAGTCTAAAGAAAACAATGTTATAATAAAAACACGAACAAAAGATACAGACAGACATATTATATCAGCTTCCACATATTCAACATTTCTGAATTTCTGATCATAATCTTGAGTTCCACTTTTAATTAATTTTAATTGTTTGCTGTTTTCGTTACTTTGGCAAGGAGGAAGTACTTGTTATAAAGTGACCGGGCCAGATTACAGGTTAACGCATATTTATTAAGTTCGATATCAATTAAGGCAATTTTAAGTATTATGGAATTCAATTCTACAAGAAAGTGTTTTCAAAAACCTGTGTATTGAGGACGCAATTCAAGCGTCATCATTGCTATAGACATAGGTGTTCCCCAAATTGCACTACTTCAGAGAATTTTCTGCATTCCACAGTCTGTTAGCTTCATCTACCTGAGAACATCACCCTTTCTTAGTCTCCACTCACTCAACGTTCGCTCGCTCACTGTGCCATAATATATTGCTCGAATGACCAACGGTCGTTAGCTAATGGTCCTTTGTGCAACGTATCTGATCCACCACTTCTTCCACTAAATTCTTAGTTTTTCCGGTGACTCTGATTACATTCGTAAATATTTATATATAAGCTAACTCATCTAAATCGAGATCAAAAACTAGAATACAAGTATTCTTTTGTGGTTCATCAGTAGTCCTTTCAAATAGAGAAACGTCTGCGTTAAATACTTCTTCATCATCATAACATTTTATTTGTGTTGTCTCATTGGTAGCCCAGTCGTCTCTTCCTATATGCTTATCGTGTTCACCACAATTTTCTCCTAACTCATCAAGCATACATTAGAAACCTCTTTCATACACTGTAGGTTAGTAGCTCATAAAAAAAAAACAATAACACTAGCTGTGCCCACATTAATTGCAATCACTTTCGCAACCTGATTATCATTACATACTGCATAGTTTTAATCTTTTTCTTATAGCAACCTGCTTCTAATTACATTTATGTAATAAAACTTATATAACCCGCACATATATCATAAACATACCATTGGTAACTTTAGAGAGAACTTGGTATTGGTATTTTTAAATTATGTTTTTTTCCTATGTTATGATAGAGATTGAAGCTGTGTTGCGACATTTGGAGCGTTTGCCTAGGCATGCAGTAGGCAGCCTAATCATTTTTATTAGCCAATGTGATGCCAATCTCTGAGAAGATTTTAAGAGATTAAAATCTTGTCTGATATCTTTATGATCGCTAAGTAATAAAAGATGTTACAATTCGTAGTTAGTATATTTGAATTACTGTAATTTCAACAGATATCAATAATGACGCGTGATTCATTCGTCAAATGTTAGCTTAAAACAAATCATTTACTTTTTCTTCAAATAAACTGCTCCTGCGTCGCGGGTGGAGCGAGTGATCCTTCAGTTGCCCTCTTCATCCAAGGCCTTGGTAAATCTTTCGCAAAATCCCACAGCCCTGATACAAGTAATTAATCGTTTGTTTCTATAACTACCGGTCCGGTACCGGATAGCTCGAAGAATCAAATTTAAGTGGCAGTGGGCAGGGTACATTGCTCGCAGAACGGATGGTCGATGGGGACGAAAGGGTCAGTGGCGCATCGTTGGAAGGCCTCCCACAAGATGTAGCGATTACCTGGTGAAGGTCGCGGGAATCCGATGGTTGCGAGAAGCACAGGACCGGTCATCATGGCGACACTTGGGGGAGGCCTATGTCCAACAGTGGACGTCTTTCGGCTGAAATGATGACAATATGATAACTACCGGTCAAAATGCTAAAATAATTCAGTGGTTTTATACAGAAACAACAGTTTCTATCCATTTTTTCAGCAACAATTCGGTCAATTAAATTACCTTGCTGAAAATATCATAACCTTTTGGCGAATATGCCTTTTTCGTTGTAGGTTGTTCTAAAGAGACGCGTGTTTAACAACAAAGTAAAGTTGATATCTCCACAAAATAATCGGCGAAAAAATCTTCGAAAACGATCTCAGCTACTGCATAATGTAGTAGTACTGATAAGACTAACAACATATTTTATAATAAATGAATAATACTAAATCCATACTAATATTATAAATGGGAAAGTAACTCTGTCAGTCTGTCTGTCTATCCATCTGTCTGTTTGTCCATCTATCCGTCAGCTAGCTCTTCACGTCTGCCGTCAGCCGTTACCTGAATTGATTTGGCATAGTTATAAACCATTTCCTGGAATAGATCATAGAATACTTTTTAATTCAGGAGCATATTCCTTTGGAATAATTTACAACTGAATCCCAGGCGAAACCGTTGGCAGAAATTAGTCTACACTAATATTATAAAGAGGTAAACATAAGAGGTTTTTTTTGTTTTCTTATTATTTTTTTGTTTGTAGGTCTGGTCCGATTGCTAAAATTTTTTCACCGATAGAAAGCTATTTAGTTATTCCTGGGTGACACAGGCTATATTTTATGTACGCGGGTGAAGCTGCGGGAAAAAGCTAGTATCATACTTATAAATAAATAAAAAACTTAGGTAAGATGGTATTTTAAATGTGCTTTGTTTTCAATGAAAGTTAGGAAGCTGGAATTGGATTAAACTTTACATACCACAAAAAAAGGATCTAAAAGGTCTCTGAATGAAAACCCATACTTCCACTCATTATCCTTTTGAAGAAATCTCCAACAAATCCTCTCGACTCAATCGCCACAAAAACGAACAAAAAAACTTTCGAATTGACGACTTTAATGTCAACAAAGAACAAACGGTGACTGTCAGTTTGATCGATGGAAGGTGAGTCGATGTTGAGGTTATGACTTACAACCATAATTAATTATGACAGACACATTACTATCGTGCTTTTACCCCTACTGTTTATATCCAAATTGTGCTACTTTTACATCAACAAATCAATCATCTTGATCAAATGGACAATCCTCTTCATAGCTGCCTTGATCTGTTACATAAATACCTAAACTATAAATTTATTATACGTAGATGGTTCTAATTGGTGTTGCTAGTCGGGCAAGTTCATCTTGTGCAACTAATTGCAAGGTCTCTGAGACAACGCCTTTCATTCAGCAGTTTTAACTAATTATTTAATGCAATGTTTTACTACGAGTGAATTTTAATTTATCTTCGGGATAATTATTCATATGAATACGCAAACATGATTTCATCGAAAACATTTATTGCGTTTCTACTTCTGTCAGCGGCTTCAGCGCTTGAATGTAGAAAATTCATCATCATCATCATCATTTCAGCCGATAGACGTCCAATGCTGGACATAGGCCTCCCCCAAATGTCGCCACAATGAACGGTCCTGTGCGTCTCGCATCCATCGGTCCAATATACCACAGTGTCTCAAGACGAAAGTCTAAAACCAGTGCGTGTTGCCAGTGATGACAAATGGTTCCGAAACGTGGTCGCTTACAATCGGCCTTATCAGAAGGCTCAAAGAAACCCAAAGGGCAATGGAAAGGGCTATGCTCGGAGTTTCCTTGCGTGATCGAATCAGAAATGAAGATATCCGCAGGAGAACCAAGGTATTATAATTTAGGTCTACTCAATTATACATACATTAAACCAATAATGAACTGTTAAATAATGGTAGCTCTGTAATTAGTGGGTTTGCTTCATGCTTCCGTCATTTTACATCGATTCGTTACATTTCGGACTATATTTAAATAAGTAGCGCAATCGATGACAAGTGACAAGTCTGTAGCCTACTTAGAAAATACAGGTTCTTGCGGTGCGAAAGTATTATAATTATGCAGGTATATAATGAATATGATTAATCTACAAAAAAGGTGATCCCAAAGCAGGGACCATTTTGGTTACCCATTGAAAGGGTTTTTGATAGGGTTTTCACAAAGTGTTGTTTTAAAATCAATTTCATATTTATTACCCTCTTTTACCATCCCTCATCAATGGATAACCTCTTCCAAACCCTTTCGATTTGTTTACCTGTATATTCAAAAACCCATTCTTGGTGGTTTATACTTTTTAATGGTAAGACGTTTTGAACGGGTTACCCCTTCAACGACTATAACAGAGTTACCCATTCGGACTACAAATATTGTAATTTTATCTCTCCAGCCTTACTTTAACCAAAGACATGGGAAACTACAGGCCCATAAGTCTACTACCAACTATGTATAATCTCTTCGCCACAATAATAAACCACAGAATAAGCATAACATTGAAACAAAAACAACCCATTGAACAACCTGGTTTTAGAAGGGGTTCTCAACTGTAGACCACATACAGACTTTAGAGTTGATAATTGAAAAGAATCAGGACTATTTATATAACTATACATAAGAAGAGTTGACCGTTGTTGTTGTGATGTGTTGTTGTCGTTGTTGTTGTGGTGTTAGTTTGGTTGAGAGAGTTGTAGATGAGTTATAACTATTTCACAGTGAGTGAGTGAGAGTGAAAGTTTTATCCATTTATCCATAAAAACATAATCGTTTGTCTAGTCTCTTTATTTTCCCCCCAGTGGCGGATTGGCTATGTAGCAAGAGTAGCAAATTAATGCTACAGGCCCCGCGCATTTGGGGGCCCCATGCATTCAGGGATCCCGCACTTGAACGTAAAAGAAAACTAGTCAAAATATTTGTACTGCGTGAAATCTAAATTCAGTTGATTTCTTTGGATGTGATGTGATAGTCACTTTACTTCAGACTTTCCTCCAAGTAAACTACAGAATAGAAGATCTCTTAGAATTGCCCCATCATCGTACTTTTTACGCACTGTGATATGGTGTCTAAAAGCCTTGTTCAAGCTAATTCTTAGAAGGGGTAGCTTTAGCCAGCGGTTTCCCGGCTAAAGCTATTTCATTTTAATATGTGTAGCCTCAGTTAAGCTTATTCTTAATAACCACTAAGAATAAGCTTAAACAAGGTTTTTAGGGAACTACATATTTTGTGTGTCTATGTGAATATTACATTGCCAGTGCGTAGTGACATTATGGCTCTGAAACGTGGTCGTTCACAATGCGCCTCATCAGATGGTTTTAAGTCACCCAAAGAGCAATGGAGAGGGCTATGCTCGGAGTTTCCTTGCATGATCGAATCAGGAGTGAAGATAAGCTTAAATGGCAGTGAGCTGGGTACATTGCTCGCAGAACAGATGGTTGATGGGGCCGAAAGGTTCTGGAGTGGCGATCGGATACCTGAAGACGCAGCGTTGAAAGGCCTCGCAACAAGGGTACCGATAACCTGGTAGTGGTAAGGTTCACGGGAATCCGATGAAGACGTAATAAACAGCCCCCCTAGCCAAGTCACAAACGATAAACGTAAACTCTCAGTAGTCTTTAATAGATTTTCAACTTTATGTTAATGGATATAAAGTTGAAAATCTATTGAAGATTACATAGTGTTTTCGTTCGTTCCGGTCGCTAACGCTCAGTAGTCTTTAATAGATTTTCAACTTTATGCTCTTAGGTATAAAGTTGAAAATCTATTGGAGATTACTAAGCGTTCACGTTTATCGTTTGCAACTTGGCTAGGGGGGCAGAACCGGCCGTTGTGACGACACTTGGGAAAAACCTTTGTCGAGCAGTGGACGCCTTTCAGCTGAAATGATGATGACGATCTAGGTTGGCATGTTGATGAGATAAATCTCTCGGAAAGATTATTCCAATTAAAGAATGGCTAAATCTAACCTCTCCAAAGAAAAAGATATTTTGCATCCTATTCCTAGTAAATCTTAACTGTTCAGCTTTTCTGTATAAATTCACAAGGGCTTCGCCATCATCATCGAAAAGACTCCCTATTTCTGTATTATTTATCAGAAGAAAACCTAAAATGTCCTAAGCATACTTTTCGAGATTACTTCGGTTTTTTTTTAATTTTTCCTTACAATCTCTAAACGTTCGGGGTATGCAAAAAACAATCATCATTTAGGTTTTTCCAAAAGTAATAAAATAATTAGTATCGTAGGCGCAGGCTTGCGGACGGCGAGCAATGGGTGGCTCGCCGTCCGACCGTCCGGTAACCGTCCGGACCGAGCCCAAGTCGTCGACGGCGCGTGCTGTTCCACGCGCGCCTCAAGGAGATGTCAGCAACTGTAGGGGCCTAGCAGGGTCGAAGCCTACTGGGGCCAAGGGTCTGATTCTGAAAGGAAGACTCGGCCCTGGTACGAAAGGCAACGAAGGAACAGGAGTGGGTTTTTAGTCAGTAAAAGTCTGACACTATCTCCCGCCCCGCCTAAATCGGGCACTGTTTCCCCAGCAGCCTGAATATCGAGAAATGAGGAGGCCTCTACTATCCAAATCATGTGAA
Organism: Mythimna impura; assembly: GCA_905147345.3. Taxonomy (NCBI): domain Eukaryota; kingdom Metazoa; phylum Arthropoda; class Insecta; order Lepidoptera; family Noctuidae; genus Mythimna; species Mythimna impura. The sequence goes on from LR990363.1 coordinate 12,363,022, forward strand.
GAATTTTATCATGATATAGTCTGTAACCAGTACACTGTGTTTGTTACAGTCAATATTATTAATTAGTCAAAACCAGTTTTGACTGACTTCGGTCAAAACCGTTACTAATTTAAAACTTATTAATTTTATTATTAAAAAAAACACGATATATTTTAGCTATCGAGGTAAAATTATTTCAAAACGGTCATAAAAGATATAGTAAGTAAGATAAAGTATTTTTAATTACCAGTTAAAAATTGTTTCGACCATTTAACTTTGATTTGACTACCTATATATTATTAAGTATAATAGGTATTACCAGCAATCTGTGTAATTCGGCATTCTATACACGCCTAACACGTTCAGCCAATATATGAAATATTATTTATTCATTTTACAATTTATATACAGAAGATACATTATTATTATTTTTTTAAATTGTATAAAGGTACAATTTATTTCAAAAAGAAATTTCTTCCAGCAGACCTGCGAAAGGAGAAATTGAAAGAAATGTAGACAATAGTGTGTAGAAATGAGAAGAGCATTATTTACTTTTTACTTTGCCTAGGCATTCTATTCAATACCGAAAATTCACCCGGCAATAAGGTTGTAAGAAGCCCGCTCTTCCGGGGTTTCTATTCTGTCGGCAGGGTTTAAAGAAACCTAACCTTGTTCGTATCGGGGTGCCCTAAGACCTGGAGCTCGCTTCACTCGCTCTTAGACTGATTAGTTTAGAAGTTATCGTGGTCGAGTGGTCACCCAGTATACAGTTCCTAACAAAACATGCTTCTTTCTTCATTTATACTTTGCCTGATAACCACTTGGCATTCTATACAATGCCTGCGCATTGTACACATTTACTAGGCAGGATTTATAGTGAAAAACATAAGCAGTTCCTTGGTACTCATATTTATAATATTTCTACTTCTGTTTCTCCATGTGTACTTACATAAATTATTAAATAAACAATAGATAAAATTATTTTACACAATGCCTAAGCGAACTTACATTGTATACTTATCAATGCCTAGGAATTATGAGTATTGCTCATAATTCCTTCCTGAATTTTATACTTTGCCGGTAACATAATTACCAATTCCAATGACATAAGAACGCATAAAGAAAAACTGATTAAGTCTACTTAAGACTGTAACCTTTTTAATGAACAATTTACATTAACTCACAACTTAACTACTCACTTTAAGTCAATTAACATATTTTCATGAATTATTCTGATATGTGTAAATTTATTGTGACGTTTTATATTGACATAAATAATGTAATATAATTAAAAACAGACGTGCATATTACGTCTGTTACCTTCTTTTTTGACTATTTGGTCTTTTATACCCGGCCATCAGTTGAGCTACTAACAAGGTCTACGGCAAGAGTACGAGCGATCCACTTAGATGGTCGAACCATATTTTCTACATTTAGGACACTAAATCTAAACCCCTTAGAAGATTGAATTACCAAAAATTCCTTCTTAGTGCTCGCCTACGTCATAAAAGGAAACTTTGTGCGTGTTCCTAGTCCCAGTAGTTTCGGCTGTGCGTTGATATGTCAGTCAGTTTCTCCTTTTAAATAAATAGATAACTCAACAGCGGTTGTTTTCTTTTTAAACTTATTTAATGCTACAATATTGTCATATCTGATACCATACCCCACATTTCAACCAGTAGAAAGATCTGATAGCGTAGGTATATGCGTAACAGCAGTCTTATAAAACAACTAATTAATGAGAATATTAAATTAAACACTTTCTTGCCGGAAATAAGATTACTTACATTGGATTGAATTTAAAAGTAGGACTTCGTTAAAGTTGAGTAAAATGGGCGCCGATTAGTGAAAAAAGGCTCGGCTGCGACTGATATATAAATTTTTCATATGGTATATTCTCCAGCTAGCTTATTATTATCTTGTGCAATAAGAACTAAAAGCTCCGGACAGATAAACCTAATAACAGAGTGTGATGATACATGACTAGTTTAATTTAAAACGCTGTGATATATTTCGAAATATTTATACCAGTCTGTTCTAAACTAACCTTGTCATTTCTTGTAGTCTTTTCTTTACAGTCTTTTTTTTTAGATAGAATTTTTTTTTCGGACTACCCATGGCCCCGACCCTGCTGGCCCCTCCGGTTTTGCTGACGTCTCCTTGAAACGCGCGTGGAACACTACGCACCGTCGATGACTCGGGCTCGGTCCGGTCGGTGAGCTACACGTTGCTCTGACATAATTCGAATTTACTAGGTATATACAAATAGAAAAAGAAGAATAGATAAAAATGTTTATTTATACGTCACACACACAACTATAAACAGATACAATAATTTAAAAAAAAAATGATCAAAAGTCTGTGCAAGACCACAAAAGGCACCTACCTCAGCATATGCTACGATATTTAAAATAGCTACTGATATAGCTACACCTCTACCTAACCATTCGTGGAATACAGCCGTGATTGTATGTCATGAAAAACATACATATACACTAAACAACAGCCAATCAACTTCAACAATAAGAAATAAGACAAACGTTTAACGCGGTCTCGCTTCATGAAATCTAACAGATTAAGTAACTGCACCACAGATGGCTTACTTCGTAATAGTTACGAGCAGCGAATATCTATAACGTAACGTAGTATAATAACTGCATAAATTTATGCATTATGCGCTCGCGGACTTGTAATCATTCATCATAGATTTTATAGACTTCCAGATCTTCCGCAGATTTTTTGTAGGACTATAGCTTATATAAGAAGTATCTTGGAATTTATTTGTTTGTAGTTAACTCAAAACATACTCCATTTGTATCTTATGGCACGATATGATCGTAGTTGGTTCTTCTTTCTTAGCAAAACATCATTAATCATTTATCATGGATTTTATAGACTTCCAGATCTTCCGCAGATATTTTGTAGGACTATAGCTTATATAAGAAATAGCTTGGAATTTATTTGTTTGTAGTTAACTCAAAACATACTCCATTTGTATCTTATGGCACGATATGATCGTAGTTGGTTCTTCTTTCTTAGCAAAACATCATTAATCATTTATCATGGATTTTATAGACTTCCAGATCTTCCGCAGATATTTTGTAGGACTATAGCTTATATAAGAAATAGCTTGGAATTTATTTGTTTGTAGTTAACTCAAAACATACTCCATTTGTATCTTATGGCACGATATGATCGTAGTTGGTTCTTCTTTCTTTGCAAAACATCACAATTAGCATAGGCGTAAAATTGCTCTCTCATTTGTTTAAGGTTTGTTGTAAGAAAACACAATTGTGGGTTAAGCTTACTTGCAATTGTGGGTTGCTGATATACAGTCAGGGGTCAAAAATGCAGTTACACCACGGAGTTACACGCTACCAATGCTAAAGAGTCAAAAATTTCTTTGTAAGAGACGTTCAATGGTCCACAACTAGTTTATTGAATACTTTAGATTCTATGCTACAAATTAAATTAGTCATGAACTAACGAACCTCTTCTACAAATAAATTTTAGACACTTTAGCATTAACACAGTGCAATTGCACTTTTGATACCTGACTGTACATCAGCTGTCCTATTTTCATTGTTTTTAGAAGTTGTGTGTACAATAAAGGATGTAAGGTTTGTCTTGTACTTTGGATTATATAGAATAAGATCTCGAACTAGTCGTTGTATTTTACATACAGAAAACAGTTGATTTTCGTAACTCCAAGTTAAGCCTAAATTATCGACTGTCTGTAATCTGAATATATGGTAGCTGTATTTTACGTGCATTAAACAATCGTGCAGACTGTAGCAGAATTGCGTAAAGTAAATCTTTTTATTAACTTTATTTAAAAAAAAACTTTTTACAAAAAAAATAACCGACTTCACTAAAAAAAAACACTAAAAGGATCAACATAGGTAACTTTAATTTTGAAAGTCGGTGTTAAATAAGAAACAAACGATACCGGGAAACACCGACTTCCGAAATTAAAGTTATGATGATTGAGAAAAAGTTTTTTATTTCACACTTTTTAGTTGCGATACACTTATAAACAGAGTGCCTATTTCTCATGACAATTCCATTTAACCCAAACACTGCTAGGTTTCATTGTTCTATTATGAAGTTCCTGTGTCTATCTTCCACCTTCTGGCTCCATCATCAGATCAGTTCGATAGTACCTTATGGCCAAAGTGCATCTCATGATAATTCAAATAAGCCCAAACACGACCAGGATACATTGATTAATTACAGAGTTCCTGTGCCTACCTTCTGGCTCCATCATCAGATCAGTTTGATAGTACCTTATAGCCAAAGTGCATCTCATGACAATTCTAATAAGTCCAAACACGGCTAGGTTACATTGATTAATTACGGAGTTCCAGTGCCTACCTTCCGGCTCCATCATCATCAGATCACTTCGATGATACCATTTTCAAAGTAACTATTCAGAACTATTTATTTATTTGTATTGTCATAGTCGCTTAACTATCTTCATTGTGATATCTATGTGAGTATGAAGTTCTATTGACCATTTCTGGTCTTCTTTATCAGTTCCACTTCATCAAATGTTACTTTTTGACTGTAAATGCTTAAGTTTTTGATGAAAATACCAAAATCACTGTATGGTTGCCTATAATATTTGAAGAGATCCTTCGATTTCTCATAGATTCCATCATCAGAACTGGATTTCGAAAAAAATGGGACCATCTGGAAGCATATCCTATAAGGGGGAAAATAAATTTTGCAAATCGGTCCATAAACGACGGAGTTCTAAGGTAACCAACATAAAAAAAAACATACAACCGAATTGATAACCTCCTCTTTTTTAGAATTCGGTAAAAAAAAAATTAAATCTTAATCTTCCTTAAATCTAATTTGGACTAGGTACCCGTGTTACAAATTTCATACAGATCTAAAAAAAATAGAAAGCTATGGGCTCAAACGTAGTATAAGCCCAAAGTATCACCATAACGACCGGTCCTGTGAATCTCGCATTCATCGAATTCCCGCGACCCTCACCAGGTCATCGATCCACCTTGTGGGAGACCTTCCAACGCTGCGTCTCGGTACATGGTCGCTACTCTAGAATCTTTCGTCCCCATCGAGTGTCTGTTCTGTGAGCAATATACCCTGTCCATCGAACTGCCATTTAAGTTTGGCGATTCTTCGGGCTATGTCGGTAACCTTGGTTCTCCTGCGGATATCTTTATTTCTGATGTGATCATGCAAGGAAACTTCGAGCATAACCCTTTCCATTGCCCTTTGGGTGACTTTAAGGCCTTAACCCAAGCAGAGTTGCTGTATTCCAAATTGAAGGTATAGGCGCTAACAGGAAAGAAAAAATATCCCTTTGGGACTATAACACGTCTTCATTGTATCTCTTGCTATACCAATCTATATATGCACTTGAAGTGACAACAGTCACTTGAATATATTAAGATGATTATGTACTTTCAGATAGTTTAATGACCTCGATGACCTAAATAACTATATTACAGAACGTCCTTCGTCTTTTGTTTTCCATCTCCTCAAGATCATATCCGTAGACCACTTAAATAATACTTATTATGATGTTATGATATATGATTATAACTGCTATGATACTTACCTATAATGATGTATGATTTTTGAGTTTGTCATGCTCACTCAAATGTCTTACTGGTTCGCTTCCTTTAAAAATGGTTGAGCTGACTGGCGATATATGTGTCACGTCCGTGAACGAACGCTGTCAGTTGAGACTGGCCATCTCTCAGCTGCCAGTGGCTTTATTTCTATATTTTAAAATTGTTTTTTTTTTTACTTTATTTACACTGTTTTCATATAATAGAATCAACAAGCAAAAAATCTGGAAACAAGCCCATATCATCCCGTTACCCAAAATCCCTAACCCGGTCTCTCTGACCGATTTCAGACCAATTTCTATCCTTCCTTATCTCTCTAAAGTTCTTGAGCATATTGTCCATCAGCAACTCTCTCTCTTTCTTTCTAGTAATGATCTTCTTAGCCCTTTCCAATCTGGTTTTCGCCCTGGTCACAGCACTGTCACAGCTCTTTTAAAGGTTACTGATGACATCCGCTGGGCTATGGATCACAAATCTCTCACGTTACTTGTTCTTCTAGATTTCAGCAGTGCCTTCAACTCTGTTGACTTCGATATCCTTCTTGGAATCCTTAAATCCCTTAACTTCTCCTCCTCCACTATTAGATGGTTTGATTCCTATCTTAACCTTTTGAGTGCGTAATTAGAGATACAATAGTAAGACAATGGCGCGTGAACGCCGGCGTTAATGCGGGGATCAACAGCTTAATGGCCGCTCGCAGCGGGTACGCCTTGATGAGTCTTCATCGGATTGGTGCTGTCTTACTGCGGGTGTGCCTCAGGGTGGCGTTCTCTCTCCTCTTCTCTTTTCTATTTTCATTAACTCTGTCACTAGAGTAATTTCCTCTAACTTCCATCTCTATGCCGACGACTTGCAGCTCTACCATCACTTTCGTGGAGAAGATGCTGAAGCCGCCGTGTCCGCCGTGAACAATGACCTGGAGCTGATTGGGGAGTGGTCGCGGTCCTTTGGGCTGCAAATAAACCCCAAGAAATCCCAGGCCATGGTTATCGGTGGCAGGTATATGCGGAACAAGCTGGATGTTGCGTCGCTGTCTCCACTCTGGTTGAATGGAGTTCAAATTGATTACGCGAAGACGGCCAAGAACCTGGGGGTTATCATGGACTCTTACTTATCGTGAACTGCTCATGTCGCTGAAGTCAGTCGGAAAGTGCACTACACGTTCCATTCATTAAAATGCCTTCAGAGTTTTTTGCCCTTGAAGACCAAAATTTCCCTCGCTCAAACACTCATTCAGCCCATCATTGACTACGCTGACGCCTGTTACTTGGATGCCACCGAGGAGCTTTTAAATAAACTTGAGCGTTTGCAAAATATTTGTATTCGTTTTGTTTTCAATCTTAAAAAGTATGATCATGTCTCAGGCTTTCGCAAGATACTCAAGTGGCTCCCTATTCGACTTCGCAGGAACTCTCGGATATTATGTCTGCTATTTAACATCCTTCACAACCCTAAAACGCCCTCCTATTTGCGGGAACGCTTTTCCTACTCACGTCCTTCTGATGCACCTTGCAGGTCGCATCTTAAGGATCTCCTTAAATCCCCTCCCCACTCTACCGATTTCTACTCCTACTCCTTCACTGCGCATGCAGTACGGTTATGGAATTTACTACCGCCTGACATTAGGGGCTGCCAAACTCTTGCAGTTTTTAAAAGTAGAGTGAAAGAACACTATCTTTCCATTTCGTCATAGTTGCATATTAGTATGTATGTATTAGTTTTATTATATTATTTAGTATGTATTTTTGTGATATTTATTTTACTATTTGTATGTATATAATTATAATAGTATATCCTGTATATCTTTTTTTTTTGCATGCTATATTATTCTTTTTATAACTATTTAGTATGTACTTATTTTCCTATTACTATTACACACGGTGTCTACATATCTTTTTTTCTTCCAACTCTCCTTTCGCAGGTGTGCTGGAAGAGATTTCATTAGAAATGCAAAGCACCACCTTTGTACCTATTTTTCTGTTTCCTTCTTCGAATCTTTTATTTCTGTGTGTGTACATAAATTGTTAAATAAATAAATAAATAAATAAATAAATAAATAAGCAATGTATAACCGAGGCATTTGTAATACATGTGAACCCTTAACCCTTATAACCCTCAAGGAAGCCCATATAGAAATTCTACGGTAAGTTTAGTGATTTGAGATAATTATTTTTAGAATAATGTTAAAAAAAATGTGATTCTCAACACACTTGCTCAGAAAGTGACTCTTATTGCACTGCACTTAGGTATATAATTGCACTCATTACCAAACTGTGACATTTTGATTACCATTACGCACTAGTGCTATAATGTAGTTAAAACCTTTTTGTTCAACCTCTTTGTACTCAAAACAAATTTTGAGTTCGAATAAAATTCCCGTTCAATAGTATATAAATTAATGTCTTACTTATTTCATCCAATTTACAAGTTAAAATGGACTTTAACTTGTACAAACGATTTATTTAATAAAAAACATTTAGTAAATAAATCGTACATTCAAATAAAATTTGTTTTTTTCTTGTGGTCTATGGCCGCCATTTTCAGATGCGCGCGGTTTTTTTTATTCCAGTGAAGTTTATTCCTCTAGGGATAAATAAAAAAAATGATGCGCGCGTTATGAAAACAGATTTTTACCGCCATGTCACAGAAAATTTTACTAGTTTAGTTTTACTGGTGTTTTCTTCACAAGTGTATTGAAAAACTTCGTATGACACACGTGAGTAATTAATGATTACCGTGCTTGGCTCTCTTAAGACCCTCGCCACGGCTCGGGTCTAAATACCGCCTCGACGGTAATCACTAACATTACACACTTATATCATAATGTACTATTATAAAAGAGCATCGATAAAGTTTCCTGCATATTCTTCTCCATAGAGATCTACGCTTTGGAATGTGCAATTAGCATCATTTTTCTGATTGACTTCTTGATAATTCAGAAGTGCCTGTAAATGGTTTATTTGAAACAAATACTTTGACTATATTATCTTTATTGTATTGTTCATTTGTATTAAACGGTTTCCCGCCTGTACCCTAACGCAGACATATAAATTGTTATCCCAGTTGAAGTGTTCTCCAAGGCTCCATCTTAGACCCACTATTGTTTTTGCTATAAATCTTTCCGTATATAATTTACGTTTCGTATAGAAGTGAATAGGAGTTAGCTCCTAGTATAAATAAGCTCCTAGTCACTTCCAGCGGCTTCGCCTATGTGATTTTTTTTTCTAAGAGAACACTGTCCTGGGATAAATGAACATGTCCCCGCATGACCCGTATGTCTTATTAAAATCCGTTCTGTTCCGTTTTGTTTGTTGTTTCTTCATTGTGTGTATCTGTGTGTTAAATAAACGTCTTTCCTTTCTTTCAGCCGCTCGAGTGTGAAGGAGTAACAAACACAGACACACATATAAAACTTTTGTTTTTCCTACATAAATATAAGTAGATTGACTGGTAAAGAATGCCTAAGGCATTAAGTCCGCCTTTGTACTTTGTGTTGCATGAAAATGAAATAAATAAGTTATTAAATAAATGAGATATTCCGTTTCTTCTCACAGCCGGGCGGGTGATTGGCGAAGGCCTTCCTATAAAATTATTGGGGTTTAACTTTCTACTGCTAAGTCCATTTTATTTCAGTGCCAAGAATGAAACAGTTAAGAAATGTTTGGGAAATACATTAGTTGCTAATCCCCAACTTAACAGGTGTGTGTTCTATTTATACAGATCTCACATCTTACACCACTGTTAAGATCAGCAGAGGGCGAAATAACGAACGCATCAGAATCCAGTGTCTTCGTCAGAATGTTCATGGGGACCACTACTTTTTTTTTAATTGGTAAATTATCGAATAACTCTTCCCGTTCTCGGCGGAGCGACAGGGAGTGTCAGACTTTTACTGACTAAAACCCACCTGTATTCCTTCAGTTGCCCTTTTATGTTCCAGGCCCAAAGTAACTCTTTCGAATAATCCCGCAGCCCTAGATAGGTACCAACACTACCAATCAAACCACATACACTTTCACAACCGAACTAAAACACTAGATATTACTTATTTATGTAATAGACAATAATAGGTCCTAATAAGGTCCCACCTACAGGCGTCGTGCTTACTACATTAAATTATAAGCGTGTAGAAAGTGCGCTCGCGTCGATTCCGGCAGTCGACGCCAGCGCCGACGGAGAAGGCCGGAACTAATGTTGATAGATGCGATCTTCTGACAGTTTATTTTGTCTAATGAGTGTTTACGCTTTAATTTCTAAGAGTTACATATAATTGATTGAAACCCAAATTATGATCCAAAGAACAATGGAAAGGGCTGTAGGGTTGAGATAGGTGTAGTGGGAAGGAAGTAAAGAAAACAAGTCCGAAGTGCACAAGAGGAAGAAATAAACTCAGTTACCCATGATTTCTGAATTAATTTAACCCGAAGGCTGTCATTTCCCATTAACGTACATGACACGGTATATACGGTATGACACGTTCCTAACTAAAAAATTCTCAATTTCAAATCGTTCATCTCTGTGCAGAAAAAAATTATGACACTCTTTTTTCGCATCTCAAAAACTCCCCGTAAAGCTAACCCTTGAAAATATCACTCGTAAAAAAACCTTGATTTTATCGAAACTTCGAGAGTCAATAAAACCTCCTCTTACAAAACGTTTACAGCCTATTGCAACAATTATAAAATAATTATCACCAAATCGAAAGTTTCATAAGACAAAGGTATTTTTATACGCGCTCTAAATTCGGCGTTCAATTTAATAACACGTGCACATTATGTAGAAAGTTTCTGCTAAGTTATTTTTGTTTTGTTTCCCCTATTTATTAAGGTTACTTAAGTCTATATTAATTTGTTTTAATAAGTAGATGACGTAAGCCCTGTCTTCTAACAGCGAGCTATGAACCTGCTTAGGCGGAAGATCAATACGCCAAAGACTCTCATCGTTGACAGTTTCCGGGCGGAGAAAAAAGGTCCTACGAATATTTGATTTTTGAACAGGAAATATTTCTATATAACAACTATGCTTTTTAGTGTGGTAAGCGTTGATGTGGTCGTGATGGAGCACGCTTGCCTTGAAGTAAGCTTTTAGGAAACACAGACTCTGGCAGAGAATTCCTCTCCTTAACTGTACGCACAATAAATATGTTCCTAAAACGTTTTGAACGTTTGTTTGGGATGTCCACCATATACCGGTGACACAACATCGCGCGCCGTATGCCTAGTGGTCCGGTAATGGAACGGGCTAGGCGGAATTAAATTGTGCAATTCCAGTACACACTCCCTGATATATAAACGATAGAAATCCGACAGCGCTCTTGTTTGATTTCTATTAGGTATAGGTTCTAGTTCTACTTTGACCTGATTAATGGTAAATGAAAAAAATACCGCTCTTACGGTTCTAGTACGGTCCTAATAAGTTTATAATACGGTGCTAATACGGTACTTCAGTTAAATCAGGACAAATCTGCTCTCAGAACATTTTTAAATCGCTCATAGATCTGGAATGTCTGATTGGAGATTTAAACTGGTCGAGATTTTTCTTTATGGAAAATCATCAAAGTATCCTCCACCCCCTCTTATACTGACTTAAACCCACTTGTGTTCCTTCAGTCGGTCTTTGCGTTCCAGGGATGCAGTAATTCTTTTTCTAAAAAAATACTGCAGCTCTGGCAGACATCGGCCATACAGGGCCCCACAAATATAGTTGAGGTATAAAGACTATATTGTTCAGGAAGGACTGTTCTAAGGTCTGGTCTTGCGGTACAAACATTCAGGGCACGTAAGCTACCGTTGTAAGAATCCAACCTAATTATGTTCACTCTAGTTATAATAATGATCACTATCATCAATTGTAGAACAAATTCCGAGTGGTTACGCGTCAGGGTGCGCTATCAAAATGCACTGCAGGCATTTATTATCCGCACTTGTGCTTGTCTTGATAGCTAAGGTACCAACTCCATCGCAAGTTATGCAGTAACTTCGATGGCTTTTTAGCTGGTCACTCAAACTGTGGCGACCGTGTACCGGAAGACGCAGTGTTGGAAGGCCCCCTACAAGGTGGACCGATGACCTGGTGAAGGTTGCGAGAATCCGATGGATGCGAGACGCACAGGACCGTTCGTTGTGGCGACATTTGGGGGAGGCCTATGTCCAGCAGTGGACGTCTATCGGCTGAAATGATGATGATGATGACTCAAACTGTGTGGATTTTCGAATCACGTCGCAAGCAATTGATGTTACATGACAGGCCTGGATAGGCCTGACAGGCCTGTTGATCTAGTGGTCAGTTGCCCTAACTGCTATGCCGGAGGTTGTGGGTTCGATTCCCACCCAGGACAAATGTTTGTGTGATGAGAACGATCATTTGTTCTGTGTCTGGGTGTAATTTATCTATAATATGTATGTATTTAGAAATATATAAGTATGTTTATCAGTTGTATAGTACTCATAGCACAAGCTCTGCTTAGTTTGGGACTAGATAAGGTTGTGTGAAAGTTGTGAAATATGATTATTATTCCGTTTATTCATTTTTACACGTCATGTTACAACATTTAAGTCACCATCTCTCGAGCCTTTTCCCAACAAGCTTGGGATCGGCTTGCAGTCTAAATGGATGCGGCTGAATTCCGTAGTTGGTTTCGGTTGTCTTTCGTAGGTCTTTGATTGTTGTAACAGGTTACAGGTAGTCAGACGCGAGAAAGTTTGAACATCAGTCTATCCAAGGAGCGTCGTGTTGCCCAGTCCCGGGTTGGATGGCAGCGCTACTTGTAGGGATCGTTGGTGGAGATGTGTTAGGCAGTCGCTCCATGTAAAACAAGGGTATTCAGTCGCATCCAGTTAGACTAGAAGCCGACCCCAAGCTAGTCTTATTATCTTATCTTATCTTTGTTGTCTGGTTTCCGCACTTAGTCCTTATCGGACCATTGAGCGTAGGCCATGGCGGCCTTTACTCCAACCAGCCCACCTCATTACAGAAACAGTTGAGTCTCTTCAGTTTGCTCAGGGCGTCCATCAGTGAATTCGGTGCTCCCAAGGTCCGAGTTTTTATCTCGCTGACGGCTGTGAACTCGAGGAGCACATGCGTGACAGTTTCTTCTGACTCCATGCATCCTCTGAACAGAGGGCTATTTGTGATATTCATTGTGAAAAAGTGTTTGTTCAGGAAACAGTGTCCGGTGATGGATCCTGCCACCAGACGCAGGGTGCCTCTGTCCAGTCGCAGAAGGTTACTGGTTAGGGTTCTATTTAAACTTGGCATGGCTTCTTTAGCCTGCCTGCCGCCCGGTGCCAAGGACCACCACTTTCCCGCTTGTGCATTTGTGTGCTCTCGTAGCCAACCACGTATTGGCACGATGGGCTCCGGTCCGAAAACCACCGTGTCAGACCCCCGCCTTGCCAGCTCATCAGCTGCGTCGTTGCCCAGTGAGCCGCTGTGTCCTTTTATCCACTGCAGTGTCACAGTGTTATTATTTAACACTGTGACACGTTCTAGTGCAGAGTGGCACTCTTGTATAAGTTTCGAGGTTGTTGTCGGTTTTTCTAGCGATTGTAGTACTGTGGCACTATCGGAGACCCCAAGCTGGTTGGGAAAAGGCTAACTGCTTACGATGCAATTCGAAAATCCACTCAGTTCGAGTGACCTAAATAAGCCATCGAACCGACTTACATGCAGTTTTCAAAAAAATATTTTGTTTGTGTTATGCGTTGTTTATTATTAAATATTGTACAAAAACACAGGAAAATAACCAATTCTGAATATTCAAGCGAAAAACAGCTCAGCTTTCACTGGATGCACACTTAAGTGTATTTAAATAATTGGGTTATGAAACTCATTGGCGCGTGCATGTTATTACAAGTTACGTGTTTAATTGATCCTGGTGTAATTAACGTTGTAATTGGAGCTATTGGGACGGACCGTTTAAATGTTAAGTGCGTTGACTTACTTTGTGCGAAGAATTTGCGGAAACACGCACGGAGTTGGATGTTTTGTTCTTTTAAATAATATTAATATAACTGGCCTGTTGATCTAGTGGTTAGTAGTCCTGACTGTAATGCCGGAGGTCGTGGGTTCGATTCCCACCCTGGGCCAATATTTGTGTGATGAGCACGATTATTTGTTCTGTGGCTGGGTGTAATTTAATGTATGTATTTAGAAATTATAAGTATGTTTATCAGTTGTCTAGTACTCATAACACAAGCTCTGCTTAGCTTGGGACTAGACGGCGTTGTGTGATAGTTGTGGAATATTATATTATATTATTAATATGGTTTGGATCGAAGAATTTTAGGGCCGATTCGTACAGGAATGGCATTAACTGGCAGCGACATGAAGAGGGTGGCGAAGCCGACCGCAGTCGGCCCCTGGCAGGCTGACCTACACAACCCAGTATTTTTTCGAAGTTATAAGTTCCTATTCTCCGTTGCCAACCACATCAATGCTAAAGGGGTGACCAGACGGTTGCAAACTAGCGTTCCAACCAAGGTGACCTTGGTTTATGTGTTTGGTTTGTTTTGCGATATAAACCACGCGTCAACACGTTCGGTGGTTGGGAAAACGAGACTCCCAACCATGGGCGTTGAAGGTCATGGATTACAACTGCTGTCTACACGGATTGAAACTAGCAAGGTCACCTTGGTTGGGACGTTGGTTTGCAACCGTTTGGTCACCCTTTAGGCATCTGCTAAAATAGAGGTCAAAGCAGCCTATCAACAATTTAAAATACCTGTATGTATAAAATGCTAAGTCACTGACAACCCCGTTCCCCCCTAACCCTTGAACCTAGAACGCTGATATTTTGCGCATAGTTTTTGTTTTTATTTGGTATAATCCAGTGCTTGACCACGATCCCACCTGATGGTAAGCAGTGATGCAATCGTTTCCTTTCATGATGTAGCTGCTGCCAGCATGCCAGTGGCTTCGTCCGCGTGATAGGAGAAAATTATCCCAAGGGAACATACTACTAAAAAGTATCCTAATAGGTATTCTAGGACATGGTCTACCGATGTAGTTACTATAAGTGTCATCGAAATCCATTCAGCAGTTTCAGCGTGAAGGAGTAACATACACACTTACAAACTTTCGATTTATAATATTAGTGTAATAAACTTGATCATACGATGTTACAGGTCTTCATTGACAACCACAAACAAATTCTTTACGAACTCACACGCGTGACAGTCACAATACTCTAAAAAAACAATGTCATTTCATTTCCCTCTCCAATTACCAACGAGGTCCATTTGAAATAGTTTTATTATCTTACCACGAGTTTACGCATTACCCGCTAATGGCAAGTTCCGTCGGCCCAGTTCTTAGCAAAAGTGGAACCAACATTGGATGGCATCACTGCCAACCTTGGGCCATTGTTTTTCTATCACCAACCACATCTATCACCCCTACAGCTATCAAAATAAAGCTGGAATTTCAATGAAGAGTTGTTTAGTAATGTTATTTATAATTTTGTTATTACGCAATACATTCTTCGCTACGCGTGATGATCAGTGTCCAAAGACGGTTTGCTTAAAATTATTATTATGATTAATAAAATATTTATTTTTTACGCCCCATAGTTTAATTGGAGCACGTATTTGTTTTTATTGCACTGGAGTATGTACAATGTCTTCATAGCAAAATATAAGCGGCTGCTTCTCATATTTTTAACTATCGTGCATTCAGAATCTCACCTACTTCTTCATATCACCACACTGGGATTAGGTCTGTCTAATTTTTACGCTATCTCTACCATAAAACTCCGGAATGTGCTTCCCCCTTGACATCATAAAAGCTGATAGTAAGTTTTCCTGTAAGTGTAAAATTCGGAACTACCTACCTACTTAAAATCCTCTCAAAAATTCAGATTTTCCTAGTTCGACTGAACTAAAAAATCCTGAATCATAAACGTAACAATAATAATTAAAATATTTATTTAAGAATGTATTAATTTATAATAATAATAATGATTTATTAACTAGACAACATTTGGTCCACAATATATGTTAGTAATTCTTATAGAAAAAAGAAAGAAGAAAGAATTTTGAATAAATATTTATTATTTTATTTTGTTTTTATATAAAGTTAGCTTGGTTTTCGTCATCATTATTTTATTTTGAGTTTCCTTAATTATAATGTTTCGATATTTATCATAGTATTTACTCATTTAGTATTATATAATGTATTTTTATTACCTAATCTTAATGACAATTCTATTTTTAATTTTATTTATTTATTGTGCACACCTACCACAGTGTAGTTTTTTTCTAACCCAAAGGTTGACTGGTAGTTGATAGTTTAGAGGCGGGCCTTGTTGCATTATGTCCGCCTGAGTACCACAGTACTGTACATATTCTAAATAAAAAAATGTTCTTTTTATTCGCTTTCTACAGCAAACAGACCTAATTTATGCATCAAAATTTAAGGATGTCCACGTCCGATTTGCGTTTCGTCCGTTCGCAGAAAGCTAAGAGGAACAGCGGGACAGTGTGAAAATGAAATGTATTTCTAGTGATTTTCTGCAGTTTTACTCCAACACCTATGCCACAGGGTAAAATACCTTATGATACCCAACCATAAAATAGATTTCAATACGAAGGTTAAACAAATAACTTTCGTTAAACACTACGAACTTAGTTCAGACTTAATAATAATTTTAACCCACCCCAGCTACACACGCGTGTTACAAATCTTTTGAATTTTCGGCTTTTTTTTTACTTTGTCTAATATACATACACCTAAACCTTCCTCATGAATCTGTCTATTGATGAAACCGCATAATAATCCGTTCAGTAGTTTTTGACTTTATCGCAAATAGACAGACAGAAACGGTGTGGAACATTGTTTTATAATATGCAAGAATAAGCAAGTCTTCGCGAAGCATCACCTTTGAAACTTTAGAAGGAGCTTCCTTCTGTACTACTTTACAAGACAACCTGAAAAATATCTGAAAAAAACATCGCTATTAAGTTCTATATAATATTTAAATATTATTAGATAACATAACCTATTGTCGCCAAATCCAAGCCCCAAGCTCAAAACATACCCATAGTTTTACATAACCAAACAATATACGTCCAACCATTCATCTACAAACATCGTTATACTCAGCACAGCCCTAGCTATGCGCTCGGTAACAATGTCTTTGAGCCGGTGGACGCTGCTCCAATCAGGGCGCTCGCCGACGCTAGGGGTGGCAGCGTAAACTTTGCGAGGAAATTCAATTAAACTTGAGCGCCCGCCTCTTATCTGATTACTCCGTGGAGAGGCCTGTTACGTAGCGAGATGAAGCAGGGCTGTGACTAGCAATTGTTTGGAAAATGATTGAAGATTTATAAAGATATATGGAGGAAGAACATTGTGTCGAGATCAAAAAAAGAAGGGATTACAAAAAAAAAAACAGATATACAAGAAAAGATGCAAGGCGAGAATTGGTCAGAGATTATGTTGCCAAATATTCCTAAACAGATATATCCGACTGTACTCAAGCATTCTGTACGTCACGAGCAATAAGATATAAAAAAAAACTGGGCAAGTGCGAGTCGGACTCGCGCACTGAGGGTTCCGTACAAACTTACCTTTGAAAACAGTTCAACTCCCGAATGGAGTCTCGAAGATTTTTCCGAATAGCCAAAAAATTTTATTATTCGAAGCTTAAACGGCTTCATCTTTGAATTGCATTGAAGAAGTTTGATTTTTTCACTGGTCAAAGGAGTAACAGACTTCAGTATTTGAAAGCAATTTCGCGTTCCTGAGAAAACGGGTCTTGACGGACGAACCACAAAGTGATCCTATCAGGGTTCTGTTTTTAACGATTGAATTAAGGGTACGGATCCCTAAAAGTAATTACATACTGGTGTATTTTTAGGTAAGCGTAGAAAAAATTAGTAACAATAAAGTTACTAGATCAGTAGGACGTAATTTCCTTAATAAAACATTGTTTGAAATACTGATCTATCTGTGAAAGTTTTAGGAACTAATTATTGTGCTCAAAGGCCTTTCACTGCATTTGTAGTGTGTAGTATTATTAATAAGATTGTTATAAATAAATTATTACATTCATATAATCGACGTAACATCAGCTTAAACTGTTTTCACTTCTAAAATGAAACATCTTCATTTTGCCTAGCCTTTTTTTCTTATCCCAGCAGTGTTGGAGTCAACTTCCAGTTAGTGCGCAGAAATGATCATACCAAGACCAAGTTCCGCCAACTCCTTTCTACCATCGGACAACCCGACGTACGATGAGTATCCACCCTTACGTTATTGAAACCTCTAGGTCCGGACTAAGCATTTCACCTCGTCGTTTATACCGCGTACATCGAAGGACTGGAACAATTTGCCTACAGCGGTCTTCCTGTCTGATTATAATTTAGGTATCTATCTATAATCAAGGCTAGAGTGAATAGGCTCTTAATAAACTAGTGCGCCTTACGATTCAAGATTGTATCACTGTTTACCATCAGGTAGGATCGCAGTCAAGCACTAGTTTATATCACAAAAAAAATCGTATCATTAATTACATCAGAAGAAGGTTACTGTTTCCAATTTTCTGAACTTGGATCCGGACGCTCAGGTCACCGCCGTTGACGCCTCCACGAGAACACAGCGCATAATGGGGATCCCCCTAAGAAGGGCAATTTCAGAAACCAGCACTGGAAGGCAATCTAGCCGGATGTGGCTGGATATCAGTATTTTGCATGGAACGACTTCCTATCTGACCTCCACAACATAATACGTTATTGTGTGGCACGATACTCTTAGGTAAGACTGGTGTCAGATTTCCTGCCTTCTGACTATCCGTAACGACTGTCAAAGATTTGCAAATGACAACCTGGATCAACAGCCTACTTTCCGCGGTACAGAGGAGTCTCCATATGATAAAATGGTCACCCGTCCACAGACCGGCCTCGATAAGCGTCGCTTGAACTTGGAGATAGACTTGTGCGACTGTTGAGGTTATTACTTATCCACGAGCTCCTCGAGTGAAAGGTGAATCATCATCATCATCATCATCATTTCAGCCGAAAGACGTCCACTGCTGGACATAGGCCTCCCCCAAGCGTCTCCACAACGACCGATCCTGTGCGTCTCGCATCCACCGCACTCCCGCGACTCTCACCAGGTCGTCGGTCCACCTTGTGGGAGGCCTTCCGACGCTGCGCCTTCCGGTGCGCGGTCGCCACTCTAGAACCTTTCGGCCCCATCGACCATCCAATCATCATCAGATTAATGAAAAATAATTAAAATATATAAATCAAAATTTACGAGGAAAATGTCATGAAAGTTCTGAGTATACTAAGGAGTAAGGATAAACTAAAGAAACAATAGAGGGCTAAAACCACACCTATGTTACTTCTTTGCCTTGCGTTTCAGGACTTCGAGTTTCCCTTTCAAAAGTCAACCCATGGCCCACGGTTTTGCTGACCCAAGAAGGACACGGACCCCCAAGCAGGGCACACCTATCTCCACCTTGTGCTCCACCGTGTCCTCCAGTCGGTTTACATAATGGTGACACCGTGACACCCAGGCGTTTTTCTGCACGAAGTGAACACTATGATGCCATTATTATGCCATTTAGCCCATCTAGCTGATTTCGGCAACATCTATCGTCGATCGCATACCTTAACTTCTCATGGTGGTTACGTTCTCAGACATACTGACTTATAGCAGTAGATATGGATGAACGAAACAAGTTTACATTCAAACGGGCCAAGAGAATGGCGTTGACTCAATTTTAAAGTTTTAAGAGCGCGCTCCACAACTCACGAGGCAGATGTCGGGAAAAAAACTGCTAGGCTGAAGTGAGAGTGGGCTGGCTACGCGCATGAATGCACCCGGACAGATGGGGGAGGATCGTCACTCACTGGACGCCTGAGGGAGGACGACGCCGCCGAGGCGAACTACGGAGAAAGTGTGACGATCTGTGCGCTGAGTGAGAGTTGTTTTTACGTTAACGCTATCGAAACGTTTACCGCGTTTGGCCCTCTGATTGGTTAAGAGCTTGGAGCGAGCCAATCGGAGCGCCTAACGTCATAGATCTAAGATCATGTTCGGGGGGCAAACTTGATCAGAGATCGCCCAAGACAGAGAGGTTTGGAAGGAGAACGGACCTCCCCCTTTACCAAGCAGTAGGACGCAATATAAGCTCATGAAAAAAAAAACGAAGTCAGCGTCTTTTAACCTTGTCACATTAGACAATTGTTCAAAAGAGTTACCAGGGCCCTAGACTCCCAAGGGCAACGTAATTTACACAGGCGAGATATATTCAATAAAGTCTGACACTCCCTCTCACCCAACCAGTGCCGTAACTAGGGCAGTGACAGGGGTGTTTAGATACAGGGCGCAGGTCCTAGAGGGGCCCAGTTTTCAAACTACTGCCAAGTTCTGGATCTTGTATGCTTGGTAGTTAGTAGCTTACATACATAGTAGCTGATATACCTGTTATTCATCGTGTACATAAGTTGCAACTGGAGTGCCGATTGCGTAGGTTCTTATTTCACGTATTTTTTTGGATCCTATCATTTTTCTTTTTATCGTTCGATCCAAGTAACATAATTTTTTTAAGGGGGCAATTATAGAAGCTTGCACCGGGCGTTCAAAAGGCTGTTACAGCAACTCTACCCAGAGCGGGAGGGGTCATTTGATGATTTCCCACCGACCAAAAAAAACACAACAACGTAAGCAAAATGGTTTATCTTAATTACACCTTGAGTTCTTACCGTAATTACGTATATACGCCTGTTTAATTATTAAGAATGACTTTGTAAACACCATAGTACTTTATATAGCCATGTAAATTCCCACGTCAGATAGATAGATAGTCATTATAGTTACGTGAACGTAATGCCAACGTGATGGTTTTATTTTAAGTATCACATAAAATACTCATGTTTCTACTAATAATGGTAGTTTCGATTTAGCTGTATGTTTGTTACTAAATAATGCTGAATGGATGTATAGGGAATTCTATATTACTTAGAGATAGTGGAAGTACTAAAAGTTAGGGATGTAACGGAAGTGGTTATATCGAAACCGAATTTAGAACAGGAGTATTTCATTTTTTTTTTATCGGAACTGGAACCGAATTCAGAGCTGAGGCGGAGGCAGACATGTTAAATGTAATAAGTATTACTAAAACTAATCAAACACTCGGATGAAGAGTGATTTCACAAGAATCTAAATACGAAATAAAATAACAAGTGAAAGAGTAATCAGCAGAAGGCACGGGATGAGGAAAGTTCACCACGCGACATTTATAAACTTGTTTGTACCTCCGATATAAATTTATCGGAACCGAGTCCGGAATCGGAGGTGCTAAATCAATAGGGAGTTCCAAACTTTCGGAATTGGAATCGAACCTCCGTAACATACGAGTATACCTACATGTGCAAACATTTGGGAGTATGAGTGTGCTATCGATACTGTAACCTTAAGAGGGTCCGTTTTCACTCGTCTATCGTCAACATCGACCATGGTTTAAAAGCTTGTTACTTCATCTAACGCAATCCAACGCGATGTTTGACGAAAAAGCAACGCGAAAAAACGAATTCGGTAATTCCATGATTTACTCGAATATTTTACAAAACCTGTTCCAGGAAATACGCGTTTTTTTAAACACTTAATAGTGTTTTACAAAAATTGTCGTGATTCAGAATTTTGATTAAATTTGCAAGGGTTCTATTGTTATATTTTTTGACTTTTTTCATTTTTGAGTAAATTATTGAAGTGTCAAAGTTCATGCAAAATTGCAGATTTTCAGAGGTCTTTACTGGATTAGGTTTACACAAATTTATAAATTGATTTCAATAGAAGCCTATGATTATATCCACAAGAGACTGTGTTTCCAAAATATCTAATGAAAAATGTGTTATAACGTCATAATCGCGTAAGAGCGGTTGTATGAAAAACAGTGAAAATGTATGTCGAATTAAATCTACAGGCCTAAGCGTGGCTATGTTCTCGCTAGATGGCGCTAAACTCAAAATTTTTCTATGTACATACTGTAGGTAGGGACTGTAGCGCAGGCTCTATGAAGAGAAACTCTGGATACTATCCACTGGTCTCACTGGTCTCTGGTCTGGTCTCTGGTCTGGTGGTGGCTCTATTCTCTGGTTATGGCTATCTTTATACTTATATTTTTAGCTCTCTTGTTACATGGTTTAGTAAACACTTATCATCTCTCTGGCCTTTTTCTTAACTAGCTTGGGGTCGGCTTCCAGTCTAACCGAATACGGCTGAATACCTGTATTTTACACGGACCCTATCAAAACCCAGTTACTAGGGAACGCGATACTCCTTGCCCCTTGGATAGACTTATGGTCAGACTTTCTGTCGTCTGACTTCCTGTAACGACTGTCTACGCTTTCCGAGGTACAGGGTGTCAGTAATGCCCTAGATATTCATAGAAAAGTACATAATATGAGTTGAAAAATTCACATGCTTTTGGTACTTGTCCGGCTTATTTATCAATCCTATTTAAAATTCAAAATGTACCTCTAAACTAACAAGGTACGTTTTTAAACGATCTCCTTGGATATAACAATACATACTTACCTACATTAGAGGAACTTCGTAATTTTTTTGTATATTTAAATTATTTTTTTAATTTCTTTTGCTTCTTTTCATTTATTTACACTGACTTACCGAAAAATTGTTTGAGTAGAATTTTATAATGTAACATAAGATTTTGGACGGCTTATATCTATAACACAGGCAGAGCCACGGTCTACAACAAGTCCTCAGTTTTAAACACACAGTAATACATTCTTACGTATCAAGTGTTACGTGGATATCATCTTCCATATTATGGACGAAGAATCTTAAGTTACTTAAATGCGTAATGTGGGAGTTTTATAGCAGATTGATGAGGATATGCCGAAGAAAGTCTAGTTTCTGATCTTTTCTCTGAAGACGTGAGGTGAACCTTAGATTAGTAGTTGAATTTATTTAAAGTAAACACAAATAGGTAGGTAGGTATCTAATCTAATGTAGAAGTTTCGATTATACATCGGAAACTATAACGACATTTTTTTTTGCATTTTTGCTGTAAGTGCCTTGTTCTTTCCGCAATGTTCACCATTCTTTTTTTTTTTGTAGGTTCGTGTTTGACCTCTATCTCACCTGATGGTAAGCGATGGAGCACTCTTGCCTAGAAGTAACCTATTCAGGAAACACAGACTTCGGCAGAGAATTACACGCCTTAGGTTGACGCACCATAAATGTACATTTTGTGCGTATGGGTGGAAGTCCAGCATGTACCTACCGATTGCGCAACGCCGCGCGCCATACGACTGGTGGAGTGATGATGAAACGGGCTGGGCAAAATTAAATTGTGGAAATCTGATGCACACTCCTCGAAATGTAAACGATAGAAAACCGACAGGATAGAATCTCGGCATCGATGCTCAAGACTGATGTTTTGACTCGATGAATGCATTATCATCACACTTATATTTCGTTTTTAGGGTTCCGTACCTCAAACGGAAAAAACAGAACCCTTATAGGATCACTTTGTTGTCCGTCCGTCTGTCTGTCTGTCAAGACGTAGAGGTATCGAGTTGAAATTAAAACCATATACTCAAGTCTGCCGACTCTTGAAGCTGCAAAAAAATCAAACTTGTAAGTTAACGAGAAAAAAAGATAATTTGGTTTATGTGGCAAAAAACTTACATTTTGACACTCTCAAGGAAATCAAAATTCAGAATCAGAATCCTGAAATTTGGCATAAAGCAAGTCTCAAATTTGTTGTTAAGTCACAATTTTTTTTTTTGCGTTTCGGTAAAATCTTCCGAGACTCCATTCGGGAATTGAACTATTTACATAGGTAAGTTTGTACGGAACCCTCGGGGCGCGAGTCGAACTCGCACTTGCCCAGTTTTTTTTTTAATCTTTTTCTTACAAACATTTAGGAGGTGAATTTTCAAAATACCCTCTTTAATACACCCCTAGGTTGTAATAGGAACTGCTTATGCACCCAGACCCGGAACAACTACATGTAGACCATACAAATATTTGTTCCGAGCGAGAATCGAAATCAATCACTCAACTGACTCAACCATTGCGCCAACCGTGCGGTCAACTTGAATGGTTCTAGAGCTCTCCCAATAGTTTTGCCTTTGCGGTCTACAACAGAACAAGCAGGCTCTGTAGATGCCTGTTCCGCCGACAATAGGAAGAGTCGTAGAGAGCATATAACACTAATATAAGGCGAAAATTTGTGAGTGTGTGTGTATGCATGTTTGTAACTTCTTCACGCTCGAATGGCAGTACGGATTTTAATAAAATTCGGCACACGGGTAGATCATGTCCTAGAATAGCTCATAGGATACTTTATATCCCGGGATTATGGTTAATTCAGACAATTTCCTATTTCATGTGGGCGAAGCCGCTGGCGAAGGTGAAAGTTGTATGTGTATGTTTGTTACTAGTTTACGAACGGCTGATTTTATTTGGATGAAATTAGGCACATAGGTAGACCATGTCTTAGAATAGCATATAGGATACTGTTGTCGCCGCGGCTCGTCTATGTGTCACTGTCAATGTCATCGACGTCAAGTGTCAGCTAATTGTCAAATCTCGCGCGCACCGGCCAGCTTTTTTTTTTTCACTTCTTAAAAATCTAACTTACTGATTAGCCCCAATTTACAATATTTTTCATTGTAAAACGTTTATTAAATTAATAAACCTTCAAACAACATCGGAGTAAGTTATTTATCTCCCAAAGAGATACCTTTTGTCAAGAAGAGTATGTTCCATTGGGACAATTTTTTACTTTCACGGAGGTTAAGCCGGACAGCAGCTAAAATATACCTATACCATACTCTGACTGTCCACATAATAAAAGTGGTAGAAAACCGAATGCTTTCTTTTCGATTATTTATTTTCAGAACCCGCATCTGTACCAACCCTATCCTCTGAGCCAATAACGTCTAAATCCCCATCCCTCTGAAGCGTACCGTCAAGCGCGACTCTAGTAACCGCTAAGCCCGACCTGTGACTTTATCGCTCCCCACTTAAAACCACCCCTTATACATCTTCCTTCCTTACGTATACTATATTTACACCATCAGCCAGTCAAATTCCAACCTTAGCGTGTTCAAGATAAGGGTTATTTTTGTTTTGTGTGGTGTAAGAGTATAAATTTGTAGGATATAATCAAGGGTATGCTGTTACGTAATGATAAGTTTGTGAGCGTTTAAGGTACATTTGGAGGCGTCACGTTTGACGGTATTGTTAGCAGTAATAGTGGATCGGAGTCATTAAGGAATTATTATAGAGAGTTTGGGAAGGAATAGGAACATGGGAAGTGTTACTAAAGGGTTATAGCTATGGTATACATAAGCCTACTATAGGTCGTTCGTTATCCAAAGGCCTTCAAGCCTAAGGGCTGGCTATATTTCACCGAGACACCATGGCGGCGTGACCAGTAGGGCCGCCATGGTGTTCCGGTGAAATATAGCCCTTTCATAAGATAGATTTTTATTTTATACATACTCATTGGTGGGGGCGTCACTGGCGGCCGGACTGGCGTCCGAGCTGGTCGCGTCACCAAATTGGTTGCGCAACCAAACGGACATCAGGTGAGTAACTCTCTATAGAGCTGTATACCTACATTTTGTTGGCAGTGGCGACTGGTCGTGCCGCCATGGTGTCCCGGTGAAATATAGCCCTAAAAGCCAGAAAGATTTTCATTTTTAGTGGCCATTAATGATACACCTATGTAGGTATACGATTGTTCGAAAGAGTTATCGTGGCTCTGAAACGCAAAGGCCAACTGAAGGAATACAGGCGGATTTCAGCCAGCAATACGAGTAGTCTGACACTCCCTTTCACTCCAACTAGAACGGGTCCGGATTAAGCGTTTTGCCTCGTTGTTTATACCGCGTATATCGAAGGACTGGAAGCGATCTTCCCGTCCGATTATAATTTACTAGTTTCTGCAAGAGGCTTCGCCCGCGTGAAAGTTGGTTTCTCCATACTTAGGATCTCCGTTTCATCCCCTTAAAGGTTGAATTTCCAAAAACCCCTTCTTAGTGCTCAACTACGTCATAAAAGAAAGTCTTTAAAATAAATAATTTCATGTTCCTAGTTCCTGTAGTTTTGGCTGTGCGTTGATATGTCAGTCAGTCAGTTTCTCCTTTTATATATATCTGATGTGTCTTTAAGACTAGAGTGATTCATCATCACATCATCCACAAACTAGTGCGATTCACCATCAACGATTGTATCACTGCTTACCAACAGGTAGGATCGCAGTCAAGCACTAGTTCATATCAATTTAAAAAAAAAGTAGGTATGTATTATCAGGAACAAATTATTTTAAACATACGCATCCCTAGCGGTTCGTAAAGTAGGCCACCGTATAATACTATAAAAAAAAAAAATATAAACTCAAAAACTACTGGACTGTTATTAAAAATTCTTTCACCTATAGATTTATTTTCTAGTTTTCTTAGAAACATGATTTGTAGCCGAAACCGACATAGCAACTGAATGTTCGGCTCCTCTTCCACTTTCACAAAATACCAAAATAATAGTCAAATAAATCGACGATTGCATAAAAAAAATAACAGACATAGACGAACGAGTTAGTCAGTTTTTAACCGTCAGCTAAAACACGATAGTTTCAGTCGAGCCGAATATTCGGCTACTTTTTGGCCGAAACCGAAACTCTACCTAAAACCAGCTTTTTTAGCCGAAACTGGCCAAAACCGAAACAGAAACCGAATCGTCGGTTGGTCTCTAATAAATATTTTACTATCACGCGGGGCGAAGTCACTGACAGAAGCTAATAAAACATTTTATTATTTCTGTATTCATTTTTATTTACATAAAAATTATATTAAGTATAAAATATTTCAATTAAAAAAAAAACATAAAAAAACAGTATCCCACCCAGTATCGGGAACAAGGTCCAAGCTACCGGCGGTCAGGACTCCAGAGAAAGGAACCTTCTAACTATACGAACCGTGTCCAGAAGTACCGATGCTTTTTGATTCAAACCCTTGATCCAGCCCTCTAACAAGAGTTTCCTAAGAAGTTGGTCGAGGCTCGTGGCTATTAAGCCATTGCTGACAGGACTATCGGTACAATAATCGCCGAGTCCACTTCCCACATATCGACAACTTAACAATAAATTGACTTGGGCCGCAAAGGCCCAAGTCAATTTATTATTATGAGCCTGTTGTTTCCCACCGCAGGTCAAAGGCCTCCCTTCTATTCTTCCCCTCTTCTCTGTCTTTAGCTACTTCTGGTCAATCCATTAGGTAGGAGTCCAACTCATCACGCCATCTCCTTCTGGGCCTACCGCGTCGCCGGCTCCTGCTGTTTGGGATCCAGTCAGTGGTTGCCTTCGCCCAATTTCGTTGTGGCATGCGGCAGATGTGACCTGCCCGGTTTCATTTTAGTTTGGCAGCTGAGTTGCCTACGTCTGCGATTTGTGTTTTGGAACGAAGTTACTATATTCTTGGGATCAGAATAACATATTGCAAAGGAACAGTTAGATAATCAAATAATAATAATAAAAAATCCTTCAGTATATAGCAGTTTATAATGTGTCCCATTTATAGCTAAAATTTCATGGTACAAAGCATAATAAGAAGGGGGCATTGTGACCGGCCGATAATAACTGGGCCTGTCACCCTTTCACACAATTCTCCCTTGGGACAGCTGCCTAGAGACAGATATAGTAGACTGACTACCACAGTGACGGCTTGGTTTGATCCAAATCAAATCAAAGCATTTAGGTATTCTAAACTAACTATTACCAGCGGCTTCGCTCGCATCAAAGTAGAAAATAAACCCAAGGAAATATATTCCTCCACAAGACATGGTCTACTCGTGTACATTCAAATCAATCCTTTGCACCCGGTAATGGTAATGGTGGCACCCGGGCGTTCCTTCTGCCTAAATCCGGTACAAAAACCTCCCGAACTTCCCGTGTTCGGTGACGACCTGCGTCATGTGGAAGATGAGGACGTCGTGACGCCTCTCCAGCCACTTCTCAATTATGGGACTTACCGCCATGATTATGGCGTGACCAGACTTTTTTATCCTGGGAGTATGTTCCCTTGGGATACGTAATTTTCAACTTTTATGTGAGCGAAACCACTCAAGCTAGAAACTACCTGTCTACGTCTACGAGTATTTTGTGAAGAAACTAAGCGAAAAAGTCACAAATGAATCTTCATTACAACAATAAACACAAAATAAAAAAAAATAATGATGGACATTATTATCTCATTTACACAGCCACCACAACTATCATCAACTGAACGGGTAACATTCAATGAATTTATTATAATACATCGCTGAAAACCGATATTAAATTCACTTGTCAATTCCCCCAAAAGAGGTTTTCATTCGAAAAACCGCATCGCTAAGCTATGGCTGGCCATAAACAACAGAACTTCCATTCCATCTTCAAACGATTTTCTACATCGATGCTCCCATTTTCTATGCGATAAGGTTGATTTTTATATAACTGTGAAAGGATTTTGTTCGTTTGTGATGTTGGTAAGAGAGGGCGGGAAAAATGGGAAAATGGTGACAGGGCTGAGAGCCGTGATAGCGCTATGGAAGCGTGGTGGCTGTTCAATAGGGCTGTCACTACGTTACAATTTATTTCATTTAACTTTGATTCACATCATCCTCATAATAAGTCGGTACTAAGCGGCTGGGTAGATAGTAGGTAATTCCTCATCTCATGTGCTGCTTTGTCAATTATCTCTCAGACTACCATCTATAAATTAGTGCTAGGATTAAGCGATGGGGTTTTTAGCTGTCCTTGTGTAAATGTTAATGTTTGATGCAAAATTATTTTGAACTTGTCGAAGCTTTTTCAAACCAAGATCTCTTCTTTTTTTAATTTTTTTCTTTCTTACAGTGGAATGTTGGCTTATAAATTTCGCAGAAGTTCCATTATTGTTCCGCAGTATTTGACACTTACCCTCTTCCAGTTCGAATAAGAGCTTTCGTCTACTATGATTGTTACCCAAAGTACCTACCTAAGACTCCTTTTCCTCGCCGAGAAATTTTATCACCTTATCTAAACTAATATTCTCATGGTTAAATTGTCTGATTGTGTTTAGAATTTAATCTTTGAAAACATCTACTTACTGTGCATACAATAATTTCACAGATAGAAAGCTACACTATCACGGAGTCTCGTGGACTACTTTCTGTTCCGATAAAAATACATATTTACTGTGAACCATGGGAATGTAATCGCAGGAAAAGAAATGAATTAGAAATTCATTAAAACAACGCAATTTAAGCAATCAAGACGGGACAGCCCTATCCACGGTATCTAGCAGCGGTTGAATGAAAAAATAAAAAATCCACCTACCATATTGGCCCCGCAAGTTCAATTAAAAGCGAGCCTTGCGGCCCCTATTGTGACAGCTCCCATTCATTCGGATTTATTTCGCATATTCGTTTCACACGTCAATAATTTCTTCATTATTTCCCATAATAATGTGTACCTGGGTGCCATTTTGATTATTTTATTCATCACGATTCGCTTTTGTATTTAAATTTGGAAAACGCGCTTGTTCTTTTGTATACGCTTGCTGTTATTTTTTTATGCAGTGGTACAGATTTTAACGGTTGGCGAATATTTTCACTGATTGCGTTACGAATTTGTGTTGCGTAGCCAGTAGGACTATGTAAATTAAGTCAGCTAAGATCTTTATCTAGGTCGGACCTAGTTTTAGAATTGATCACCCTTTCTCTTTCTATTAGAATGGTGACTTTCAAATACCTCTACCTAATAGGTACATGTAAGTATTAGTAGATAACCAGATACCTATACCTACGCTTACATACTATTATAGTTTTAGTTCAAGACATTAAAGCTGAATATTTTCGAACTTGCTTCATTGAGCTGTAGATGAGAGTAATCCTGACAGCGCCTTGGTCACGACCTCAAGCTCAGAAGTCTCACTTGTAACCAAAGATAGAACAAAGAGGTAGTCGAAATTATTTGTTTATTTTATCCTATTGCATCACTAACGTTACACATCATTATTATAATACTGGCACGTTACCTACAAAATTGATCCGATTTATCGAATCTTCTATTTCTATTTTTCATAGATATTCCAGACCACTCTGAAAGTTTTGCGAAAAAAAGTTTTTATGTATAAGGCACTGTAATTATTTTGAAAACTTTGGTTATTTAAAAGTAAAAATACCATTGTGCGAATTTTGAATTTCCATCCACATTTTTTCGAGAGCCAAAGAGCCAAATCAAATTATCGTGTCTCATTTAAAAATGAATCTGCATCGAGAACATTTTCGTGCTATGATTTTCTACAATTTTAAATGTGGCCTAAAACCTGATGAGTCATTTGATCGACTTAAAATTGCTTTTATGGATGAAGGACTTTCAAAAGCAATCTACCACTGGTATAACGAGTTCACGCGCAGCTTAGTTTGGGGAAGAACAAAGGAGTGGTCGTCATACGACGGCTGTCACGGAAGAGAGTGTGCTGGAAGTAAAAAAAAAAAATTCAAGATATCAGGCGAATTACATACGAAGAGATTCAGCATACACTGCAGATTGGTTCGGGAAGCGTTCACAGGATCTACACGAGCACCTTTGCGTGAGAAGGATAGTTTGCCGGTGCCGCACAACCTCACCGAAGCTCAGAAGCAGGCCCGTGTGGAGTGGTGCCGTGATATGATCCAAAAATTTGAAGCAGGCTCGTCTCAGCGCGTTCACGACATTGTGACAGGTGACGAATCCTGGATTTATCAACACGATCCAGAAACAAAGCGTTAGTCGACAGTTTGGCTGTTTCAAAACGAACCAACACCTACGAAAGTGAAGCGATCGAGAAGCGCAGGGGAAATTTTGATCGCTAGTTGCTTCACTTTGACGGGGCCAAAGCAGCATCAATGCCGTATGGTATACCACAAAATGCCTGCCAGAAGTTTTGTCTGCAATGAGCAACAGGCGACGGAACACCGGGCTCCGCGGGGTACTGCTTCACCATGACAACGCGCCCGCGCACTCAGCGCTCAAAACAAGGGACAATCTGTGCTCTCTCTAAGTGCACTCATTACTCAAAAGTGAGACTGGTAATAATGAAATGTGTGAAATGGCTGAACGAAACTCGAAATGAAATCACTTACATAGCCAAGCTAATGACGCTATGCTCCCCATCACCAATGCAGTAACCCATCTATTTTGCTGTATAAATTCAAATCACAATTGTACGCATTGTGTACCGAATTGGAATATATTTACTTAAAAAAAATAAGTAAGTACCTTAACAGATTAACAAGTATTAGGCGACTCTGAATTATGGCTTGCTGTAGAAGTGTAGAGCGTCTCCCCAGCAACTCCAATATTTGAATAAATTTTAACAGATTAACAAGTATTAGGCAACTCTGAATTATGGCTTGCTGTAGAAGTGTAGAGCGTCTCCCCAGCAACTCCAATATTTGAATAAATTTTAACAGATTAACAAGTATTAGGCAACTCTGAATTATGGCTTGCTGTAGAAGTGTAGAGCGTCTCCCCAGCAACTCCAATATTTGAATAAATTTTACGTAGACACTTACTTATTAGGCAAACCCTGAATTAAGCTAGCGTAGGGTCTGTAATATTTCTATCAAAGGGCCCCTAAATCTTTCTAAATGATAACAACTTAAAACTTCTTTTTCTAACAGGCCGCGGAGCCCTTAAGTAGGTATGTAACGATGGGTCCATAGGCAGTTGCCTCCATTGTCTTTAACTCCTCGAGCGCCGATTGTAAGTACATACGTCTGTACAACTTGAATGACCTTGAAAAACTCTTAATTGTCGTTTTGTACACACGTTTGTACGATTTTTTTTTAGCCGAAAATTTTGGTTTCTATATATTTGTTTTTCCTAGAAAAATCCAGAAAAAGTTTTTTATTATTTTTTTTTTTTTGGTGATTTACGTAAAAACGCGCAATGACGTAATAATAATACCCCCGGGGCGCGGAAAGTGTGGAATTGATTTCATTTCCTACGCGGCACAAGTATCTTGACTTGTTTTTGTACTTCCAAGCGGGGCCCACCTCTAGCGCGGGGCCCATAGCACTTGCTACGTGGCTGATCCGGCACTGGGCAAACACTTTTATCACTGGATGTGCTAACTATGGCTACTTAACTACTACTACTACCTATAGCTACTACATACGCCTGAGAAAAATAAATAGCAAAGTGTATTTAAAACTCCGAGCGATTGTATAGTGCATGTCTACTAAAGGTTTTTTCTTGATTTAGATGAAAGTTACGGGACAGAAGGTTAGAGTACAACAAAAGTTTTTGTTACAAAAAATACGGCAGATTGTTTTGCATTTTATCGTGAGTGTTCAGCCACCACTGTCGGAGGCGGCACCTTTGCACCTATTATGTGCAGGGGTGTAAAAGTTGTGACCAACAGCAACTAAACGGCTATCAATAACCGTCTGGCAGGATACTGCGATCTGCTTCACTAGATAACGGCTAGACAACATAGCAAAAAAATCAACTAACAAAATAAACTCTATTCTATAGCTTATATTCTATAGCTATAGCCATGAGCTCTTAACGCGATCCATTTTACGACCTAAACTGAACTGTTGAAGCTATATAAATGGTGTACTAGCTCCATCTCTCTTTCTCGCTCGCACGACTGATATTTTAACACGTCCGTCATGGTAAGACCCCTCAGCCCTGCGTTCAAAAATGAGATTAGAGTTAACTCTAATGACGTCATCGGGTAGATACTCTAAGCTCGCATTTTTGAACGCGAACGTAGAGTTCAACTGTCAATGCCAAGCAACTGTCATTCCTACCGCTTACACCAACCTACTCTGCTCGGAGTTAGAGTTAGTTGGGTTAACTCTAGGGTAGCTATTCGAGTTATAAAAGAACGACTCTGGGTTGCAACTCGAAGCTACTCGGGTTATTTTTGAACGCAGGGCTGCAATGGCCATAGTAACACGATCATTTGCCTCCCTCTCATCCAACTGCTAAGGTCAGTGTGCGAAAATCGTTCCACTTAGCCTGAGAGCAGCTTCTAAATGATTCAATGGTTATTACAGGTCACTTGTATTAGCCGTAAGAACTCAAGAACCATTTAGTCTATTTTGTCTAAACCTTTCCGTGGGTATTATGTAGAAGCGTAGCGTGAGCTAATTTAAACGTGGGCGAAGACGCATCAGCGAGGTCTTTTTCTTTCATAAATTCGAAATCGAGACAGAGACTGACGCAACCCAGTATTCGACCACTTCGGTCATTTTCTTTCATAAATTCGAAATCGAGACAGAGACTCACGCAACCCAGTATTCGATCACTTCGTCGCTTACCATCTATACATAAAAAGGTACTCTGTGCTTACCATCAGCTGCCAATAGTGGTCAGACGCGACCCTATCAGTTAAAAAAGTTAAAGAACCCTCGCTTGCGCGAGGTCCCTTAGGCTGAGGCTACACTACACCGCGATGCGCGATGCATACATTTGTCTACAATAGACGTTAAATTGTTTGTGTCCGAAGTATAAGTGCGTTCTTGTATTATTCAAAGAATGTTTCTGGAAATTGACGCAGGTCCTGTTACATAAATCCAACACAATCTCAATTTCAAAAATAGTTCGTACTTAGTCAAGAATTAGCGGGGATGTCATTGGATGACTTTCCCACCAAAAAAAAAGATCGTAGCCAACAAATTTAATATTATTTACAAGTTTGCAACCAAAAATATAATATTCATGTTTGCAACAGACAACGGAACAGATGTCGGTTTTTTGTGGGGTTTTCTTCGAGTTAAGTTCAGAGTCTGTTTTAATTATTAGTAAATTTATTCATAGTGGATATTGTGATGTAAAATTGTATCTCAAGTGAACACACAATAATATGTGAAATTATTGAAACCGAGACGATCTCGGTAAAATGGAGTTGAGAATTTTATTGTAGTATTGACTACCTCAACGAAGTTTACCGAGAAGGTTGACTTGACCCATTTGTTCAACATTAGAATGTATACATCCATATTCTAATGGTAAACAAATGAACTATTATTAAGAAGACATGGCTTAAAAGACTTAGTATCCAAGCCAAAAACATTAACAAAATCCAAAAAAAAATGGAACAGATATCAAATCAATATCAAATGGCTGTCAACTGTCACTGTCAAATTCGGAAAATCATTAGGTACTTTTCTTTTCTGTCAGCCTTTTAGTTCTGTCGTCTGTCAGCTCAGTTTACAGCCAACCAAAGTTCATTGGGCTTGGTAGTGGTGAAGGTCAAACACGTGCTTTTGTTTGTTTGTTTTTATTTTCGATTTTAGTGAATCCTGGCAGCGTGATCTTCAATCGAAACTTTTATTTGTGTTTGTGTTGTGTCGTAAGGTGTATTTAGCGTAAGTTTTGGTGTTTTTCATAACTATTTTATCCAGTATCCACTATGGATACTAAAAAACCTCCCGACCCCCCTGATCCTTTCGAATACACTCCGGTGTTAACGGTTTCCCTTCCCGACGACAATGCTTCAAACGACAAAATGGACTCTGAATCTGCTAGCAGAAAAAGATTGGCGACTTCTCCCCCGACCACTGTGACAACCCCTCCCAAATTCCATAAGAAAGAGACCGGTAGGCAGATCTATACAACTAGAGACAATGCTCCTTATGTAGTGCACGTCTCCTTAAACAATGGTCAGACATCTGGTACCACCCTCCACAAAGTTAAGTTTGGAATGTTCCTGCATGAGAAAAATTTCAGTAACATTGTACTAGGCAGTGTGAAACAATTGGGTAGGAATCGCGTTTCAGTGGAGTTCCAGTCTCACCAGGATGCGAACAGCTTTTTGATCAGCCGCATATTAGTCCAAAACAACTATATAGCCACTATTCCTCAGTACAACATCACCCGCATGGGTCTTGTTAGAGATGTTCCTACGGATTGGACAGAGGATGAAATCATCCAAAATATCAAGGTTCCTGCTGGATGCGGCCCTGTTATAAAGGCGAGGAGAATGAACCGGAAGGTGAGTTCTCTAGGTATCACTGAATGGAAACCCACACAAACTGTTGTTCTCACCTTTGACGGGCAAGTTCTGCCTAGGCGAGTTTATTGCTTTTACTCAGCTTTGTCGGTTGAAAAGTACATGTACCCTACCATACAATGTTTCCACTGCTGTCGTTTCGGGCATACTCGTACTGTATGCCGTTCGAAACCCCGATGCTTCAAGTGCAGCGAAGACCACCCAGGTGATGGATGCCAAGTTCCCAATGAGTATGCCATTTGCGTAAACTGTTCTGGCAACCACTACGCTAATGACAAGGCGTGCCCTGAATTGGGTCGCCAGAAAGGGATAAAAGCCCTTATGGCAGAAAAATCTGTTTCTTATGAGGAAGCAAGTCAGGTTTTCCCTCGGGTTTCACGATCATATGCTGAAGTGTCAAGAGCACCATCAAAACAAAAACCCCCTTTTTCTCCTCAATCCCAAAGCCAAACTCCCCAAACTCCCAGATCGCACCGTAAAACAGTCTTTCTTAAACCCAAATCCCACACCCCCCTTTCACCTAGCTATGATAAGCAGGCTCATCAAGCCCTTATTCATGATTATTCCTTTTCCCCTTCCCAAAATGGCTGCGCCATCCCTAGAGATGGTGCAAGCAGTCCCATTAGCCCTGAAAACATACTTAATGTAATATCCAGTATGCTAATGACAATGTTAGCGAACCCTTCCCAATCCCTACCAGACCACGTTGCCAACAAATTGTCATCAATCGTCAACTATATTCATAGTGTTCCATCCCCAGATATTTCTTCAATGGAACGTCAGGAGTGTTTCACCCAGGAAGACTGACCTTCTTTATTTAATTAATAAATATAAACCATCAGTCTGTAGCATCGCTGAGACATGGCTCCGTCCGGATAGTAATTTCGGGATTCCATGTTTCAGTGGTGTTCGACATCACAGATCAGATGGATATGGGGGATGTGCTTTGTTCATCAATAACAAAGTTACATTCTCCCCAATTCCTCTACCCTTTGTAGGTGACAACATCAATGTTGTTGCTGTTAAGGCTGAGGATATAAATATTTTTAGTTTTTACATTGCTCACCCACAGACTAGTGATCTTGATACAATAAAAAATTTGCTAAGTAATGTACAAGGCCCGCTACTTGTTATGGGTGATTTCAACGGCCATCACTATAGGTGGGGGTCAGATACCTGCGACAACTTTGGTTCGGGTCTGGTTGATATGTTGGATGAGCTAGATTTGTGTGTGATCAACAATGGCTGTGCCACACGTCGGGGCTCACCAGGACAGAACAACAGTTGTGTTGATCTGACATTTTGCTCATCCAATATAGCCAGCCTTTTCAATTGGAAGCGCTTGGATATGACTTATGGGAGTGATCACTATCCCATCATGGTTGAAATCCCATCTAAATCCATTCCCGACAATATCTCCCCTCCCCTGTTAAAGTACCAACTGAATTCAGTCGATTGGGATCTGTACTCTAAAATTTTGGATTTACGGGTCTCCTCTCTTCCTCCCATCAATGACGCAAATGCTCAGGAATGCTTTTCGGCATTCTCGAGTACTATATCCACTACAGCGGACGACTGTTTCCCCTCCAAAAAACCGCCAACCGGCAAAATTCCTTCTCCGCCATGGTGGGATAGAGAATGCTCTGCCTCGATCAGAGCCAGGAATGAGGCCGAAAGAAAGCTCAACGCGGATATGAACCTAGAGAACCTCATGAATTTTCAACACGTATTGGCTAAATCCAGGAAACTACTCAAGAAAAAGAAAAGAGATGGTTGGCGGAGGTACTGCGATTCGCTGAGTCCGTCTACTCCAGCCTCAGTGGTGTGGCGTAAATTAAAATCTTTTAGGAACAGCATGCGACCACCCTCTGGGAGCATGACATCTAAAGAACAGGCTTACCAGTTCTTCTCCAGACTAGCCCCAGCCTACGCCCCGGATAAAGATGAATGTGTTTCATCAGATCCCCAGATGGCATCAGATGACCCTCTGGATAAACCATTCACTTTGGGGGAGCTGAAATCGGTCCTCGCACATGTGAAGGATTCTGCTCCTGGTGTGGATGGATTTCCATACTCTTTCATATGCAAAGCTGGGGATAAGACCCACCAGTATTACCTGGATTTGGCCAATTATTGTTTTTCCTCCGGATATATTCCTCCTGATTGGAAGGTTCAAGTTGTTATCCCCATTTTGAAACCTGGAAAAGATCCTAGTAATCATTCTTCATACAGACCAATTGCTCTATCGTCCGTCCTTATGAAACTCCTGGAAAATTTAGTAAAAAATCGTTTGGAATGGTTTGTGGAGAGCAGAAGACTGCTACCAACGGCTCAATTTGGCTTTAGGAAAGGTCTGGGTACAACTGATAGTGTGGCAACCCTCACATCAGAGATCCGGCTGACTCTTAGTAGAAGTGAGTCTGTGGTAGCCGTCTTCTTGGATATTTCTGCTGCCTATGACTCTGTCCTCCTCCCAATTCTCAGGCAGAAGTTGCAACAGCTGAGAATCCCGGCTAGGATATGTCAGATCATATGCAATATCTTCTCAGACCGCAGTATTAAACTAAGGATTCCTGGGGAGGACTCTGAACCAAGGTTAGCTTGGAGGGGTCTACCACAGGGATCCGTTCTTAGCCCCTCTATATAACATTTACACTTCAGATCTCCCCTCTTGTTTAAATTTGGACTGCAAAATTCTCCAATATGCGGACGATATTGCACTATTGGTCTGTGGCAAGTCCATCGAGGACGCTGCCCAATCCATGAACGTGTCTTTGTCCTCATTAAACCAATGGCTACTAGATCATGGGCTATCTCTAAGCGCCCCAAAGAGTACAGCAGTTGTTTTCACTCGCAGACGTCTTGTACCACAGGTGGACATTAATATTGACGGCCAAGCTATCCCAGTAAAGGAGAGCGCCAGATTTCTGGGTGTTACCCTGGATTCCAAATTATCGGGAGTGGATCACATTAACAATACAGTGAAAAAATGTGAACGCTCGATTTCGGTCCTTAGAGCTTTGGCAGGTGTATGGTGGGGTGCTCACCCATATACCTTAAAACTGGTCTATAATGCTATAGTCAGAAGCGTGTTAGATTACTGCTGTTATCTAATCGAGCCATGCAACAAACAAGCTCTGCGCAGACTAGATTCAGTCCAGTCCAAATGCCTAAGAATCGTAATTGGTGCCATGAAATCCTCCCCCATAAATGCTCTCCAGGTTGAATGCGCAGATCCTCCCCTTGCCCTTCGCAGACAATACTTAGCAGATCGTTTCTTATCAAAAGTCCTCTCCCTCTCATCCCATCCTTTAATTCCCATTTTGGAGCAAATTTTTCTATCCCTCAATGCCTCTTCCTATTGGAACAATAAAAATATTCCATTGATGAATAGGTACAGAGAGCTTAAACACCTCCCTTCACCTGTTTGTCAATATCCTACTCTTCCTGTCTTTTCTTCCGCCTATGAGGTGGTTCATTTTAAGCCAAAAATCGTTTTGGGACTTGGCATCTCCAAAAACTCGCAGGACGTAAAAGGCGACTTCGACCGGGCTATTGAAAGATACTGGCATGGCTGGAACTTATTTTACACGGACGCATCGAAATTATCGCCAACTGGTTGTACAGGTGTATCAACATACTTCCAGAACTCCAGAATAGCCCTTTTATTCCAGTGCCCTCCTGAGGCCTCTGTATTTACAGGGGAATGCATTGGCATATTAGAAGCTATCAATTTCATATTAGCACACAACATTAAAAATTCAGTCATTTTCTCAGATTCTCACAGTAGTATCCAGGCTTTAGGTCAAAACCAATTAAAATCAAAACTTCATAGCAAAATTATTACCGATATTCTTAATTTACTCTACACTTGCCATACCAAAAGTTTAAATATTGAGTTAGTTTGGGTCCCTAGTCACTCGGGTATAAGTGGCAATGAATGCGCCGATTCGCTGGCAAAATATGCTACATCCAACCCTGTAGACCGAAGGCATTACATGTTGCATAGCTACGACTTACGCTCGGACACCAAACTTAAGTTGCATAACTTGTGGTCAGCGGCATGGCAGGTAAGCTCGAAGCTCAAGGGAGCGTACTACGCCAGCATCCAGCCTGACATCCAGCGGAAACCTTGGTTTTTTAAGTGTCCCAAACTATCCAAAAGAACGGTCTCATCCTTGTGCAGATTGAGACTCGGCCATTGCAGTAGTCCAGTTTTCCTCCATAAAATTCACGTTCGTGACAGTTCTTTGTGCGAGTGCGGCCTCGATGATGGCACTTTGGACCATATCTTCTTTTCTTGTCCTTCAAACTCCCACTCCCTCGACTTGTACCAAATGCTTTCCAAAATTAAAATACCCCTTCCTAATAACTTCCATTCCCTATTGACGAATTTCTCTCCTAAAGTTGTCCAACTCCTATCCAAATACCTAAATGACAACAACATTAATCTGTAGCCTGGTCTGTAGTGATTTTCAATCTGTAAATATCAATGTCTATTTGTGTTGTCATATTATATATTTTAAATCCATGTTATCTAACAAAAATTGTGTTGTACTTACAGCCACTAACATCTTAGATCTACCACAAAGTGCAAAGTTCGACGGCTCACCCTACGGCGCTGCCGTCACCACATGACACTGGCAGAATAGTCGACACCGGCTCAGTTGCCAAAGAAGAAAAAAAAAAAAAAAAAAGTTCATTGATTCTATTCTAAAAAATTGGAATGGAAAAAGAAACAAAAGCTATCTAATAATTATTATCACAGAATTAAGTAATTATTGCGTGAGTGACTTAAATTATAAGTACAAAGTGTGAAAAATCGTCATACTAATTACAAACTGCCTATTGTTTAGATTATAAACCATTCTAAACATTTGCCGGTTAGCGGCATAATTTGTGATTTTTTCATGTTTTTCCTTTTAGAAACTCAACGGCCACACCATGAGTTCCAGAAAGGCGCTAACCAAAGCCGAAAAAATTGCGTATGACTTGCGAAAAGAAGGGAAATACTCAGTGAGACTTAGTTTTATTTATTTTATTAGACTGCCTTTTTTTACTGCCTCGTTTTAATCAGAACGAAGCAAAAGTAATAGGTAGTCGTCAAACCAAATCAATGAAATATAGAAGTTGGTGGAATTACTAGCAGCTTGGAACCTGCTCCTTCGTGGACCCCCTTTTTTTTATTATAGTTTAAGTCAAATGACCTAAGTGTAATGTAGAAAAATAATCTTAACAATGTTTCTGTTAACAGTGGCAAAAGAAATTCTTTGCAATATCTATCCTCATAATAATACAGGCCGTAATGACATATTATTGGTTTGCATTGTGGACTGCCCCTCCTGCCGTACCAGACATAGACCTGGAGGAGTATTGGGGACCTTACCCAATTGACATGAAACCTGACACATCTATAAGACCATATACTATTGAATTTTCTGATGTGGTAAGTATAGTTTATTTTTTTTTATATTAATTTTTTCATGGAACTGAAAAAATTGCCAAACTTATTATATCTCTATTGTTAGAGTAAAAAGCAGTATGTTTTGTCATTGTAATGTAGTATTTCCTAAAATTATTAATTTTGCTTATAAATATTTATGAATCTATCAGCATTAAATATAATATGTTTATTAATGGACAAAGCTACAGATTCCATGTGTAATACTGATATTCAGCTGCATACAATTTATGTGGAAACCTACTCCACAATATACCTATATATTGCACATGAAAGCCAAAGAGTGGTATGTTAATACTTTAGAAAATCCTGGTTTTTTTTTACATCAGAAAAGTATAATTTTTCCACATCTTTCGAATTTGTCGGAGAACCCGTAAAAATGCTATCCATACTTACTTATTTTAAAAACTGTTAAATTAAATTTAACACAGATATTGTCTTAAATATGGATTAAGACTTGAGATACTTTTTATCAGTATACCACAGGTGGTGCCATGTTCTAGCCATGGCACCACCTGCAGGATATTGCTCTGTAATAATAATAATAAATAACTTTATTTCCCAAAAATATGGATAATTTATACCTTGTTTACAAATTTTGAATTTATGGTTGAGATAAATTTACACAAAACGTTTTTTGAAGATGCCAGTATAATTGGGAAAAGACTAGGCAGATAGATTTAATTTTTGGTACTGGTTTCACTACAATATTCTCAATGTATTTATGACTTTCAGGTAGTGAATGACCTAAGAGAGCGCCTTCTCCATCGCCGTACATTCACACCGCCACTAGAGAATGCTGCCTTCACATACGGCTTCAACACACACTTCCTGACCCAAGTCTTGGACTTCTGGCAAAACAGCTACAATTTTAAGGACAGGGAACAATTTCTGAACAAATACAAGCAGTTTGTGACTAATATACAAGGGTTGGATGTACATTATATGCATGTGAAGCCTAAAGTGCAGCCAAATGTTACCGTAAGTTTAAATCTTATTTCTACTAGATAAGTGGTTATTGCATAGCGTGACGGGTGATAGGACAGAATGGAAGAAAAATATGTGTTGCGCTGACCCCAAGTAATATGGGACAAAGGCAGAAAGGTGGTGATGAAGAGGTTATTGCACAATATCCTAGTGATCATTATGGTGTACAATAAGACTACCACACAATAAAATACATAGGATCTACCACAAAGTAAAAAGTTTGACGGTCGTCCTCACTGAGCTGCCCTCCGAATGTGACCCTGACAGAATAGTCAAAGCAAACTTAAAAACTTTGTCCTCCTCGCTTCGGACCATGGCCTGTACCAATGCCCGGCGCGACAGATCACTGCCGCCGATCGCCTCCACGAGGACACGGCGGTGCTCTGCCCAGGCGGGGCACACCTCTACCGTATGCTCCACCGTGTCCTCCGAGCGGTCCACACAATAGCGCACCCAGGCGTTTCTTCCACACGAATTCGGTGCAGGAACTTCCCGAACGTACCATGACCGGTGAGGACCTGCGTCATGCGGTAGGTAAGGACGCCAAGTGGTCTTTCCAGCCACTCCTCAAAGAGGGGACTTACCGCCATAAAGGCATTGTTACCTGCATTTATGATAAAATTCAGTCAGAATCTAGCTCTTCAATATCTCAACCTCATTTCACATCACTTTAACTACGACTCGGTTAATCAAAGAAAAAACCTTATTGATATGCAAATAAGTTTTCTTTGAAAACCATACTTTTCAATCAACATTTGATAGATAGAGGTCATTGACATTCCTATTCTTATTTGAATTGCATTGTAAATGGTATTTGGAAATAAGTGCTTTGAGTTTGATGATAATAATAAAATAAAAAAGGATAATGGAATCACAGTTAAGAAACTTTTAACAAAGCCATTTTTTGTAAAAGAGGCACTTGAACCGTATATTGTCCAAGTAAGTTTAAAAATGAATAACAATTCAATTTAAATGAATTTTGAAGAAGTAACTTATACTGGAAGGAATAATTTGGTAATTATCGGTGAATATTTATTATTGTTATTATAACGTTATTAGTCTGTAAGCTTTACTAAAAAGTAAGAAAAAACAAAAAAAATAATCTGGCACTTGGTATATTCTTATATTTTACCATATTTATACATATATTTGAATTCAGAATACCTAACAAAAATTAATCAGCATAGCATAATCAGCCCTATAATTCCCACTGCTGGGACTCAGGCCTCCTCTCTAGGAGAAGGAATGGGCTATAATCATCGATATATATGTACCTACTGCGCACTAGCGGAATACGAGGAGTATATTGCTTCGAGGATGCTTTTCGCGAACTTTTTCTAAGACTCTGGTCAAGCAGGTGTTGACGTACCAATCTGCAGTCACTGTCCTTTGATCTTCAAGCGATAATGTATCGTAATGTGCTGATTTGCCAAAAAAAGAAGCAACCATTTTTTTACCAACACTTCGACTTTTCTTAACTTTCGTCGGCAAATCTTCAAAAGGAAAGACCCCACTCTGCCGACTGGCTTTATCTTTCGGGTTCAAAGCAGTACACCCAGGTTTCGTCACTTTTCACGATATTATAGACAGCCAATGACTGTCCTCAATCATGTAAAATTACATTGATGACGCCACGCGACGTCAGCGTCTGTCTAATGTAGTTCTTCACTTGAACATATTTTTTTCATCTAGGTGGTTCCACTCCTTCTTATCCACGGCTGGCCAGGTTCTATCCGTGAGTTCTACGAGATAATACCAAAGCTAACGACACCCAGGCCGAACCAGGACTTTGTCTTTGAAGTTATCGCTCCCAGCATACCAGGGTTTGGGTTTTCTCAGGTAAGGTTTTTTCTAAAAATAACTTGGTTACTCGTAATGTGTTTCTTAAATGATATCATACGAAAGAATATAAGTATAATGTAAGGTCCGACCGAACCTTGTTTTTTTGTCTCGGCCGAGACCGAGACCGAGAACGAGAATAAAATAAATTCTCGGCCGAGACCGAGACCGAGACCGAGACATGGCGCTATAAAGTATGTTAAATCTCGAAATAATACGAAATAGTGCAATTTCAGCAATTTTTTATTTTACGTATTCAAAACACTTAGAAATCAAAGTCGAACAGAACTATATTTTAACATAAAAAAAGTAATTTTTATTGTGAATATTAAAAACATTTAGTAACACTTAGTAATCAAAATCGAACTAAATAATAAACTCTCGAGTGTCGCATGGCACCGAATAGGTACATAGGTAAACGCACGATCGACGCGCGACGTGTTTAAAAAGTAAGTCTTTAAAAAAGCTGCGCATGTATTTCACATAATTATTAAATAATGCCGATCGACAGATGTAAATATGAAATAATGATACCATTCCACACTATTCCAAATATTGACAATAAATTGACATACATGTAAAAAACAAATGAGATACGAAAGGTATTTCCCCGACAAGTCAGCGCTTGTTGACGTTAAGCCATTAGCCAATCAGCAATCGTAAACAGAAACGCGAGTAACGTCAAACCTGCACCTAATTCGCCCATCCGTCGGTAGATGGAGCGATAAGCTCTAAATCTAGGAAAAAAAAAAGATTTGTTGGACCTCAAGAAGTCTCGGCCATGGCCGAGATTCTCGGCGTAAATCAGGCCGAGAACGAGACCGAGAATCTCGGCCTGATTTTTAGCCGAGAATGACTGGAACCGAGACCGAGACCGAGATCTCGGTCGGACCTTAGTATAATGTATCATCATCATCGTTTGTACTCCATTCGCAATAAGATTAGACATTTATACAAACCTTTTTCACTGTCCGTTCAACCGATAAAAAAATAAATAAAAAAGTTTTTCATACACCCATTGTCAAAACCAATCTGGGCCTACAGTCTCCCATTATAAGGATGAGCAATGCATACAACAGTGCTGTATTGAGCATACCTGACCTAGACATATTTAACGATAAGCTGCCGAGGTTTAGGAGGAAAATTGTACAATCCTTGCAAGGTACATTCTAATGTGTTTTATGTTTTATGCTTATGCTTTTGTGACTTTTGTGACTTTTAGGACTCTTGACTTTTAGAATTTATTTTTAATGTTTTTAATTTAATTACATCTTAATTTATTTATTCTATTTTAATTCATTTAATTTTAATTTAATTTATTTTTAATGTACTCAATTTAAATAATTAATGCTTAATGTTTTAATGTCCTGTAATTTGATTTGTTTTTAATGATAATGTAATTTGACTTGTTCGATTTTATTTTATTTAAGTTATCTGACTACACAGTGAGTTTATGTTAAATAAAAATATAAGAATATAGGTTTTAAGGCAGCAAAATTATTGTAGTGAGCGCTATGTACGCCTTAATTGTCATGTGCATAAGTCATTTTGTTTCGAGATAGTTTTTTTTTTTAATGTGAAATGTATGTGATGTGGCTGTACTTCATTTAAATAAATAATTAAATAAATAAACCGATTTTGACTTCTATTCCGTAGGCATAAAGATGGTATTCAAAGCAAAAAAAATAGTTACAAAACAAACTTTTTACTGCGCCTGCTATTTATCATGCTACCAACGCAATAGAAGTCAAAATGCGGAAAACGACAGTGAAAAAGGTATGTCTAACGCGGTGTCCTACGTAAGCGATTCAACGTAAATGC
Source organism: Mythimna impura (assembly GCA_905147345.3). Taxonomy (NCBI): domain Eukaryota; kingdom Metazoa; phylum Arthropoda; class Insecta; order Lepidoptera; family Noctuidae; genus Mythimna; species Mythimna impura. The sequence continues at coordinate 12,407,727 of LR990363.1, forward strand.
GATTGCGAAGCGATCTAATGTGGTTTTCGCGAGTTCAGCGTGACGCGACGGCTCTATCCTACGTGCACGCGATGTCGCCGCTTAGGCCGCGGCCGTGTATTTCTCATGGACGGCCAAGCCACCGCTTCGCAAGAGTTCGCGCGAAAATATCAAACCAAATAAACGCGTCCGCTTAGCTTCGATCGTCGCCGCACCGCCCCGCATCGCATCGAATAACATGGAACAGGGGCAGGAAGATGATGATTAGAAGAAACGAAGAATTCTGTATGAATGTAAAAATTATTAACATTGTTCTCACATAATAGCAGCGACAAGAAACATGTAACCGAGATATTTGTAATACATAACATGATTGAAAAAAGTGTCCATGGAGTTTCTTGCATATTCTTCTTCATAAAGATCTACGCTTTGGAATTTAGACTGACATCTTGACATTTCAAAACTGCCTGTAATGATTTATTTGAAATAAAATACTTTGTATCTTTGAATCTTGAATCGAAGCACTTGATTTTTCTTAAACCGTCATCCATTTTTAAACCGCTGATGCCAATCTTCATACCGCCAAAAATGACTTCCATATTTAAACTTCACTGACTTTATGTTCTGTGCTATTCTAGGCCCCAGTTCGCGGCGGCATGGGCCCAATAGAGGTATCGGTAATATTCCGCAACCTCATGCAACGCATCGGTCACAATAAGTACTACGTACAAGGAGGCGATTACGGCTCGGCTATAGGTTCTGTTATGGCGACAATATTCCCTGACAAGATATTGGGATATCACACCAATATGCCAATAGTGGCGGTCAATACTTGGGTGTCTATTTATACGATATTGGGTAAGTTTGTTTTTATTGAGGAAGTAGACTCGTTATAAAACACTAGCTTCTGTCAGCGGCTTCACCCGCATAATAGTCGAAAATATATGCCTACTAACTGTTGTCATCGGCTTCGCTCGCGTGACCATCCTACGTATCACGATCGACCATCTCCTCATTCCATCAACATTTATACAGCTTAAAATAAAAAGAACCAACATTCAACATTAATTTCATTATTAGTGAAATTTGATTGACTTTACACTCGCGTCCCAGAGACCACTGAAGTGAGGAGAATAAGGAGGAGAAAAATTGAACTTCCTTCATTTGTCGTACTTTCGGACAGTAAACTACAATTATTTTATAAAAACTTACCGATCTCATTATACGCACCAACAAACGAGGTGCCGTTATCTGATCTGATTAGGTTTTCCCCTTCGAGACATTAAAGCTGATAAAAAAGTATTACTCGTTAAGTCACCCATCAGCTCAGCATGAATAGCCTTAGTAGTGACGCATATGAAAATGACTATATACACTCAGGCCCGCCGCTAGCTGTTTAGTAGCCCGCGTGCAATACCGATTATGCCGCCCTACGAGTTACGACTACTTACGCTGAGTTTTGTCAAAAAAAGGCTATTTAATGTTTTCTCATTATGATGAGAAAAAAGAAAAGAATCGTAACGAAGATAAAATATTTATTTTGATTAGGTACATAGTTATTTTCGTATCTACAAAAATTTACTTCTTCTTGCCTTTTTGCGAAATCTTGAATCAACTTTCTTGTATCCAAGCTGTCTAAGATTTCATATTCAATTGAAACTATAGCTAAATAACTTAGTCTGCTGGAGCATTGTTGATCTTAAATAGTTTTTAATAATTTTCAATTTTGAAAAGGATCTTTCAACAGATGCAACTGAAACCGGCAGTGTAAGTAATATTCTAAGCGCTACTGCTGTGTTCGGAAATGTTGAAATTAAGTCATTAGTAAAAAGATATTGTAATAGGGTTTGTGGATCATTAGACTGGTTTTCTGCAAAATTCAACTTTAATGCAATGATTTCATAAAACAAATCAATACCGTCAATATCTGATTCACTACGTTAAATCTTTATAATGTTTAATTAACTCATCATTGGAGTAATTAAATAAGTTATTGCTAAAAAAGCCATCGGTAAATATTTTTAACTCCTCGAATCTATCCTTTAAAGATGTTATTGTCTGTTCTTGGGCTCTTAAATAAATTCTACTCTATATTTGATTTTGGGGTCTACTAAAACTTCATCACTGTGTTCAATATTGAAATTGTGTTGGTTTTCTTCTTGGACGAATTGTATTTATTGATGGGAAATTTGTTTCTACATTGAGCTCGTGAGCCACTTTGGAAGCTTCTGCTAACACCATTTCAAAGTGTTCATCCGTGCGATATTCTGTGAACTTACCAATTAACTTGTTTAACTTTATGCAGATTTGATTATTCAATGTGGAGCTCTGCATCATTTTGCTCAGAGCATTAATTTCGTTTAAAATATCGAACCAAATTAGTACCGAGCAAATAAATCTATAATTTTTAATGTTCAGAGCAAGTGAATGAGCTTTGTGAGATGTAGTAGGTACAATCCCATTCCTACGAACGAACGAATCACCAGATATTTCCAGAAAAGCATCATATTTTTTCGAGGTAATGGTCTAACTGCATCAATTCTGCTAGACCATCGCGTGGCGTTTAAAGCTTTTAATATTAAATCTGGTAAATGTTTGCAAATTATCGACCACTTTATGTAGATGATGAAAACGTAAATATCTTGAATTCCACGGGTAGTGTGAAAGCGAAACCCGGGGCCCCGGGATGAAGGCAAAGAAGGAAAAGGAGTGGGTTTTTAGTCAGTAAAAGTCTGACACTATCTCTCGCTCTGCCCAAGAGCGGGATTTGTCATTAGATGATATGCCACCTAAAAAAAAAATATCTTGAATTATATTAAAGAAATTCACAGTTTCGTGCGTAATATTTGCTGCATCATTCACTACCAAATTATATATTATATACCGATAGACGACGTTGGGCATTCATTACATCTTAGTTTTAAGGGATAATAATAGATGGCGGTGTTAAAGCTAAAATTGCGCGCCGCCAGTCGGTTTTTTTTCCATGCGATGACATTACTTATTCTGTAGTATTATGACAATGATTTTGAATATTACGTGATGAGTCGCTCGATTTGCCGCCCCCCTGGACGTGCCGCCCGCGTGCGGTGCACGCCTTGCACGCCCGCTTACGGCGGGCCTGTATACACTGTCGCCAATCTGCAGCCTCTTCCGTGTCTGTTGGCCATATTCAAAAAGTAGTTGGAAGTCCTAATATAGCAACTGGATTAGAGGTCCAATATTCCTTTTCTGTTATTTATATTCGTGTCTAATCATAACATCATTACATAAAAATCAGAAATTTTAAAAGGATGCGTTTCGGATAGACATAGGTATAATATCATACCGATTTCGGCTACGGATATGTTATTATTTTTGAGTATCCGCTAGTTTCGGTTACGGATATAAGAATTTTTAAATTATAAAGGTAAAATACAAATAGTAAGATTTGACTTTTTTTTATTCTTGATAGGTTTGCGCTTGACCACTATCTCACCTGATGGAAAGCGACGATAGAGCGCGCTTACCTAGAAGTAACCTATTCACTCTTGACTTAAAGATTCCCGGGTTGTAGCCATCAGGAAAGACAGATTCCGGCAAGGGATTCCACTCCTTAGCTGTACGCACAATGAATACAATACTTCCATTTGTAATCTAGATTATCATTTGTTCGGCCGGGAGAAATAAACAAAAATCTGTTGTAACCTGTCATTTATAAATAAAGGCGGAGTTCCTTTATTCGAAACTATCCGAAACTTTTATATCGGTTACGGATACTTTTTTATTTCGGATATCCGATAGATTCGGTTAAGGTTACGGAGCTCCATAACATCCCTGATAAAAATACATTGAGAGTTTTTTTCTTTCTAGGATCACTCTGGCCGAATTTTATAGTGGAGCCTGATCTGCAAGAGCGCATGTACCCGCTCACAAAGCACATAGGGAAGCTTATGGAAGAGTCCGGATATTACCATATACAGGCTACGAAACCGGATACTGTTGGTAAGACATGTTTAGAACCAAATGTATATAATTTTGGCCAGTAAGTCAAAATAGCAGATGAGAATATGCTTATATTGCGATTAATATAAGAATAGGATCGACTCTCCGCCATATTGTGACGTCATAGCTGTCAATTCAAAGGAGTTTGGTATGGTGAACAAAAACAAGGTATTTTTAAATTAAATTTATTTACGAATCATAAGCGAAAAAAGTTTAATCAGAACTTAGTTCTTCAATACCGCTCATCTCTGCATCACTGAGTGAAGTGTAATAGTGGCGAATGGAAGAAGAAGGCGAATTGTTGCCAACAATAAAAATAAGAGAGACCTTTTTTTGTAACTATATTTAGCTAATTCAAATTAAACAAAGGCGTTTTTCTTCACTTAGATTTTAACTAAAACTTGGTTAAAGAAAGTAAAAAAGGAAATCGTTATTGATACGCAAATAAATTTTCTTTCCAAATCGTACTTTTCAAGTAACATTTGACAGATAAAGGTCATTGACGTTCCTATTCTTATTTGAATCGCTTAGTACTACCAAATGAGGCCATGAGAACCATAGTGGCCTAACTCGTTTTTTTACAATATTGAGTTTATGATTTTTTCCAGTTCAAATTGATAATTTTGATAGAACCAGAGTGGCCTAAAAGTGATACAACGAATATTCACTAGATGGCAACATAATCACTGCTACGGTTTTTAGTCTGTGATCTAAATTTGAGGTGCCATACTGGCCTAAGTAAGATAGGCCACTATGGTTTAAGCCCTCTTTAACTTCACTGTCATGATGACATTAGTTAGGCTACTTTTTGACAGTCTGTGGATGACAAACGTCATTATTTTCGCGCCCATGCGTGCTTGCTTGATCGTTCAATAATTTATTTTTAATTGTGAATAAGTCGCTATTTGACAATATGGAAAACGACCAACAAGAACACAATGTGGATAACGAACTTCGAGGTATGTATTACAATAATCCATTGTATTGTATTGCAATAAATATGACGTGTTATTTGTTAAAAGTACCTATTCTAAGAGTTTTCATTGTTTACAGAAATTTTTGAGTCTGATGCAGAAGATCCATATCAAGACTCTGGTTCAGAATACCAGCCACACATAAAAAGGTACTCTGTGACCAGCCATCTGGGGGGCTAGGCTAACTTTTTCAATAACAGTTGACAACTGGCATTCGTTGCACACTGAACTTAGTTGTCAACTGACAATTTTATAAAATTGGTATTACGTATCACACAAGTGACTAACAAACTACGGTGGAAATGTGGTGAATTATAAAAATTTACGGTGCCTATTGTGACCACTCTAAAATTTTATCGACTATTATACAGCTTCAAAAGCTTACACAATCGCAATTTTTAAAGTATTGATACAATAACATCTGTCAAAACGTGTTACGGTGGTTATCAAAGGCACCAGTGGCTAATGACGTCACTGCAGTTGGTCACTGAAGATAGGCAATACGAAACTAGCTGTTTGACAGTTCAATGATGCATATTGTTAACAAGTGATCATCACTTGAACTGTCAACAGAGTTACACAATAGCCCCGCTGGACGTAATTCGACAGCATCTACTACTGATTTAATTGAGATTTTAGGTGACGAAAACCAATCCCCAAATAATATAACTTCTGAAATTACTCCAGTTCAATGTAAACCTAGAAAAAGGGTGAGACAACCTAGTAAATGGAAGAAGAATGTGGTGGTGTAAATTATTTTTTAAATATTCCAATAATGAAGATGTTTTATTTGAAAATGTAGATTTAAAGAAAAGGGGCTCTACAGATTTGACTGGTATTAAGCTAGATCCTTTATACCCTGATGGAAAACCCATCAGTTGTGAGAAAAAAAAGGACTTGTTAGATCTTTTGCCTTTTACACCTCCAGTGCATCACAGCTTTTATACCAGTATCAAAGATAATGTGTCAGTAAGAAATGTCATAGATGTTGAGGATGACATTGATAGTGACTAAGTATACCTTTACTGTTATTGCTGTTGCTTTTTTATTTAAGTGTTTTTTAATAAACAATTGGCCTAACAACCGTTTTTTTCTAACCTTTTTATAAAAACCTACTGCCAAAGTGGCCTATCTGTGTATAAAATGTAGAAAAATAGCAATAAAGCTATTTTCTCACGATTAAAATCATAAATTGGAACAATAATAGGTCAAATAAAACATAAAAGTAATAAAACATATGTATTCTGAAGAGTACTAGTTGATTAAAAAAATACTGTTTTTATTTTCTATGGTACTCAAAAAGCTTGTCCATTGAATTAGGCTACTATGGTTCTCATGGCCTCAAATATCTTCGGAACCTGCCTAGCTTTTTCTCAAGTATTTTGAGCTTTATATTTAGAGGAAGTGGGTAATCTAGGTCCTAATAATTCTCCCGCTCTGAGTATCAGACTGTTACTGACTAAAACTAACTGTGTTCCTTCAGTTGCCCTTTTCTTTACAGGACCGCGATGACTCTTTCAGATATAATCTTGAACGGGTTTCCTCAAAATAGCAGCTGTATGAGATGACATGTTATTACTTGTCTACATACACTTATAAAGTTACATTAAATAGATCTACGAGGCATGCCTTTTAAGTTTTGTCGTTTGAAGAAAAAAACACAACTAGAACCTTATAGTACATTTTATTCTTTTTCAAAGTATTCACCACGTAGCTTAATACACTTTTCCATTCGCTCAAACCAGTTATTATAACATTTATTCCACTCTAAAGTGGGGGTGTTCAAAATGGCTGACTTGAAATTGTCGACTGCTTCTTCACCGGACTGGAACCTTTGACCACGAAGACTTTTCCTAATTTTAGGAAATGTAAAGAAATTGTTAGGCCTTAGGTCAGAACTGTATGTAGGATGGTCAAGAATTTCTACTTTTTCCTGCTTCAAATACTCAATCGTTTGACGAGCGCTGTGTGAGCTTGCGTTGTCGTGGTGCAGGATGATGCATCGCTTTGAGTTAGATTTTCGAAGTTCGGCGATGACTTGTGGTAAACAAACTGTGGTATACTATTCTGCATTAACCGTTCTACGATCTTCAAGTGCAATAGTCGCAAGATGGCCGGTTTTTCCAACGAACGTGGCCACCATCTTCTTTGAAGTGCTTCGAGAACGAACAACTTTAGTCGGCTTTGGCTCGTCTTGAAAGACCCTGATTGTAGATTGTTGTTTGTAATCAGGATCGTAGGTATAGATCCAAGATTCGTCACTACTGATAATGTCGTAGACGTGATTTGACTCTCCTCGGTTGAACCTTTGCAGAGTTTTCTTACACCATCTGACGCGGGCCGCCTTGTGATCGTCGGAAAGCAGATGCGGTATCCAACGGCAAACTAGCTTTCTCACACCAAGCGCTTCATGCAAGATCTTCTGAATGGTTGTCCCTGAGATGCCTAATAGAACCTCTATCTCTTGATACGTCACATGACGATCTTCGAGAATTAGTTGTCTCACAGCAATGATGTTATCTTCAGTGAAGGCGGATTTTGGGCGTCCTTCGCGAGATTTGTCACTAAAACTAGTACGTCCACGCTGGAATTCTAAATACCAGCGTTCGACAGTCCGCAGACATGGGGCTTCATCACTGAATCCGTGTCAGGCCTCTTCTAAAGTTGTAGAAAATTATGGCACGAACATTTTCCTTAGAAAGATTCATTTTCGTACGTAACCTGACAGATTCCAATCGACGCTGTGACTAAACAATAGCATTAATCCTAATACTTTAAACTGTTTTGAGATTCCAAATTTAAACACATTCGAATATAGAACAGTTCCAAATTCAAAATTTCCGGGAAATATGGAAACGACAGAACTTAAAAGGCATGCCTAGTATATCAGTTCATTTAAAGTATACTGTTCTTCGAGATACTGGATTGTTCCTTATTATGAAGTACAGTGGTCTTATTTAAAAGTGACATAGCCACACCCGTTTTTGGAGTCTCATCACTGATGATGCTAGTAGGCTAATTTTTTGATTGCCCAATAAATTATTACTTACACGTACCGCTGACAAGACTTGCGACGCCGCTTGGCCGCTCACGGCACCGCGGGCAACCGTGAGTCCTTTTTGAAATTTTTAAGCGATACTGGTCCTTTAATTATGTAGATAAAGTTTAAAATGATATCACACTGAATGTGCTCGCCGAGTCGCGACCAGACGCTGTCATTTCGGTATGAATCAGGCCTTAGGCTTAGAGATCTACCCGTGCGACTATTGTAGCGCCATGAGCTTAGACCTACTTGGCGTTTACTAGCAGCTTAACATCGCTAGTACAACAATACCGCGCAAATATTTTTTTGAAAAGTTTTCAAGAGACATATCTGTTTATATTTTACTCAATTCTCGTGAATTTATAATAAGTCCAAATATAGGTTTATTTAGGCATAATTAGCCTTATATTGTTCTCACTGCTGAGACTCAGGCCTCCTCTTTAGGAAACACATTAGGCCGTGATCTAACACGCGGGTCCAGTGCGGGTTATTATCCGCCACACGTCTTTGAATTTTTGGTTCCAGGATATGCCGGTTTCCTCACGATGTTTTCCTTCACCGTTTTGAGAGCAAGTGATGTAGACTACTAAACTCTAATACTTTGTATTTCAGGCATAGCCCTCTCAGATTCCCCTGCAGGTTTAGCAGCATATATACTCGAAAAATTCTCAACATGGACCAACCTTGACAACAGGAAGGCGAGTGACGGTGCTCTACTGCAGAAGTTCTCTTTGACCCATCTACTAGATAACGTTATGATATACTGGGCTACTAATACTATTACTAGTAGCATGAGGCATTATGTTGAGGGGTACAAGCAGCTTTCGTTGACTGATCGGTGAGTGTTGTTGTGACCCATTTAGCGACACCGTACTCAACTGGGTACGGCAAAACAATTGAGGGTAGTCATAATTTTTTAAATGCTTTGTTTGTAATTATAATTATCACCTTCATCAAGGGTTTAGTAGTTTGTAAAATTAAAACGATCAAAATGTGGGTAGTTTCTAAATTAAAGAAATAAGGGTATTTTACCTGAACAAGTGAACGGTAACAAAAAAAAAGCGCCCAGCGTAAAATTTTACGTTTTGTGCGATTTTTTATGTTCTAAATTTATTTATCGTGTTTGCTTACCGAAAAAATCCATATGTATAATATAAAGGGTAATCAAAAGTTATATAATCAATGTCTATTTATTCACCACTAATTTTTAATTAGTACAAATACTTAAAGGACTTATTAGAAAAGGTCTTGTTATTATTATTTATTATTGGTCAGTGCTTGTAATGTTGGCGATCTTAATAAATAAATAAAATAAAATTAAGTATATAATTAAAGTCTCAAAAAAATAAACAGCAAAGTTATTAGCGTTTGATTGTATCCCAAAATGTCACTTATTACGATTATGAATCAATCAAAATGCTAAAACACTGCGCATAGTATTTTCTAGTAGTAATTGTTATGAATGATTGATTCAAATATGAATTTACGTGACACATTTTCGTGGACAATTTTGGGATTTCGTTTTTTTTATTTTTGAATACATGATGACATGAAGATGATGATGATGATGACATGTATATGATCAATAAGAGGTATGGATTGAGCTTCATTTTTTTTTTATTCTAATTAAAAAAAAAATGAAGCTCAATACTAAATTTCGCCTACATTACCGCTGTATCAGGTTGCTGTACTCAAATGAGTACATCTCTTGAAGAGGCGCCGGTTTATTTCCTCCCTTTTTTGCTACTTCTTTTTCAGAAACTTTATATCAGACCGTCGTCGTCCATATTATGTTAGTAACCACACCTCTCAAAAGCTATGTTAGTAAAAGATACAATAAAAGAGAGATCTTAATTTGAATGTTAGTTATGATAGGAAAATAAGTAATATTTTGTAAATAAAACACCGTCAGATAATGTATGGCTTTTTTTTCAGAATCCAAACAAAAGTACCAACTTGGGGCATAAAGTTCAAGCACGAGCTGTTCTTCCAACCAGACAGTATACTAAAGTTAAAGTATACGAACTACTTACATAGCTCAGTGGTCGAAGATGGCGGACATTTCGCGGCTATGGAGCTCCCTGACGTGTTGGCGGATGATATCTTTGACGCTGTGCAAATGTTTCGGATGTTTCATGGGATGAAGCAGTGAGTATATTACTCTTTTAAGTAATTGACTTTCTAGTGAAGGGCAAGACGTTCCCTGGGCCCCGGAGTGTACCCCGTCTGTTAACCGTAGTCAGTTAACTTGTTTTACAGTTGCTGATACGCTATATTTTTTATAAATCTACCCTCGCACTAGGCTAGCATGATTTATAATCGAAATGCATGCACATAAGGCCCCTCGCCCACGACGACTTTTTGTAGTGATGCTGTCGCGCGTTTCGTAAGCGCGTGACAGCATCGCTACTAACGCGCGTTAGTCGCATTTGCAAGCGCTATAGAAAAAATGCCATCGCGCTACTAACGCGCTGCAGCATCGCGACTGTATCGATGCGAACGCGCTACAGCATCGCTAAAAAAAGTCAAATTCGCTATTTACTCAAGTGAGTTTGATAATTTAGTATCATCTACCCCACGAAGTAAATATATTTTACTTGTATTTACTCGTTAGTATTTTCATCTTTATTAATAGCAAGATAATGATTAAAATGGCATATCAAGAGGGTGGGTCATACAATTCTTTTTTCTTTTTCTTTTTTCTGCCACGCTACCCTGACCAGGGTCGTTATGTAGTCGTGTTTTAAATTAATAATCATGTGGTTTGTTGAATATAAGTTGTTTTATTTTAATATTATACAGTAATATTTTTTTCGGTTCATACAATTCAGGGTCGAGTCTGTACTAACATTTAGGTTGGCGTAAATTATTAACTTTTACTATAAGTTCTTCTTAAGTGGGATTAGGCCGGACAAGTCTGCCGCACGTCAGATCAGCTGTGGGCTATAAGAGCTAGATACTTATTAGGTAACGCAAGGCAACATCGCGACAGACTAAGACGAAGGTGGAGTAATTAGCTAGACTCTTACCGGAGGGACCGGCCCGCAATAGCCGAAGGCAGACGAGACCTTCGTCCAGCAGTGGGACATAATCGGCTAATTAGATTAGACTATAAGGTCTACCTAATAATAAACCTTTGCATAATTTTAATACCGTTAACATATTTATAGAAAGAAAGAAGCAGCTGAAACAACACGCAAAGTAGCAGCCGAAGGACCAGGTAAACCAGCAGCCGAAGGAGCAAGCAAGTCAACAGCCCAAGCAGCCAGCAACCCAGCTACTGAACCAGAAGTAAATTTCGAGACAGCTAAAACGGTTTACGAATTCTCTGTTAACGACATCAACGGCCGCGAGGTCAAACTGGACAAATACAAAGGCAAAGTACTTATAATAGTCAACGTTGCTTCCCAATGCGGCTATACCAACACACATTACACAGAACTAAACGAGCTATACGAAAAGTATAACGGAAGGGGTCTACGTATACTGGCTTTCCCATGCAACCAATTCGGAGGACAAGAACCGGGAACTTTGAAAGAAATCCTCCAATTTACCAAAGAGAGAAAAGTCAAATTCGACCTTTTCGAGAAAATAGAAGTAAACGGAGACAACGCTCATCCTCTATGGAAGTTTTTGAAGAAATCTCAGGGAGGAATATTGGGAGATTTTATTAAATGGAACTTTTCCAAGTTCATTATTGACAGGAATGGAGTGCCCGTTGAAAGGTTCGGTCCTAATACCAGCCCACTGGAATTAGTACCTTATTTAGAGAAGCTTTGGGGTTAAGTTAGAAAAGACGTGGTGTTAAATACCAGACCAAAAAAATATAGGTGACTGACATAAAAACGCAGTGTCAAAAATGTGGGGACACCCTAAAAAACATACAGGGATATGAAATTAGGAAAATATTCTGGGAATGACTTATATGAATGTGATTTTATCTCATAGTAGTTTAGATTTCATCGTATTTTACTGTCTGAATGGAATTTCGAATAAAATAGTAGAATTTGTCTATACCAAAATAATAATAACCATAAATACATAAAAATCCGTGTAGCTACTTAGAAGTCATAATCCATGTTACAAATAATCAAATCTACTTAAGAATTTTCAATATTAGGTATAAACGTAGCCATATCAAATGGATGTTATTAGAAAATATATGTATATCTACCTATTTAGATTTATGCATAACGTTTTTGTTAATATTTTTATAATTGTTTTACAAATGTAACAATGCATTTATTTGTGATATTGCTTTTTGTAATACCATTTTATGTAGATTTAGTTGTTGATAAAATATAAGTCTTAATAAATAAATTGTGAGTTTTTCGTTTTATTATTCCCATAAATACCTGTTCGAAAGTACCTTCCTTACTCCACTCGCTTATTAATTACAACATCTCGTAATTTCCTGATTTTGCGGTAATTATCCTACTAGCAAAATACTTCTGCTTTGCGATCTTTTTCGTAGCGTGTCGATGACAAAAATTTTTTTTTATTAATTTCCTTGTCTGGCCCACTATTCGGGTATGGCAATGCCGTCCGCTGACGCCATGCCATTAGATCCCTACGTGAACAGGTAACAGGGCATGTGACGTAAGATGGAAGGTGGGACATAATGGAAAAACATTTCTTTTTGCATAATGTGGCCACACACTAAGAATATTTATACTCCTGTATCGTCACATATAAAAGATACCCAGAGTCGGCCATTGGTGTTCTGTCCCGCTTGGGCGAAGCACCGCCGCGTCCTTCAGAAGGCGATCGCCTGGGGCGACCTCTCGCGTTCGGGCCTGGTTCAGGCTATGGTACGAAGCGAGAGAGCGTGAGAGTCACCTCCGCGTGCGAAGAAGTAGTTAATACGAGCGAAAGGGGTGGCGAAAAGCGTGAGGGAGAAGACATCCTCACCCCCAGCCACCGCAGGAGACGATTCCCGGCCACCGTAGGCGTGGTCTTGTTGACGGCAATCAATGAACAGCTCGTCATCCGATAAGGACCAGGCCCGCGTCGACGAAGCGTAGCGTTACACGCGCACACCAAAGAGATGTCAGCATAAGTGATAGGGGCTCGCAAGGGCCAATACCTACCTAGTACACCTGCCTGGGCAGCGGAATTGTTCCAAAGAGCAGCCCCGGAACGTAAAGTGCAATTGGAGAAACACGGATGCGTTTTAGTAACAATCTAACTCTCCTCGCTTCACCCAGAATCAAAGAAGATATTTGATGATTTACCACCCAATAATGCTATGCTAGCTACAATAAAAACAGAGTTGGTATCGAAAAGTAATGTAATAGCATTAGAAGCAGCTCATTACTTCCACACAGTGACTTCTACACAGTTTGTCTTCCAAGCCTCAATTTGGCGAGATCTTGAATGGTGTTGCGAGAACTCGAAGAGTCCGTCCATTGAAGCTCCGGAATCGCCGCTATCAACTGGATGTGAATAACAGTATTATTATTGATAAATTATTATAGCTTGGACTTCTTAGCGTGTCGATGACAAAACTAGTTATTATATAGTTTAGTCTTTTCAAGTTTAATTCAATGCCTGGCCCAGTATTCGGCCACGGCAATGCCGTCCACAGACGCTGTCATTAGTTCCCTATTTTACGTGAACAGGTAACAGGGCACGTGACGCAGGATAGAAAGTAAAAGAGTCACCGCCCAAACCCCCATCTGTGAAGATTGTCTTTGCTGCGCCCAATCTGGGTGCGGAGTCAGTTTAGAGTTTTCAAGGTTGGCCAGCCTAGACTATCCTACTGCTGGGCCAAGGCGGCCTCCCTTCTTTTTAGTTCTGGGTTTCTTCCTTCCAATGCGATTGCGTTGATCATATCTGCCGGATTCCGAACGAGCGGCGAACCTAATACAAGATGCTAGAGGTCCGCGGCACACCATGAAGTATATGGCAAAGTAACGATGAGTAATGATATTTTAAGTTCCCTATTGTTAAATATAGTTTTACGTTTCGGTTTTTATGGTGAGTACGCATTAAATAGTGTCAATCACTATCACAAAACTAACGCGTATCTTCGCGATTCGTTTATCACTTATTTATTTTTTTACTAGTTTTAGTGATGAAAAACTAAGTGTGAAAAAAATATAATAACAGTAATAACCAATTTAATCTATTTTATCAATGGAAACCTCAAAATATTACGTATTATATTTTCATTTCATTATAATATAACGGAAATAGGTAACCTTGACAAAAATATATAGATATACGTATCTTCGTTTGGTTACGGTTTAAACCTGGTTCTTTTTGCTATTGATTCCTCGTATTGGCAACAATAAAAAAAACATATAAACTAGGTTTCATTTCTGGCGAAAAGAAAAAGTAAGTAAATCATGCCAATAGCCTTTGACAGGACTATATGGACTGAACTAGACTTACGAATCCCGGGTAACCCTCTCAAACCCAGAGTAATCTGCTTGTTTACTTTCTTCTAAAAATATAAATACTCGGTTTTCAAAGTCCAACAAAAGAAAAATAACAAACCTACTTAAACGAAAATCGAACTATAATTTTAACTAAAAATTACACTAACTTAAAAGTAGAAATGGCGATCTGTGATTGATTAATCGAAGAATCGATTTTATAGGTTTAAGAAAATCCATAGTTAAAAATCAAATCACGATGTCAAATGTCTGAGTTCGATCCTACATTGCACATGCATCATCGTATCGTACACCGTGCTTTTTATTTAGGACTAGGATCGATCTTTAGAAAATCAATCTTTTAGAACTCGGTTTGTTGCTGAATCGATTTAAAAATCGCTTTTATTTAGGAAGAATCGCCATCCCTACTAAAAAGGTAGAATTAGGAAGAGGATACACTAAATAAAATACAGTCAATAAAAATCAATGATGATTTTATTAAACAGTGATTACTTACTGTAAGATTCATAAAAGTCTTCCACCACAGTTATATTTGAAATAAATTATATAGGTACATATATATTGTATACTTTATAATACATTTTGATACTAGTAAACCGAGTATAAATACATAATTACACCAGCCACAGCGAGAGGCATTTACGAATCGGTATATAAGTCCCGTGTTGCAGTATGGACAATTGGGACTTACTTTTTTTTCTGTAACTAAAATTTTGTAATAACAATTTATAAAGTTTAGGCTACATTACTGTAAAGATTCACCATGAAGTATCGATAAAATTGTAGTTATATTACATTACATAAATGCCAGAGAAATGTGAAATTATTTTTTTTAATAAATTACGCAAAATGGAATGTAATTTTGATGATTGTCGCCGTTCATGGTAGATCTTTGATTTTAGGTCCAAAACTAAAATAATTCGTGTAACATTTTACACGCAATTCAATAGGCTACATTATTTTCAAAATAGATACAATTTACTTCAAATATTACTTAAATCTACATTCATACGACAACGCGTTCAGTAATAGTAACTATCTTATTATTTACTGTTCCAATATTTTATATTTTAAGATAGTCACACTGCTGAACTGGCTGCGACTACTTCAACTCAAGGTATGTCTTTAATAACCTCTGCAAGCTGTTCCCGAGTGAACATATGGAACATGGAGCCAGGTGTCATTGTCACCACCTCCACATTGTTCTCTGAAAGCTTCTCCTCCATAACTTGCTTCAAGATCGTGAGCGCAGACTTGATGGCTTCTTTTAATGTCATGGATTTGTGGTACACTTCCTGTTGAATGGAAAAACGGAGTTAGTTTACGTTTAGAAATCAGTGTGTAAAAGCATGGTCAGGTAACATCAAAAAGTCCAAACTCAAGTTTTACCAATATGCTATGAAGCGCAATATACTTGGTGTAAAACTATTGGATCGCATTCAAACCACTATACTTCGATCGATCGTGGCTCAGAAGGCGTTTAAGTGGGTCTGGGCGGGACATGTTTGCCGCAAGCTGATCGAGCAGTGGGCCCGTAAAACACAAAATCCATCATCATTATTTCAACCAAAAGACGTCCACTGCTGGATAAACTGGACTCCCCCAAGTGTCGCAACAACGACCGGTACAAACACAAAATTGGTGCTAAAATCGCGAGACGGTGTCGCGGCAGACCACAATGGAGATGGAGGGACGATTTTGATGTCTTCCATAGGCCTACTGTTCACGGACGCATAGCTTCATAGACGCGTATTCGTCGATTATACGAAACGGCAACGACGTACCGTCGGCGTCGTGTCGTTGCCGCTTCGTCGACAGAGTTCCATAGTTTTGTATGTAAGCTGTGAGCAGGCGTACACCAAGCGTATAATGACGAATACGCGTCTATAAAGCTACGCGGCCAAGCGTCCGTAGGCCTTAGAAATTGGCAGTCGACATGAAGCCGAGAACTATAGAAGAAATAGAGGGAGGCCTTGCCGAGGAATGGGACAGTACATATGGCGTCTTCTTTGCTTCCTAATTTCGAAAACAAGGTTAAAATTAAATAAATATACCTTCAAGCTCTGCTGAGCCCCTTCGCTGCCAGAGCCAATGGCCTTAGCATCATACTGCACAAATGTTCCACTGGGGTCCATGTGGAACAGCTGGGGACCTTTCTCATCAATACCTGTATTTAATAAACGAATGTTGAGTTAGTATAAATATTGAATTAATTCACTCACTAACAGGCAATATATTGTTTAACCTTTTCACCACTAAAGTCATGTATACATGACAAAACAAAATGTGTCTAGCACGCCCCGGTCACGACTGCATGACAGACTTAAACGCCAATAAATCGTATAAGAAAGTATTGTTTTTCTTATTTGTGTTGTTAAAAGAAGAGAAATCGTCAAGTTGGGCGTTGAGCAAGTTGCACGGAGAGCACGTTTTTGCTTTTTTGACCGTCAGAATATTAAACTGCTTGGTCTCGTAGCATGAAATCTTATACTTACATGAGATTATCGCATCATCTCTCCCTACATTGTATTACAAAGGTGAGTACATATTTAGGTATTCAACTGATTATTTTTATTATCAAAAAATAATTTTATCCAAAATCGAAAAAGAAAGAACTTTTTAAATATATCAATAAAAAGTTAAAAACCTTTTAAATTTGTGAAAGGGGAAAATGTCAAGTAACAGAAAAAGGATGCACAAATTAAAATCTGACGTCACCACCATTAGGTTACGTGAGTATAAGTAAAAAGAGATAGCGGGAGGTTCCCAACACTCTTCCACCAACTAATATTTGAAATGCTGATTGCCGACTCATTTAAACTTTAACTAGTCACGTGGGGTCCATTGGACCCCAGGCAAGTTAGTTTGTGTCATATTTTGGCAAATATTACAGTTATGCGACTATGTTTCCTAATACCTTCCTTATTCACCTGTTTCTTCCATTTCTGTGCTAGTCCTTCAGTTGCACTATGCGTTCCAAGACCATATTATTATCTTTGGGAACAATACCACAACCCAGTATATTTTTGCCTTGACATTAATTCAATAAACCTCAGCAAATGCGGTATTCACTCTCTCATTGTCTATCAATTGTGTCTCTAATTATGGTATTTGAAAGGTTAATTTAGATCTTACCAAGTTTTTACTACCCAAGCAATATAGCAGTAACCTACTAACATATTTATTCTATTGGAATAACATACCTGCAAACATAACTGCCACACCAAACGGTCTGGACATAGCAGTGCCACTGTCATCGTCACTGTCTCCGAACTGGATAGCCAGGTTGGACACAGCTTGAGCACACGACTCCACGCTCATGCGCTCATTGTACACAAACCAGTGGTTCTGGCATTCCACACGGGCGCGCTCCACCAGCGTTCTAAAGAAGCAAGATTGTTTGATAAAATAAACTACAACATACAATTATTTATATGGCCAACTCAATGGAAAACTCAGGAAAGTCACACTTATTTATTAACAAAAATAATAGTGTCTTCAATTACAAGGGCAGACTAGAGAAGTATGGAAAAATCATATTAATTAATTAAACCACAAGCGAACACCCTCGCTCATTGTCTTTCTATTGTGTCTCTAATTTTGGTACTCAAAAAGTTAATGCAAAGCACCCAGGTAAATTAAAATAAGAGAAAAAGAATAATTTTTGTAATCTATAGAATGCTTATAAATATCTAATAATAATATTCTACATAGCCAATTCCATTTCTTGGAAATACAATAGAATTTTGCTATATTATATTAATTAACTAGCATCTACCAGTGCCTTCGCCTGTATGAAAGTGGAAAATTATCCTAAGGGAAGATACTCCATGGATAAAAATTATTCTATGTTCTATTCCAAGATATGGTCTAAATTTAATTTGAATGTTTTCAGTCGTTTCGAGTGTGAATGAGTAACAAATATACATATACATCCTCACTCAACTGTTGTGCTACGAACACTGCATGATTAGGCATTATACATAGTTCAAATATAATATTTACAAGAAACTCATATCTTTATATCAAGCAAACCAGCCAGAGCGCTGCCTCAAGAGCGAAAACAGAATAAAATAACTACTAAACTCATTAAAAAATAAAAGGCGCATATAGACATTTAATTTTGAGAAAAACCCTAGAATGTAACTGGAAATTAATCTGAAAGAAACAATAAAATAATAATTAGGGGTCCGGTGTAGTAGTAGCTACATTATACCAGACAAGCTGCTAGGTAGTCAAAATACAAATGTCATAATGGGCCTTTTATTTTTTGACAACTTTATCAATTTTTTACTACAAATAAACTATATACCTAATTAAATACTTCAATGTTACCAAGTGACAACATATATTAGTTATCTTACCTAGAATCAGCCATCAATCCAGAGACAGCACAAGCGATATGTCTATCCACCTCCACAATCTTTTCAATCGTAGTGGGCTCCATGAGCGGCGAAGTAATCCTCTTCTCGACAGCCAGTACTACTCCCTCAGAGGTACAAATGCCGATCGCCGTCGAACCGAGTTTGATCGCTTCAATAGCATATTCCACTTGGAACAGCCTTCCCTCAGGGCTAAATGTGTTCACACCACGGTCGTACTCAGAACGTGTAAGAAACATCTGAAAAAAGAAAATAATTTCACTTACCGGGATAGGTTATGAACCATGACAAAGCGTTTTGATAAATTTCGCACAGTTTAGCTAACGAAATTGAGCAAATATATTAATTTATGCGTACCTTGGATAGTTTTCTTTTATTTTGAGGTGAATTTAGTTAATGTTTTGCAGATTTCCGTACAAAATGAGTAATCAAATTTTCACTGAGTCCGGCCGTCAAGCAACCAAACAAAAGCTTTTTGAAATGTCATGTCAAGCAAGCGAAAACGAAACGTCAGCGTCATAGAGTATCTGTTTTGACGTTAGTCGATTAGTTTCCTTTCTAGATCATAGCAATTTTAATTATAGTTTTTTAACTTGCAATTAAAATTAATTAGATAAAAATTACTATAATTACAAATTATAGTTTATAATTAAAATTCACCAAGTGAAGATCATCTTTCGCTGACCACACCACTAATCACCAAGAAGAATGTAAGCTTCCCTTATTTCCTATACCTACTCTTAGATGTAAGCCCATTTAAAACTATACTCTGACACATTGTCAAAGAGTACACAATACTGGGTTAAAAAATATTTTTGTTGTTTTCTACACTTAATTATAGTTATGTATTGATTCCATCTTCATAGTACTGTTATTGTTATTATCAGTGTACTTTGTAACCAAATGTCTGCTAAAATTTATTATTGTAACCGTTTACTATTTGTTTTAAATGTAAATAACATTCTTTTGTGCCATATGAGGTCGTACTAGTACTTATTAGCTATATAATAATATTTTCCGTTCGCAACTATTCATTATCTTTGTGCCGGTGTTGTTTCGTCCACGTAAGTGATTTTTACAAACTATTTTTTAGTTTATCGATTACAAGTATTGAAGATATTTTTTTTTACCAAAAACTGTACCTACAGGCCTACAGGATAAACTTATCGCGGATGTTTAGTCAGTTTTAGAGGAAACCACGTCAGACCACCCATGTATTTTAAATACCTACTTCCCATACTTTTTACATGGTTTAGCTAATATATGCGGTGGTCACATAAGTATATTTAAATCGTGTTATCAAATAAATATCTACTGGTACTTACATTATTTTTGCTACACCAACAATCATTCCGATAGGTAGGTACTGCTGATCTCGCTGTTGTAGATAAGCGTGATTATTCTCAATTCAAATAAAAGTGCTAAAAGTAGGCTGCGCAATTTTTCTCGTGTAGGTAAAATATATACGATCGATAGGTATATAGTTAGCGTAACTGCTTTACCTTGAAGAAAAGCATCGAATTCACATTTGAGTACGAGTATTTAAGTTTTATTTTATTACAGGTACTACTGCCATGCTTGTTTAACAAACACTAAAATATGGGTACTCTAGGAGGAATAACTGCGATTGTAAAACATAAAACTTTCTTCCTGATTCAATACGAAACTGGTGAATTGGCTAGACTTTACATTTTAAACAGCCATGTATTCAAATATTACATGTCACCAACAGGAAAATTCCTGGACTACCCAGTACCTAACAATCCTAGGGATGAAGCTAAAATAAACATAAAGAAAATCACAGATTACGATTCCAAATCGTTTGAGTATTCTGTTCTTGAAACTACAGAACAATACTACAATGTTTACACAAATAAAATTACGATACGGTTTGATAAGAAACAAGGTACTATGGAGGTACGCGACATCAGGACGAACAAAGAGGTTTTAAAAGAAGTGTCGCCATTGTCTTACGCTAACAAAGAAGTCAAGCAGAAATTGCATCAACGCGAAGACGAGTACTTCTTTGGAGGTGGAATGCAGAACGGAAGATTCACTCACAAAGGAGAAACCATAGATATTGTTAATTCAAATAATTGGGTCGATGGAGGTGTAACGTCGCCTAATCCTTTCTACTGGTCGACTAACGGGTACGGAATTTTAAGAAACACTTGGCAACCAGGCTCCTACGATTTTGGAGCCAAACATCCCGATACAGTCGAGACTACTCATCATGGAGAGGAATTCGATGCATTCTTCTTTATAAACACCAATCCAAAAGACATCTTGAACGACTATTACGAATTGACGGGTCAACCTATATTTATGCCTGAATATGCATTGTATGAGGCACATCTTAATGCATTTAATCGTGACTATTGGGTCAAAGTGGGACCTGATACACCAGGCGCGATTTTATATGAAGACGGGTTCTATTATAAATGCTATCAGCCTAAAGACTTAAATGGTAAAGATGGTGTATTAGAATCTTTAAATGGAGAAAAAAATAACTATCAATTTTCAGCAAGAGCCATGATTGGTAGATATCAAAGACACGATATGCCGCTGGGATGGTTCATTCCAAACGATGGTTATGGATGCGGCTATGGGCAAACTGATTCTTTAGAAGGCGATATCGAAAATTTGAAACAGTTCGCTGATTACGCAAGAGGAAAAGGAGTTGAAGTTGCGCTTTGGACTGAGTCTAACTTAGAACCTGTGAATCCACAAAATCCAAAGAAAGGAGAACGTGATTTGCACAAAGAGGTCAGCGTAGCTGGGGTAGTAGCTCTCAAGTGTGATGTTGCTTGGATCGGAGAAGGGTATTCCTTTGGGCTGAGTGCCATCGAGAAAGCAGCTAAAATATTCGTCAAAGGCGCTAAAGATAAAGCTCGAACAATGATTATGACAGTCGACGGCTGGGCCGGAACACAAAGACACGCAGCTGTTTGGAGCGGAGACCAAACTGGGGGACAATGGGAATACATACGCTTTCATATACCCACGTATATTTGCGCTGGACTCTCTGGAATACCAATAGTTGGTTCCGATATGGATGGCATTTACGGAGGTACCAACAAAGCAGTAAACGTAAGAGACTATCAATGGAAGGCTTTCACACCACTTCAGCTCAACATGGATGGTTGGGGTAAAACACCGAAAACTCCTTTCAGTTTTGACGATGAAGCCAAACGTATTAACAGAGCGTATTTGAAATTAAAATCTATGTTGTTACCTTACAACTATACGATAGCGCATGAATCGATACACGGGCTACCGATGATCAGGGCAATGTTCCTAGAATTCCCGGAACAGACGTGCGCATATACAAAGGATTCTCAATACCAGTATATGTGGGGACCTTCCATATTAGTTGCACCCGTATACCAAGACAAGACTGAAGGCGCTGGTGAAAATTGGGTACGTAATGGTGTTTTTCTACCGAATCAAGATCAAGTGTGGATTGACTTTTTAACAGGAGAAAAATATCAAGGAGGAAAAATGTGGAACGATTTAAAAACGCCGCTGTGGAGGATTCCTATCTTTATAAAAGACGGTGCTATCATTCCTATGGCCAATCAAAACAACAATCCTAACGAAGTAATGAGAGATCTAAGGGTATACAACATTTATCCTAATGGCGAAACCAATGTCGAAATTTATGAAGATGACGGTATTACATCTGATTACTTAGACGGCCATTACGCCAAAACAAACATTAAAGTCATTGGCCCTCCATCAAATGAACAAGGCGATTTGCTCATTCATATTGCAAAAACTATTGGAAAATATCAAAATATTGTGAAACAAAGAGCTACTTTCGTGAGAATCATGGCTTCCAAAACTATAAAACACGTAAAAGTTGCTATAGATAATGAATCTGTCGAGATGACAAGAGCCAATACTGAAGAAGAATTTAATAAAGTAGATAATGCATATTTCTTCAAAGAAAATCTATTGATAAACCCGTACCTCAGAAATTTCGGCGGTGAAGAGCTTGAACAAAATTTTTTACTACTGAAAGTACATAAAACAGATGTCACTGCACACGATATTCATATAAAACTCAATAACTTTGAGAATAAGGGTGTAGTATTTGGAAGTAACACAACTGTTAGTGCTGCTTTGAGTCCACCATCCGGGTTCACAGCTTTGGATGAAGAAGTAACTTCTACATCTATCACTTTACGCTGGGGACAAGTAAAAGGTGTCTACTACGAATTAGAAAGAGATGGAGTAGTGTTCACTAACATAACAGGAACTAAATTTACATTTGAAGGATTCCCATTCGATTCTGAACATAGATTCAGAGTTCGGTCCGCAAGTGCGAAAGGCGTATCAAAGTGGTCTTACTACATTGAGATATCTACGAAAGACGATCCCCAAAAGAATGCCATAAAAAATGTTAAAGTCACTTGTAATATTGCGTGTCAGCGTTCTCAGGAAGTGCATAAACTGACTGATGGGGATTCAGGGTCACTGTGGCACACACACTGGGGGAAACCATATCAAGCTGATCCTCAAAAAGGTAAAGTTATCTCCTTAATGTTCGATTTAGACGATGTCTTTGAAATAGACCGTTTAGAATATACGCCGCGCGAAGATGCAGGTAACGGAACAATTTTACAGATGCAATATAGATTTTCTATAGACGGAAAAGCTTGGAGTTTTATGTCTGAGAAAGTGAATTGGGAACATGATGAGACAGTAAAGAAGATTCCTATGCATGGTATTAAAGTGAGATTTATAGAACTTAATATTTTGGATTCTGTTGGCGGTTTTGGTTCCGGCAAACACATTTTGTTTTATAAGAAAGATTAAAATGAAAATGTAATACGTAACATAAGACTACCGTTAAAAATCGCCCTTTACAGTATTTTTAACGCTACAATTTTAGCATGTATAAGAATTCTTGTATTTAATGAGATTTTTTAGATTAATATCACACACTATCAATTTGTTTGCATTGCAAAGTTCACGTTTTGAAAGAAATAAGAACCAAATTGAATCCATCGAATTAGTCGACTATTTATTTGGCAACACTATCTCGCGGCTATTATTTTTTTAGTATTAGATCTTTTTTTTTTAGTAAACTGTAAAAATTAAGCAATCTAAAACGTATTTGTAAAATTCATAGATTTTTTCGTTTTGGAAAAAATTTATCAATGTTATATTATAGGATATATATTTTATACTATGTTACATGAAAATGAAAAACTATATTTTTGCTATGTTCAATTGATTTAAAATATTTTTATTCACAATAAAGTTTATAACAAAAAGTGCTGTTGACTTATTTCATGTGCTTAATAAAATATACAGGGTGTTTTTTTTTCAAACCTGAGTAGGTTATGAACACAGTTCTTTTTGCCTTGAGAAAAATGAAAGCTCTCCTTCATTTCTTTTTCAATTTTGATGTTTTCAGAGTTTTTCTCGATAATCAACTATTAAAAAATAACCCCGTATATTAGGCAAATATACTTTGATTAAGTTTGTAATTCTTCAGCATTTCTTACAGCTATAATCGTACAGACTGATGACCTGGCATCAAAAATGCAACTGATTGCTAGATCCTCCAGTACACAGCTGTACTCATGATCGGAGTACCTATTCCTCACATATTGAGACCTGGGGTCTTCAGACAACAAACATTCAATGTTCGATTTGAAGGCTTGAGCTCTTTCGCCTATAAGCTCATTCAACCTGGCGAGAGCATCTTCAGTAAACCTGACATCATAAGTCTGTGATGGTGGATTTGAAATCCACGGAGCGACTCTGATTCCATCATGGGTTATGTTCGTTAGACGGGCTGACTGTGGGGGGGTATATCTCTCTTGACCGTCGGGCGCGCCTCTTTCGGTGTCTGGCCTTGGGTTCGGGGCCGCTCGGTAAGTTCCGTCAACGAGGTCGGCGCTTGATGGCGAATCGGATGACGGCGATAATGGAGTGTTAGCGTTGCTTGCTTGCTCCGGAGAGGGCTCTTCGAATGGCGAACGAGATGACTGGCTGGATGTGTCTATCCCGATTGGGTTCGTTATGCGTGGGCTGATACTGGAATGTATAAAAGTAAAGGTTAATGGTGGCTGATACAATTGGTAAAGGAGTATAGTTTACTTACTACACTATACTAGTGGCAATGTATGATGTCGCCTGTGACAGGTGACAGATGTAAAAATTACAGCTTGCTTTCTCAAAACATTATAGTTCCAAGTTACGACATTCGTAATTGAGGCCGGTATAATAGCCGGCAAACATCTTCAAATATATAAAGTGGCGCCCACTGCGCAGATACGACCCACGCCGCATTCGCAAATGACAATATACACATTTTTCGCACATGTTTAAGATGTTACACAGCTATTATACTACAATGACATAGCATACGTACATTAAGCAGTCAATTATCGTACAAATGTCACGCATCGTCGAATAATGCCACCATTGTAGTAATACTACCTATGTATGAACTAATCAACACAGTTATGAGTTAACTACTATCTCCTATATTCCAAGTCATGTCCTCTAACTCAACTCGAATCCTCAAATTACCAGTTATATAGCTTATTTTTTACTACCACGAAAAACAGTCCTTCAAACTGACTTGGAACATGGGTTTTTGATCATTCAAAGAAACAAATATTTTGTAGTATGTAAGCTCTATCTACATGACAAATTATTATGAAAGTTTGTCAACTTACTGATGTTGCATTGGAAAATTGATTTTTTTTTCTGAAACTGCTGACATGTCAAAGTAAAACAAAGAAGAAAATGAGTATCTTATTGTGAAGATATATATAAATTAAATTGAAAAATGCTAGCCAAAAGCCACTTGCCTAAAATAAATACTTAAAGAAGACTAGCAAGTGACATGCTCGTTTTCACCAACCATCACTAAATCTTCACCTAACCAAGTGTTCTTTAGCTCAGGTGGTCCTTAAATACACACCCCTTAGCAAACATTTTTTTTACTGTCCGTTCAACCGATTTTGATTTCTATTCCGTAGGCATAAATAAGCACGAACACGAATTAAAATATAATCCACTCAAAAGTGAAGTCATGGTCTTTGAGGCCAGAGGAAACAGTACAGGTGACGTGTTTCCCAATATTACGCTTAATGGTACAGCTTTGCGTAGGGTGTCTAAAGTTAAGTACCTAGGACATTTGCTGACCTCTGATCTCAAGGACAATGATGACATTGAGAGGGAACGGAGGGCGCTGGCAGTGCGGGCGAACATGCTAGTTCGCAGGTTTGCACGTTGTTCGACAGATGTCAAAATTACACTTATTAGTACTTCATTCTATACGTGCAGCCTGTGGGCCGATTATTCCCAAAAATCTTGCAGTGCCCTCCGATTCCAATTTAATAATGTGTTCAGAATGCTGATGGAGCTGTGGCGATTCTGTAGTGCATCAGGGATGTTTGCTGAACATCGCGTCGACTACTTTTACACGATGCGTAAAAGATGCGCATCCCTGGTGCGTAGAGTGCGGGGCAGCGCCAACAGCATCCTTAGCATGATCGCTAGTTGGCTGGACTGTGGCTACATCAATCATTGTTCCGTCATTTGTCATGGAATGGCGCAATAGTGATTGTTTGTTCTTTTTACATGTTTTGTTGTGGGTAGTTTTAAGTATTATTAACACTAGTCTATAAGAACATTGTTACTAACAAATTGGACACCTTGGTCTGAAATAAAGTGTTTATTATAAGGATGGCATTAAAAGCAAGAAAGTGGTTACAATACCAACTATTTACTGCAGCCGCCATTTGTCATGCCACCAACGCAATAAAAGTCAAAATCGGTTGAACAGACAGTAAAAAAAGGTTTGTTTAAATGTCTAATCTTAACGCGAATGGAGTACAGGTCACTTGAACTGGATTAGGTGGCCCTTAAAAATAGGGAATGTTAGTGAAAACGGGCAAAACGCCTATATTCTAAGTCTTTGTAAAAATAACTTCTTCCACTCTAGTCGACACAATTGCCATGGTAACGGACAAACACGACCCGGTCCAGCTTCACACGGGTGTTAGAAATCTTTACAATTCTCGGCTGTTCCCTACTAATATGCATGTATTATACACCTAAATCTTCCTCATGAATTACTTAACCATTGGTAATGAAATTCGTTCAGTAGTTTTTGAGGTTATTGTGTTCATAGTCATACATAAAACATATTCTATTCTATACAGCCAGGCTTTGTTTTATTGACCACATGGTGACTGCCCCTAAACGCCCTTAGAATGATATTTTTTTTGTTTTTCCTAAAGGTATTCTTCACATAGGATGGAAACTTCCTTCGCCAGTCACCAGGACGAAAAACCACAAAGTCGAGCTGGTGTGGGGCTCGACACCTTCCCCATAGGAGAAGTCAACCTTAACACTTTTAATTACGTAAGGATTTATACCACCATTATGTATATATACACCACTAGTTTTTAATTAATACAAATACTTAAAGGGCTTACTAGGAAAGGTCTTGTTATTATATAAGTAAAGTCTCAATAAATAATATTTATAAACAGCTATTGTTAAGAATAATTCATTCCATTATGAATTTACCAATTATGACAAATTGTGGACAATTTTGGGATTTCGTTTTTTTTACTTGATTACATAAATATGATCAGTAACGGGTCCAGGTAGAGCCCAATTTTTTTTTTGTACAAATTAAAAAATAGGGTTGTATAATTATTACAATAATATTATATATCTTTACATTTAATTTTGTAAATTTAATTTAGTAATTTTGTACTTATTTTTCTGTTTCCTTCTTCAAATCTGTTTATTTTATGTGTGTACCTACATTATTAAAAGTAAAAAAATAATTAAAATGTTTTGTTGTCAATTTGACTGACTGGAGTGGAGAAAATGACTTACAATATAGGGATAACATTTTATCGAAATTGGTTAAACGAAAAAAAAAAACAGATACTGCAAAGATTACATTACATGCACACATAGAGTATTCAGCTTTTATAGACCTAATGTTAGATATTTCTCTTCAAAAGTATTTGGTCAACTAGCCGAGGTATGAAGAGTACTGTATTTTGCTGGTCCAGTAGACTGATTGACAGGACTAGACCTAAGAACTAGGCAGAGACTTAACTACTGGCATTCACATCTTTGTCTAAAGTTAATAAGTACAGCATAGATTTAAATCAGTGGTTCTCAACAACTTTTGATTTAAAAGAATGGAATAATTGTTTTGAATTTATGTCACCACTGGTTACGTGTAAAAGAGATAACAAGATGTTCCCACCATGCTCCCAATCTTCCACCATCTACTTAATTGCTGCTTTTCAGCTAAAGATTTATTTTTATTGTTATTTATTGCTTAAAAAATACTTATGCACTTTCTATTTGCAAAGGGAAAGTACCCCATTAAATTTGGAAACTGTTGAACGATCTATCGCTTGTTACGCGGCGTCTAGAAGCTGATTAGTCTATGCACGATACATAAATCTATTAAAAAAATAAAACCCTGAACCAACCTCCTAGCATCAAATGGCTCATCATCAATGGGCAGACTGGCAAGCGTAGCAGCCGCATCGCTGATGCCTTCAGTAGGAGGCCTAACGAGGGCAGACATGTTCTCTGCGAAGGCTGGCGCAGGGTAGTCGTACTGTGGTATGTACGGTTTAACGTCCAACACTGGGGTCCCGTTTACCATGTCCACGCCTAAGAAGTGGATTTTGTTACCTGGAAGAGACGCTCAAGTTAAATAACAGTCATTTATATGGCTGCAGAGGTAATTGCCGTGAACAGAGAACGGCATTGCCTCTCATTTCACTGGGATTGATGATGAATGTATTTATGTACAGTGTCTGATATAAGTTTAACCTTTTGACGTGCGTAATTAGAGACACAATAGTAAGACAATGGCTTCCGGGCGCCGGCTACCGCCTGAGCGTTAATGAATTAAACTTTTTATCTATTGAATGTAGGTAAATTGTTTGTGCTCGCTTTTTATAAGAGGCAGTCCTATAGGGCATATCAATCAGGTGACCTGGTAGAAAATTCACCCTGTGTCTCTAGATAGCCGTTGGGGCGTCACTATCGTTGGGGTATTCGTTCTCTCCGTCTTCAAAAAGTAACACATACATACCTAAAATACTTTCAATCTTGACAAGAGACAGACCAATAGGACAGGATCAGTGAAGCGACCTGTTAAAGAACACACCCCGTCTCTCCCTAGATAGCCGTGGGGGCGACATTTTCGTTTTCTCCGTCATCATATGATAACAAATACTCATACATACCTTCAATACTCTCAATCAAATTGACAAGAAACAGTCCAATAAGACATGGTCGGTGAGGCGACCTGGTAGAGAACACACAACATCTCTCACCACGTAGCCATGGGGGCGCCACTTTTGCTGGAGAATTCGCGCTCTCCGTCGTTATACAATAACACATACTCATACATACCTTCAATACTCTCAATCTTGACAAGAGACAGTCCAATAAGACATGGTCGGTGAGGCGACCTGGTGGAGAACACACAACGTCTGTCACAACGTAGCCATGGGGGCGCCACTTTTGCTGGAGAATTCGCGCTCTCCGTCGTTATACAATAACACATACTCGTACATACCTTCAATACTCTCAATCTTGACAAGAGACAGTCCAATAGGACACGGTCGGTGAGGCGACCTAGTGGAGAACACACCCCGTCTCTCTCCACGCAGCCGTGGCGGCGCCACTTTCGCTGGAGAATTCGTGCTCTCCGTCATATGAAAATGGAATAGTATCCTGAAACAATTTTTAAAGATATTTCATTATGTACTGGATTATATTGTTTTAATATACAAAAAAAAACATCCTAAGGTTAGACAACAAAAAAAAAAAATGTAGTTACAGAGTCCAAAGACTACCTTATAACTAGAAACAAGCAATGAATTTTACCTCTTTTTATATTATACTAGCAACCTGCCACAGCTTCACACGGGTTTTACAAATCATTGAAATTCTCGGTTTTTCTCTACTATAATCGACATATATTATACACCTAAACCTTAGGCAAACGGAAAACGGCATGAAAATCTGATCAGTAGTTTTTAAGTTTGTCGCGTTCAGACAGACAGATGCTTAGGGATACTTTGTTTTATAATATGAATGATGAAATTACACAATGATCTGTTGTTATAATGATTTCCAAGCACAATATTAAAAGAGCGATAGAAATAAGTTAGCTGTCTTCAATGGGGGACACAAGAACTGGTGCAATCAGTCAAGACATTTTTATCTTTTTTTTTTGTGAAAGTTATTGAACTCAGAGATAACATTTTATACAGGTGTTGCTATATTATATATTTTAAATTTATGTTAACTAACAAAGTATGACGTTGCAATAGGAAAAACAAAATAGAAAAAGGAACATTAAATAAAAAAAGATACAAATACAAACATTAGTTAAAAAAAATAGAAAAAGAAACATTAGATAAAAACAATATATAATAAAAATAGATTTCAATACTGACCATATATGTGAAAACTCCTCCAAACCAATCAACGCATGGTCGGGATTATTAAACACACAGTTATTAATAACAACAGTCCCCTTTGCGTTGGCCATCACCGTAGGCTGGCGTGGAACACCCCGTTTATTGTGAAACGCAGTCTCAATCACTCCAATAGGCTTGTAAGGAAGGGCTTCCTGATCAATTGGATGTATTTCTACACCATTGTGATTTGATGCTACTGTTGTTGCTGAAAGGTAAAAATTTTTATTCCATAATAATAAATAAAGGAGGGTCTTTCATAAAAAATGACTGTTCACACTTATAAGTACTTTCCAAACATTGACAGGATTTTATACATTTTTTTATATTGAACAGGTACTTATAAAATTCTTATTCTTAGGTACCTCTTAACCTTTTGAGTGCGTAATTAGAGACACAATAGAAAGACAATGGCGCGTGAACGCCGGCGTTAATGCGGGGATCAACAGCTGTACCCACTATAACAATCACTTCCATATACATAGTGAACGGTTTTTAACAGCTCGAGGGCTACACTATATATCTAACTGTGTACAAAACTTATTTGGACCGCATGTTTGACATGGCTGATCTAAACCTTTCTCATGGATCACTCTGTCTATAAGTGAAAGCCGCATGACAATCTGATTACTAGTTTTAGAGTAACTATACAGACAGACAGTGGGGGTTGCATTAGACTTTGTTTTATAATATGTAACAAAAGTAAAACAGTGTCCTTTTTTAAAGCACAGCATCGTAAGTGTCAATAGAGCCAACAGACCAAAAAGCACCATGCTGCGATTAAAACTGGGGGATCATAGATGTGGGAAAAAGGCTGCCAGGTTAAAATGGGATTAGTCGGCTCACCCAGTCATCATTGACCACTATGCAAGTCTTCACAAAGTGGATGACTGAGGATGGACAAAACGGTGGAAGCTAAAGCCATCTGGTTCAAAGTGTCTTGAGAAAAGAATACCTGGAAGAAGTTGGAGGAGGTCTTTGCCAAGCAGTGGGAAATTCGAATGTATGTGTGTCTGTGTCTGTTACTCTTTCATGTTCAAATGGCTAAGTGGATTTTTTTATATTACTTTAAATAAGGTCAACAGGTCAACAGTAAGAAACATAATTTAGTCTCTACACAGGCAGCCATGTTACAACCTTGAATTTTTTAAGGAATAAAATTAAAATAATGTTTATAATGAATTGGTTTTATGTTATTTATTATAAGAAGTTGTTGTATGGGTATTCCGGAATAAAAGTATTTAGTACCTAAATCCCAGCAAGCTACCATCCTTAGGTAGATTGTAGAAATTCTATAATTTAAGTATGACAAAATTAACACAAAAGAGCAATACAAAGCGCTAAGATTGCTGCACTACAGTCAATTAATCAGTTAGACCAGAATCGATTACATACCAAGAAATAATCACGGTCTATAAACGCATAGAGGCGTAAAATGTATAGTTTTAAATGCCAACAAGTGTAAATTATTTTGATCAAATTACCTGTATCTCCACAGTTTGCGCACCGAAGAACATTCAGATAGCTTTTTATGTATCTTATTTCCTTAGTATGCTCCTGTTTTAGTGATGATACTTGCTGCCTACAATAAAAATAAAGATTTATAGAATTACGAAATTGGTCAATGAAATTATCAATGAATATTACCGCCTTACCGTAAGTTCTTGATTTCAGTTCGTGCTATTGCGATTTGATTTCGATAGTACTCTATATTGTCGGTCATTTTATATAGTAAAATCGTAAGTATTCACTAGAAAACTGTTTTCATTTATTTATTGGAGTAGCAAGGCAGTTGCAAACGGCTTAGGTTAATTAATTTGACAAATGACATAATGACAATAGGCTCGACCAGTGACACTTTGAAAATGATGCTTATGATACCACTCTAATAATCGACTATTTGGGCGATTCAATTGAAATCATAACGTACTTTTTTTTTATTCTTGATAGGTTCGCGCTTGACCGCTATCTCACCTGATGGAAAGCGACGATGCGGTCGACGATGGAGCGCGCTTACCTAGAAGTAACCTATTCACTCTTGACTTAAAGATTTCCGGGTTGTAGCCATCAGGAAAAACAGATTCCGGCAAGGAATTCCACTCCTTAGCTGTACGCACTATGAATGTGTTCCCAAACCGTTTCGTGCGTATAAGTTCATAGGTAGTTCATTCTGTTTTATCTTAAAAATAAATTATGGCTTAATCGTTTACGTAAAGCATAAGCTTTACATACTCTTTGTCAAAAATTCTTAAAAAGGTAACTAACATCCACCTCCACAGGTTTTCTTAGAAGAGAATTCTCTTCTCTCGGATTGGTACAATGGCTCACTTCGAGGGAAAGCTACCTCGCAAGCGGTTAGTGTACTGACTGCCATTATCATCCAGCTGGTGTCATCCTCCAGCTGGTATCATCCTAGACCTCGCCAAGGGCTTTGCTGTTAAAAAAGTCGAAACCTTTGGTGTCAGAGGTCATTCTTTAGAATGGTCCAGTAGCTACCTGTCTAGTCGACATGTTGTTAAAACAAGGCAGGCTGGCTATTAATAAGAGTTGGCTGATTGCATATGGGGTACTCTAGGGTAGTATCTTGGAACCCACCTTCTTCATCATATACATGGATAACATCCTAAGACTTAATATTGCACAGCCGGATGTTATCTGCTACGTTGATGATACTGCCATCATTTCAGAAGTACTTGGCTGGAAGATTTGGACGTAGCTCTAAAAGGGAGTCTCATCACTGCATAGCTTGAGTAGAATCTTCTAAACCTTGACCTTAAAAAAACTAATTTCTTAACTTTTTACCTTATTCGTTCATTGACAAACTTAAAGTACACAACAGTAATTGGAATGTTTTGCCAGCAGCTCCCACTTCAGACATCAATATTGTGACTGCTACGCAAGGATCTTATATACCCTACGGATAAAAGTCATTTTCAGAGTAGACAGTACCAAACACCTAGGCCGCCAAGGCGTCGCGTCGTAGTTGATCAGAACCTGTACCTACTTCAAAGCATACATCCAAGGGCGCCGACTTTTAGAAAACCTCATAGGTGCTCATGCTCATTTGATGGACTCGAAAAAGTGGCGAAGTGTGAGAAGAGAAATGCACACCGATTGACTGGGCACGCTACAATTATGGCGGTAAGTCCCCTCTTTGAGAAGTGGCTGGAGCGGCAACATGGCGTCCTCACCTACCGCATGACGCAGGTCCTCACCGGACATGGCAAGTTCGGGAGGTTCCTGCATCGGATTCAGGCGGAAGCAACGCCCGGGTGTCATCATTGTGCGGACCACCCAGAGGACACGGTAGAGCATACGGTGGAGGTGTGCCCCGCTTGGGCGGAGCACCGCCGTGTCCTCGTGGAGGCAATTGGTGGCAGCGACCTTTCGCGTCGGGCCCTGGTTCAGGCTATGGTCCGGAGCGAGGAGGAATGGCAGGCGGTCGCCTCCTTCTGCGAGGCAGTAATGCTAGCGAAGGAGGAGGCTGCACGTGTGAGGGAACGAAGATCCTCACGCCCTAGGCGCCGTAATTCCGATCCCGACTACCAGCCACGGTAGACGCGGGCTTGCGGACGTCGAGCACTGGGTAGCTCGCCGTCCGGCTGTTCGGTAATTAACCGGACCGAGCCCAGTCGTCAACAGCGCGTGGTGATCCCCGCGCTCCTCAAGGAGATGTCAGCAAACCGTAGGGGCCCAGCAAGGCCGATGCCCACTAGCTAGGACCACGGAGAATTTCCGAAAGGGAAACTCGTAGTCCTAGATTGCAAAGGGTAATTGAAGGATACAGGTGTGGTTTTAGTCAGTAAAAGTCTGACACGCCCTCGCGCTCCACCCAGAGCGCGAGAAGTCATTTTGATGATTTCCCACCTCAAAAAAAAAAAAACACCGATTGACCGACAAATAAATAAATGTCCTACTTAAATACTGCGTACTTAATTACTAATTATGTTTGATAAAAATATAAAATGAAACCATTACATAAAAATTAAACTAGTTTTTATTAAGTATAAAGAAATATTATAATTTATACGTAACTTAAAAGGCGATTATTTTATTATGATCTGTTTCTTGATGTCCATTCTCAGGGGTGCTCGGCATCGGCACCCACTGTTTATTTCTCGCCCCTACATACATCCGAACACTTAATTATAATTATTATGATTCTGCAAATAAATACGTATTACGCCCTCCAATAATATAATATTTTAATCAATATATAACTTGGTCTTGGTTGGTTTGTTACTGATCAACAATCTGATCAACAAAATGTAAAAAAACAAAAAAAAACAGACTACTCATAGACTCATAGACTAATAAATTATATACCTAATGTAAATGAACTAAAACGCTTTATCATATTAATTTATATGTGGATAAGGTACTTATAAATAATTTGTATTAAATCTAAAAATAATAAATAAGTCATTGAGACTGAAAATAAAAACCTTGGTCATTTTCGAACGTGTCTATGTTTTTTCCCGTTTTCTGTACCGGGCTTTCTAGTGTTGTTCTCATTTTATATTTCTGTAAAATGCAATCGATTAAATTATATTTGTAGGAACAAATAAAATTATTTAGTGTTATAAAATTGTATTGCTTCAATTTTTTGTAATTAATCATTACAAAAATTGCATTGAAAATTAAATTTCTCATATTCAAAGTGTAATTTATTTCCACTTGCTTTAAGTTTATATAAAATATTCCAAACTATTGTAGGTTGATTATTTAAACTGGTTTACTAATTAAATGTTATGTGTCTATTATTAGTTTTATTAATTTATTCTAATAAGACAATCACCACAGACTTCATTCGATTGAATCGACTTCATGCCGATAAACATAAATATTTTCAATTAATCAATTTCATTCACATCACTTACTATTGCGGTTTGCCATTTGCCGCACACGTGCTTAGGTTTTGTGATATTTTTACCAAATTATTTTACTTTGCAGCGTTACCGGGACATCACAAAAGATCTCCTGTAAACAGATATTGTTTGAGTTCGTCCAATCATCACTGCATTTAGGTTGTGAGTATCAGATTGAAATTATTTTGACATGCTGGGGTGGGGCAAAATGTCTCTAGAAAAAGACCGCCACGTGTCCTATATTTTAAATTCCCTTTATTTTATGTATATTTTAAGTTAATCTAGCATTAGGAAATCGTTTGTATGAGTTACTGAACATTTGGGTGTATATTTTAATTTTTTTTTGTTGTG
Organism: Mythimna impura; assembly: GCA_905147345.3. Lineage (NCBI taxonomy): Eukaryota > Metazoa > Arthropoda > Insecta > Lepidoptera > Noctuidae > Mythimna > Mythimna impura. The sequence continues at coordinate 12,443,213 of LR990363.1, forward strand.
GGAGTGGTAGTCAGTGTTCGGCGTAATTATTTTGTTTTCCGATTTATTTTCGGGTGCCGGTTTTTTAGCGTAAGCCGCAATACATCCCGCTTTTTGAAACGATCGCAGATACACTTTTAAATTTCATCATCATACTTTCAGTTTTCTTCAACAATCTGATTTCCCTGATGCCAATGGTAATATGCTTCTTATAACCCTCAAATATGTGGATAGAGCTTCATAATCCTACGTTTACTCTTCTAACATCCGTTATCATGTTATTTTTGTTCTAATTACAGCCTATTCTTTAAATAAACACTTTTAAATAAATACCTACATACTCCAACATTATCAAAGAACAAATTATCAGTAGGTAGGTAGACAAAAAAGATAATATTATTAGTGTAAGTAAATGCCAATGGATATTTTCACACCTTAATTATCAGTTTATTTATGACCATTTAAAACTAAAAACCTAGACCAGAGGCTTAGCAAACTAAAAAAAAATAGATATAGTATATTATGATTACAACAGTTGTTTTCATTCAAGCATAAGTTCATTTAAAATATTGTTTTATTTTTTTTATTTGTGGTCTTCAACTTATTTGATTAACATCCAGTGGTCAACGGTCAAAAGCATTCTAGTACTAACCAAAAGACAAATTATGTTTGACTATTTTGTAAGATACCTTCATATTTCATAGTAAAAAATATTAATCACATCCTTTCAAAGCCAATGCATTAATAACTTACAAGAAAACATCTTAATAACTAGTTGCTATTTATATTATTATGTTTCTAATAATACATCCTGATGTGTCATCTGCTCATAACATACTTTGTATGTAAACTCTTTACTTGTAATTTAGTCTATGACTCAACATTTACTATCTAATAGAGTACAACTCAGCATCTTTCTTTATCTGTTTGAATATTGCTATGCTTTTCCTGTTAGAATGAATGTGATAAGAGACTAACTAGAATGCATTGACAGCATTACATATGCAGCTTCTGGACACCTCTTTGATATCTCTTTAACATTTTTGGTGCCACAGACATACAACTCATTTGTGTAACCACAACCCAATTCACGAGTCGATGTTATATGTAGATATTGTTGAATCATGTTCATATCCAGTACCCAGCAAGCAATTCCGAGATTGTTAGATTTTTAAATTATCATACAACCCTTACGGAGGCGCACATAAAAGATAAAGCTTCCAGGGCTAAGGGGCAACCCTGCTATTTTAATATATTTTTTTCTTCATTCTGATGCAATCTGTCCACTCATTGACATTCAGCATCTGTTGTGTTCAAATTTATTGTTATTATGCTTGGCATGCGCCCACTGGTGCACCCACATCAATCCGTTTGAGAATATTTTGTATTATATTTTGTCTTGTAGGCTAAGCCTCCTGCCTCCTGAAGGTTTTGGTTCTCATCAAGTTTGATGCCAGTTTATCTGGATGGGTCGTAATCTTGTTCTTGTAAGCTCTCACTGCTTGTCTAATTTCTTCCTTTATTATTCATTTGCTTTTCAACTGTTAAGAACACAAGAAAAACAATACTTTCTTATAAGAAAGTATAATATATTAAATCTTATACTGCCATGGTGCCGATTAAAAGTCACATCTCCAAAAGCTCCCAAACCAGCTAGCAGGACTGCTTACTATTCCTGAAAGTATTTGTCGACTGAAGAAGCGGCGTGACATCTTTGATTAGAAAAGTCACCTATATGTGTGACTACTTTTAAGAAAGGGCAGGCCCCACAGGGGGCAGCATCCTATAAACCATCCAGACTACATCTCATCTGTTTATAGTCCATATGACTGATTACATGATAAGAATAAAAAAAATCTTATAGTAATCTTATAAGATTTTTAACCTCCAAGCAAAACCAGTGTCCTTGTGTTATCAGTTTGTTGTGTGTATCTGCATGTCTGTCTGTAGAATTGTAGTTCTTAAACGTAATAATTGTTTTGATTTAGTTTAATTTTTTAATTGAGAACAGGTTTTAATTCAAGAAAATCTGTTCATTTGTTTGAAAGATCATCTCTTTCCTACTTGGCGTAGGGATTTCAGCGACTTCCACATGATGGCACGGTTGGCGCAGTGGTTGAGCGATTGGCTGCTGCGCTGCGAGTCGCGGGATCGATTCTCGCAGGGAATAAATGATTGAATGACTTACAGAAAGTTATTCTGGGTCTAGGTATCAAGTGTGCGAGTTGTGTTTGTTTGTGAACGCACCTACGATAGGTACAGAAGTTATTTCTAGTGTGAGACGGTTTTTTTTTTAAATAAAAAACTTGTCCCATCAATTAAAAAAAATATATTTTGTTGTTTCAATGACATTTCAAGAACATGGTAATCTTCAGCTGATGCTACAGAATCACCTGGGATCTGCAGGATACCCAACTGACGATTTGGGTAACTCAATTATTTACAGCAGAAGTGTCATGTTAGGACTTCTTGAAATTATCTCAGAGATAGTGATATAGAATAGAATAGGATTTATTTGATGCAGGCAATAGGTACAATAGGCAACAAAACAAAAAAATTGAAAGTACAGATTTACGATGTTACAGCTAGGACGTCACCGTAGGCGCTGGCTTGCGGACGGCGAGCAATGGGTAGCTCGCCGTCCGACCGGCCGGTAACCGTCCAGACCGAGCCCAAGTCGTCGACGGCGCGTACTGTTCCACGCGCGCCTGGAGGAGATGTCAGCAACTGTAGGGGTAGGGGCCCAGCAGGGTCGAAGCCTACTGGGGCCAAGGGTCTGATTCTGAAAGGAAGACTCGGTCCTAGTACGAAAGGCAACGAAGGAAACTACCTCCAGCTCCGCCCAAGAGCGCGGGATGTCATAAGATGATTTTCTCACCGAAAAAAAAAACAGCTAGGACGTAAAGTTTGCAACATCATAGTATCTCCAAGATCTAAATAGTACAGTAGAAGTAGTAGTGTAGTATAAGTGCTAGGAGTCCAGTAGAAATAATTTGGACAGAACTGATGTAGGCATGTTCCATAAAATTCTATCCTAACCACAGCGACGATGCGAAAGATTTGTTCGAATTTATTGCCCACATCTTGTGATGTACAATAATTGTTTAGGATGCGATGAGACTAACATACGCTATGTGTCAAAGCCCCTTTAATAAAGAAAAAAAAAGATCTAAAAATCGGTGAAATGCGAATATAGGTAACTAACTTCTGCCAGCGGTTTCACCCGCGTAATAGTAGGTTTCTCCATACAAACTTCGAACCCCCGTTTTACCCCCTTAGGGGGTAGTTTCGTAAAATCCGTTCTTAGCGGATGTCTACACCCTTTATGGAACCTACCTGCCAAATTTTAAGTTTGTAGGTGTTAGTTTCTGAGATTTCGTGATTAATCAGTGAGTGGTATTTCGCTTTTATACATATATATAGAAGATAGATGCACCTCTGCTAAATTAATTTAAAAAAACTGGTAAAAATATAGTCATCAGATATTTTTTTTTTAATTTTTTCCTTATTACTCACTCGCTTTTCTTTTATATCACTCTTTACACATTCCCTCTTTTCCTCTCTTGGTAGTACAAAAAAAACCTATAGTCGCACCGCGAAGATGCGACAAGTGGGCGTCCATCGCAATTTCCAATTGTGTGTGCAGTGAAACCAAATTTTTCAGTCATGTATATTCAACGAAGCGAATGGCTAAGTTGATTGTTCGCGTCATTGTAACAACAATTTGAGACGGATATTATGGTATACCTACTTATTAGGAGCTCTTTAATTCGCGAATCATCATCAGCCGAAAGACGTCCACTGCTGGACATAGGCCTCCCCCAAGTGTCGCCACAATGAATTCGCGAATTCCATCAAGAAAATCACATTTTGTTTTTGTATCATACATCATCACATCACAATGGTTAGGTACGATATACCTACGATACATCATATTCCTGGCCAGATCCCTATGCATTTGTGGGCGGCGCAGGATGGATTCTCCGTGTTTAGTCATTATAAATATTATATTGTACTTTAAATTCTCGGCTAAATGTAAACTAAGCATATTCCTATCTGTAAATGTTTGGACGATTTGCGGACACGAGCCCAGTTCAATACAATATACAATATTATTATAGGCGAAGGTAACTAACCAACTTTCTAAACTCGTTAAAAATAACAAGGCCCCTTTTTGACATTTGAGAAAAACCCTAAAATGTAACTTGAACGAAACTGATAGAAAAAAATAAAATTATAATTAGGGGTCCGGTGTATTATTAGCTATTTTAGTAGATAGAGTAGCTACAGTACACTGGACAAGCCGCTAGGTAGTCCAAAAACAAATGTCAATACAATATATTTAGCAAATTAGAGACAAAATCAATTATTACACGGAATGACTGCAAAGTTCGAAAAAATAATATAGACAGGTATACAATACATGGGAAGCAACACCCCAGCTTCTGTTGCACTCGATAGTGGGTGGTTGAGGTAGTCGCAGGGTGAAGGCCTCCCAGACAGGGAGGGAGAGTCCGAGGGCGTTTTCGCGACGGAGTGGGGAACAGTCTATATAGGGAGATTTCCTCCTCGCGCCGGCACAGCCGCGCGAACCGGCACGGTGTGTAGACTAGTGCTTAAAAATGGGACGGTTTTCGCGAATCGTGGTGGATGGAATATGGCGCCATCAGCACATGCATTAAAACAAGCATTGGTGATTTGTGGATTCGAAAAATAACAACATTATTATATAGGTTAGTGAATCTAAAATGGTGGAATGCTAGGTCATTTAAAATGTATTTAATTTATATGGTTTGCGAAAACAATGTTTGTCAGTGCTGTTAGCGTCAGTGAAACGTGGTTAGTTTTCTCTCCAATTACAGTGGTTTACCACGACTTTAAGTCGTGGCACTAAGAGTTGTTTTCGTTGTCCACACTCAGATTTCGGGGGTATAGGGTGGCTAAACATGTGTAGATATCGATAACCCGTCGTCGCGACGTTGGGGGTAGGGAACGCATTATAAATTCAGGATATCTAGTCGCGCCGGCAGAGCCGCGCGAACCGTCACGGTGAAAAGACGTGCTCCAAAACTGAGAATTTTCTATACACGAAAAGGCTTCTATGGTTTTCCTTTACGACCGGGTACGCGAACATACAGGGATATTTTTATTAATTACCCTATTTTTAATTGCTTCCTATTTTTGGGGTTTAAGATTACTCAAGTATAAACAATTGGTATTAACTCTGACATGGAAAAAAGAAAATTCAGTACATGTATGCTATTTTGGTTCGCATAGCTTGTTAAAACAATAAGACTCAGCTGTTTTTCCCTACATTTCAAAGTTGTAGGTACTTATAGTAAAGTTGTTCACCCCTAATGACTCACGAAATAAAAACATAAAACTTTGTATACATACAGACCACGTAACACTAGCCAGCGCAAAATACAGACGCTCTTTAGAATGACTAATTTAGCGTTTTGATGGACCTAATCGATACTAGGGGTAGGGGTAGGGGTAGGGGTGACCAGTTCAAAGCCCCCTCAGTGACGCTGGTAGGGCGGGGTACTACGTCATCTGCACTCCTCACAGAATGCACTTCGCATAATTTTAATTAGAGAAATTGTACCCGATATAACTCCGGTGGAACATTGATAAACATAATTTCCACAGTCACCTTATCTCTAATATCACAATTTATGTGTATTCGACTTCTTCTTTCATACATCTCTATTGGCTGTTATTTCAATAATCATCCCTTAATTTCTTGAGACGGAATATCATCTAATAACTCTTGCTCTGGGAGCAGCGAGAGCCAGCGAGAGCGAGTGTCAGACTTATACCTTCCTGTGTTCCTGCTCCTGCCCTTTTCTTTTTAGTGCCGTGGTAACAATCCCGCTAATCATTTTTACACAATTAATTCATGATTTCTTTGGAGCATCTGACTGACTGACATATCAACGCACAGCCAAAACTACTGAGCCTAGGAACGTGAAATTTTGCACACGGCAATTCCGTTTATGATGTAGGTGTGCACTAAGAGAGGATTTTCCAAAATTCAGCCCCTAACAGGATGGATGAAACGGGGGTCTAAAGTTTGTATGGACAAACCTACATTCACGCGGACGAAGCCGCTGGCATAAGCTAGTTTATTATGTATATATACATACTTTACTGTATGTACATACATATAACACGATACATAGGAAAGGAAAAACTTTTTTAACGATTGCATCACTGCATAATCATTAGGATCACTGCATAATCATTAGGTGGGATCGCAGTCAAGCGCTAGTTTATATCAATTAAAAAAAAAATAGGATTCTTTATAAATTGGATCATATTTTGAAGCCTTGGTGGTCATCAGGTCAGATTTGTTCAACAAAAACTTTTCTCTTGTCATCAGCCCGCCATAATCCTACATGGCAATGGTGTCAGAAGCGAAGGCGAACGGCGGCGAGATGGAAGCAACTGCAGAGTTGCCGCCAGCGCTGGCTGAGAAGCCGGCGGGTTTGCCACCCGGCAAGTACGCTCTCGTCGGGTGGGACATGGATACCACCGGAAGGAGGCTCATTGATGAGGTAAGAGCTATAAAGAAATGCTTTTAGGCTAAGAATTCCCGAAGCGGTATCTACAGGATTATACACTGACGCATAAAGGTCATAGCTCATTAGACCCACCCGACACCCGACCGGTACCCTCATCACTCGGTGTCCACTAGTTGTCGACAGGTGGTCCACGGGTTGACACCGTGTTGTTAACCAGTAAACGTCATGCATTCAAGGAGTGGACATTGCGTTATCCGTAAATAGATTAGTAATTTATCAAGGATTGTCGGATAAGGGTGCGGTGTTTCACCAGTGCATAGTCTTCGCGCGTGAACCAGTCGCAGACAGCACACAATGCATTCGGGACCAGCGTGTAGGCAACGCAAGGCAAGCGTGCGAGCAACGGGTGACCACCGAGTGGGCCACTCGCCCTCCACGCGTGGTCAGCCCGCGGGCGAGTCGCTTCGGAGTGGATTTAGTGAGCGTATATCCATAGTACTCTATACAAAGAATACTAACCGCTCGAGGCGAGGTGGTGCTGGTCGGGTATCGGGTGGCTCTAATGAGCTATGACCTTAAATCCGCAACAATTAAACTTGGGGTGTTGGGCGCTGATAGTAAAATTATCGATAGCATCTTTTTTTTTTTGTGGGAATTCATCCAATGAGTTTTCGCGCTCCAGGGCGGAGGTTGCGTTCCAGGCAGAGGTGAGATATACTAGGTAGAATGCGTACTGAGTCTTAGAAGTACGCGTCCGCCTAAATATTTATTCCAAAAACTAGGTCCACGAGTATTTAGGCGTCTCGAGTTTTTTTTGACGTTTCCTTATCTAGCGAGTCTTCGTACGCCACGAGTATTTAAGCGTCTCGAGTTTTTTTTTTTTTACTTTCCTTATCTAGCGAGTTTTCGTACGCCACGAGTATTTAGGCGTCTCGAGTTTTTTTGACGTTTCCTTATCTAGCGAGTCTGTACGCCACGAGTATTTAGGCGTCTCGAGTAATTGACGTTTCCTTATCTAGCGAGTCTTCGTACGCCACGAGTATTTAGGCGTCTCGGGTTTTTTGACGTTTCCTTATCTAGCGAGTCTTCGTACGCCACGAGTATTTAGGCGTCTTGGGTTTTTAACGTTTCCTTATCTAATTAGTCTTCGTACGCCACGATTATTTAGGCGTCTCGGGTTTTTTGACGTTTCCTTATCTAGCGAGTCTTCGTACGCCACGAGTATTTAGGCGTCTCGAGTTTTTTGACGTTTCCTTATCTAGCGAGTCTTCGTACGCCACGAGTATTTAGGCGTCTCGAGTTTTTTGACGTTTCCTTATCTAGCGAGTATTCGTACGCCACGAGTATTTAGGCGTCTCGAGTTTTTTGACGTTTCCTTATCTAGCGAGTCTTCGTATGCCACGAGTATTTAGGCGTCTCGAGTTTTTTGACGTTCCCATATCTAGCGAGTCTTCGTACGCCACGAGTATTTAGGCGTCTCGAGTTTTTTGACGTTTCCTTATCTAGCGAGTCTTCGTATGCCACGAGTATTTAGGCGTCTCGAGTTTTTTGACGTTCCCATATCTAGCGAGTCTTCGTACGCCACGAGTATTTAGGCGTCTCGAGTTTTTTGAATCTAGCGAGTCTTCGTATGCCACGAGTATTTAGGCGTCTCGAGTTTTTTTGACATTTCCTAAATCTAGCGGGACCCACGAAATAGCAAAAAAGTACAATCCTCTAAATACTATTTTTATATTTTTCCGAGGTCGTTAGGCTCTTTCAAACATGAGTGAATTGAGATATTAAGTCCCAGATTTTTTTTTTTACGAAAGAATCAAGACGTGTCGAGTCACTTCGTCACAAGAATATCAATAGTGCTGTCAATAATAACGTTTTAGTATACCAACACAATTACTGTTTTAGTTTTCAAGATAGTCATTAGTAAAACTATTCAATAGCAAACTATTAGATAACTTTACTAATAGCGCCAAACAGTACTACTACTCGTAAGTAAACTATCGTAACATATACTTGTTCCGGGTCTACTGGTGCTTGTGAACCTAAAAAGATTCGTCTATAAATATACGATTAGTCTAATACGATACTGGATGGAAAATATTTTGTTTCTTCTTCAGAATCAAGATTCAAGGTCACTAGGGCTCTATCAAACAGGTACGACTGTCTTGATAATATCAAAATTCATTTAGAAGCAGAATATTTTAATTTGAACTAGATGCGGAATCAGGACGCGGCCTGCAGCCAGCCTCGTGTCTAGGGTGGGGCCTTAATCCGATAGTCGATACGGGAGATAATTGGTATTCATTCGTAACATGATTCAGATACAATTATACTTCATCTGTTTAGGTACCTAATTAACTAAATGTAAAACAATCTTGACATGCCTTTTATCTAAAAGTTGTCTAAAAATTTTTACAATTTGTTATTTACCTCTATCTATGTTTGGTGATTAACTAAATTTAAATAATCTTTGTGTCTTTTATAAGATTTTTTAAATTAAAAAGACATCAAGATTGTTTATTTATTTTTCCAAATTTCTTAGTCTACATTACAGATTTTATTGCCATACAACGAAAACCTCTCAGGGTTTATCTGTGTGATGGCGACCCGCTTGCTTATTTAATATGTAGTAGTGATGTAATAATAATTTATTTTACGTTTAGTTATGTACCTAAACAAATGGAGTATAGAATTTTTATTTTCCTGGAGGCGCGGTTTGATGCGTACGATTTCTCTGGAATAGTTGAATCTTAATCCGATAGTCGATACGGGAGAGAATAAAAATTCGTTCGTAACATTGTAATTTGGAATACAATTAGATTTATTTTCCTATAGACGCGTTGGTGTTTTGTTCGCAAGAGTGATTTGGCTGTTTGTCTCAAGACTGACTTCTTTTATGTTGTTAAGTTTTGCCATTGTGTGTTATTTTCTTTACTTTGTTTTGATATGTTTATTGAAAATTTAGATTAAAAAATCTGAGGTAAAAATATTGGAGCAATCAGAACTTTGAGACGTAAAGTTACGAAGCCATGTTATTTTCTTGGTTCTCATCGTTTCATAGCGTGATTACAGTTTTTTATTGGATTTATGTCGAAGGATACGGGTTTTTTTACATGGGAATTCATCAAATATCTTCTCTCGCTCTGTGCAGAGCGAGAGAGAGTTTCAAACTTATACTAAACAAAATTCACTGTGTTCTTTAAGTCGCCCTTTATTGCGAGGGCTGCGGTGACTCCTTCGAAAAATTCGCAGCCCGAAGACGGGCTAGGCTTTAGAGTCAAACTTAACAGCTGTTATTTGATTTATGAAGATTTTGAATCAAGAAGTGATTCTACATGATTCACACATCTTTGGAACACCTTTTTCTTGGACTATCGAGATGAATCTTTGTATACTTCTTCCGTTCGAACGGCAATACATTTATTTAGATAACTAAGTATCTCTCGTGGTTTTACCCGCGTCTTTGATTACTGCTCCGCTTCCGTGTGTCATAGCGTGATGTTATTTAGCCTTACATACTATTAGTATAGATGTGACCGGATACTGGAACCAGAGACGTCTTCGTAAGACCTCTTTAACGGTTACTGGTCAATACCAGTGTTCACATATGCAAGAAAAGATTGGATGGCTAAATGTAACCGTAAAGGCGACTTGCAGGAAACCTGGTTTATCCACAACATTAGAGTAGTTCCTGACGTGTCAAAGAATTGGGGTTTTAGTTGAGCAGCTAGGCTATCAGAATAGAGATCGCTAAAGGGCTGATGATTACTGGCTAACTTTTCTTATCAAAAGAAACTAATTTTAAACTAGGTTTCTGTAACTGTGTACATTCAGTACCTAAAGTTGTTCGTAAAAGTCGAGAAATATATCGATATTTAATTGATTAAAACATGAAATGTTTCTTAATTAGGTATAATTATGAAACATCATTTCGTGTTTTAATCAATTGTTTCAAACTAATGTAAAACAGTGGGAATTGTTTTACATTAGTTTTGTAGTATCCAGCAGAGGCAGCAGATCACTATTGTAGCCGATAAATAGCAGAAGGCCTTCCTTATTATAACAGTACAATCAGGAAACGTTGATACATTTTATGTCGATATTTTCTTAATTGGATTCTTTATTATATTATATTATGTATGTATTTAGAAATATATAAGTATGTTTATCAGTTGTCTAGTACTCATAACACAACCTCTGCTTAGCTCGGGACTAGACGGCGTTGTGTGATAGTTGTGGAATATTATAATATATTATATATATTATTATTGTTTATTATTTTTTTACATTAGTTTCATAGTAGCCAGTAGATCAGAATTGAGTTTCTAAAATGGCAAAGAGACAGTAAATGCATTTTCAATCTGCAAATATTTTCAGCAAAAAATGTTGACATTTTATTTTTTGTAAGTTTTCAAAATTATTATTTTAAAAATATGTCTGTAACTTTGTTTATTTTAATAATAGTGCTTCTGGCGAGCACGAATACGAACGCAAATTTGGTCGCGATTATCCAAGTCAGGGTGGCTTGAACGGTTATCACTGGGCATCAAAGGTAACCAGTGACACCCAGTTCTCGTCCGACTACTGACTTTATGCAAACACTTGTTGGACTCAAAATTTCACTTTGTGTGAAATATTTTCTTTTTTTTGCGGTCTTGCAACGCTGTTGCGCTTTGAGGCGCTAAAAAGGTTATATAATATGATTTTTTTGGCACTGTTTTCAGGCAGAATTTTTCGTTATTAATGACTCTATCGATTGATGTCAAAAAAACAGCTGATTATTTTTTTCTCACCTCTAGTAAGCTTATGTTTTCAAGGCTTACATTACTATAACTGTACTAAGTGCATCTTAAATTAAATTCATTTAACTTTTATTTAAAAAATAATGTCAACCTGATTGCCCAATACTGTCTGTACTTTATCATATCAAAGCCAGCTGTCGTATTTCTTCAGGAGTTTTTCTTCGTAATATTCACTATAGTATTAATTGTTTCGATATCAAAAAAAAATTTTGAACCCCTTTAATATTTACGTACCTGTAGCCACGTGTTTCTCTCCAACCATTCCTATAATCAAGTACATCTAGCGCATATTGGTCCAGACAGATGCCTGTCGAGCTGTCTCGTTCGAAGTACTCGTAGTCTCGCACGTGGCGCTGTTTATAATTGCCGTGTAAAGTGGATAGATGGCAACATTAACAGTTTTATTATTGTTTGAAATGTTTTGACTGATGGTAATTAATTTTAATAATAGTGTCCTAATCATTATTCCATTTCAGGTCTTGATTAGTTTGCATAGTATATAAGTAAGCGAACGAAGGAAAATACCGAATGCAATGGCTGCTAACAACATGTTTTATGGAATCTGAGACACAAAACATGATAGCATAAGCATAGCAAAATCAGCCTTTTAATGTTCCCACTGCTAGGACTCAGGCCTTCTCTTTAGGAGAGGGAATGGGCCGTAATCCACCACGCGGGCCCAGTGCGGGTTGGTGAATGTCACGTCTTCGAATTTTTTGGTTCTAGGACATGCCGGTTTCCTGACAATATTTTCCTTGAACGTTTTGAGAGCAGTGGTGATGAAATAAATTACACAAAGTAAATGAGCCTGATTGGGTTTGAACCCACGACCTACAACTCTATAAGTCGGAGCCGTTACTACTCGGCCACCACTGCTGTATAACATCTCAAACAGATGCTGCAACAACAAAGTTGCATTTCCCTCTCTTAGAGAGTAGGCCTGAGTGGAACATTATTTTATTGTGAGCAGTCGGGAATATTATAAGGCTGATTATGCTTATATGCTATAAGTGGCTTTGAAACCCCCTTTCGCTCCACCCAGAACGGTAAAACTTGATGATTTCTCACCTGAAAAAAAAGAGTTCAATATCGGGCCTTTACCTAGGTGACTAAAATGTATCGAATTGTTTCAGATATGCCAGATAGCTGCGTACACTCCGAAGCAGTCGTACTCTCAGTACATCATGCCGTACGGGGACCTCAACCCGGGCGCGCGCCGCCGTCATAACGTCCGCGTGGTGACTGTGGGACGTTACCGTATGCTCAAAGACACTAATACTCATAAGGTAAGTTTTAGTCAATAAAGGTTTGGCACTTCCTCTCGCTTCACCCAGAGCGAGAGGAGTTATTGATGACATCCTACCTAATAATAAAAACGTGATCAGCTTTTCTGAGAACTAAAAATTCAATGACATGTGACATTCTACCTCTAAGAACCAGGCTAGCCCGCTCCCTTTGCCAGAAAAGAGCTCTTTTCTGGCAAAGGGAGCGGCATAGCCTGGTGTCTCTGTTATTGGAGCGATGTCTTCTGGTTATGCTTACGCCATGTTTGAGGAAGTCTTGACGTAATTTACACTAAATTCCTAGAAAATTATCTCAAGGTAACATACTCTAGGGATCTATCTATCTATCTATTTTAGGTTTCCGCACTTAGTCCTATGTGGACTATTGTACGTGGACTCTCGTGTACTCTAGGGATATGAAGTATCCTATATACTATTCCAAGGCACGATCTATCCGGGTGCCAATATTTATCCAAATCTGTTCAGCCGTTTGAGCGTGAAAGAGTGATAAACACACATGTACATACATCAACGTTCGCGTTTATACACGTTTGGTTTTGATTGGGTATAGAAAGTTTTGACAATTCCGTCTCAAGTAGCCAATCTCAACAGTTTCCCTAAATTAAACGTTTTCCCAACAGATATTGAAAACAAAGTCTGAGATATCCGCCCTGTCCGACTTCCTGGATTGGCTGGAGAAGGAAAAAGGTGATGGCAGCGTGATCCTCATCTACCATGAGCCTCGTCGTCTTAGCCCCACCATGCTTCTGGAAGCCCTCACTAGGTAAGTTCAGCTCCCTTGATTCTTAGCGTATTACACGATGTACGTCTTCCTAGAGCTAAGGTTTCCTGTGTATGCAACACTATCCTGACTCCCAAGGTACGCATAAACTCTAGTGAGTATTTTTGATGCAGCAACGAGCATTTAGAGATAACATGTTACGTCAGTGCATTTCCTTACCTGGCGGTGTAAGCAAATTCGCTATTTGACGATTATATTAGAATTATAGATACACGCAAATCCATCAAGACACTGATCCGTTGCGTCAAAAAAATATAGTTTCGTAAAAGTCCATTTAAAAAAAAATACCAATCGTTTTTCTCGATCTTTGTGATTTCTTCGTCATACAGATGGTTAAACTGGCTCAACAACATTTAAAAACCTGGTATCAAAGCAGATTGCAAAATCGTAGGGCGCCCAGCAGGGCCAAAGCCATCTTGGGCCGTGGGTCAATTTCCGAAAGGGAAACTCGGGGTCCTGGAACGCAAGGCAAAGAAGGAATATAGGTGTGGATTTAGTAAGTCTGACACGCCTTCCCACTCGCTGGATGATTTCCCACCTTAAAAAAAATTATCATAGCAGATTCCACCGAAAATACACGAATCCTCTTTTTTTTTTTCGGTGGGAAAATCATCCAATGACATCCTCCGCTAAAAATAAACAGTAATGAGAAAATCTCTATTAATCTAATAAAATAATTATGCCGACCGTTACGACATCTTTACACAACCATCTACAATATCAGTACTCGCACTGAGTTTGGTAAATCAATGTACTTACACACCCTCTCCCAATTACGCGTAGTTGAAAAGTCACGTGTATCGATGCCCGGTTTTTATAGACAGATTGCGTTCGTTCGAATAGTTAAAGGATAGTTCAGATCATGGTGGACATCCCACCCATACGTACAAAGCGTTTTGGGAAACACATTCATAAAGCGTACAGCTAAGGAGTGGAATTCCCTGCCGGAGTTTGTGTTTCCTGATAGCTACAACCTACAACCTAGGGGTCTTTAAGTCAAGAGTGAATAGGTCACTTCTAGGCAAGCGTGCTCCATCGTCGGCCACATCATCGCTTACCATCAGGTGAGATAGTGGTCAAACGCGAGCCTATCAATAATAATAATAAAAAATATAAAAAAAAGGTACAGCATCCCTAAGGTTATTTTTGCATGTTATCTACTTACTAATATTGCAGGATTACGAAAATTATTTATCCTAATCACCTCAAAATGAGCATGGCACAGTACGACTTTTGGCGTTTTTAAGTTATTTTGCTTATGAGCTAGGTTAAATACGAGTAGTTGATAATGATTTCGAATTGTAGCTTGGAGTATTTTTATGAGTGCGTCGGAAATTGACTGTCTGTCTGCCGTTCAAAACTAAAATATAGTAAAGGAAGTACGCCAAGTTTAAAACAAATCAAAGCGAAATTTTACTTGAATTTTGATTGTATAGAGAAAAAATTAACTACTGTACGTTAGTTCCCATGGACTAAGCGTGGGGAACCAAACCCGGAAGAAAGCGCCATGATGATACTAGAAAAATTCGTACGGCGCTGTTCCCAAATAAAGATGAAGATGAGGTGGGAGGAAATCGTCGAATAACTAAATGGAGTTGGAATGGCCTAAATGGAATGGCCTTTACTTTACCGACGATTTCGACCCAACGAACATAGAACAATATTTATGGTGATTCAAATTTTTTGTATGGGTAACGAAATAATGCTTACTTGCAGTCTGGATTACATAAGAGCGAAATCCGTTTGTTTGGTCTAAAGCGACCTTGTATTTATAGACATACAAGGCAGACCACAGGGAATTTCCGCTAGGGCCACGGAAAATTTCTGAAAAGGAAACTGATCCTAGAAACCAAAGGCAACTGAATGAACCTGTGTTTTAGTCAATAAAAGTCTGACACGCTCTTTCACTTCACCCTAGAGCAGAAGTCATTGGATGATTTCCCACCTCTAAAAAAAAGACATTTGGGCTGTTGTCCACACAACTATGCTTCCAAGCGCGATTTTATCGTCCGTAAACCTTTTACTGACGGCATATTTCTTTTTGTACAGGTACAAGCTGCTCGACCGCTTCAAGTCAATAGTAGCCGGCTTTGCCGACAGCTATGCACTGGCCGCAGACAAATGCAAGGCCACAGTTAAGTCTGTGTCCCTGCGCGTGTTGGCGCGAGTGCTGCTTGACGCAGACTCGCTGTCCGTGGACAGCGCGCTCGAGCGGGCCACCGCGGCTTACAGGATTGTGGAGCATCTTGCACAAGGTAAGATACCTCACGTATCATCATATTATTGAGTTACGTCTCTTTTTTGCTAAGCGTGGGATATACTGTGTGAGTGACGAGTGGATAATGAGCAATAACCTATTCCTAATTTATTATGATGTAGGCTTTAAATTAGAAGTCATGTTCACATTGACCAGTTCAATTAAGCTGTTAGACAGTACGGGTGCAATTTGACAATTTTAAAAATTAATACCTATCTCACCTATTCGTAAAAACAAGTAAAAATTCTGTCGATTCCGATTTTTAAAATAATTACTCAATATTATTATTTGAAAATACTGGGTTGTGAAAAGTTTACTTTAATATTATTGGTCTAATTTTTACCCCATTATGAAAATGCCTTTACTTCGCAGTTGCACTAATGAGTCATTATTTTCTTAACGCGAATAGACTATAATAGTTCGAATTTCGGTCACATCATACTGCATTTTCTTTGCTCTCATAATTTGATGGGCGACAATCATCAGACCTCTTAAGAGCATTCATCCGTTAAAACCACGCAGAAGCCAAAATCAATGATTTCCGACGGAAAATATAACAATAATGTGCACTACAATACAATTAATTATTTAGTATCACTGTAGAATAGAAAGACTAAAAATCTGAAAGACCTCGGCCGGTACAAAGCGCTGACGCGATTTCGCGTCTATTATATAGTGATATTAAATAATTAATTGTAGTGTAAACAAATAAGTTATTAAAAAAAATATTGTACCATGTCATAGATCGTAAATGCGTTCAATTAATAAGTCTAAAAAAAAACAAAAACGCCTCATTTATTATCCTAAACTAACACGTTTAATATCTCCAAAAACGGCTAAAAATGACAGTTTTGAGATTACTTTTCTTGAATGAAAACTTACAGCAATCGTATTTTTTTTGGGCCATGAACTAGTCAATGTTATAATTTTTTTTTTTAAGTAAAATGTTGTAAGTTTACCATACACGGTTTAACTACTATCTCGCATCTGCGTAGACCGTCGACCGCTAGTTTTAAAAACGGCTTGGATAAGAACTGTTCTAATGGGAAAACTATACGACCATTTGAAAATGTTTTTGGACCATACACTAGATTATGAAATTCCCAATAATATGACGTCAATATCTTATCTAGAAATTAAACACATTATTGTTATATTGTCCGTCGGAAATCATTGATTTTGGCTTCTGCGTAGTTTTAACGGATGAATGCTCTTAAGATCATCTACACTCTATTCGCAATACGGTTAGACATTTAAACAAACTTTTTTTACTGTCCGTTCAATCGATTTTGACTTTTATTGCGTTGGTGGCATGATAAATTGCGGCTGCAGTAAATAGTTGGTATTGTAACCACTTTTTGTTTTTAATGCCATCCATATGCCTACGGAATATACGGAAAATATACATATGCCATGTCACTCAGTGATAAAATAGTATTCTACTGGGGTAAGAATTTTTAAATTTGGTCTATTATTTGTTTGAAAACATTAATTATAAACAAAAATCTTTTCTCTTCATAATTAGAATAGGCTAACTTTTTTCTCCAACTTTACTCCCAAGTTATTTGGCCATAAGAACTGTGCAATTTTCTAAGATACCTACATAGTAACATTGCAGCTTTTATCAGTAAAAGTATTTTTAGTAAATAATTGATAATTGTGTCAGTACTTTCAAAAATTATGTCCTACAGACAAACAGTATTTCCTCTTTACAGCATTCTTCGAGAAATTAGGTCATGTAAAATCTATATTAAAAATAGCTGACTCAACAAACGTTGTTCAGTGTATAAATTAATTATCAAAGAAAAAAACTGGGCAAGTGCGAGTCGGACTCGCACACTGAGGGTTCCGTACAAACTAAATTATGTAAATAGTTCAATTCCCGAATCGAGTCTTGGAAGATTTTTCCGAATAGAAAGTTTTTTTTTTTTGGTGACGGTAACTACAAATTTTCAGTTTTCAGATTTAGTCTTATACTTGTGCTATAAGACTTTGCTTCATGCCAAATTTAAGGGTCTGGGTCAACGGGAAGAGTACCCTATGAATTTCGATTTCCTTAGGAGTATCAAATTTACGATTTTTGCGACATAACCGGTCGTATCTTTTTTTTTGTTTACTTAAAGTTAATTTTTTTTACAGCTTCAAGGGACCGCAGACCTGAATATATAGTTTTAATTTCAACTCGATACCTCCAGGCGTTCTCGAAATTAAGGGTTTTGACAGACAGACGGACGGACAACAAAGTGATCCTATATGGGTTCCGTTTTTTCCTTTTGAGGTTCGGAACCCTAAAAATGGGTGGTGGCAGTAGTAGGGTTGTAGTGTGGTCTGAACAGGTTCGGTTAGAAGGAGGAATAATACGACTGTTTGGTTTGAAGGTTCGGTATATTGTGTCACAAGTTATATTCAAGTACAAAACAGTATCGCTAACGATGCACTATAATAAGGCTGTCTACAAACATAAGTGGTTACACACTACAGGGTAAAAAAATAGCCAACGACCTATTTCCAAATCTACCAAATATACATCCTCAAAAAATTTCATAAAAATTGGTCAAGCCGTTTTTCGGAGGGCTTCGATAATAAACACTAGCACGAAATTTTTATGTATTAGAAGACACTATATGATATCTTTGAGGCATTATTTACAAAGCTCAGATATATAAAACGAGTGTAGTCGAATCATTTTTCCTGTCCTTCCTTACGTAATAAGAGAACCAAGTACTTTTATAATATTGATTTAGTATCAAATTCTATTGTTGTTGTTTTCCTCAAATGCTATAAATAGAATCTTGTTTTGTGCGTCAGTATCCTGTTTTCGCCTACCTCGCTAACTTAATACTGTGATAGGAGAGACGCTTCTGGTTCAATTATACTGTTATTATATTGTATGAAGCACTTTCTTACTCACTTACTTAAAAGTATATTTTGCCAGTTTGCAAGTTAGTAGTATTAATGTTACCTCCATGGTCGCCACAATACTGACAATGGGCTTTCCTCTCGTTCCCATTTATAATTTTGTTATTGGATTAGTCTTTTTTACCGATAATAATCCATCACTGTCCAGGATGTTTATAACCAAAAATCTAAGACATTTGACATCCACCAAACTGCACTGGGTCCGGTGGATTGCAGCCCATTCCCTCTCCTAGACAGGTGGCCTTAGTCCCAGCAGTGAGAACATTAAAAGGATAATCAGCCTTTTGATGGATGGATGTCACATGTCTTAGATTTTTGATTCGATCAGTGCAAAAATGTGTGACAAACGAAATACGCCCCTACTACGTACTACTTACTCTCTGTCATTCAAAAACAATAATATATGATTACCCAATTTTTAAAGCTCTTAAATAATTAACAGTGTGCATTTTACTAATAAACTTAAAATTAAAGAAAATAGAGACACTTAAAAATTTCAAGTGTAAATACGATATTTTACATTATTGGTTCTTAAACAGTAGTGTCTCTCCAATGCATTATCGACACATTATTACGTCGAGACTATAGCGAAGCGATTCTCATATAACAACACAAGTAACTCACGTCACGATGAGGCTGACAAGCTCTTTGAGATTAAAGTCCTTAAAAAATAAAGATTTAAAAAAAAGTAACTCACGATGTTTTGTCTGCAGACTTGACTAAATTCTCGACGAAACCCTAACACGGCTTTAAGTTGGCTTTAGAATATTTGGATACGACTACACACCTATTTATCCTCGGCGATTTTCTCGATCTAAATGGTGTTTGAATTGTTGTGACAGGGAAACGCAATTTTTAATAAGCTCATACTAAATTGGTAAAAAGTATTAACTGCGCGGCAATTATTTAATTATTGTGTAAATAAGCAAAGTTTATATTTGTTCCCAGGAGAGCAGCAAGAGGTGGGAGCGGGCGGGGAGGGCGCGTCCGCCAGCAAGGACATGGTGGAGACGGCGCGCACGTGGGCGCGTCCCGTGCACACCGAGCTGGACGCGCTCGCCAGCCTCAAGAAGTTGCTAGAGAGGTGATTGAAACGGCAGCCCTGACTCCGGCTCACTGCCTCTCTTTTATTGTTTTACCTAGAGAAATCATATTTAGTCTTTATTTCTCGCTAAAGCATCTCGCCATACACTCATCAAACATCTCACTCTGGTCAAGGACTTGGTTGCGTTTCCACTGAAGTGGAGCTGGGTGAAGTGGACAAAAGTGGAAAATGAATTGGTCAATCACAGTGCTTGAAATCTCCACTTCATTGACAATAGTGTAACTGGTGAGGAGTGGAGCTGAGCGGACTTCCAAACAAAAAAATGAACACACGACCTCGAGCCGGACAGAACGGAGTTGAGCAGGCTGTGATGCCGAGCGGAGAGCATGAAGTGGAAGTTAACTCAACTCCATTTCGCTCCGTTTCAATGGTAACACTTGTCACTTTAGCTCCGTTTCAATGGAAACGCACTCTTATAGATGTTATCAAACGTCGTATTTTTCAGCTGCCCTACAATCTAATCTAAAGTTTATGTTGTCAACTTCAGGCAGAACACGTTCCGGCCAGTATTCGCTCCGCTGCTGCGCTCGGCGCGGCCGGAGCGCAAGCGTGTGACGCAGCTGCGACGTCTGCTGGCCGACGCCGGCCTGCTGTACGATCAGCTGAAAGAGGCTTGGCAGGAACAGAAGCTTGTCGGTGAGTCTATTTGCACCTTACCCTTACGTAAATACGCTGTAAAACTTGGCGTGACGAACACCGTTTATTCCCTTTATTCTTTATTGTACACACAATTTTATACAGACAATATGTATATAGGCGACCTTAACTGGGTTTTCTTACAGCAAACCATATGAGAGTAATAAAGAAATTTTAAATTTTAGGAACTTTAAATGAACAACGAAAAATTAAATCTTCGGATCGTTTAATATTTTTCGTGGTGGAAATCCTCGTGGAAATCCTCATAGATGTTCTCCGCCGGGTAGGCGAAGGCTGAAGGGGTCTATCAGACTCTGTACACTTGCGTCGGAGGCTGCGGGTGCAGTATGACTTCCACTGCCCCGGACTTACAGGCCCGCCGCTCACAGTCCTCGTCCCGTAGTTGGGAGTAAGTATTGGGGGGTCCTCTATACTTACGTCTAAGAGACGGGCATGAGGAACACTACGCGCTACCATATCGGCTCCAGATTGAGTGCCGAACACCTACAACCTTTGCAAGTTTTGGTGTACAATAAAGTTTATTCTGTTCTACCCAGCCTAACTGACAATTATAAATAACTTAAATGAGTTTCCACCAGAATTCCAACACGTCGACAGCGTTAGCCTCATAGAGGTCATTCAAACCGCAGGTACAGCAAGCACAACAAGATATTAAGGCACTGATTGAGACATAGCCCCAAACATTGTGGTTCATTACAGCCCATGATACTAAATTCAGGTCTCTGCCAAACTTCATGAAAAGAAGAAAAAAATATTATCAGATGTAGTGATCTCAGTGAGACAAGTTGGCCTTTATTTACGCATCAATGTGTGGTCATCTATGCATGAACTGAGGAGTAATGCTTAGGCTCAGCGGAATTAGGTATGTCGCATTATCTCTTCACTGTAGCAACTGCGATTGTACCTTGACGGAAACTACTTTCGGGATGAAATGCCCAAAACTGTTTTTTTTTTTCGTTAGTTTTATTTTATCCCTATCCACAGATATCTGCGTAACTGAATTTTAAAACACGATTCCTAATAGAGTTACCTTGATCGCTTATTACGAATCCTTTTATTAATTTACCGAAATAATTTTTTCAGGCTTGGAGAAGCAAATGGCATCGCTGGCCGTGACTGCTAAGGAGGAAGACATAAAAGAACTGATTGAGATATTTGACTGCCACTTCGACCCCGCCAAGGAGCCGAAGGGACCAAAACCAAGAATTCCAAGGAATAAGAATAGGGTTAGTCATTTGTTGTTTCGTTAACACTTTATGGTAGACATTAATTTCAATGAAACGAGAGAGCAGAAAAAGTGGTTTGAACTACTTTTTAATTCTCATTTTGCGTAGATATAAACTTTATTACAAACATTAATGGGACATAACTTTACATTTCTTATAATTTTTTAGTGTAGTAATAAAATTAACTTTTCCAAATATTGAGATTATTAATGTTATGAATAACTTAATAAAAGTCCGACAGAAGCAAAGGTTCAGTTTCGGCCAAAAAATCTGGTTTCGGCTGCAGTTTTTTTTTTGGCCGAATATTCGGTTCGACCGAAACTAGTATCTTTGATTCATCAGCTAACGGTTGTGATAAATACTTAAAAACTAATTAACTCGTTTGTCTATGTATGTTATAAATATTATGATCTCGTCGATTTATCCCATTATTTACTTTATTGAAATAGAGAAAAGAATAACTGTATCGAAATATTATTTTTATTTTTTTGTCAGCTTTTCTGTTACTACGTCAGTTACGGTTTCAGTCACTAAAAGTAACGTTTTGTATTCCAGGCCGCCTCATCGGCCGGCGAGACTGGAGAGGCCGAGGGCAGCACCAGCGAGTCGCAGAACAGCTCGCCACATAACACACCCAATAAGACTACCAGTGGTCAGTATTTACACTGACTTTTTTTTTTTATTAGATTTATTTGGTAATACACAATCTGCCACCTCCTGGCTGATACTCTACTAGTTGCATTTCGGGGAGCGTGCGTTGGGATTCCATAACTTAATGTCTCCCGCACCCGTTCCATCATCGGACCACCGGTACATTGTGGACATCCCACATGTACGCATAAAATGTATTGAGAACACATTGTGCGTACAGCTACGGAGTGGAATTCCCTGCTAGTGTCTGTTTAATGATAATGGGGAAAGCTAAACGCTCTATACAAAACTGGTATTTTCTATGGACAAAAGCTGAATTGAACTGAATAAGTGTAGTTAGTCTCTTAGTCCTCAAGGTGGACCATTGAGGCCTTCTTCCCAGCCAGTCCACCTAGTAGCAGATTAAAATTCCTAGCTTATTCAGGGTATATATAAGGGAATTCAGTGATCCAAGAGTTCGTGTACGTGTATCTGAAGCACTAGTGCGACCGCCCAGCTATTCTTTGCCTTTCCGTCATGGGGAAATCCTCATAAATACTTTCAGTTATGTTAGACTCCTACCAACCAGTCAGGAGATTGGAATTATCTTACAATTGAACCTCACCTTTTTTCTTTGATGTGGGAAATCATCAAAAAACTCACTCTCAAGTGGACCGAGGGGGAGTGTCAGGCTTTTACTGATTAAAACCCACCTGTGTTCCTGCAGTCGCACTTTTGCCCTCCAGGGCCAAGGTAACTCTTTCGAACATTCCCGCAGTCCAATTGTTCGACACCTATCGCTTTTTGTCGAAATCCAGACTAATATTTTATAGTTCTATAGTCTTTGCCTCCATGGAAAAAGCGTGAGTCTATGCATGCGTGTCTGTATGTTATAGCTATGATTGACACGACGTCTCATACCATTTCCATTTCATTTCCCAGATGCAGCGGCGGTGGGCGATTCTAGTCAAAAAGTAGCTCCCGCGGCGGCCGATACCGCGGTTGCCAACTAAATATTATGCGTTCAACTTCACAACTTACTCTTATATTAAAGCTTAGTATTTTCTACCATAGCTGTCGTTAAGTATACTAAGCAGCTCTCGGGTTAGCGACGCCAAGAGGACGTCTGTTCGTCTTAATATTTGTTTAAGGTCTAACACCAGATGACATTGAATAATCAACTTAGGAATCAGTGTTATAAAGTAGAAAGTTAAATGTCACACCGAGTTTATAGAAAAGTTCGTCGTAGACGTTGTTTTCTGTCTCTTATTACTGTGTGATAGTCGCTTTCTTGAAACTAGATTGTGTCATTGTATTTCTCTAGGTGTATTACTACCATCATCGAAACTGCATAAATATTTCTAGATCTTAATCATGCACTTGGCATGTCTTATTACGCAATTAATACTAAGGAATTTACAGTAGTACGCACTCGATTTTGTCAAGTGTTTATGCAGATATACTTCTAAGAACTAGCTTCTATAACGTCAGATTTGGTGTCAGGCCTGTTGTTTACGTAGCACGGATTAGGTAACGGAACATTAGAATTGGTTTTCTGAGGACGCAACAGCTGTTTCTTCATTTAGGAAAGCAGCTACAGACCAATGTATGTACGGTCGTGCGTCACATTATGGCACAGTAAAAACTAATATCTTGAGATAGCCAGTCTCCTAATCCGTGCCTGTTGTAATTTTATTTGTTTTTAAATTTAATTTGTTAAAAATAATTATGTAAGGCAGATTGCAGATGTTAGTCAAACGACACATCAGTCATCACTGCTTGTAATAAGGAACGTGCAATTTTTTAAGTGCAATTTTTTTGTTAATTAGGTTCACTATGCATCACATTTATTTACGTCTGAATTTTTAATAATATAAAAAACTACGTCTTCGAAATCGACGGGGTTTTAGGAGACCTATATTCGTAATCATCCTTTCACTGCGTTGGTTTTTTTGGAACCATTTCGTCGCTAATTCGAAAGCTTATACATCGGAGCCATAGAGATGTGACAAAACATTTATTCGTATTATACAACTAGTTTTAAGTCTCCTTTGGAATTGAGAGATATTTGTTTTGCATGTAAACGCGATGGACGACATTGTTTTTTTTTTAAAAACCCACTTTTTTTTTTCTTTTGCTTACGCATAAAATATTTTTTTTTTTCTATATATAGTTGGTAATGTAGATGAGTGCCTTAGCAACTCAGTGTAATAAGATAAAAAAAATTATATCCCATATAATATTTTGGCCTTACCTTTACTTACATTGTTCGCAATGTCATATACGCATATTTTGTACGGTCAAGTTATTTTAAAATATTGCAATTATGTTACGCGGTAATGACGAAAAAAACTTTTATACATTTTTAAAAATTATAATAATTATAGCGGTTTTAACAAAGGCTTCAAACGAAGCGATATTTATTTTGGTTAGGTCCTAGCGAGTGCAATATCATGGAGTTTTGTACAATGCGGACTTATTGAGTACAATACAGTACTCGTTTTATTTATTCAAAGATACATTTTATTTATTTCGTGTGTGCAATCACAGGAACGGATGGACTCTGATATTTACATCCGATATTTAAAATAAAAATATATTTATTTTTTGTTTCTTTCATTTTGCGTTGGATATGCTGACTATTACTGTAACAC
Source organism: Mythimna impura (assembly GCA_905147345.3). Lineage (NCBI taxonomy): Eukaryota > Metazoa > Arthropoda > Insecta > Lepidoptera > Noctuidae > Mythimna > Mythimna impura. The sequence continues at coordinate 12,468,051 of LR990363.1, forward strand.
TTTTTTTTGCTGACTCAATTACGTCACTTTTTCGTTTGCCATAGAACATTTCGATAAATAAGTTTTTTTTTGTTCACCATACAATAAGCAAAGTAATGGAAAAAGTGTGTACCTATTAACTTACCTCTAATTTAGTTAGTTTTAACATAGACTGTACATATAATTTAATTTCTTATTTTGTTCAGATCTCTAATAAATATGTAAGTCTATTTGTGTTGTTTTATTTTTTGTTTTTGACGTGACAACGTCTTATAATTCGATGGAGCCGGCTGCACGCACGAAAAAGTATGACGCATGCGGCGTTACCTCGCTCTGAGGCGTTCCATTTAAGGCTGTGCAAGCGAGAGCGCGTTCGGCCTCCGCGTTCAGCAGTGTTCGACATCTATCTCTCTCCTACTTGAGTGAGCGATGCGTCTGCGTCGTGACAACTGCTATAGAATAATACATTTACATGTTTTCGTCAAGTATAAAGTGCACGATAAGTCCCCTCTTTGAGGAGTGGCTGGAAAGGCAACACGGCGTCCTTACCTTCCGCATGACGCAGGTCCTCACCGGACATGGTAAGTTCGGGAGGTTCCTGCACCGGATTCGTGCGGAAGAAACGCCCGGGTGTCACCATTGTGTGGACCACCCGGAGGACACGGTGGAGCACACGGTGGAGGTGTGTCCCGCTTGGGCAGAGCAACGCCGTGTCCTCGTGGGGGCGATCGGCGGTGGCGATCTCTCGCGCTGGGCCTTGGTACAGGCCATGGTCCGGAGCGAGGAGGAGTGGCAGGCGGTCGCCTCCTTCTGCGAAGCAGTAATGCTAGCAAAGGAGGCGGCCGATCGCGTGAGGCAACGGTCCTCACGCCCCAATCGCCGCCGGGATTCCGATCCCGATTTCCGGCCATCGTAGGCGCAGGCTTGCGGACGACGAGCAATGGGTGGCTCGCCGTCCGACCGTCCGGTAACCGTCCGGACCGAGCCCAAGTCGTCGACGGCGCGTGCTGTTCCACACGCGCCTCAAGGAGATGTCAGCAACTGTAGGGGCCTAGCAGGGTCGAAGCCTACCGGGGCCAAGGGTCTGATTCTGAAAGGAAGACTCGGCCCTGGTACGAAAGGCAACGAAGGAACAGGAGTGGGTTTTTAGTCAGTTAAAAGTCTGACACTATCTCCCGCCCCGCCCAAGGGCGGGGGATGTCAAGATGATTTTCCCACCGAAAAAAATAAAATAAAAATAAATAAAGTGCAGTGAAAAGTGAATGTCGTGTTAATTGTTTTGTAGGGGTATGTGGAACAGAGAGTAAAGCCCTACATACCTCCGTTGAAAAGGGAGGATCCTCCAACCAGACTAGTGTTGGGCAGGACAAGCAATTTTGATGAGTTTGTATGAGTAACTCATTCACCTTCGTGAGGTAATACATTGTACCACTTCAAATGAGGTGGGACAATGTCTCAATAACGTGATAATTCCTCGATATTGTGACAATGTCTTAACGTTACTACACATTAAGCCATTAGTCGTTAATGTGACATTGTCCCACCTTTTTGAACTATTAACACAAAACACATTTTGAGGCTTTGAGGTGAGCTTAGAAGTATGAGGGATTATATTGGAAACTATCATATTACCTTTTAAGACATGCATGAGTTCAACAAACACATCGTAGTTGAACTTCTAAGCACTAATAATAAATACAATTTGTGCGTCAAAATAAGTAAACAACGTACAACAAACTATATAAAAAATGTATTGAACAAAAAAAAGGTTACTTAATAAAACCTTTTTTGTTCCGTCTCTCGGTTATCCCCTGACCAGACTTTGAAAAAACCCTCTCAGATGGAACACTCGTAGCCGAGATGCACACATGAGTCTTATAAATTGTTCGTGTTGACGTGTTCACCGAATGAATCAACCACAGATATCGAAGCGACGCGCGATCATTCGATAATCGCTTGCACTCGCTCGCTCATCTCGCGTAATGCGTACCTATGTCATTCATTCGTATTTTGTCACAGTGAAGCGGTACAAAATATTTTTTTGAGGTGTTGGGACATTCAGTCATACTGTATGGGACATTTGAAGTGCCTCTTGTATGTCCTACCCAACACTAAACCAGACGGGATGTTATGTCTGGCGGGCTACTGCCCGATAGATGATTTCGGGCTGTTCTATATATTCCAATCGCGCGGAGAACTTTGATTGCGCGATGCAGGATTAGTTCTTATGTGACGCCATAGATGTCGCTACATCACTCCCCTCCGGAGATCGATGGTTCTTGATGCGTGCCAGACCAGTGGTAGGTTGGTTCCAGTGGGTCGGAACCGAATGCCGCATAGTTCTCGGTGAGTCGGAACTGTCTGCGGTGATGCCCCAGTGAGTCGGGGTGGTGCTGTCCCAGTGAGTCGGGATGATGCCCCAGTGAGTCGGGGTGGTGCTGTCCCAGTGAGTCGGGATGATGCCCCAGTGAGTCGGGGTGATGATGTCCCAGTGAGTCGGGATGATGCTGCAGGCTCCAGTGAGTCGGAGTAGTGCTGCTGGCTCCAGATCAGAAGGTTGCGTGTTCATATCACGTCGGGGTCACCAGTGTAGGGGTATGTGGAACAGAGAGTAAAGCCCCACATACCTCCGTTGAAAAGGGAGGATCCTCCAACCAGACGGGATGTTATGTCTGGCGGGCTACTGCCCGATAGATGATTTCGGGCTGTTCTAGATATGTTCCAATCGCGCGGAGAACTTTGATTGCGCGATGCAGGATTAGTTCTTATGTGACGCCATAGATGTCGCTACAGTTTATTTGTATTTATGCGTACAAATAAATGTAACAAGTTGTCACTTTCAACTATCGTCAATAAACCGACTTTACAGACAACCGACTTTTTTAGTTGTAAGTAGTCATGTTTGAAAAGTAGAATTTAAGGGCCGACGCTGCATCTGCGCGGTCCCATCCTGCAGTGCTCCGTTGCGGTGAGCCGCACCCCGCGCCCTTTCCGCCTAGTATAATACTTCGACACGACTACATGCACACCGTTAAAGTTTAATAAGTGACACTGCGTAGGTAATAAATCCAGTTTCCGTAACGGGGACGGCCGCACATAACACGCGCGACGTCACGCGCTGTAGTCTGTGCACGCGACGGGTAGCCGCGCAGACGCAGCGTTGGCCCTTACAGAATTATATCGCAAAAGTTACAGACAGGGAAACGAAACTAATAATTATGGTTCTGTAAGGTTTAGGGGTAGCGCAGACGACGGACTATCCGTGACGCACTTTTTAGTCTGTGAAAATAGAACCTAAGTATTTAGATGCTAGAAAGGCTTATAATTCCTTAGGTTCTATTTTTACAGACACTGTAAATTATTTACAAGTACAGAGACAGTAAATTATTTTATATAAGCATGCCATGCAAACACACACTCCACACACCACAGACTCGATCGTACAAAAAGTGTGTCGTCTGCGTAGTACCTTAAAGCGGACTTGGCGGATAAACGGACGACTCGGAAAGCGACTTTGTTTTATACTATGCAATAAATAATTGCAAAATAACATTTGTATTGTTGAAAATGTTGAGTGGTAAATAAATTATTATTTATGACTTGCGCAATAGATGTGCAGTATTTTCCCTAAACGAATTTCGCAATATCAGAACAAATAGTATTCAGGACGGGAATGTCAATGACTGAGTTGCAGGGGTTTATCAGCACCTTTGCGACGTTAGATACGATTGACATCGACACCCGAGTTATTAGTCTGACGGTTTTCTACTGATTGCCTATCGGGGAGTGTGTGTAGGAATTGCATAATTTAATTCCAACCGCACCCGTTCCATCATCAGCAACCAGACGTACGGCGATGCGCCTCCGGTACATGGTGGACATCCCCACCCACACGCACTTAACGTGTTAGGAACATATTGTGCGTATAGCTAAATAGTGGAATGGCTGCTGGAGTCTGTTTCCTGATGTCGACATCTTTAGGGTTTTGAAGTCAACAAAACAAAAACATAGGTATAAAAGAATGTATTTTAAATGTAGAAGAAAAGATTCAACTATCGATGTGCCGTAACATTAAATAGACATAAAATGTGTTAGGTATTCCTTTTTTGTTGACAATGACAATGTAAATATTAGATATCTATCAGTTGGAAAATAAACGGGTTATCTGTTCTCGGACTGGGTGAGTGAATAGGTTACCTTGGCAAGCGTGCTCCAACGTTGACCACATTATCATCCCTTATCGTCAGGTTAAAATGGAACACAAAAATGAAAACGAATTATATTTATTTTAGATAGTAATGACATCATCTGTTGACTTCGTCCAACCCTCAGCTAAATGCTCCCTCACTGCTTTGTCTAGAATTACCTGAAAAACATTGACATTACTAAAGATCAAATAGAATTTACTACGCGGCAAGATAGGACCACAATATCTAGATGTTTCCATCTGAAATAAACAAATTTATGTCCACAGCCGGGACATTCTTCTGTGAAAGGGAATGGGCCATAATGCGATCGATTGAATCGTTCACTTACTTCAATATCCCTACATCCCTGCATAGCTCTGCTTAGGACTGTATCAAAATAATCCATGTGTAGTCTGTGGGACATTTCTATCAGTCCAATGGCCCCTGAAACAAATTAAACACCAATTTACTTAGCACATTACCTTAGGTGTCTTCTTTAGGAATTAGCAAGAAGTGGCAGAGCTGGAAAGAATGGAGTGAAGCCTTTGGTCAGTAGTGGGACAGTATAGGCTAGATATACTTTTTCCTGATTCTGCGACAGGTTATTTCTTCAGCCCCCCTAGCCAAGTTACAACCGTTTCGTTTCGATTCTCTTTTCGTTGATCGCCTCGAGTCGGCCACGCCTCCTATTCCTTTGTTCTGACCACGTGACTGAGCGTTGGGATGACGTCAGAACAAAGGAATCGGAGGCGTGGCCGACTCGAGGCGTTCGACGAAAAGAGAATCGAAACGAAACGGTTGTAACTTAGGGGGGCTGATAGCTAGCCATTCTAAAGAAAGCTCATGGACATGTGCAGCCTGCCTGTACTAACCTTCGGTGCACAAAGAACTTACTGAATAGCAAAAGCACTAGCGCTTTGGGTGTTAAGCGAATAAATAGATCGCGTAAGAAACACTAGTCTATGCTCCATAACTCAAGTAGCAGTTGTCAAGTAAACAGCCAAGCTAAGTGGGTCTGACCTGGCTAAGTTGGACCGAGCTGGCTACATCGCACAAATGCACCCGAACAGATGGGAGAGGATCGTCACTTACTGGAGTGAGGGAGGACGACGTCATCGAGGTCATCAGATCATGTTCACGGGGCAAACTTGACCAGAGTTCGCCCAAGAGAGTTCGAGTTCGAGGTTTGGAAGTAGAAGAGGAAGGGTTTTGCTGAGCAGTGGGACACTGTATAGACTATTAAAAAAGCCGTTCAGGTTGACTCGACAGCCGAAGCTCCTTTCCTCCTCCTTTGTTTTTTAGTTACCTACCAGGATATTTAGTGGCATTGGCATCCTTTCGATCCTTTTGGATACAGTCGGCCAAAAAACACGACACTCGACTTTTCCTTCCTAAGCAAGCTAATATTCAGAACGACCTTGCCACCGCCTCCTCTACGATCTGCGATCAGCACTCTAGAACCTTCCGGCCCCATCAAACTTCTTTTTCGCGAGTAATATGCCCTGCCCACTTCCGCCTTTCGAGTTATGTCCATGATTCTCCTGCTCCTCAACTCACCCGTACTCGGCATACTAGCAACAGTCAGCACGACCCCTCCCGCCGCTTCCTCCACATGCGACACATCCACCAAAGGCTCCGGTTCACCTTCCTTCCACGCTAAGGACGCGGTACAGGCGATAACGTACGCCTTGATTGGAATGCCGGCGTCGATCAGCGCGAGAGTTGCTGCGTTCACGCTTGTACAGTATGCGCCGCCGTCTGCCTGGAAAAAAGTTCATTTGAAAATGGAAGTCTTGTGGAACAAGCTGTGCTTATTTTTGTTTAAGAACTCACAAAATGGGGAATGGTAAGAAGCCAACTTATAACAGCTTATGACAGCAAGTGTTCTTTTTAGGGTTCCGTACCTCAAAAGGAAAAAACGGAACCCTTATAGGATCACTTTGTTGTCCGTCTGTCAAGACCCTTTATCTCGGGAACGCGTGGAGGCGTCGAGTTGAAATTAAAACCGTATACTCAGGTCTACGGTCTCTTCAAGCAATAAAAAATTCAAACTTCTGAGTTATCGAAAAAAAAAGATACGGCCGTTTATGTTGCAAAAAACGTATATTTCGACACTCTCAAGGGAATCAAAATTCATAGGGTACTTCCCGTTGACCTAGAATCCTGAAACTTGACATGAAGCAAGGTCTTATAGCACAAGTATAGGGAAAAATCTGTAAACTGTAAATTTATAGTTGCCGTCACAAAAAAAAAAACTTTTTTGCGATTCGGAAAAAATCTTCGTAACTCAATTCGGGAATTAAACTGTTTTCATCGGTAAGTTTGTACGGAACCCTCAGTGCGAGAGTCCGACTCGCACTTGCCCGGTTTTTTATGTAATCATAGACCCTTTTTTGTGGGAAATAATCAAATGGCTCCAGCGACAGTGACAGCGAATCTAATCTCTCTCTCGAACATTTACCAAGAAACTATTGTAAGACTTATTTAGTAGTAGCAGCATAAACTAGATTGGAACAGAAAGACAGCTCAATACAACAAAGGAAACATAGACACGCTTTCTTTTGAAGGTAGGAAATCCTCCCACTCTGACTGGGGTAAAAGAGAGTGTCAGACTTTTACTGATTAGCCTGTTGTATGCGAGAACGCAGATGTACGCGTGACACAATGGCTTTTTAATTGTCTGTAATCATACAAAAAGTTAAAACCCACCTGTGTTCTTTCAGTTGCCTTTGGCAGTCTAGGGCTATAGTATCTCTTTCAAACAATCACTAATCCTAGTATTCGTAGACCCTGTAGTATCTTAGTAGTAGGATTAGGGACTGTTTATTCATAGACCCTGTAGTAGCTTAGTAGTAGGACTAGGGATTGTTTATTCGTAGACCCTGTATTACCTTAGTAGGTAGTAGAATTAGGGACTGTTTATTCGTAGACCCTGTAGTAGCTTAGTAGTAGGACTAGGGATTGTTTATTCGTAGACCCTGTATTACCTTAGTAGGTAGTAGAATTAGGGACTGTTTATTCGTAGACCCTGTAGTAGCTTAGTAGTAGGACTAGGGATTGTTTATTCGTAGACCCTGTATTACCTTAGTAGGTAGTAGAATTAGGGACTGTTTATTCAGACCCTGTAGTAGCTTAGTAGTAGAATTAGGGACTGTTTATTCATAGACACTGTAGTAGCTTAGTAGTAGAATTAGGGACTGTTTATTCAGACCCTGTAGTAGCTTAGTAGTAGAATTAGGGACTGTTTATTCATAGACACTGTAGTAGCTTAGTAGTAGAATTAGGGACTGTTTATTCATAGACACTGTAGTAGCTTAGTAGTAGAATTAGGGACTGTTTATTCATAGACACTGTAGTAGCTTAGTAGTAGAATTAGGGACTGTTTATTCAGACCCTGTAGTAGCTTAGTAGTAGAATTAGGGACTGTTTATTCAGACCCTGTAGTAGCTTAGTAGTAGAATTAGGGACTGTTTATTCATAGACACTGTAGTAGCTTAGTAGTAGAATTAGGGACTGTTTATTCAGACCCTGTAGTAGCTTAGTAGTAGAATTAGGGACTGTTTATTCATAGACACTGTAGTAGCTTAGTAGTAGAATTAGGGACTGTTTATTCAGACCCTGTAGTAGCTTAGTAGTAGAATTAGGGACTGTTTATTCATAGACACTGTAGTAGCTTAGTAGTAGAATTAGGGACTGTTTATTCATAGACCCTGTAGTAGCTTAGTAGTAGAATTAGGGACTGTTTATTCATAGACACTGTAGTAGCTTAGTAGTAGAATTAGGGACTGTTTATTCAGACCCTGTAGTAGCTTAGTAGTAGAATTAGGGACTGTTTATTCATAGACACTGTAGTAGCTTAGTAGTAGAATTAGGGACTGTTTATTCAGACCCTGTAGTAGCTTAGTAGTAGAATTAGGGACTGTTTATTCATAGACACTGTAGTAGCTTAGTAGTAGAATTAGGGACTGTTTATTCATAGACCCTGTAGTAGCTTAGTAGTAGAATTAGGGACTGTTTATTCATAGACACTGTAGTAGCTTAGTAGTAGAATTAGGGACTGTTTATTCAGACCCTGTAGTAGCTTAGTAGTAGAATTAGGGACTGTTTATTCATAGACACTGTAGTAGCTTAGTAGTAGAATTAGGGACTGTTTATTCAGACCCTGTAGTAGCTTAGTAGTAGAATTAGGGACTGTTTATTCATAGACACTGTAGTAGCTTAGTAGTAGAATTAGGGACTGTTTATTCAGACCCTGTAGTAGCTTAGTAGTAGAAATAGGGACTGTTTATTCATAGACACTGTAGTAGCTTAGTAGTAGAATTAGGGACTGTTTATTCATAGACCCTGTAGTAGCTTAGTAGTAGAATTAGGGACTGTTTATTCATAGACCCTGTAGTAGCTTAGTAGTAGAATTAGGGACTGTTTCTTCAGACCCTGTAGTAGCTTAGTAGTAGAATTAGGGACTGTTTATTCATAGACACTGTAGTAGCTTAGTAGTAGAATTAGGGACTGTTTATTCATAGACCCTGTAGTAGCTTAGTAGTAGGATTACGGATTTTTTATTCATAGACACTGTAGTAGCTTAGTAGTAGAATTAGGGACTGTTTATTCAGACCCTGTAGTAGCTTAGTAGTAGAATTAGGGACTGTTTATTCATAGACACTGTAGTAGCTTAGTAGTAGAATTAGGGACTGTTTATTCATAGACCCTGTAGTAGCTTAGTAGTAGGATTAGGGATTGTTTATTCATAGACCCTGTAGTAGCTTAGTAGTAGAATTAGGGACTGTTTATTCAGACCCTGTAGTAGCTTAGTAGTAGAATTAGGGACTGTTTATTCATAGACACTGTAGTAGCTTAGTAGTAGGATTAGGGATTGTTTATTCATAGACCCTGTAGTAGCTTAGTAGTAGGATTAGGGATTGTTTATTCATAGACCCTGTAGTAGCTTAGTAGTAGGACTAGGGATTGTTTATTCATAGACACTGTAGTAGCTTAGTAGTAGAATTAGGGACTGTTTATTCATAGACCCTGTAGTAGCTTAGTAGTAGAATTAGGGACTGTTTATTCATAGACACTGTAGTAGCTTAGTAGTAGGATTAGGGATTGTTTATTCATAGACCCTGTAGTAGCTTAGTAGTAGGACTAGGGATTGTTTATTCATAGACACTGTAGTAGCTTAGTAGTAGAATTAGGGACTGTTTATTCATAGACCCTGTAGTAGCTTAGTAGTAGAATTAGGGACTGTTTATTCATAGACACTGTAGTAGCTTAGTAGTAGGACTAGGGATTGTTTATTCGTAGACCCTGTAGTAACTTAGTAGTAGGATTAGGGACTGTTTATTCATAGACCCTGTAGTAGCTTAGTAGTAGAATTAGGGACTGTTTATTCGTAGACCTTAGTTGCCTGTAGTACCTTAGTTTTGTAGTGATTAGGGACTATTTATTACGAAACTTCTCACCTGTAATACTTCAACATAGATGTCAATCTGTGACCGAGGATACAGCTCTGTCTTGATAGCTGCCATGAGTGCCTGCCTCAAGTGCATGGACATCTCCTGTGATTTGCGATCGCCACGTGGACGGTTTTTTCTCTCACCTAAAACAATTGAAAATCGAACAGTTGCAAAAATAGGAGAAGACTTACGAAACAAATAGATAGTGAGAAATAGGATTTAAGTACGAAGGGGTAATGAGATGATAGCATATGGAGATGTATTACCATTCATTGTATGTACCTACAGTTAAGAAGTAGAATTCCCTACCGGAGTCTGTTTCCTGACAGCTACATCCTAGGGGTTTTTAAGTAAAGGGCGAATAGGTTACTTTTAGGCAAGCATGCTCTGTCGTCAATCACATTACAGAATAGCAAAAAAAATCACTTACACACTCGAAAAGCATTACTAGGTACTCTCCTTCTGGGGCAGTTGGGTGAATAACCCAACTGCCCAACTGCCCCAGAAGGACAGCCACTCTTTCAGACACTTTTTTCTTTTTAGGTACGGAACCCTAGTTTGCTGTTCCCTGTGAACCCTGTTTCTTTTTAGGGTTCCGTACCTCAAAAGGACAAAACGGAACCCTTATAGGATCACTTTTGTCCGTCCGTCTGTCTGTCTGTCTGGAGGTATCGAGTTGAAATTAAAACCATATACTCAGGTCTGCGGTCCCTTGAAGCTGTGAAAAAATCAAACTTCTAAGTAAACTAAAAAAAAAGTTATGGCCGTTTATATCGCAAAAAACGTATATTTCGACTCTCAAGTAAATCAAAATTCATAGGGTACTCCCGTTGACCCCGAATCCTGAAATTTGGCATAAAGCAAGGTCTTATAGCACAGGTATAGGAATAAATCTGAAAACAGTTTTGTTTAACAACAAAACTTTTTTTTTGCGATTCGGAAAAATCTTCGAGATTCCATTCGCGAATTGAAATATTTACTTATGTAAGGTTGTACTTCTGTGCGCGAGTCCGACTCGCACTTGCCCAGTTTTTTTCTTTTCAGACACTCTTTTTGAGTATTGCATCACAATATTTCCTTTTCTGTTTGATGACTGATGAACTTGTATTGTGATTAAAACCTTCTCCATTTATTTGGAATCTTATTGTATTCAGACAATGGATAATAAGTCAAAGGCTGTGTCATAGTTTGGGCTATGTTTTAGTCAGTTTTAAGTAATCAAATCATTGTTCTGTGCATGTAAGGCACTGACTGTTGTGTTCTCTTTAATGCCTGTATATTATACAGTGGTTTTTAATTAATCCTAGTTTAAAATCAAGTTTTTTTTCTGTTTTTTATTTTATTTCACATGACTCTTTTATCTTTTGTATCCATTGATACAGACAATTATTTAAATTGCTAAAACCAATAAAGTAATTTAAGCAGGTACTAGTGGTCAAAGAGTTATATAAATAAGGAGATATTATAAAATGTCTGTGAACATCAAGAAATCAACCAGCCATTTTCCTCAAAAGGTGAAAGCATGCAAAAGCACTTTTGCAAGGAGTTTGTAGAATCATCACAGTATTGATTGGTTAGATTTTTTTTTATGATTACATTGATAATCTATATATATATTTAATTGCTTATTTCTTTTGTTTGTCTTCCTGTTTAGTTGCACCTGTAATAAGTTCTGTTTGTGCACCATCCTAAGGTTGACTAATATAAGTCTATATATAATCTATGGGTTGACTGGTAGTGGATGCCTGAGAACACAATGGGTTCCACTTTGTACAGCAGTTTTAGTGTGCAAAGTTGAATGGATTGCGCTGAAACTTTACATGTAGCTAGTTATTATGACTTAGGCATGCGCTTAGGTTTTTTTTTTTTTTTTTAAGAGTTTCAAAATTCATTTCCTAAGGGGATGGAACAGGGGTTCCAAATTTGAATGGAAAAACTTCCTTTCACATGGGAAAAGCAACCAACTAGCAGAAGTTAGTAAATGGATAAAAAGATAAACTTGTTAGTTGGTTTATAATTATTATTAATGTTTGTAAAACCTTTGGAAGTGGATGTTTTACACTCACAATGGTCCACAAAGGATTAGGTGCAGAAATGAAACTCCAATAAACTAGACCTCTGTAAGTACTAAATATATGTAACATTTTTTTTTAATTAGAGTAAAAAGGCTTGGTTCCTGTTATATGTATAGGTCAAAGTTAGTGTGAAAAAAAGTGATAGCAAGAAGTTACCAGTAGAGAATGTAGCCATGCTGTACTGACAGTTGACCACAACACTGTCTTGTAAACACTTTGATTTTGCAGCCTGGAACAAAGGTTATTTTTTAATGTTATCCTATATTTTAACAAATTCAATGCTGAGGGCCCGGAAGCCTGGTCTCAGTTCCAGAAGATGCTCTAAGACGCAAATGGTGTATGGTATGTAGGTTGATAGTTTTTCAATAAATAGCAATCAATCTATATTTCTGGTTATCCAGACACCAGCAAGCTATGTTGAACCATTCTGGGTTGGAAACGAATAAACTCTAAAACGTAAAAGACTATTTAGTCTAATATTAGCTTCGTAAGCGAACTTACCTGGTGAGGACCGTAAACTGCAGCTAAAACTTTGGTATTTCCTTGTTCCAAATAGGCACTTCCATCGGGCTGAGTAAAAACACCAAGTTTGCACTGAATACGACGAAGTTCATTAGGTCTCCGGCCGTCTAGACGAAGCCCTTGACTTGATAATAAGTCAGGTCCAGGCATTTTGCTGATAGAACACAATATTAACAATTCACGTGTGTTCAATGATTTTGTAAACACTAAACAACACAGCGGCATGCAATGTTGACAGAATTGACAAATTCAATTTGACATTGACATTTTGACATTTTAGTAACAGACTATAGTAATCCTAGAGTACAAAGACAGTATGAGTATTGTCCCATATTGTCTTCCACAGAGTACTTTGTAATATAACCTGTCTTCTTGATCTCATTGACCCCATAGTCTGCCCTACCACAGTGGTTCTATATTAACCAGCCTACTGCATCCCTTTAGGAGTCAGGATAGAAACCTATCTCTTCCACACGCCCTTGTGTCCTATTTCAGTATATTACCAAAGTACTCTGTGGTCCTAAAGCTGAGATTTATCAGTTCTAACGAAATCGATTGGTCAACTTTGCTGAACTCTATGGTTTCTAATTATCCATGCTTTTAATTAATTTTCTGCACATTTTCTGTATTATCTGTCATCAATATACGTAGTATCCCTCTATCGTCTGTGGTTATCAATGGCCGCGAGTGAATTCTGTTGTGACTGTGAAGTATAAATTGTAATTCGTTTAACTCGAGGAAGAACTGTAATACAGCTATTTATTTACAAAGAAGATATGTGACTAGTGTCTAGTGTTCAAAATTAGGTATATTTTGTTAAAATTGACCCTGGATTTTGATACTCGCACCCAATAACCGTTGTCTTGTCAATTGTCATCCCGGTGATGCGTGCGTGTGCATTACATTTGGACGAAAAATCGATATAAATGATTACTAATTTCATTGTAATGTCGACATAATCAATTGCCAAATATATTGTTCAGCCTTTTGCCGAATAAAAAAGATTATCGCGCGAGTTGGTGTTTAAAATTAGTATTGTTTATATTGATTGATGTCCTAAATAATTTGTGTATAATTGTGATACGTAATTGTTACAGAAGTGACTAAAGCACAATGGACGTAGATGATTCTGCGGTCGACCTGAGCGTCAGGTGAGCTTATTATTGAATTTTCTGTATTTGTTTACATTTTGCAATTTTGTTGAATTATGTAATTTTTTTTATGATGCAGGGCATTGCCACCTGAGTTGAGTGAATTGAGAGCATTGACGGCCAGTGGGCTTACTATTACGCCTGCTCAACCTCCACCACATGTAAGTAACATAATTAATATCATAACTAACATCATTAGACCTAAATAAGTGAGAAACACAAAAAAGAGTATAAAAATTGTCACTGTTATAATTATTATCACTTTCTCTAGTTGCCTATTAAAAGTCATAGCATGGTCCATAAATATCTCGTACATAGATCTCCGCTGGAGGTCAAATCATAGATAATTTTAGTGATTTTGCATTGTAAATTGTTATTATTAATGATCTGTGATTTCTCATGAGGAAGTTATGATTATAAATAAAATAATGTTTTAGTTACCTGCTTGAATAAGTAAATAGTAAAATGTACATACATACATTGCTTGAATTTATGCATAATCACAAATAAATATTACATAGAACTAATTACTTTATTTTCTTTTTGCTTTCCACAAAAAGATTGACAGGGTAAGTACAAAACTTACTATGTTATTACATTACATCAAAGTTTTTATCAAATCATCAATCATATAAAATTAAACGAAACATTCTAATTAAAATTGATGTTAATGATGTGACTAATTCCTTAATCACATGATCTGTACCTAATCTACCTTAAAATTGGACACATTAAAAATAAATTCGTTGTTTTACTAATTTGAGATTAATTAAAAATTATAGTGATTTGATACTTTAGATGGTTGTGTTTGTAAGACAGTTAATACTATGTAGCCAGGCTCATTTATTTAACAGAAAAACATGTAGTTATAATTTTATTAGATTAATAATTATTGTGATTATCACCAACCAAGTCTTTTGACAGCTAGATGTCTTGATTGAGCTTTTTCCGACAGCTTCCCTCTGACAGGAACTACTTTTAACTTTAATTCATTAAACCCCTTGCTTGCTTGCCCATTTTCTTTCTATTGTGTCTCTAATTACGGTACTCAAAAGGTTAATTAGTTATTATTGGTTTCGATTTGTAACTTTAAGTAATATTAGTTTGAGGCTTAAAAAAAATGAAGAATATTACTTGAGAAAATACCTTGTGTTTTGCTGGTTTATCTTTGGCAAGTAAACAGCATATTAGTCTGTTTTAATTCCAGGTTTAAAAGCCTTGGTATCATCCTAATTAAGATCTCAAAACCAATAAGCCTAACCACAGAATGTCTCTCACTAGAACTATTGTGCCTAGAGAGATACATTTATTGTTATACAAATGTTGCCCAACACTAGGAATTTTTCCTGCCCTGCATTAAAAAATGAGATTAGAGGTAACTCTAATGACGTCATCAGGGTAGATACTAAAGTTCGCATTTTTGAACGTGAACATAGAGTTCTACTGTCAATGCCAAGCAAGTGTCATTTATGGTCGCTTACACCAACCTACCCTGCTTGGAGTTACGAGTTAGTTAGGTTAACTCTAGGGTAGCTACTTGAGTTATAAAATAACGACCTTGGGTTGCAACTCAAAGCATTTTTTGAACGGTTAGAGTAACTACTCTACCCTACTCTGGTTATTTTTGAACGCAGGGCTGTATAGTGGATGTGTTTAGCATAGCATAGCATAGTCGGCCTTATAATGTTCCCACTGTTGGGACTCAGGCCTCCTCTCTAGGAGAGGGAATGGGCTGTAATCCACCACGCGGGCCCAGTGCGGTTTGGTGGATGTCACATGTCTTCGAATTTTTGGTTCTAGGACATGCCGGTTTCCTCACGATGTTTTCCTTCACCGTTTTGAGAGCAGTGGTGATGAAATAAATTACACAAAGTAATGCACCTGGCTGGGTTTGAACCCGCGACCTACAACACTTAAGTTGTAGGTTGGATGTGTTTACAAACATGTAAACTCAACACAAGATACCTAGACCCGCAATAACTATTTGTAGGCCATACAAGTATTTGTTTGATGCAATAAAATCTCGACACAAAGCAGCAGCCAAAAAAAAAAGGTTGTTTATAAAAGAAGTTTTTATTTAGACATATAACCTCCTTGGATGATGATAATCACACTTGTAAGACAAGCCTGGCTACTTAGTAGTGAATATGAAAAGTAAATTCAAATTGTGATAATGTTACTCAGGTACAACAACTCAGGATTGTGAGTAGATTGCTTGATACATTATTAGTAAAATTCTATTTTATTTATATCCTTACTACATCACATGGATTTCTAGTATTGCTACAGAGAATGGTAGTTTAATAATCACGAATTTTGCTAATGGAGATTTGAGATTAACCTATGGTATGGTTAGTCTATGGGAAACTCTTTCTACCCATTGCATTGATCTTTTAATATAAACAGTCTTATTCATAAAAAAACTTTGAACTGTTCATCTGTGAAGCAAATTATTAGAAAATTATCTAATAATAATAATTTCGGCAGATTTCTAATAATAATAAGTGACATAGTAGTCGACGGACATTAGTTAAGTATGTAAGAGAAATAATGCTTAAAATCAGATACCTACAATGCGTTCCAAATAAGAATAGGATCGATTGCCATGTTGTGACGTCATGCCATACTGTCAAATCGCAAGAAATTGTGTAAAATTGAAGAACTTAGAGATGAGCAAAATTGAAGAACTGGATTCTGATTAAACTTTTTTCGTTCAGAGTTCGTAAATAAATTAGATTTAAAAAATTTCTTGTTTTTCTCACCATAATAATTCTTCGATTTGACAGTATGACGTGATGTCACAACATGGCAATCGATCCTATTCTTATTTGGAACGCATTGTACACTTGCTATTTGTTTACACTCATATTCGGTTGGGGTGGCAATCAACTGAAGAGAGAACAGATGAAGGACTAATGGCTTTGAATAAAGATTTTATAGAGTTGTCGAATTAAGAGTATACTTGATTAGTGCTAAACAGTACAGAGATTTTTTTTTGCATCGGACTGCTTATTATCATGTTTCATTTCATACCTACTAAACTATTTATGATTTTTCTATATTTTCTAAGTTCCATCTTCCAGTAGCTAATTATTTTCTCCAGAAACTATGAATTATTTATTTACTTCATTAGAATTTCTTGCACATTTTCTATCTATTCAATGATACAGTTTTTTTCATTATATTTTTATTTATACTTCAAAACTTATAACATGTGTTAATGTGTAGGGCTCCAGTGGCAAGCGGGTGCTTCGTCCTCGTTCAGAACAGCGTAGCTATGCGGAGAGCCCGGACATTGTGTTGCTGCCGGCAGCGCCACCTCATCGCAAACCGTCTATGCCAACACCGGCGCCTTTTACTGGTAAGTATTCACAGGGATTGTAAAGAATTACAGATAGACCAGTAACCAACTGCTGGAGCAGTTTTTCTCTGTTATGAACTCAAAAGTAATTAAAGTAGAGTCCAAAATAGCTTGCATGAGATGTCAGCACTGACTTATAAATCAAGGATATCTAGGATATGTTTTAGAAAAGTTACTTTTGCTGTATCTTGTTTAACCGATGATCCTTCCGTCCTAGGCCTATCTATAACGACGCTCGAGCATAAATACTGATAGGGTTCAGAGAACTTCTCGATATGCTTCACGACCAGATACTACATAAAGTGAAGGTAGTTGGAGGAGCAGTTCCCAAGTGCATTCCTTGGCCTTTTTAACCGACTTCAAAAAGGAGGAGGTTATATGTTCGGTTGAATGCATGTTTTTTATTTTATTTTTTTATGTATGTTCACCGATTTCTCGGTCAATTGTGGACCGATTTAATTTTTTTATTTTTTTATTGGAAGGTTATACTTCCGAGTTGGTCCCATAGAAATATTGTTATGATCTGATCATGATCTTCGAAGATATGGAACAGAACTCCTCATAGGATCACAGCAAAACCGCCGTAACAAGTAAAATTGCTTTGTTTATACGTGTAGTCGATGACTGACTGAAAGTAGAGGGGGAATATATCGAACTGATCTGATGATGAAGCCTGAAGTTAGGCACCGGAACTCTGTACCTAATAAATTAATGTAATCTAACCGTGTTTGGGATTATTAGAATTGTCATGAAATGCACTCTGGCTATAAGGTGTTTAAGTTTGGCTGAGGGGTACTTTTTAGTGGTGGTACCATAACTAAAAAGTGTAAAATAAAAAACTTTTTACAAAAAAAAATACAACCGACTTCAAAGTAAAAAAAACACTGAAAAGTGCAAAATAACTTTAATTTCGGAAGTCGGTGTTAAATAACGAAGAGACAAAACTATTATAGAAACACCGACTTCCGAAATTAAAGTTATTTTGCACTTTTCAGTGTTTTTTTTACTTTGAAGTCGGTTGTATTTTTTTTTTGTAAAAAGTTTTTTATTAACCTAAGCAGTCGGTCTTAAAACTAACATGTTAGCTTCCAAAGACAATTTAAGAACACAGAAAGTGATGAGTGTTTTTTATTTATGCCAGACTTCCCGTTGCGATGACTGTCCAGAAATCGGAAAAACTTATGGCACACTCATAGATTTTCGATATATCCTCTTCTTATGCCTATAACTTTGGTCTTGCGGACGACGGACAACGGGTAACTCGCCGCCCTGCCGTCCGGTATCCATCAGGACTGAGCCCGATTCGTCAACGGCGCGTAGTGTTTCATCGCACGCCTCAAAGAGATGTCAGCAAAACCGTAGGGGCCCAGCAGGGCCGAAGCCTACTGGGGCCATGGGTAGTCAGTCCGGAAAGAATCCCCGGGGGCCTGGAACGCAAGGCAAAGAAGGAACATAGGTGTGGCTTTAGTGAGTAAAAGTCTGACACGCCCTCCCGCTCCGTCCCTAGAGCGAAAGAAGTTATTGGATGATTTCCCACCTTAAAAAAAACCTATAACTTCACGCGTCGATAACATGGATCTTGTTGTGACTATAAAGACATGTCTTTTCAAGCCAAATAAAAAGATTTGGGAAACCTACAGAATCTATAATATGTTGGTTGTTATGACACAGATATTTAGGTAAAGTTTGATTATGTAGTCGTTTTTCGTCAACACCTTGTAAGACAGACTATCTCAACCTCGAAGTGATATTTAGGATCAATTCACACCGAGACGCGACGCGACGCGATGCTGCGCGAATAGCGACTCAAAATATAACTTTATTTACTACACGAAAAGATACACATTTCAGATCGAGATACCTCGAGGCGCAGCGTTTCGTGGTGCAACGTATTCTCAATTTTTACAATGAAATGTGTATCTTTTCGTGTAGTAAATATTTTGAGTCGAACTTCGCGCAGCGTCGCGTCGCGTTGCGTCTGTGTGAACTGACCCTTACTTGATTCTAAACTAGTGGTTCCCAACCTATGGTCCGCAAGATCTAAAATATGGTCCGCAAAATGTCTAAAAAGTTGTGGAATATTATTATTATTCCATTTATTTATTATTTTACATACTTATTATATTTTTAAATATTTCCTTAAAAAAAAACACATTAAAAAAAACATTTAAAAATATAAAAAATAGTAGCCCACCGGCATCGGGAACAGAGTCCAAGCTGCCGGCGGTCAGGGCTTCTGAGAGAGGAACCTCCTAACGATACGCGCCGTGTCTAGGAGTACTGCTATTATTATTACATTTATTTTCTATATATACATATTATTTACATTTTTAAATATTTCTTAAAAACAAACATAATAAAAAAACATTTAAAAATATAAAAAATAGTAGCCTATTATTATTATTATTATTGATGTGAACAGATTTTAAGTTTCTATCAGAAATACTACTGTGTTTTCTATGACAATGCTCGTGATTTTTGATTTTAAAGGACATAACTGCTACAAATTTTAAATTTAAGATAAAAGATTTTTTTATTAACATAGACTTGACTTTGATGGCAAGGTTGGCGCAGTAGTTGAGCGATTGGCTGCTACGCTGTGTGTCACGGGTTCGATTCCCGAACGGAACAAATATTTTGTATGGCCTATAGATATTTGTTCCGGGTCTGAGTGTCTTGTGTATGTTTGTGTGTGAGTTTGCATGTTTGTGAATACACCCACTAAAAAGGAATTATTTTTAGTGAGGGTCAAAGTAAATTAAAAAAAAAATCTTTACTTCTGCACTTCTGGTTCCTGCTAACAACAATAAAACCAAAGTAGACCCTGGTCTAAAAAAAAGTTGAGAACCCCCTGTTCTAAACATTACATGAAGGTTCAGCTGTTTTAAGATGGCATATTGTGTGTCTATAAAAAAAAAAACATAAAGACTTCGCATTGACCCTAATTCGCGATGTCGTTTACAAGTCACGTAATTAAACAAATATGTGCATGAGCTAATCAAACGGTATCACATACGTTATCAATGAACAAACGTATTCTTAAACAATACATGCTTATAGTTTAGTGGTATAATTATCTAATAAACTGCGTATTTTTATCGATATTAGTAGACAATCAGGAGCCCGTAACCAAGTAATAATTAAGTGGTCGAACTTCGACGTTAGGCTATAATATCTTCATTTTCAGACTAGTGTGCATATAGTGTTAGTAAAAATACATAAAAAAGAAACTTAGGAATAAATGTTAGCATAGTGGCAAATAAGTTGAACCAAAATGGCCGTCGTTGCTATGGTTACGCGCAGCCCCACCACTTCGATTGAGCCCCGAAAATCTGTTATTTATTTATTTATGTACACACAAACACTTAAATCGAAAATAACAAAAACAGATAGAAGAGTACAAAGGTCCTGCTTATTTTCTTCCAGCAGACCTGTTACTGCGCATTGAAAGTCGATTGCCATTATGGTTCAACTTATATGCCACATATTGTACCTAATCTTGAGGAAAATGATTTGAGATAAATATGTATCCACTGCTTCCATAGAGAAATATCCAATTTACTAACAATAATAGCTACCTTCAGGTAGAATAGAATATATATTTATTTCATTGGTTAATAAAACAGGTTACATGTCACTTATAAATCAGAATTTCACAAGTGCATTCGGTGTATTTTATTTGGTGCAGTATGTCCGGGAGGGGATCTTTTGCATCCTATTGTGTACCTAATTCTTTTCACACACGGTTGAATTGTATAAAACAAGTGTGAGAAGTTTTGGATTTAAGATCCCATCAGGTACTATTTTGTGGAGCGGTTTGCTTCTCTCGGATTTGTTTATATAAACTATGTCGCCTATTCTATTTGAGAAAAGAAAGGGGTTAAATTGTCCATATTTTACTTAAGTAGAGCCGGGATCTTCTAAGCCGCAGATCGTTAGTGAAGTTAGCTTTTCGATCATATCGCGATGGAGGTCGTGAGCTCTGAGATGCCACGGGTCTTGTCCAAGCATTTCCCAGAGGATTTTAGTATCAGTGCGACGTGGGAAACCACCTGCAGCTTTCAGTGCTATTCTGTATTGTCTTTCTAGTTTCGTTAGATTGCTCTTGCTGTATCTCGGTAGAAGTTGGATGACTCCATAATCGAGTACTGGCAAGAGGCAGTCTGTATGATGAGCAATTTTGTTTCAATATTTACTTTGGATCGGTACCCTATGATGGAGTTTAGGGCGCCTTTTACTCGTTTTAGCTTTTCAACTCTTTCTTTGGTGTGTTTGTTCATTGATAATCTTTTATCAAATACTACACCGAGGTATTTTACATGGTTCTTGTATTCAATCCGTTCATTTTTTAATTGGATGTAGTTTCTGTATCCGCTGTTTATGTTCCCCCGCCTAGGTCTTTTGTGTGAAAACATGATACACTCCGTTTTATCCACGTTACATTGGAGGCCCCATCTCTTGTAATAATCGATAATTTCCTCCGCAGCCCACTCTGCACGCCTTGTGGCATGATCTGGCTTCTCCGCTGCATTAAGAATACATAGGTCATCAGCATATTGAGAGAGCATCTGACCAGCAATTCGTGGTTTTGGTATATCGGCAACATATTAATTTAAAAGAACGGGTCCTAGAATTGAGCCCTGTGGGACGCCGTGTGGTACATCTTTTTCTGTTTCTGTTGTTGTTCTAAATCTGCCTTTGGTGGTTCTATTTGATAGGTAATTTTCTATTATCTTTATAATGTTATTACGAGCTCCTGCTTCATACATTTTCTTTATAAGACCTTTATGATTTATGGAGTCAAATGCCTTGCTGAGGTCAGTTGATATCATGGCCACACCGTGTCCTTTCTCCAGAGCATCGGTGATGTATTTCCCAATCCTCAATATTTGTGTTCCTGTGCCTCTTTGACGAACGAATCCGTGTTGATGTTCGGGAATCAGTTCGTTGATTTCCGTGTTTACTCTCGAGAGAATAATGCGTTCGGCCCATTTGGCCATGATATTAAGAAGGCTTATGGGCCTGTATGACTTAAGTTGTGTGTAGTCTTTTCCTGGTTTATGAGAGAAAATGCAGATGCTTTCTTTCCATCTTTTAGGGAAGTATCCCGTGTTAATAATATAATCCATAATTCGCTTGAATATGGCTATCATTGTGTCACCTCCCAATTTTAGAACATCTGCTTTTATTCCGTCAGGGCCAGGTGCTTTCTGATTTTTGAACTTTCGAAGGGCTGCTTTTAACTCTACATGTGATGTCGCTTCTAGTGGATGAAATGGTGTATTTTTTTCGGTATTTTCGTCTTCATGACAGATATCAGATATTTGAATGATTGCGGTGTTTACTAGACTATCGATAATCTCCAATTCTGTATTGCAGTTTTCTATACGGGGGAGCCTTTGAGGTGGTCTTTTCATGGCTCTTTGTATATTCCACATTTTTCTTCTGTTGTCCATCTTATTTTCTAAAACTTTATTCCAAGTTTCTTCTCTATTTTCTGCAATTTTCCTAGCTAGAGAACGTTTTAATCTGTTATATTTACTCTTTAGTTCGTTGTATTGTATCTGTTTGTGAATCTTAGAGTCCAAGCTATGTTTTTCGCCATGTTTCTCCTTTCGATCAACTTTTGAATGGATTCGGGAAGTTTTTCTTTGAAGTTGGTTTGTTTGAGTGGTGCGAATTTATCCAGCGTTTGTGTTAAAGCTGTTTCCAAATTTATGATAAATTCTTCACAGTCTGCGTCTGTTTCTATTTTAACTTGTGGGTCTATTTTTGTTGCTAGAAATTGTTCAAACTCTACCTTCAGGTAGCTCTTGGAACTGTCCCTCACCCTACGCTTGCGGAGTTCGATCAGTGGATGGGTGACCATTCCTTACATACTGAGTTTCCTCCGTGCCTCGGAAAGCACGTTAATCCGGTGGTCCTGGGGGGCTATTGGCTAACTTTTTTAATAACAGTTGACAACTAGCATTCGTTGCACACTAAACTTAGTTGTCAACTGACAATTTCATAAAATTGGTATTACGTATCACACAAGTGACTAACAAACTACGGTGGAAATGTGGTGAATTATAAAAATTTACGGTGCCTATTGTGACCACTCTAAAATTTTATCGACTATTGTACAGCTTCAAAAGCTTACACAATCGCAATTTTAAAAGTATCGATACAATAACATCTGTCAAAACGTGTTACGGTGGCTATCAAAGGCACCAGTGGCTAATGACGTCACTGCAGTTGGTCACTGAAGATAGGCAATACGAAACTAGCTGTTTGACAGTTCAATGATGCACATTGTTAACAAGTGATCATCACTTAAACTGTCAACAGAGTTACGCAATAGCCCCGCCTGATGTCATTTAAACAACTTTGACAGTCGTAACGGGTAGCCAGCAGCCAGAAAATCTGACGTCAATCTCACCAAGGCGTATCGTATTACACAGTTACTGGTTTGTGGAGGTCAAATGGGCAGTCGCTCCGTGTAAAATACAGATACAGGCTCAGATCTTGAGCGCTGCCTTCTATTTGCGCAGAAGTGAAATATCGGGTCTCTTAGTGGTATGAAGTGATACGCGGGGGCGGGAAGTGTAATCCTTGTACAGTGATTGGCTCGCCGATGTGTAGGATGCGCAAAGCGATCCCCACTCTTTCGCCGAGCGCTCACGATTCGTACCGGTGTCTGTACTGGTATTCAGCTGTATCCGGTTAGACTGGAAGGTGACATATGTTT
Organism: Mythimna impura; assembly: GCA_905147345.3. Taxonomy (NCBI): domain Eukaryota; kingdom Metazoa; phylum Arthropoda; class Insecta; order Lepidoptera; family Noctuidae; genus Mythimna; species Mythimna impura. The sequence goes on from LR990363.1 coordinate 12,491,509, forward strand.
CCTGCTAGTTACAACCAAGGGAGGTCTCCCTTGGTTAAATCAAGAGTGAATAGGCTAACTTCTAGGTTAGCATGCTCCATCGCTTACCATCAGGTGAGATAGTGTTTTAATGCCTGCCTATCAATAGTAATAAATAAAAAAACAGACCCCAACATGATTGGGAAAAAGCTATGCATATTATATATTGATTAGTAGACAATTAGTGGATATGTTACTTACGAACAGACAGAGGAAATTTTAAAGTAACACAGAACTACTCCAGTCAAGCAATAAACAACAACAATACGGCAATAGTATTTGGCATATATAAGTACACACATACACTACACACAAAAATCTTTATTATAAGTTAGCTTAGAATAGAATAGAATAGAATACAATCGTTTATTTCTGAGTACATGGTATATGAAGATCTTAATATTAGACGGAATCACATATATACCATACCTTTGCTTTAGCTTGTTTCATAACCTATTTTTACTTTTTATTATTCATTTTGTTGTTTCATTGTTTACAACAAAAAGAGGTTGTTGTTAACTAAAAAACCGAATTTCTACATGTCTGCCCGATACAATGTTATTATAAATTAAAGTTATCTCAACTCAGGTCCCCAAGATACAGGTTCTACCTAGTTTGGGGACCACCATCCAAATATATGTATAATTACTAATTACAGACAATATTAATCATTATGTAATAGTTTTAAGGTATTCTTTATTTATTGTAACAATGAACAATAAACATTATTCTTATTCTTACTGGTCAAACTCGATTTTAAGATGAACTAGTTTCGCCCAGGCGAACCCGCGATATTAGTCCAAAAGCGAGCGAAAGAAGCTTGGCATTTTAGGGCAGGTTAGGTTAGAATTTTTTTCATTCTTCGTCTTCAAAACTAGCTTGCATCATCCCACATCTGGCAAAAGGCTGCCCACCATGACTACCAGCTCTAAAAATCCAGCAATCTTCAGGGGATCTCAGACTTCTTAGTAACATGAACTTAATTCCTCAACAGACGTAAGCAGTAAACTGAACTCGGGCGGTGTGAACGTGTCCATAACACCGAGCACGCTGCCCGCTCCGGCGCCCGAGTCTCCGCGCGATCCGCGTGACGATGAGGACTCCGAAGAGGACGAGAATGAACCGCCGCTGCTCTTACCTGGACATCGAGTGAGTACAATAATAATGTTCCATAACTATCACACAACGCCATCTACTCCCAAACTAAGCAGTGCTTGTGCTATGAGTACTACTAGACAACTGATAAACATACTTATATTACACCCAGACACAGAACAAATGGTCGTGCTCTTCACACAAACATTTGTCTTGGGTGGGAATCGAACCCACGACCTCCGGCTGACTGCTATAGTCAGGGCCACTAACCACTAGACCACCAGACCATTCAGTATTATGAATTTGGGTGACAGGACAGAATGGAAGAAAAAAACGTGTTGCGCCGACCCCAAGTAATATAGGCTATGGGCATGAAGAAGAGTCATCATAATTTCAACCGAAAGACGTCGACTACTTGATAAAAGCGTTTCGCATCCAGCAGATTTCCACTACTTGTAACTAGATATTAGATCCACCTGGGCGAGGCTTTCCTACGCTGCGTCTGCCGGTATGCGATCTGCGAATGCGTTTCGAGAACCTTTCGGTTTCTGACTTTGGCGATTCTTTTGAATATGCCAGTAGCCTTGATTCTCCTCCTGTTCAACTTACTTGGTCTGGTGTGTCTTGCATCCAGCTTATTCCCGCGTCCTTCACCAGGCCATAGGTCCGTCTTGGAGGAGTTCTTTCGACGCTGCTACTTTTGGTTCGCGGTCTCTAATCCAGATCGTGTGTTTTCCCCACTGCTACTTAAGTTCAGCAATTCTTCGTGTGGCGGACTAACCCCTGTTAGGAGGTGTTGACGGTAGCGGGTTGTACCCTGCAGCTACCGAGCCCTCGGGACAGTTCAACCCGATTTTTGACGTACGCTGCCTTACTGGTTCGCTGGTCACGTACGCCACCACGCACCCCTGAATGCGTATCTTCGATGACGACGGAGCACGTAGGAGGACCTCAGAGCGGATACCGAAGAGAAATAAAACACGTTTTCGACTTGAAAAGGTTCTTCGGGGTTCGGCTTGAAGCTTTTCCCTAAGTGTTCTTGCCTCTTCGGTGGCACGTTTTCGACTGACATCGGACCAAAAAACAGCCCGTCTTATATACCCCGCTAAGTTCTGTTAACGGGGACCGCGTATTTTGCTCTAAATTTACTTTCAATTTCGCTTCAATTTCACTTCAGCCGAACCCTTTCTGACGCCGTATTTATTTATTGTTTCATAAAACCATGACAATATATACATCAAAATGTCGGTTACAATCTCTACTTTCACATAAAACAATAATATTTCACATACATTTGCACATAAAAAAGTTTTTAGAACAAAAACTGTAAAATATTCTAGTTCGACCACATTCATGTACACAAAACTTCTTATATCTTTTCCAATAAGATTCTAATTAGGATTCTATTTGTTATAACATCATTTTCTAGACAGATCCTAACTAATTACATAATGTTCTTGCTAATTAGTCATCAAATAAAAAGTCTCATTTTCAAATTCTAATTACGTAAAAGATCGCGAACATTTTAGAATTTCAACTTTATCTAAATCCTTGCAAATTGAGATCTATTGATACTAATAGCTTCTATTAGGCTAAAAAACACTAATTAACAGTAATAGAATATTATCAAAAAGTAATAACACAAGTTAAATCCTTATAATTACTACAACATATAAATTCAACGATTTCTTCATCAAGATCGAATTTTCTTACAAAATCTTATAAGAACCTTATATATAACGTTATTCTCGACCTTACTAATTAATGAAGGTGCTAATTACAGACAGAATAAAGACAATAACTTAAATTGTATTCTGCCATCCACAACAAAACATAAAAATCTTTAGAAACACGTTAGATGCTACTTATTTATACACTTAAATTAGCAAAACTCAGTCTTTATCAATTAAACCTAATGAGTTACTAACTAATTAATCCAAATTAACATTTAATAAGTGAAAACATCCTATCCTAAACATATAAAACATGACAAAAAACTACTTGCGTGTTAGGTAGTCTCGACCACTACTTGCGCCCTGGTGCCTGCATGGGACCCTCGTCGCCGACAGTCTCCCCCTCGTGCGTCGCACCATCCTCCAGCCTCGGCGATACTCCCGGCACCAACAACACCACTCGCGAGCTCGGCCGTCGCAGCACACCGCCTCTTGTCTCGACGTCGACGATCCTGATGCGCCCGTCTGGTCCAGGATACACCCGCAGGATTCTGCCGCGTGGCCAGGTGCATCTCGGCAGGCTGTGGTCGACGATGAGCACGATGTCGCCAACTCGCAGGTCCGTGGAGCTGGTTCTGCCCGTAGTCTTCCTCGGCAGCAGAGTGGGCAGGTATTCACGCAGCCAACGTTGCCAGAAGTGGTCGGCAAGTCGCTGCGTAGCCTTCCAGGTGTCCCTGCCCACGAGCACGTGATCTTCGAAGCTGCCGATTCTCGTAGCGCCGCATGATCGCCCGATGAGGAAGTGGTTTGGTGTGAGCGCTTCTTCTTCAGGGTTCTCGGAGATGTGGGTGAGAGGCCGAGAGTTGACTGTGTGCTCGGCCTCTAGGAGGAGAGTGTGAAGTACCTCCTCTCGAGGATGTCGTTCTTTGAGTGGGGCGTCCAGTGCGGTTTTAATGGATCGCACCAGATGCTCCCATGCACCGCCCATGTTGGGTGCACCAGGCGGGATGAACTTCCATTGCACGCCGATCTTCTCTGCTTCTGAGACGAGGTCTTCATTTTTCAACGTGTCGAGCGCTTCTTTCAATTCTTTGTTGGCGCCGACAAAGTTGGTCCCGTTGTCTGAGTAGATTATCTTCGGCATTCCTCTTCTTGCAGCGAACCGTCGTAGAGCCATGATCATGGAGTCGGTGGAGAGCGAAGGAGCAAGCTCGATGTGCACTGCCCTGGTAGTTAGGCAAGTGAAAAGCGCTCCCCATCTCTTCTCGCGTCTTCTTCCCACGGTGATCGTCATTGGGCCGAAGTAATCAATGCCGGTGCACGTAAAAGGAGGTGTTCCGTGCATCAGCCTCTCAGCAGGTAAGTTGCCCGTCGGTAGTTCTTGCGGTTTCGCCTTCTTCGTTTTGCACCACTGGCACTGGTGCTGAACCGCCTTGATTGCTGACCTCAATCCTAATACCCAGAAGCGTTGCCTTATCTCGTTCATTACTGTCGCATGATTCCCATGATTGAAGCGACAGTGGAAATGTTCGATGATGAGTCGCGTTGTCTGGTCCTTGCTGTCGAGCACGATGGGTCGCTTATATTCTCTTGACACACCCTGTATCGCGTCGATTCTTCCTTTTAGGCGCAGGAGTCCATCTTCTAACACTACGTCGAGCCTTTTCAATTTACTGCTGCCCTCGAGTTGTTTCCCTTGCTGAAGACACTTGATGTCTTCTTTGAAGCTCCTTTCTTGGCTTCCCTTCAACAGGAGAGTTTCAGCTTGCTCTAGTAGGTCTGCGTCTAATGGAGCGTAGCATTCTTCCGGTTTCTTCGAAGGTCGAATATTCTTCTCAATTTTCTTCGCCTTCTTGCCTTGCGTCATCTTCCAGGTTGGATCTTCTTGGCTGACGTGAACCTGTTCCTTCCTTCTGCAGCGTTGTATGAACTGCAGTACTCTCGCTGTAGCTCGCCAGAGTCTCTTCCAGGACGAAAACCTCTCTGGGTCAGGTGATGGGTGGCTGATGCTCGCTGCTGCCGCGACGTCTGTGGTCTTCTCTTCACCGGTGGTCTCCTTCTTGAAGGTTCTTGGTGCAGGCCAGTGCGCTTCTTCTTTCTTCAAGAAGTCAGGACCAGTGAACCAACGGTGATCGCAGTCGAAGTCTTCCGGCACGTCGCGCGTCGCATCATCTGCTGGATTCTGAGCCGTAGGTACCCATCTCCATTCCTGTGGTTTTGTTAGATCTTCTATCTCTGCTAAACGATGAGCTACGAAGGTCTTGAACGTTCTTGGGTCCGTCTTGATCCATGAAAGCACTATGCTGGAGTCTGTCCAAAAGGTCTTCTTCTGCACCTTCAGATCCATTTCCTCTTCCACTGAGTGTGCTAGTCTGCTTGCTAGGAGGGCTGCCTGCAGCTCAAGTCTGGGTATTGATACCGGCTTCAATGGCGTTACTCGTACTTTCGCCGCCACTAAGCTTACGTGGTATGTCCCTTCTTGATTCTCCGTTCTCCAATACACGGTGGCTGCATACGCTGTCTCGCTTGCATCTGTGAACGTGTGCAGCTCCCCCTCGGTGCGATGTGGCGCTAGACACCTCGGTATCTGAAGGTCTTTGAGCAGCTTCATCTTCTCTGTTGTGCTGGCATGAAGACACCTGTTGGCAAAGTGCACTGGTCGTATTCCTCCCGTGTCGACCCCATGTAGCACCCAACCAAGTCCCGTTCTTGAGGCAACTGGTTGACCTGGTCTTCCTCTTCTTATTTTTTGAGTCACGATGAGCTCCCAGTTGTCTTGACCGATGAGCAGCTGCGGTGACTCCCCTTCATAATGCAAAGAGTCGGCGATCTTCTTCAAGTGTGAACAATCTTCTATTCTCTTCTTGTCCAAGAACTGAGGTGTCAGCTTCAGGTTATCGACGGTCCGAACTCTCTTAAGGGTCTTCCTTCTTCCTTGGCGAATCCCCTTCACCATCAGGTCCAATGTCTGCGAGTCCTTCTTCCTGATAAGCTGACCTCCTACTGTTTCGATGATCAGTTCTTCATTCTTTCCTTGAGCACCGATCTCCTGTGCCACCTTCTCATCTAGCAGTGACACCGTTGACCCTTCATCCATTAGAGCCAATATCCTTTTGGATCCATGCGACCCGAAGACTTCAACTGGTACTATCTTCAGGTACGCCCTTGCATTGTTGGCCGCATTCACTGATGCCATGACACTTGCTACTTCTTGCTGTGTCTCTTTGTTCCCCTCTGAGGTCCTCTCTTCCATGTTCACATGCAGCAGATGATGGTGCCACCTCTTGCATTCTTTACACGGCGGCTTCTTGCAGTTCTCTTTGCGATGCTTCCCTTGGAGACACTTGAAGCAGACGCGACTCTTCTTGACCAATGCCCACCGATCTTGCACCGACGCCTTCAGGAACTTCTGGCAATCCAGGAGGAAGTGTTCGCCCTGACATAAGGGGCAAGTCTTCTCGCTGATTCTCGATTCCTTTTCCCTGAAGTTCCCTTCCTTTTCTTTCGTTGAGTGCGTCGCTTGTCGATGAGTCCTCTTGGTCCATGTCTTCTCTTCAGAAGTCGCGAAGGCTCCACATTTGTCCGCTTCAATATTCAAAAATCTGGACACCAGCGTCAGATCCGAGAACTCGCCTTCTTCCGTTGCTGCAGTGAAGTCGTACCACCTAAACTTGAGGATCGTAGGCATCTTCTCAACTATTTGCTTCACTATCTCTGGTGAATGCAGGTACTGCGGCTTCTTCAATCCTTTGATGGCTGCTACGCTGTTGTTAATCTGGCTCGCGAAGACGCAGATATCCCTTGGGTTTTCTGATATCCTTGGCAGCGTCTTGATCTTGTCCAACTCAGCCAGCACCAGCGCATCAGGTCTTCCGTATCTTCTTTTCAGGGCCTGCATCACTTCCAATGGAGAAGCTTCTGAAAACAGCAAACTCTTGATGGCTTCTCTTGCATTGCCCTTCAGTGCTCTTCTTAGTCGAGCCATATTTTGTACTTCGTTGAACATTGGTGCCGTGTCTTCATAAACAACCTTGAAAGCTGTCCACTCGCTGCTGTTGCCGTCGAAGTAGGGTAACTCGTGGATGTACTTCGGCTGCTCGGCTGATCCTCCTCGTGTGGCAAAGGCTTCCTTCAACGCACTTGTCAGCGTTTGCAGTTCGATCGTAGCACCTTTCGTTGAGGAGTTCTCTTCAGGCTTCACTTGCAGCTCTTCTGATGGACGCTGACCTCGTAGCTCGGGTTGTTTGTCGTTGCATTCTTCAAGTACTGAAGACTGGATCCAGTTCTGCACCTGTGCTGTTCGTTCTTCCAGGTCTTCATCCACGGAGTCATCATCTTCGCATTGCGCCATTTCCAACCTGACGCGTGCCAGCTTCGCTGCTGCTTGTGCTTGCTCCAGTTCCAGGCGTGCCAGCTCTTCCCTGGCTTCCAGCTCGCGTCTTCTGGCTGATGAACTCGTGGTCTTCGTGGACCTGGCTCGACGACTGACTCCCATCGGCTTCAAGGTGGCAGCAGACCTGGCCACACCCTTTGCCAGACCATCTTCTGGAGTCTTCTTTGTCGTCCCTTTCGGTGCGGCATCTTCTTTCTTCTGACCGGTAGCACCGGTCGCCGCTGTGGTCGCAGTCGTGACAGTGGCCTCCGTCGCTGAGGTATCTTCTGTTCCCGTCGTCCCTGAAGAAGTTGTACCAGTGGTTCCTGTTGAACCCGTTCTCGTTGTCCCTGATGACGCAGACGTGACTCCTTCTGACCCGGAAGCTTCCTCTGTCTGGTCCCTCTCGGAGGGGCGAGACGTGGGGCGTGAGGGGGCATTCTTCTGCGATCTCGTTACGGGGCCCATCTTCTTGAATCTTCTGGCTTCTTCTTCTTCTGTCTTCTTACAGGGATCCGGCTCGAAGGACCATAAACTGTGGCGGACTAACCCCTGTTAGGAGGTGTTGACGGTAGCGGGTTGTACCCTGCAGCTACCGAGCCCTCGGGACAGTTCAACCCGATTTTTGACGTACGCTGCCTTACTGGTTCGCTGGTCACGTACGCCACCACGCACCCCTGAATGCGTATCTTCGATGACGACGGAGCACGTAGGAGGACCTCAGAGCGGATACCGAAGAGAAATAAAACACGTTTTCGACTTGAAAAGGTTCTTCGGGGTTCGGCTTGAAGCTTTTCCCTAAGTGTTCTTGCCTCTTCGGTGGCACGTTTTCGACTGACATCGGACGCTCCGTGGAAGTCGCTGCGTCCCCGCAAGGGGGCGCGGCGGCGGGGTACAGGCTAGGCCTTTGTCCCGCGGTGGCAGGGTAGGGCCCCGTAGATACGGGACCTGCGTTGGGGTGCCTTGTAGGCGGCAACCTCAAGGCAGGCGCGCATACGCAGCTTGCCTAAGAGTAACTGCACTGTGTTCAGTAGGAGCGCCTCGGCACTGCTCCTGCAGTGCCGTTTTTCACGACATCTCGGCGGTCAGACCCCGCCGGGTGGAACCCTCGGTTACCCGGAGGAAGCCCAGCGAGAGACGACCAGCGACGAGAATGCCGGCTTTGGGGGCGCTCCCTACTGAGGATGTAGACCCCCGCCTGTTACGCTTCCAGATCGAGCCGGTCACGCTTCAGGCTCAGGGGACGTGGTGAGAGTATGAGCGGTATTGGAAATTGTGTGTTACACCGCTCATGTGGGCATGCAAACGCGCAACCGCGCTACGCGTCCGCTGCGTGAGTAATATGTATGTAGAGTCGTGATTGTATGAGGGCTGGAGCACGTCATGCCTATATTAACTTAGAACACAACGTGCACCGGGTGCGTGTGATGATTGAGGAGTCTAATTCGTGTGAGTGAGTCGCGTGTAGGTGAAAGCGGCTCACTCAGGCGTCAAGTCCGGTGGGTTGGACACGTCCGGTAGGAGGTCACGAGGGAATCGCCTCGCGTCAGGAGGACGCGCGTGCCAGGGCGCTATGTGCTTGACGTGATGCCAAGCGGAAGCGTCGGCACGCGAGAACATGTGGGACGCGAGGCGGACACAAAATTGGTCCAGGCTCTCCATCTCGAGGTCCCGCTGTATGACGTCGTTCCTCACCAGCGGGGGGGCGTTCGCGATGGTCCGGAGCGAAAGGTTCTGTTGCGCCCGGAGGCGTCTCTTGCTGGACTCGCTGGTGAGGGCGAGCCAAGCTGGGGCGGCATACGTGATGATAGGGCGGATGTACGTCTTGTACACGCCCAGCTTGGTACGCAGCGGGAGGCGAGAGGAGAGCACTGGGCGGAGCAGTGCGCGGGCTGCCCCGCTCTTGGCGGTGACCTGCCGGACGTGGCCTCTCATGGAGAGCCGACGGTCGATGGTGACCCCTAGGTACTTCACCTGGGGCGACCACGCGATGTCGGCTCCATGCAGCTGGAGAGGTGGTGGGAGGCGAGCAGACCCGACGAGCAGCGCCTGGGTCTTACCCACGTTCACCGACAACCTCCACTTCGACAGCCAGTCGGGAAGCTGATCTAGTACGCGCTGTACTTTGACTGCTGCGTGCTTCGCGTTAAGCGAGGAGCTTATGTACGCAGCATCGTCGGCGTACAGCGCGAGCGTGGTTTCCTGCGTCGTGGGGATGTCGTCGGTGTAACATGAGTAGCAGGCCGGCGATACGCAGCTACCCTGCGGTACGCCGGCCGCGACCGGGCGGGCGCTCGAGAGTGCGCCATCGACCACCACCTTGAAGGTCCTATCCGAGAGGAAGGAGGAGACCACCTTTACGACGCGACGGGGCGTGCTGGTGTGAGAAATCTTGTAGACCAGGCCTTCGTGCCAGACCCGGTCAAATGCCTTTTCCATGTCGAGGAATACTGCAACCGCTCGCTCCTTCTTGTTCAGCGAGGCGGTGAGAAGGTGCAGTACCCTCGACAGCTGGAGCGTCGTGCTGTGTTCCGAGCGGAACCCGAACTGTTCCGGACGTGGAGTCAGATGGGGAGTTAAATGTCGCAGCAGGAGTCTCTCAAACACCTTGGACATAGTGGGCAGCAGAGTGATCGGCCGATAGCTCTCCGGCTTCAGCACGTCCTTGTTCGCCTTCGGCAGCATTATAACGCGCCCTTCCTTCCAGCACCCAGGAAAGACCCCCGTGCGCAGCACCCCCGTGAACAGGCGCGCCAGTGCCGCTACCGAACGGTACGGCAGGTGGCGCAGCGCTGTATTGGTGATGCCGTCCGCCCCAGGGGCCCTCCTCAGTTTCGTGGACAGGATGGCGCGTCTGACTGCGTTAGGCGAGAAGAAGATAGGGTCTTCCTCGGGAGCTATCGGCGAGGCGAAGTATTCTCCAAGGTGCCTCTCGACTGCTGCGACTTGGTCTTGGTCAACAGTCGGGTTCGGCTGGAATTGACGCTCCAGGCACTCGGCGAAGATCTCCGCACGGTCTGCTGCGGAGTATCTTGGGGCCCCGTCGCTGTGCAATAGCGGACGCACCGGAGCTGGGGTCTTCGTTAACTGCCGGCAAAGCCTATGGATTGCCGGCCAGTCTCCTTCCGTGGATATGACGTGATCGTCCCAGCTCTCGGCGTTAAACGCTTGGAGCTTGGCTCTGACTCTCTCCGCGTGGCGGTTTAGGTGTGCCTTCTGCACAGGGCATCTCGATAGTTGCCACCGTTTGCGAAGGCGCCTGGTCTCAGCGACCAACTCCTGCAGGTGCTTCGGCAGGGGCCTGAAAGCTTTCCCCTGCGGCTGCGATATAGTGGTGGTCGCCTCGTCAAGGGCGCGCTGGATGCAAACGGTGACTTCCTCCGCCAGACTGTGGACGTCCGCGGAAGAGACGACAGGCCAAGCTGGCGTGGTGGTCTCCATCACTTCCTGGAACTTTGTCCAGTCCGTTTTTCGACGTGGCGCTGGGGGCGAGAGTCGGGTCGGCATGTCTGCTAGGACGACGAGGACAGGTTGGTGATCCGACAGCATCTCGTCGTCTAGGACTTGCTGGGTGATCTGGCAGTTCAGGCCCACGTGCACAGTGATGTCTAGCACATCCGGCGCATACTGGTAATGGTCCGGATAATGCGTCGGAGTTTCCGGACCGGACACCACGTACCCGTGAGCCTGTGCGTCTGCGAGGAGTCGTTTACCCCCGGAATTCGCTCGATTCGAATTCCACGCTGGGTGTTTGCAATTGAGGTCGCCGGCCAGGAGGGTCGGCCTCGACGACTGGAGCATGAGTGCCCGCAGCTCTGTTACATCGAATTGGGCTGCGGGCGGAATATAGGCCGCGAAGATATTCAGGTCCTCACCGGCGAGGTGGACCTGAACACCCAGCGCGTAGATGGAGTTGAGGGGCGTCGAAGGTAGGGCTTGGTGGACGACTCTACGCCGCACTAGTACCGCCAGACCACGGTAGGTAATGCCGACTGCCGACTTCTCGTCCTGCCTGTAGATGAAATATCCCGGGAACCTGACTGTGTCGGCAGGCCCCAGGAGAGTTTCGCTTATCAGCGCCACGTCTACTTTCTGTTCCTTGAGGAGGAGGCGGAAGGGGGCGACCTTGCTCTTGAGGCCGCGGGCATTCCAATGGATGATCCTCAGAGACCTGGCCATCGGTGACCGGTAACGATCTCGATTAGTTGAGGCAGGTCCCCAAGGACCACACCTATTGGATCCCGCGACCCCATCATCCTCCCGACTAACCCCATCAGGTAGCGGAGGATCTGAGGGAGGCGGGCTCTCAGCAACTCAGTGCTCTCCTCCGAGATGAGTTGACTCGGAGGGCCTCTGCCTCGCTGCTGCTGCCGAATAGGGGCAGCACTTGCGTGTGCGGCCGCTTTGGGGGCGGCTCGGCTCGCCTCTGTGTGCTGCTCCTTCTTCTCCTCGTCGGCAGCAACAGGTGCTGCTCTTGAGGGGGCCCCTGTCCCAGAGGGGGCAGGGGCGGTCGCCGCTTCGGTGTGGGAGGGAGGGGGCGGGGGCTTCTTCCCCCTCTTCTTCCCCCCCCTCTTGGTCATCCTCCGCCTCCCGGAGGGGACTTCTTGACCTCTGATTGAGGGCCCGTTGGCTGCCGCCATCAGGGACGCACTAGGCGCCTCCTTCTCCTCGGCGTTCACAGGCCTCTCTCTGGCTGCGTTCTGCTGGCGCTGTTGCCGGGAGATGGCGACAGTACCCGCTCGCTTGTTCCTCAACTCGTTGAGGAACACGGGACATTTCGAATGGCACGCCGGGTGGTCGCCTGCGCAGTTTGCGCAGGTGGCCGGTTCTGACCTCGGGCGTGGGCAATCCTTTGCGGCGTGGCTCTCGCCGCAACGCACGCATGCGAGCGGGCGATGGCACAGGTGGGAGCTGTGCCGGAACTTCTGGCACCTGTGACACTGTGCGGGCCCTTTCTTGCCCCTCCACGCCTCGACTCGGACACCACGCATTAGGAGTAATTCCGTGGTGTCATAAATTCTCCTCACGTCGGGCGTCCTCTTTAGCACGGCATGAAATATGCAGCCAGGTCGTCCCTCGCGCGCCTTAATGTTGCGCACGAACTCTGGCTCATATCCCAGCCGGCTCAGCTCTTCTTCAATCTCTGCCGGTTCCGTGTCGGCAGGGAGTCCACGGATGGCCACCTTAAAACTGCGCTCCGCTGGGAGCGAGTAGGCGAACCAGGAAATGCCGCTTTCCCTTTCCAGGTCGGTGAGATAGCGCTGGACCACCCTGTACTCCACCTCGCTTTCGGGGAGGAACCGAATGCCGCCTTGGTACGGGCGGGCATTCGGTGGGAAGCCCAGCAGCTCTTTCACCGCCCTAAAGTGGGCGGCCCAGCCTGGCAGCCTCTCCACAATCAGCGGGGGGTAGCGGGGGGACTTCTTCTTGGCGGCAGGAATATTTCCTGACGCGGAAGGTGTGGGGGCCCTCGCAGATGGGGGGGCCCCGGTGTCCATCGGGTCCGGGTTGCCCCTCAGGCCCGAAGAAGTGGATGGCAGGGGGGAGGCCGGCGGTGAGCGCACCGCTTCGGCGAATGTGGGTGACCCCACTTCATCCCGCCTGCGCGGGGCACGCTGAGGTAGGGGGGGGTCCTTACACGGACGCTTCGCCTCTTCGGCGGCCTCGTCGTCGGAGCTGCGGGGTCTGCGTTGTGGCCGAGCGTCCAGAACAAATTCGTAGCCGAAACTCGGGGTCTCCAGTGGTGGGGGTGGGGGCCCTCGTCCGGTGAGCCGGGTCGCGTGAGCGTGTCGAACGACACGTCTCGGCGACCGACATGAGAGGAGGCCCCCGACGAAGCCGACATGTCCGACCCCTGACGGGAGGAACATGCGGACATGGCGACGGGGGAGTCCTGGGCGGAGCCCCTTGGTGGAGGTGGCGAGAAAAATGGTGGCACTAACCTTTCCGCCGCAGCGGCCGAGCCCGCCAGCATGCGGCGGGTAGCCGGCGAAGCGGTGCGGCGTGCTGGGCCGGGCTGTGTCCTTGCTTTCGGCTCAGGGCCGCGTTTTCCGGGAGGGATGCTGGTGAGTGTTTTCGATGTCGCACCGGCACTGGACAACGATTCACTGGAGGTGGGCACAGATGGGGCCCTGGTAGGCGCTACGGAGCGCGCAGCCGGCGCGGAGGGCACAGCGGGTCGCGCGGGTGCGGCACTACGCGCGATAATATGTTCCCCCGGCGCAGCGGAGCGCACGGCAGGGGTTGGTGAGCGCACAGATTGGTGGCGGCTAGGCTTCGCTAGGGGCCCTGGGGCCTGTATGGGCACTGGGCGGAAGGCGGAAGGACGAACCGGGACGGCCGGTTGTCGGCTCGACGACGCTACCGACGAAACGCGCGCAGTCGTAGACAGCGCCGGCGGGTGACGAGCGGCCGTGGACAGCTTTGGCGGGTGCCGAGCGGTCGTGGACAGCTCTGGCGGGACGCCAGCGGTCGCTTCCCTCTTCGTCTTGGAGGCGGGTGGGGCTTCGGGCGTCGGACCCCCAATAAATGGGAGCGACAGCGTCCGGTCCCCCATCGGTCGATCCGGGGTTGGGGTCTCGGAGTCGTTTCCCAACGAACTCCGAGGTCCAGGCTTCTTGGGCGGCATGACGTCGCACAAATAGTTTGTAAACACACGTTTAAAATTCACATTCACATATTTTAAAATTGTTTTTAAAAAAAATAAATTCAAAAATTAAAATTGGTTAAAACAGATTAAAAACTTTGGCACGTTGCCTCCGCGACCACTACGGTGTGTATAGGCACACCGGGTAGCGACGGGGTGGCCTCCCCTGTGTGCTCCCGCAAGTGCTAGCCGAAACCAGCACCTACGTCAACACACAAAGGGTAAGCCGACTAAAAATAGAAGTGGTCCGTACGGGAACGAGGCGCGAACTGTACTGCCTGGGCAACGGAGCAATCCGACATCGGACCAAAAAACAGCCCGTCTTATATACCCCGCTAAGTTCTGTTAACGGGGACCGCGTATTTTGCTCTAAATTTACTTTCAATTTCGCTTCAATTTCACTTCAGCCGAACCCTTTCTGACGCCGTATTTATTTATTGTTTCATAAAACCATGACAATATATACATCAAAATGTCGGTTACAATCTCTACTTTCACATAAAACAATAATATTTCACATACATTTGCACATAAAAAAGTTTTTAGAACAAAAACTGTAAAATATTCTAGTTCGACCACATTCATGTACACAAAACTTCTTATATCTTTTCCAATAAGATTCTAATTAGGATTCTATTTGTTATAACATCATTTTCTAGACAGATCCTAACTAATTACATAATGTTCTTGCTAATTAGTCATCAAATAAAAAGTCTCATTTTCAAATTCTAATTACGTAAAAGATCGCGAACATTTTAGAATTTCAACTTTATCTAAATCCTTGCAAATTGAGATCTATTGATACTAATAGCTTCTATTAGGCTAAAAAACACTAATTAACAGTAATAGAATATTATCAAAAAGTAATAACACAAGTTAAATCCTTATAATTACTACAACATATAAATTCAACGATTTCTTCATCAAGATCGAATTTTCTTACAAAATCTTATAAGAACCTTATATATAACGTTATTCTCGACCTTACTAATTAATGAAGGTGCTAATTACAGACAGAATAAAGACAATAACTTAAATTGTATTCTGCCATCCACAACAAAACATAAAAATCTTTAGAAACACGTTAGATGCTACTTATTTATACACTTAAATTAGCAAAACTCAGTCTTTATCAATTAAACCTAATGAGTTACTAACTAATTAATCCAAATTAACATTTAATAAGTGAAAACATCCTATCCTAAACATATAAAACATGACAAAAAACTACTTGCGTGTTAGGTAGTCTCGACCACTACTTGCGCCCTGGTGCCTGCATGGGACCCTCGTCGCCGACACTTCGGGTTATATGTACGGGTCGACTTCCAGTTTAACCAAAAGAAACTGAATGTTAAAACTTTACATGGAGCGTTCTAACTTCCACAACCTAGTTGCTGAATAACACGATACCTGTTGGTAAGACTTGATTACCAGAAATGACAGTCAGAATTTGATCATTACAGCTTCACTTGCCTTCCGAGGCACTGAAAGGTTTTGATCACTGATCAAAAACCATGCCTGAAATCAACGAAAACTGCCATTTTTGAGGTGGCAAATTATCAAATAACTTCTACCAGTCGGAGCGAGAGGCCGTGTCACACTTTTATCGAGTAAAACCCACCTCCGTGTTCCTTCAGTTGCCCTTTGCGTTCCAGGGCCACGGTAACTCTCGCGAACAAACCCGCCCAACGAGTCCCACCTAACACTAAGTTTTATATGTTATCATGCTTGTATTCATATTACGGCGAGGTATTGGTGTCTGTACTCCATTCGCAATAAGATTAGACATTTAGGTATAAGGATTGCATTTAAAGCAAAAAAAAGTGGTTACAATACAAACTTGTTTTTCTTTGAATACCATCTTTATGCCTACGAAATAGAAGTCAAAATCGGTTGAACGGACAGTGAAAAAGGTTTGTTTAAATGTCTAATGTTATTGAGAATGGAGTGTAGTTACATTTCGTTGTTATGTTGAGTCCCATGTCACAGCGGGCGAACCACTTTAATTATTTTACTACCAAATACCTATCAAAATCTTACATCACTGACGTGTGTTTTATTTTGTTCAGGAATTATCAAGCGCCGAGATATGGGAGCGCGAGCGTCGCCTGCGCACGCTCAGAGAGAAGCTACGCGCCGAAGAGACGCGGCTTGTGCTGCTCAGGAAGCTGAGGCAGTCACAGCAAGCTACGGGTTTGCCGCCGGCTAAGGTAAACAAAGTTCTTATTATCATCAGTGTCCTCCTATATTGAGTTTCTTTAGTGGACTGCCCTTGTGACCCCAGCTTTGTGGAGACCGATTACTAGCATCCGTTTTTTATTCTTCACTAGTGCCGAGCTCAAATTATACACAAAAACTTTTCTCGTTTATTGCTTTTTTTATTAGTGAAAACTGCTTCAAAATATATGTAGATATTTTGTCAACTAATGTATCTGAGGCTAGAAACTACTATTGTGAAGTTCTTGGTGTGTCGATGACAGTTCATTTTCTAGCTTACATTCCTTGTCTAGCCCAGTATTCGACCACGGCATAGCTGTGTTTGTGCAGCACCTCTTCGCTGACTATGTTTCACCTTTCATCTTGCTTCACGTGCCCTATTACCTGTTCATATAAAAGTGTAATGACAGCGTCTACTGTGAACTGATGAATACGTTATTCTAAATATGTAATGTTGTGTATGTTTGTATCAGGACTCGACAACGGGTACAGCGCTGGCCGGTAGCGGTTGCGTGGTGCCGCCCGGAGTCACCGTCACGCCCGCCCCGCCGCCCGCGCACCAGCAGAGTAAGGTAAGCTATAGTTGCCGCTGGGGACCAAGCCCGAGTCGACGCCGCGTTGTGTTCCACGCGTGCTGAAAATAGATGTCGGCAAAATAGATGGGGACCACTAGTACTAATGCTTACCCACGGATGTCAAACTTGGTCAGTGACATGCAAAAACAACAAAAGCCTCTTAGTTCAATGCAGCATGAAACGAAGCATGCACAACACTATGGGATCAATGGACATTAAAAATAAGGGAAATAACAAAGGTGACAGATGTACTACTGAAAATAAAGTAACCTAAATGGAATTGGACTGGTCATATAATGAGTACGAACAGTGGAGAAAAATGGACGAAGGACGTAATTGAATGGTACCCTAGAAATGGGAAAAGACAGAAAGGACGTCAAATCAAAAGATGGGAAGATGATCTGCTGAAAGGATGGAGGAGGATAGCTCGTGACTGAGTTACTGGAAGGAAATGGGGAGGCCTATGTCAAAAGACAACCTAAGTGGTTGCAAAAATATAAGTAGTATAAATCAAAACTGTAATATGGTCAGTGAATAAAGGCTTTTGTTATTATTATTATTAGTACTAATGCCTGCTAGGGCTGCGGAATTGTTCGAGTGAGTTATCATGGCCCTGGAAAGCAAAACGCAAATGAATGAACAAAGCTGGGTTTTGGAAACACTCTCATATGTACACTATAATCGGCCTATTTTGAATTGGGAAATCGTCAAATAACTTGGTGACACTCCTCTGAGTGGAGCTCAAGGGAGTGTCAGACTTTTACTCACTAACTAAAACCACCCTTTGCGTTCCAGGGCCACGGTTACTCTTTGGAACAATCTCGCAGCCCAATAATAAATCGGCTTATAATATTCCAACTGCAAGGATACAGGCCTCCTCTCAGTGAGAGGGGGTAGACCGTACTCCACCACGCGGGGCCAGTGTGTGTTGGTGGATGTTACAATCATGCCTTCGACTTTTTCTTTCTAGAACATACCGGTTTCTATACAATTTTTTCCTTCACCATTTTGTTCAAGTACCTAATACTCTGTATAAAATCATTTACTAAAAATATTGATATTATTACAGCGCACTAACAGCAGTACGCCCACAGCGCCCTCTAGCACTTCTAATTCATCACGTCGCACCTCGAGCTTGCCCGGCGGCGCCACGCTCACTCCTGGCCCGTATCGCTCACAGGTAAACATAAACATTATTATGTATATAGCTCGAATAAAAACCACGAAAAAACAAAAAAAGTTTATTCTATTGTATTCACGCTCCCAGAATCATTTTTTCAATTTACGACCTAAATTGAACTGTAAAAGGGATGGAGCTATATAGGGTGTATAGCTCCATCTCGCTTGCACGCCTGACATTTGAACACGTCATGGTAGAGTAGTAGAGTGAATAGATTACGTCTTGAAAGATCCTTCATGTGAGATAGTAGTGAAATACAGGTTACATTTGACCATAAAAAAAGATCTTTGAAATAAGATTCCAAAAATCCTCCCAAACAATCTACCAGACTTTATCGTACCCTGTAGATTTTCATGATTTGTATGTGTTAAATGTAAACAGATTAGCGCATGGGAGACATGTAACCAACTGTGTATCAGTATGTGTCCTGTTAGATCCAAAACATAATTAGCCAATCAGTTACCTCTAGTAGTTTCTCAAATGATGTATGGAGCAGAGATGTGACAGAAGATTCGGTGCCAATTCTGAAGTTCCTATTAATTTTGCAACTTCGATTCTGATAAATTGTAATCGTACCTTATATCGGAGGTACAAACAAGTCTATACTTGTAGCAAGGGGAATTTCCCTCCCCCCGCGCCTTCTGTCGAATACTCATTCACTTACTACTTTACAACAACAACAATACAAGCTCAAACGTACAGCGGCGGACTTAATGCCTTAGGCATTTTCAAAGCAAAACAAAGTAAAAAGCAAAGCAAAGTTTTATTTTAGGCATTTTTTATCGATGTAGTAAGTTCGTTACATATTTAATTTTGTTCCAGTCGTCAACAAGCGGCGGAGCTAGCATAACTCCCTCAGTGACTATCACGCCAGCACCACCACCGGCCAACCAGCATGCATCCTCTAATAAGGTAACAAATACAAATATTTTTTATTTATTTAATAAGAGTTCTGATTCTGTCGTTATAGTAAGGCTCTTTCTAACTAAAAATGGTCACCGATTATGTCACAGAAGTGATAGTGTCCAATAAACTCTTAATTACTGTCATGACAGCAATACAAAGATTGTGTGTTCATGTAGATTAGATACGAATACGGTGAAACCTGGTTAAGTGAGCCCTGCAGTTCTGGATCATCACCATCAACGATTGCATCACTGCTTACCTTCAGGCGGGATCGCAGTCAAGCACTAGTTTATATTATTTTTTTAAAAAAGTAGCAAGATAAACAAATACTTCGCGCCCCGCGCATTGGGGTGGGCCCTGCTTGAACATAAAAAATAACAAGTCCAGATACCTGCCATATGAATTTTAATCTTTTTAGGATAATGAAAATGTAGGCAACTACCTATAGACGCATCGCTACCTAGGGGCTACCTGTTTAAAAAATAAATTAAAAGAGTTTTCATTCGTAATCATTTATTAATATTTAGGTGGCTCTTAGGTACAATTTTTGAAGGCTTGAATCTGCCAGGGCTGCGGCATTATTCGAAAGTCTTACCGCAGGCCTGGAGTACAAAGGGCAACTGAAAGAACACATGTGGGTTTTAGTCAGTAAAAGTCTGACCCTCTCGCTTCAGAGCTTGAGAAATTATTTGATGATTTCCTACCTAAAATAAATAGGAATTTTGATTAGTTGACAGTAGTTCTTATAATGGCATTACGTTACAAGCAACCCCAGGACAACTCGTCAGTGACCAGTAGTACGAGCGATGCAGTGAGTATGGAAATGTGATGTCATTTCACTAATTTATAGTTCAAATTATTTCTTTATTTACATACTAGACATTTTTGTTTCTTTTTGGCTTACGACAGAAATGTGGAACTTCATAAGATTATGTAGTATTTTTTTTTATTATAAATTTTATCCGATGGATGCGAGACGCACAGGACCGTTCATTGTGGCGACACTTGGGGGAGGCCTATGTCCAGCAGTGGACGTCTTTCGGGTGAAATGATGACGATGATAAATTTTATTATAGTTAAAGTTCAACTAGCGACTCACTCCGTCTTCGCACGGGTGTAATTTATTTTTTGAGATTTTCTAAATTATCATTTCACGCAATATTGTCCGGACAAAAAAAAAACTGTCAAGACCGTCGCGCCGTTCTCAAGTGACGATCAATCTATACATGCGGCTATAGTAGACCAAGATCCCAGAGCTGTCTGACATAACTTATTTTCACATGGATGAAATCTTAGGTTCTCATGTGCTTTGAATACGATGATATCTGGACTACACTGGAGGTAAGAAGGTATTTCGCACTGGTCAAGTACGTGGCTAGTGTACTGATAGGGTTGTTGCAGCACCCAGACGTGCTGGCGCGCGCTGCGGCTGCGCGCGGCGGCCGGGAGCGTGGGCGCGCGCCGCCGCCCCGCTCTCTTAGAGGGGCCGTCTGTTAGGACTAACCTCCTAAAGTTTGCCCCTTTGTCACGAGCCATGCGTATTATTAATAATATAACACCATCGGAGGATATATTTGGCCAAAACCTGCCGAAATTTTTAGAAGCAGCTCAAATAATTATTGAGAAAGGTCTGGACATTACATCCTAATTAATTTAAGAATACCATAACATGTACTATTTATATTATTATATTAAGTGTTAGTTATAACATCGCCTTGGACTAGTCTGTAAAGGTTTTATAAAGTAATAAATAAATAAAATAAATTAGCTAGCGCGCGTAGTAAGTGGTCGTGCCTACTGATTTTTGGTCAATTAACTAATCACCGACCCATAAGTGAGAAAGAGATAGTTCGCGGCACACGTAGCAGTAGTGTTATTATAAAGGTGCCCGCAGTGCATAAGCGGAGCGATAAGCGGAGTTATTGTTGGTTGACACTTCGTTTTTCAATATTTGTGGTTAACAAAAACATGAAGGCTTTCCGATCGCCTACTAAAAATCCTGCTACGACGTAAACGACATTATCACTTGGAGAACCGAGTACTTCACAGACTGATTTGTCAAAAATGAACTAGCTACATTCAGAAGATGTGTTTCGCCGTAAGAGAAAATAGCCTGACTTTGAAAACCAGCTCACTGAATTTAAAGAAGAATTGATGAAAGAAATTGTTGGAATATTACAGGATTCTACGACATAAATCAAACATCATAACATGGCTTAAATCAAACTTGCTGACGATTAACATAACCAAAACCAATTATATTATATTCGTAGCAAAAAAATAACAATAACTTATACATTGATGGTCAAACGCTAAATAAAGTTCATCAAAAAAAATATCTTGGTCTTATACTTGATGATAAATTAACGAGGAAACCACATAAAGAGAGTATCAAAAACAAGCTCACATCACTAACAGGTGCGCTTCGTGGTATGGTGCGATGTCTTCCTAGAAATGTACGCTATAATATATATATTATACTCTATGGTTAAATCTCGCTTAGATTACTTGATTGAGGTCTGGGGAACTGCTGCAAAGTCTAACCTGAGAATACTACAAATTGCCCAAAATAAAATAATCAAAACACTATTTAGGTAGGTATAGCTATTTAACTCCTACTGAAAAAATCTACAAAGAAACACAACTTATGATACTTAATCAAATATATAAGTACAATCCATGCATACTCGTAAGAAAAATCCTCAATAAAGATATACACTCTCAGATAATATTTACAAACTTATAAAATCTTAACAAGACAAGCAAATGATATCTGTTTAACCCAGCCAAGGACTAAATATGGGAAGAGGAATATTATGTATGAAGGGGCCAACTTTTACAACAAACTACCGAAAGACATAAAAGAAATCAAATCGTCATACATTTACAAGAAGACTTTAAAAAATATATATATTAAAAGATCTTTCCCAGCTTTTCGATTTATCGTAAATAAATAATAATATAAAATCATAAATAAATAAAAAAAATAATTATAGTTTACATTATTATTGTACAAAATTATGTGCCAATATTAAACATTTCAAACGCTTATGTTCTGCACTATGTCGTAGGCCTTAGTAAACACGCATCAACTATAAAATTGCACACTACCCTCAACACTCGTTTTTGTGTGTAACTTACCTTCTGTTTTACTTATTTTGTACCAGTTATAATACGATGTATTTTAATTTTGAAGTGTTATTGAAATGTTAATATCAGTTTTATGATAGGCACATATTTGTTTTTGTTCATTTTTTTTATCTACGCTTTCTGGTATGTAAAATTGTTTTAAACTGCTCTGTTTTTCTCTATAAGTGAATGTATAAATTCTTCTGAGAAAATAAATATCTTTAACCGTAATACCTGTGTGCTTGTGGAGCTCCTCCTTGGAGCTCCTGGGCAAACATCCCCTAAACACAAAAATTATTCAGCCGAGAGTATGAGCGCGAGAGCACGCATGCGTTTCAGTGCGAGTGAGACGATGTCATGCACTGACTGGATGTTTGGTCACTACAATAAAATTTGTCTGACTAATAAAATATAACTTTTTAATAGTTACCATAATAACATATTTAAAAATCAGACATGTAAAAATAAGTAAAGCCTATTTACTTTTTGTTAAGCTTTAAAGCGTCTGACAGAAGTTTTGGTCCATGGAAAGTGTCTGACACTTAGGATAATATTCTACAAAACATATATAATAAAAATCAGCCATAAAAAATTAAGTTAAATAACTCGTTATTTTTAGTTCCCTTTCTCACCTGGTACCTTCTCAGGGGTACACATGTATTCAAAGCACATGAGACGCTACTGAGAACCTAAGGTTTCATCCATGTGAAAATAAGTTATATCAGACAGCTCTGGGATCTTAGTATATAAGAAACCGATCTTCTGTGGATTTCATTTTATAGTTCAATGCAGCTGTCTCAATAATTATTACGAAATGTTTAGGTGTTTCAAATTAACAATAGCGTTTCTTACCTTTGTAGGGTTTGTGGTATATAGGGTGACTGGCAATTAGTGTACGATACTTGAAACACGTGATTGTGCTCATGATAACAAACAATTTTTATTATGGGAGCAAAGCCGAAATCGCGAAAAAAATATCAGCTGTTCAGTACATTAGGCAAACATAAATGTACTGAACAGCTGATTTTTTTTCGCGATTACAAATTGAAGATTAACAGAACTTATTGGCATTTCCATTTAGTAGGTGTATATACGAAGATATAGTATATAGAATTTTATTTATGGTATGTTCTTTCTTTTCTATCGACATCTGATCAGTATGATAAAGCATAAGTAGCTTTTCAATGTTCCCACTGCTGGGACTCAGACCTCCTCTCTAGTAGAGGGAATGGGCCGTAATCCACCATGCGGGCCCAGTGCGGGTTGGTGAATAAAAGTTAAGTCCAGTTTAAAAAAAAGTATAATATTGTTGTCTAAACCCTTAAAGCCCTTGAATAATAAGAAAGTACTTAAAAAAAAAATACATCAAAAATTTAACACGACACGAACATTATTTTTTGAGAGAACATGCGATTGTCGATTAAAAAGGAGAACGTCCTTAATACATAGGTTTTGCCTAATTATCGGGCCGAAGAAAAATGACGTTCCAATATCAATGCCTGAAACGCTTTGCACAATTTTATTTTGATTGAGGTTCCAATCTGATACTGGTCATATGGCTTCTTCCTAAGTTATGTATACTCTCCAAAAGGATATTACATAATGAGCCACATAATAGCAACAATATATGAATGTTATAGGCAAGTTCCCGCAGCTCGGAGGACACTCAGACCCCCGCACAGCGGCAAGCGGCCGCTAAACTGGCTCTGCGGAAACAGCTCGAGAAGACGCTACTGCAGGTATGTTGGCGCAGAAAATAGATAGCTGCTTGATGTGTGTGTCAGAAGAGAGGAGGGGGAGAGGTCGACCCCTCCCGTCTCTCCACTGTGAAAAGATATAGTGCTATTCGTCCAATCCATACTTCCATACTAATTTTATAGCAGCATCGGTGGCACTCATCAAACCCTCCAAAGTGCAGGTGTATGGGCCTTTTTAAAGTGTGGCTCATGTTGTGCTGCTGTTAACGTAGCCACCTACTTGGCCCAAACAGTTTAACGAGTTTACCATCGAATTGAAAAGAAGAAGATAATAATTTTATAAGTGTGGAAGTAACTCTGTCTGTCTGTTACGCTTTCACAGTTATACTACTGAACCGATTTTAATGAAATTAGATACAGAGCAAGGTTGAACTCCAAAGGATGGACATGGCTACTTTTTATCTGTCTTCGACTTTGCGTCTGCAATAACCAAAATTAACGCGGACCAAGCCGCTGGCCGAAGTTAGTAGGTATGTATCCATCAAATAACTCCGAAGCTATTGGACGAATAGCACTCTCTTTTTCACGGCGGATTCATAATAGCAACGTCTTAGTAGGCAACAGTCTCCATAAAACTAAAGAAAGGGGACGCACACATAGGCACGTAGTAAAACTTTATGAATTAAACAATAAAGAACTACTTTAATTACTTTATGAATTTCAAAATCATGTATGTGATTCCGGGGGAATTTTGGAGGAAGTATTGTCAACTCCATGTTACTTCCTTGAACTTGAGGTAAATATACTCTACTTGTACCGACCTCTGGTGATAATATTACTATAACCGTCCTTTCTGATTTAAAATAAAGACACTTTCAATCTCAAATTGTTTTATAAAAAAAACATGCAATTATCTATTTAGATGGAAGAACTACGTATTTAAATGGTCGCATCGTTCACAGCACTCAATCTTAACAAAACACAAGCTGCGGCTAATCTAATGCGTACAAATTTCCTTTCAGATCCCCCCACCCAAACCGCCTCCACCAGAAATGAACTTCATACCTTCGCCCAGCAATACCGACTTCGTCTACTTGGTGGGCTTGGAACACGTCGTGGACTATCTCACTGCTGAAGATCGGTAAGAATTATAAATCATGTTTTAGGTGATAAACTAGTCAGTATCTGATGGCAAGTGGTGTTTGTATTTATGAGATCTTAGGTGTATTGCTGTCTAATTTCTTTATTTCCAAAAAGTGACCAGTGATTTAAAGAAAGTAACAAGTCATCACAACTAATGCTTATTTTCTACGAGTATGAGTAAGTCGCCCGAAGAACAAAGGAGAGGGTTATGCTCGGAGTTTCCTTGCACGATCAAATTAAGAATAAAGATTTCCTCAGAAGAATCAAGGTTACTGACATAACCCGAAGCCTAACATAGCCCAACATATACATCATAAATGTTAAATAGTATGGTAGAAAATATGCACCCTGGTTCAGCTCTCTTTTTTAAAGAAAATTGGAAGGATTTCGAGAGTGTGTTGATCTTAACCATGCCTTAGTTGTTAAGATATAGTGACTAGTTGCCTGGGGCCCAAGTCTGCTATTTTTATAAATTCATCATTCCAACACGAACCCATTGTCATTTTGCTAAAAGTTCGTAATCTACTAATTCATAATGATCGATCATTGACCGGTCAATGGTCTCGTAATAGAGTTGTGGTAGAAAGACAATATCGAGCTTATTAAAAGCAATGACTGCACAATGACGTTCTAATGATAGGTCACTGGTCAAAGGAACTGTCAAGATTTTAGCAGATTGCCGCATACGTCAGACATTCATTTGTCAATATGTACGAGATTACCATTCTATGCCACTTCTTTCAATGGAATGGAGTGGTTGACCATTGGAAAGTCATAATGACGCCATTATATTAGTAGATTACCAAACTTGTCACAATCAACAATTATGAACTCAATTATAAACCATTCTGACACTATTGTAATAGCAGACTTGAGGCCCTGAGGCATTAATGCGCCTCTGTACCTTTACGTGCATAAAGTATTAAATAAATAAGTCTGGAGAAGAGCAGGTGAGGTGCACTCCTAGGTTCGATAATATCTTCCACAGGTTTTGCCAATCGACGCAATCAAAAGTCTTACTGGCAGCACATGACGAAAGCGATGTTAAATTCGTACGACTTCTTAATGATTTGTCTAATATTGAGGATTTGTTCTTGTGTTCCCCTTCCTTTAACGAAACCAGCCTAGACTTGAGGGAGCCAGTCAAGCACTAGTTTATATCAAATTTAAAAAAAAAATCCTTGAACCATATACAGTTATGCAGTTCACGTTCGCGTTAAATCGCCTACGTATGACACCGCGTAACAACGCCGCAGTGCACCGTTTCTATGAACCAGCCCATCACGAAAGTCCCATCACCGCTTGCCCTGACCACGCAAGGGGCGTCGTGACTTCTAGCTTAACAAATGAGTAGTAACAAATGATCTCCCTCCCAGCATGCCTCGCTCGTCAGTCCCGGCAGTGTGCGCTCAGTGCGGCTGCGACTTCACTCCCGTGTGGCGCTGGGAGCGAGGTGCGGGCTCCACGGCGCGGCGACACGACGCCACGTTCACGCCCGCACCTCCACCGCCCAGCGCGCGCAGGCTGTGCGAGCTGTGCGTGTCCGGCAACGTCAAGAGGGCGCTCAAGGTCAGTTGTAGACTAGCTCTATATTGTACTTCTCGCAGCTCCACGGCGCGGCGACACGACGCCACGTTCACGCCCGCACCTCCACCGCCCAGCGCGCGCAGGCTGTGCGAGCTGTGCGTGTCCGGCAACGTCAAGAGGGCGCTCAAGGTCAGTTGTAGACTAGCTCTATATTGTACTTCTCGCAGCTCCACGGCGCGGCGACACGACGCCACGTTCACGCCCGCACCTCCACCGCCCAGCGCGCGCAGGCTGTGCGAGCTGTGCGTGTCCGGCAACGTCAAGAGGGCGCTCAAGGTCAGTTGTAGACTAGCTCTATATTGTACTTCTCGCAGCTCCACGGCGCGGCGACACGACGCCACGTTCACGCCCGCACCTCCACCGCCCAGCGCGCGCAGGCTGTGCGAGCTGTGCGTGTCCGGCAACGTCAAGAGGGCGCTCAAGGTCAGTTGTAGACTAGCTCTATATTGTACTTCTCGCAGCTCCACGGCGCGGCGACACGACGCCACGTTCACGCCCGCACCTCCACCGCCCAGCGCGCGCAGGCTGTGCGAGCTGTGCGTGTCCGGCAACGTCAAGAGGGCGCTCAAGGTCAGTTGTAGACTAGCTCTATATTGTACTTCTCGCAGCTCCACGGCGCGGCGACACGACGCCACGTTCACGCCCGCACCTCCACCGCCCAGCGCGCGCAGGCTGTGCGAGCTGTGCGTGTCCGGCAACGTCAAGAGGGCGCTCAAGGTCAGTTGTAGACTAGCTCTATATTGTACTTCTCGCAGCTCCACGGCGCGGCGACACGACGCCACGTTCACGCCCGCACCTCCACCGCCCAGCGCGCGCAGGCTGTGCGAGCTGTGCGTGTCCGGCAACGTCAAGAGGGCGCTCAAGGTCAGTTGTAGACTAGCTCTATATTGTACTTCTCGCAGCTCCACGGCGCGGCGACACGACGCCACGTTCACGCCCGCACCTCCACCGCCCAGCGCGCGCAGGCTGTGCGAGCTGTGCGTGTCCGGCAACGTCAAGAGGGCGCTCAAGGTCAGTTGTAGACTAGCTCTATATTGTACTTCTCGCAGCTCCACGGCGCGGCGACACGACGCCACGTTCACGCCCGCACCTCCACCGCCCAGCGCGCGCAGGCTGTGCGAGCTGTGCGTGTCCGGCAACGTCAAGAGGGCGCTCAAGGTCAGTTGTAGACTAGCTCTATATTGTACTTCTCGCAGCTCCACGGCGCGGCGACACGACGCCACGTTCACGCCCGCACCTCCACCGCCCAGCGCGCGCAGGCTGTGCGAGCTGTGCGTGTCCGGCAACGTCAAGAGGGCGCTCAAGGTCAGTTGTAGACTAGCTCTATATTGTACTTCTCGCAGCTCCACGGCGCGGCGACACGACGCCACGTTCACGCCCGCACCTCCACCGCCCAGCGCGCGCAGGCTGTGCGAGCTGTGCGTGTCCGGCAACGTCAAGAGGGCGCTCAAGGTCAGTTGTAGACTAGCTCTATATTGTACTTCTCGCAGCTCCACGGCGCGGCGACACGACGCCACGTTCACGCCCGCACCTCCACCGCCCAGCGCGCGCAGGCTGTGCGAGCTGTGCGTGTCCGGCAACGTCAAGAGGGCGCTCAAGGTCAGTTGTAGACTAGCTCTATATTGTACTTCTCGCAGCTCCACGGCGCGGCGACACGACGCCACGTTCACGCCCGCACCTCCACCGCCCAGCGCGCGCAGGCTGTGCGAGCTGTGCGTGTCCGGCAACGTCAAGAGGGCGCTCAAGGTCAGTTGTAGACTAGCTCTATATTGTACTTCTCGCAGCTCCACGGCGCGGCGACACGACGCCACGTTCACGCCCGCACCTCCACCGCCCAGCGCGCGCAGGCTGTGCGAGCTGTGCGTGTCCGGCAACGTCAAGAGGGCGCTCAAGGTCAGTTGTAGACTAGCTCTATATTGTACTTCTCGCAGCTCCACGGCGCGGCGACACGACGCCGCGTTCACGCCTGGCTCTCAAGGTAAGAGTTAATACTATTTCTAAAGGTCAAGTTAAAAGACATTATGATCTTTTATATATACTTCTTGTCTTCCTCTGAAGTAAAGACTAGATTCACCGCCGCCCTGGAACGCAAAGGCGTTGTAATCTGTAAAAGTCTGATGTTCCCTCTTACTCTACCTAAAGTGGGTCAAGTTATTTATCAATTCCCACCACAAAAAAAAGTAAGTATTTAAAACACAATTTATACCTTACTTTGGACCAGATTGAAAAAAGAAATCGTTATAGTTTTTACTTTAAAATATGGTGGAAGGATACGATACTTAATTAAATGGGTGATGGGACAAACTGATAATTTTTTGCAATCCCCTACAACTACTACGTGCATTTCTTATAGGTTCTAGAAATCACTGTATCAGCCTAATAGTTCTTTCATATTTTTACTACCATTGGAATTCCACCATTTTTATGAAGGAATTGGTTTACATAAGATAGTTTCTGATTCCCTTCTCCCCAAACTAAACTGAGTTTTGGATATTTCCACCTTTTGCTCTCTTTATTCTAAGTTTTGACAATGGAATCGGTGGCATTAGGTATCAAGTTTAAATAAATAAAGCTAGGTCCTATAAGAAATGGCGTTGTCTATAGTTCCACCGGATGAATGAAAATTCCCTTGTGAGATATTAAAATTCTGGGCTGAGGTGATGTAGCATCATGTTTTCAAGAACGAAACCAATCTAACTTACACATAATAATTGCGTTAACTGTTTTTAAAAGAAACAAATATCTACATTAATAATTTTGTCATATAGTGTTAGTTACGCCAAGTTTTGAGGGTAAATGTTATAGCTGAAGGCTAAATCGCTTCTGTCCAGAATTTTGTTAATCTCATTTCCAATGGCACGCGATATTACGTCGTCGAGCAGCGGTTTGCTCGCCGCTTGTTTCGTGCCCTGACGACTGTTAATGTTTGAGATTTTCAAGAGAGCACAGTGCAGTCTTATCGCCACTAACGACACTCTTAACCTTTTAACCGCTCTCGCTTTTATTCCGCCAAAGTCGCACGTCCGCGTCCAAATACTCCATCTCGTCAGCTCTTTTTCACCTATGGGGATTGAAGAGCTAATCGAGATGGAGCACCCAGTCGCAAACACACGACCCTGGCGAATAGAACACGAAAACACTCGTCGGACGAATCCGACGCAAGTTGTTAAAGGGTTGAGTAAGCCAACCTTAAACCCGTCATCCGGTGGAAGTATAGGCCGACTAGGGTGCACATATCTGGATGGTATGATTACCTGTGCTCGTCAGGCGGAGCACACGGCCCGCCTGAAGACTGCGTTCGTGCGCGCCCTGCAGCAGGAGCAAGAGATCGAGCGGCGCCTGGCCGCGCCGGCCGCGTCGCCGCCGCCCGCGCCGCCCGCGCACCCCGCCCAAGCGCCGCACCAGGCGCCGCCGCCCGCGCACTCGCACCAGCACCGCCCGCTGCAGGTAACTGAACAACGATGCCTACATCATACCAAACACGCTACTTTTAGCATCGCGCCTCACCGATTAATGATTTTTCAATACACTTCCTCGAAAACTGACTCTTATCGCACTACGATTAGGTTCAAAATGCAACCCTTTGATTTTTATTTTTCATTTTTCACAACAAGGGTTTTTTTTTCTGATTTCTTCACAGGTATATAATAAAAAAAAGTTTTTTTTCCTTAATTATTAAGGATAAATTTCTTAATAAAAGATTAATAAGTAATTTAACTTTAACTACGTTAAATAAACAACAGTGACTATTTTATTTTTTCAAAGCCAGAAGCGCATATTTTTAATGAAAATTTAAATTGTGTTTATAAACAGAATATCATAAATAAACAGGATTATCAATAATTTGGTTTACCCAACAAATGAACATTTATCTGTTCTAAAAAAAAAAAAAATTTGAACTTCTTATTTTTAATTTTGGGATGTATAGCGATTTCATACCTTATCATCTCCTTCAACCTGCAAAGGTAAAGTGCGGGAAAAAAAGCAAATTAAATCTTATTAAGTTATTCATTTGTGTTATTTGTGAAAAAAATATCGAATTTAGAACAATTGAGGCACAAAATGCTTGCGATAACCCTTGGAAAAAAATTCTTCAGTGGAAAATGAACAAAAATGCGTCGTCATTTTCAGAGAAAGTATTTTTTTGTATTGAAAAACGTCGTTTGATGAACGTTGAAATTAGCAAGAAAATGTAAAGATTTCTTGGCACGCGAAGTCGTTAAATCGTCGATGCTTAAAGTAATGGTGTGTTATGATTTGATTTCATTCAAAAGTTATAAATGGAAATAATATTGTCCGAATATGTAAGTTTCTTTCATTTGCTGCTACATCGTATTGGTAAGAGACTATCAATTATTTTGTAGATTCTTCCCATTTATTTTTACTAATTTATGAAGGTAAAAGTTTCTCTTGATTGTTGACATGCGAGAGAGAATCACCGTCGGGCGCGCTGTCGTACTCGTAACATAAAAAAAAACATCCAGCCCAATATGACTTTTGGTTTTTAGACAAATTAAAGGGACGTGCGAAACGTGATTTTTTAAACTTGCTAGATCGCGTTAACGTAAGCTCAAAATATGGTACAATTTGACTTATCAAATTGTCACGAGACAGCGTATTTATTCAGTTTCTATACAAAATTGAAATTTGTATTAACACCATCGACTAAGCAAAAAAAAAAATGCACAGAATATTCGCCATTCTCCTACGAACGGACCAACCAACTTTTTTTTTATTCAGCAACAATCATCATGTACAAGGACCTTACCATGACGGATTAAAATATCAAGCGTTTGAGCGAAAAAGAGGGATGGAGCTATGTAAGCTGTATAGCTCCATCCCTTTAACAGTTCAGTTTAGGTCCTCAGGTAGGGCCTCAGTATGGTCAAAATATGTGTTAGCCACTCTGAAGTTTGCGTTCTAAACTATTGCTCATACTCACATTATGATTCTCAAAAAGAATTACTGCGCAGTCAAGCTTATTATATATACAGATTGATAAATCAGTATGTAATGTATGTACGTCTACGTGTACAGATGTCGGTGTCGCGCAGCGCATCTCGCGGTGGCTCCACGTCGTCTCCTGCGCCCAGCAAAACGCCCGCGCCACCGCCTGCTCCACGGTAAATAAACAATGAATTTATATTTAACAGAATAACAGGGTACTTGATTAGCCATGGGTCATGGAAAAAATTAACGTGTAAAATTGTTTATTAAAGACCTATTTGCAAAATAAATATCATTTATGATTTAACGTATAGTCGTGCATATTGAGATCGATAGGGGTTGTTTGCTTACAGTATAAATATACTAAATTTTTTATCATCAATACAGAACCTTGCCACCATCGGAGTCACTACGTAGCCACCACTCAGATCGATCCAGAGAAACCAGTGAAGTGCCTGCCAAGAAAGGAAAAGGTAAACAATATTACATAATAGTTCTAGCGACTCGTCTCAGCTTCGTACGTGTGTTAGAAATTATTGATATCAAAATCAATTGAAAATCGCATCTATGAAAATGTTACATGTAAGAGTTGCATTTTGTAAGCATAAGCATAATCAGCCTCATAATTTTCTCACTACTGAGACTCTGACATCCTTCCTCTCCAGGAGGCTGTAATCCCCCACACGGGCTCAGTATGGGTTGTTGAATGTCACATGTCTTCGAATTGGTGATTCTAAGACATGCCGGTTTCCTCACGATGTTATCCTTCACCGTTTTGAGAGCAGTATTTTGTTAAATTCGCGATAATTTCGGTCAACATAATTGTCCTTCTGAGACCGTAATTAAGAATTTGGGTCAACAGGCTCGGTACAAAATGTGGAACACAAACGCGTGTCCAACCGGGTCGTGCAAATAAAAACATTGTAGCCGTGAGCCACTGTGTTGAAGAAGATTCGAATTTGTCAATTCCTCGACGTTTTCAACAATTAGGTTTATCCACAACGACCACACGGCGAATTTTGCGTAATAATTTGGCTTTGAAGAAGAACAAGATACAACTGGTCCAAGAATTAAAGCCACCGACTATTCAAATCGCCGTAGATTCGCCCCAATTCTTCAAGAACACACATTTATAAATGTTTTCGTTTGTTTCACAGGATCGTCATCAAGCAGCACTAGTCAAAACAGTAGCAGCAGTAAGCAACATCAGGTAACATAACATCTATTGAAATTTAATTAACATCTGGGCTAATAAAAAGAAGGGTAAAGGTATTGGTTTACTTAAGTTCTATAGTTACAGTCACAATCAGTCAGAATTATTTATTTATTTAAACTTCATGTACAGTGGTGGTACATAGGCGGACTTAATGCCACAAGGCATTCTCTACCAGTCAACCATTGGGTTAAAAAGACAACACTGTGGTAGGTGTGCACAATAAATAAATAACTGATATTTGAAATAGAATGTAGAATCGATAAATTAAGTGGCTTATTATAATAAAATACGTATAAATATATACGAATATAATAAACTAATAAATACTATGATAAATATAAAATCATTGTAATTAAGAGAACTTAAAATATAACAATTATGACGAAGACCGAACTAAGGTTGAGAGTTATGAGAATTTTTAGGCAATAATTAGACCGATTCAAACGTTTGCGCGGTTCAGGCGAAAGATTTAAAATTCGGCTGGTACGTCGTGGTGTAGGATTAACAAGTCTTGAGAACAAATAGGTCAGAACGACTCTTCTTTTAAAAGAAAGGCTATGGTTTTGATACTATTGGTTTTTTATTTTCTCTCAGCAGGTGTGAAAAGTAGAGTCTCTCCGGGATAAAGGCTATAATTTATAATTATAATTGTATTATATTTATTCTATGGTTTATTAGTAGGTATATCTATTCTATGGTCTATAAGTAAATCTATTCCTGTATTCGCCTTTTTCTCTCTCTTTTTTATTGCACCTACCACTACTTTTCTCTGCATCACCCAAAGGTTGACTGGTAGAAAATGCCTAAGGCATTAAGTCCGCCTCTGTACTTTTTGTGTGCATAAAGCATTAAATAAATAGATAAAGGCTAGTTACGGCGCTGCCCGTGAGGGTAACAGGGTTTCATCAGGGAAATGTAGTGACTTCTCCAGCGAGGCACGTCGACTACTTTTGAACGTATAGGGTGTAACAATGTACTGTTTTGTGCAGCAGTTGGCGGCGGCGGCGGCGGCGCAGATGGCATTCGAACAGCACAGCGCGGCCGCCATGCAGGCGCTGCAGCATCAACTGTTACGAGGTAGTAGTTCCGTTTGAGTTTACTTTGTTACTATTGTTTTATTTACCTCTCGAAAGAGTCTCTTTTTGTTAGAAATATTGCAGCATGAAAAAAGTGTAGAGTATGCCCCTCACGGTAAAGTGTTACCTGTGAAAAAAGAAAAAATAATTCATCTCTTAAAAAAAATACTTTTACATCGAAGCATAAGTCGACTAGCAGACGTTGCGCATGATTTTGGCCGATCACAATAACCTGCATTTCTGAAAAAATGGTCGTGCTCATGTTGATTGATTTCGACAGCTCTTTTAGACGTTGACACCGGATTATTGCAAACGTCATCAGATTGTAATAAATCTTGATCAAGTTGTAAATTATCGATGTACTGTAAACAGATGAGTTCAAATAGAACGAATACCATCACAATTTTATACTTAATCTAATAAAGACTAGAGTTTACAGTTTCACGCGATTCTTTATAAACTAACAGTATTTGCAATTTTAACCCAAATACGGTCGACCTATGCTTCGAATTGAAAAAATAGCAGCTTAGTGTTTCATACGTCCCTCTCTCCCCTCAGGCCTGTCGGGCGCGGGCGGCACGTCGGGCATGTCCCCGGCGGCGGCGGCGGCGGCCATGATGCAGTTCTCTCCGCTCATCTACACGTACCAGCTCGCCATGGCGCAGGCCTCCGCGCTAGGTAAGCGCTGTACGTATTACACACACCCACTTGTATACCGTATTCTTTTCACAGATGTCAAAAGGCCTTTAGCCTCATAATTTTGGCGAGAAAATTTCCGAGTAATCACTACGTCCCCTTAAAGGAGTGTTGTAGGTGGTTTTCTGGTCATTGATACGGGTCACAGCATTGAGAGCCATTTATGCGATGGCCTGTGACAAGCGCGTATTTGCAACTTGCCTGTGTGTAGATGTATTATGGTCAATGCTTGTTCGTAAGCGCGTCTCAAGCTCTGCTAACGGGAAAGAGGGCAGGCAAGAGACGTCCAGCGCGTAAGTGGCCAACCTTAGGCATTGAGCGCTAAATTGTTGAATTAACATCATTTTGTACTACTGGAAACATGTTTTACACATAAACTGTAGTGTACGAAGTACATTATTGGACTATTAAAGTTTTAAAATGAAAGCGCCAAGGTAACCCGCGAAATCAAAATTTTCTTACATTTTACAGGACAGTGTTAAATGGATATTTCATGAAAAAGTTATTCAATACGACTAGCTGAACTGAGAGGGTTTCATAGATCACCATACAACTTGACACTGACCTGCAAAATGCATAAAAAATAAGAATCTGCTATAGTTTTGATACTATTGGTTTTTTATTTTCTCACAGTAGATGTGAATAGAAGAGTACTTTTCTCGAGATAAAGGCGCCTTCGTCTTGGGCTAGCTTAATTCCCTCGCTACACTCAGGATTCGTAGCTTGTCGCGATTATATATAATAAGATTTCGCGTCTACCCTGGCGCTTTCGCGGGTCTTTTAAAAATACTTTAGGACAAAACTCGTTCTTTTCTCCTTTCTCATCGTTTTATCCTATATTGTGATCGTACTTGTCAGCTCGTATTCTGAGCTTCAATTCTGCTCATGTGTTGTTTGCTGGCAGCCGGTAAGGGCGGCTCCAACTCCGGCGGCGGGGCGGCCATGGCGGCGGAAATGCAACGAGTAGCCGAAGCGCAGAGGCAGTATCTACTGGATATGATACCTGGACAACATCCTAGAAACCCTTGGACGAAAAACTAAGGTATATTATCATTAGTTTGTCTAAGTAATCTCTGACACTACTGAACCGATTCTGAAAAATCTTCAAATCTTTCACACTTTTTTTTTTTTTTAAATTACGTAAAACTATCCAAACTTTGACACTAATATTGAGTTCTGCCAATTGGACCAGCGCTGCGTCATTTTATCGTTTTAAATATCGCAGCATACGCTGAGTTAGGCGCCTTTTTTGGCTGCGCACTGATATATTTTTTTCTTTTTCCATTAATTTTTAGTTTATGTGATAGAGTGAGGCACATTTGCTTTTTCTTTTTTATTGATATAAACCACTGCTGAATAAACGTTTTTTCTTTCTTCTTTATTTAATTCCTTAAGAATACAAATGAGCACACATCATAAACATAACACCATTATTTTTTTTTTTTTTCAGTTATAAGGAGCACAACATGAATTTCAAGTGACAGTAGACGATTGAAGGAAGCAGTGATTATCGTAACAATAACGCAACGTAAAACGTATCTTAATACAAACACGTTACAGCATATTTTCGCGACGACGCGACGGAGTGATTAGAATAGGTTATTGACATCTGCCCGAGCGGTGAAGAGCTCAGGAAGCTAGAAATGATAGAAAATGTTCTAAATTTTATATTATTTAAAAAAAAATGTATTATTGTGTTCTCTTTTTGACCGCCATGTACTGCAAAATAACTTAAAATTAATGGAATTTTAGTTAAAAAGTAATACTTGATTCACCATTTTGGGTATAAGCCTGTTTATTTTTGTGCTATATTTTATAATAAACAACAAATAATACTAACAAAATTGATTGTTAAATAAAACAGCAATTAACATTTCAAATATTGATATAAGGAAGAGTGGGGGCGTGGCGGGAATATCTTGCTATCTCTTTTGTGCACACGCAAGCTAATGGCGGTGACGTCACATTTCAGTGTGTGTTTCCTTATTCTTTTACTTGACAGATTCCCCTTCTACCGGATTTGAAAGCTTTCTAACTTAACTATTATTATTATTTTATAAAAATTCTTTAAATTGCGATTTTGGGTAAAGATAATTTTTGATACAAATAATAATGTTGAATTGTGATGAACATTTTAGTGACTAAGAGGGAAGTATGAACTTACATGTTAATATGGGTGTTTAAAAAGGGTCCCTCAAACAAAGTAAAATGTTAATGATTTGATGTTAATAAACACTTTTATACGTAAATAAGTAAACATTAGAGATGAATGTTATTATAAAATTAAAAAAAAAAATGTCCGTGGTGGTCAAAATGCTTGATAAACTCAACAAGTTCGGTATAAGGAAAGGAAACTCTAGAATTCAAACATTCTTTTGAGAATCACACCGCAAAGAATGCATTTCTAAAAGAAAAAAAACTAGAATAAATAGATTTAAATAGTGTATAAGGATAATTTTTCAACGTTCTACAAATGCGATGCACAAGTTTTTAAATACGTAAATGGCTTATATTAGGTTGTATCAACGACTATATTTTTTTTTGTGCTAACACAAGATCTCAATAGGAGACATTGCTGGGCAAAACTTCGAATATAATCATGAATAAATATTAATTTACATTGTTTTCAAGTACTGCGGAAGTTTGTTTAAGGCAGGATGGGCTTAATAGACCATCAACATCATCATTTCAGCCCGAAAGGCGTCCACTGTTGGACATAGGCCTCCCCCAAGTATCGCCGTTACGACCGGTCCTGTGCGTCTCGCATCCATCGCTTTCCTGCAACTCTCACCAGGTCATCGGTCTACCTTGTGGGAGGCCTTCCAACGCTGCGTCTTTCGGTACGTGACCGCCACTCCAGAAACTTTCGGCTCTATCGACCATCGACTAAAATACCTATGACTACATTACACACGTACATAAACTCAAGACTTTTTTCTATAGAGATAGGCTGAGACTGCCTTTAACAATCCTTATTCTCCTTTTGCACTTGTCCTTACATACAAGTTATAAAACAATATACCCCACCGCGTCTGTCTATCTGTTCGCGATAAATTAAAAAATACTATTAACCTTTTGAGTGCGTAATTAGAGACACAATAGTAAGACAATGGCGCGTGAACGCCAGCGTTAATGCGGGGATCAGCAGCTTAAACGGATTCATTTGGTTTTCAACAATAGACAGAGTGATTCATGATGAAGGGTTTGATGTACATAATGTATAGAAAAACCGGGGATTTCGAAGATTTGTGACCCGTGCGAAGCTGGGGCGGGTTTACATAACGCATGCACTTACAGACATTGACTTGTACTCTAAATATCATAACGAAGCTTTATCTTGATTGACAGCCTCACCGAGAATCTTGGTCAAGATCAAACTTCTATTAATTTACTTTCATGATAATATTTCATCTGAAAACTGCCAACTGTACCTAGGATTTAGTATAAGTATAAACTTGATTTGAATGGAAGTTGAACCATTTGTAAGTCGCTAAAATGGTTTTATTATCCCACAGAATAAATATGATAAGTTCATATTATTTTTGAAGTTTTTTTTTTTTATTATTAGATATATTCTTTTATTTATTTATTCCAAATTTATTTATACTATCTCCAATTTTGTCCAGCAATGTCCAAGAAGCTAGCACTCAGTGGGTTAAACGGTAAGTGTGTGAAATGTCTAGATTATACGTGATTTGATCATTTTATATGATGTGTTTTTAACTAGGCTACGAATAAATGGATATTGCTAAGGATAAATTGCTTTTTATTTCAATAGAATCCCTTGCACCTCGCATTGGATGTTTAATTATGCTAACCTTATTTAAAAAGGGTATTTGCAAATTGAAGTTATTAGATTCTAATACAAAGACAGAAAGAAAAACATCTCTTTCCCTCTCCTCCTGTTGAGTTACGTCTCGTTTGTACCTCGAAAATTAGACGTGACGATCACAACTGTTTGGGCCTCTTCCTATGACCCATCAGATATTCATTTCACCTATCAGTTAAACGGGAATCAAAATCAGGTCACGCCGTGGAACAAACTATGGGCCGACTCTGCGTCTGCGCGGACGGCCGCGCGGTTCCATACTAAAGTGCTCTGTTGCGGGGAGCCGCAAGGGTAGTCACAAGACGGCTGCCCGTCCGCGCACACGCAGCTTCGGCCCTATAACAAGCAAGACCAAGTTCAAACATAGCAATCCATACTTTGATGTGCCTTATTTAATACAAATGGTAACTTAAAAACAGCATAGAAAAACCGCTTGGCGATGGATTCCAATTATCACAATTTTCTACTCTTGGCGCTTAGTTGAACGTTGAAATTCCAACAACGCACTTTTATTTCGGAATCAATTTAAATGGATTTTTTTGTTTAAAGTTAGTAGATTAAAATAAAAACATATTCTGGAAACAATATTGATTTATTTTTCATTTTATCGGATATAATATAAAACGTCGCTATTAAATGCGTACTTGTTTTTTTTTTTCTTACAGAATATTCGTTATTCTTAATTATATGTAGCGTGTAGCTTATTCTTTCAACATGATAGAGGAAGACACCAGCTCCTGTAACCAAAATAAAGTCATGTTACATAAAAAACATATACTGACTAACACAATATTACCACTTTATCGACTATCTACCTTAACTTTACGTAGTCTAAGTCGAGTTTTAATTGACCGGTTATTGTGTAAAGATTCCGTCCGCTGCGCGCTGTGATGCTCATTCAGACTGAGAACTTATTTACCTATTTTTATTTATGCAAGATTCATATTTGTTGTGCCTTCCGAAAAGTAAAAAGGAGTTAACTGCATCGAGTGTATTTTATGCGCAATCAAACATTCGAGATCCGACCGAGAAAAACCAAACTGAGCTAAAATAAAGTCGAAAATCAAATATTCCTGATGAATAATCTCTCCCTGCTCCCTGGTGTCATTTTTTTAAGGTAGAAATTCATCAAATTATCCGTGAGTTACACTCTGCCATGCCTGCCTGCCACGGTAAATCTTTCGAACGTTTCCGCACCCCTTGTAGGTATCGGCCCTTCTGGGCCCTTCAGTCCCCTGGTAGTATGTTGTGTGGTTTTAGACCATAATCACTTTAATCAATTTTTAAGCAAATAACGGTACCCTATAATAAAGTCAAATAAAAGTTGTTCTCTCGGAGGCATGTCAATTTTGACATGCCTCCGAGAGAACAACTTTTTTTTAATAAGCAAATGCTTATTTTGAACTTTATTTCAAGTCAGGAAAGGTTGATATTTCTTTAACGGTATGACTTACTTTATGTGCACTCAAATAGTCGAGGTCTGTCTCAGCGGCCAGTACTTGTACTGCGTCTATGATGACGTCGGCTGCTTTCTTTACGTTCTTAGCGAACATTGCTAGTACCTCTGTTACGGAGACCTGTAAAATTCAAATAATGTCAAATTACAATTATGTATTTCATAATGTCCTGTCAAAAACCTGTTCAGATGGTAAAAACGTGATGCAAGATTTTTATATAAATTATGGGTAGGTACGTAATGGGGGTACTAAGTTTCATGACCTACATACAAGCTGCAGAATGAAAGAAACCTATACTCGATTTGTTTAGGTAGTTAACTAAACGTAAACAATCTTGATATGTCTTTTTATTTAAAAAAAATCGTTTAAATTCATTATCAAACATCGGTTTAAGTAAATAACAAATTGTAAACATTTTTAGATAATGTTCAAGATTGTTTACATTTAGTTAATTACCTAAACAGATGGAGTATAACTCGAAATTCTTCTAAATTTTGATTTAGTTGTAAACTGGCCTTAAAGGGCCCGAATTTTGAGTAAGAAAGAAACAGAGTCGAAAACTCATATCAACACTACATTACGAAGACTTTGTTACTCGTATTTTTTGGTTATGCCACTTTCATTCTAAAGGTTATTGGGTAAGATTGCATACATATTAAAAACATTGTTAAAGGTTTAAAGTAGACTCCAAACTTTTTATTTCTTCGTCAACTCGTATTTCTCCGTTGACTCGTATCCCAAATGGAGTGTTTCTGAATGGTGACAATATAAAACAGATGGAAAATACTCACAGAGGTCTCGTTCTCTCTCCAACAATCGTAGTCGGTGACCAAAGCCACGGCTGCGTAACTCAAGCCTGCTTCCTTTGCCAGCACTACCTGCAAGGAATAAATAGTTGAACCAAAAAGTTTATGATTATGAGTAAGATTTTGTGGCAATACAATAACATGTCAAGACGTTAAGACCACAAGAGACCTACTTGCGTTAGCATTTTCAACATCAAACGACTTCCTAGCATCCGGGATAAGCGAGATGGAGTGTCAGACTTATATTGACTATTAGTTTTATAGACCCGTCGAATACCTATTTATTGTGAGTGTGGTGCCCTTGTTCAAAACTTGAGCCACACGTTAGAATGCCCCAAGTGCCCCATACACCTGTACTTTGGAAGATTTGATAAGTGCCACCGATGGTGCTGTTAACGCAGCCACCTACTGGGCCTAAACAGTTTAAGAAGAAGAAGATAGACTAAAACCCACCCGTATTCCTTCAGATGCCTTTTACATTCCAAGGAATACAGGTGGAATTTATTCAGTAAAAGTCTAACACTCCCTCATGCCCAAGCCAGAGCGTGAGGAGTTATTTAATGATTCATAAAAAAGGATATAAGATAGGTATTACCTCTCTAGGAGAGGGAAACTTGAAAAAGGGAAACGAAAATTGGTCTGAGTCCCAACAGTGGGAACATTATAAGGCCGACTATGCTATGCTATGCTAAGTATTACCTCTGGCACCGTAGTCATATTCACAAGGTGACCTCCCCACTGACGATGCATCAAACTCTCAGCTTTGCTAGAAAATCTGTAATAAATCATTGTGCATGTGTTTAAGCAACCTAGAACTTACTTACCCCCGGTTTCTGATCTAATTGTTTGAAGTTGTATTTATCTCAAACTACTTTAGCCTGAAAACTTGTCATGGCATTTAAACAGGTCAGAAATCCGACCTTAGTAGAGGGTATATTTTTATAGCAATAGATGATCTCATTCTTACTGCCCAAGTCTTGGGAGACACTCTATGGATTAAGAAAAAGGTACCTATATTCTTTGGATGTGGAGACGCGGTGATTATTTTTATAATATCTATAAAAAGTTTGTTTGGTTGAACGCGCTAATCTCTGCAAATGCTGATTCGAATTGAAAAAATATTTTAGTTTTGGGTAGTCCATTTATGGAGGAAGGCTATAGACTATACCTATAACTTCAGAGCAGCAACCAAAGACGCGGGTGAAACCGCGGGGTACAACTAGTGTAAAGATAAAGGTGACTGTATGTAAATTGTTAAGTGGACACTGAATTAAAAACCCTTTGAGCGTTCTTATGGAATGTCCAGACCTGGCGAATGCGCCGCACGCGCTTCGTACGAACGTGAAATGCACGCGCGCAGTTCGC
Source organism: Mythimna impura (assembly GCA_905147345.3). NCBI lineage: Eukaryota > Metazoa > Arthropoda > Insecta > Lepidoptera > Noctuidae > Mythimna > Mythimna impura. The sequence goes on from LR990363.1 coordinate 12,533,139, forward strand.
AAGCGGCTCGCGAGCGGCGCATTCACCAGATCTGGACACACCTTTACACAATTTTTTTGTAAAGGCTAAAATTTGAAAGAAGGGTGAGGAAAAATAAATAAAGTAGGTACCTATGTTCCTTGTGAGGTAAAATGTAATTAGGTATATAAAAGGTGGTAAACTGGCACAAGAAGCCTGGGAGGTCTGAAGGTACGAAGAAGGGCCCCGCAACGGCCTTTAGAGACCGGTTGTTTTGTCTACCAAGTAATTTTCCCACCTACCTAGGTCCCTGTATAACGACAGCCGTGCCGGTTTCATGATAACTGTAGCCCCTAGTCCTAGCGGCAGTGATCATGGCGCTCCTCGCTCTCTCGCAGAAGGCCGGCCGCATTGGCAGGTGGCACACGCCCTTTGGGCCGCCTTCCGTGCGGTCGTAGAATGTGCATTTGCGACCCCAGGTTCTGGAAAGATGGAAAGGAAGAGGGGATTTCGATACAGTATCTATGTATACTTGACTTCATATTCAGTCACATCTATGTAACGTCCTTATTATGAGCATTATAGTGTAAAATTAGAAGTATATCGACGTAGATATAAAGTGGTTTCGAAGGCATCCTCGCTTGCACTTCTTCTTCTTAGCGTATCGATGGCAAAACTTTTAAATTTTAAATTTGCCTGGCCCAGTATTCGGCCACGGCAATGCCGTCCGCTGATGCTGTCATTAGGTCCCTACGTGAACAGGTAGCAGGGCACGTGAGGCAGGATCGAAGGTGGGACATGGTCTGCGGAGAGACGCCGCACAAACACTGAAGATCGGAACCGTCCGAGAACCCCCATCTGTGGAGATTGTCTTTGCTACGCCCAACTTGAGTGCGGTGTCAGTTTTCCAGGTGGGCCATGGCAACTCGTGTCCAAGAGAAAGGCTCTCCGACGGCTCGACCGCTTGCACTTAAAAGCCCAGAAAATAAGGTTTATGCAATGTTGTAAACTATGTTCTGAATATTGTCATCATAAGCGAGACATAACTTCATCAAATTATGTCATGTAGGAAGAATTATAAAGGTTCTAAAAAAACTTCTCCTATCGATAATATCGTTAATTTGACCAAGTCACCAGGTTTTTATTCTCCTACCAGCGACTGTGTCTGTAGTCGCCAGGATATTAGGTACGGTGCCAAATGTTGGCGCGACAGAATGAAATCAAAACCTGGCACATAAGTAGCTCACCTGTCGATAAAATCGTTCAATATGACGAGGTCGCCGGGCTTGTATTCTTCCACCAGCGACCCGGTGGCTGTGGTCGCCAGGATATGTGTGCAACCGACCTGCTTTAGCGCCCAGATGTTGGCGCGGTAGTTTACATCGCTGGAAGAAAAACATTAGGTACATATAGTATAATTATATACTGGAGTAAATGGTCTTCTAAATTTATTTTAGACTACTGAATATAATAATTTAAACTATAACAGAAGCATTGTGAGGAAACCTAGAAATTCAAACCAACCCGCACTGGGCCCGCGTGGTGGATTACGGCCCATTCCCTCTCTTAAAGAGCAGGCCTGAGTCCCAGCAGTGGGAACATTAAAAAGGATGATTATGCTTTTTATATTAGAAATTCAATACTAGCCCGAAATCATCATCATCGTCTGAAACATTAAAAAAAAACTAATATACAAAAATCTCGAACTGTTCCGAAACGCTTAACCGATTTTTATTTTAAAAAAATGTGTACATTTGGTAGGTCTGAGAATAGACCTATTTTAGGTTAGGCTATCTTTTTGCCCTCCTACCCCCAACCCCCATTCTTTTGATAATTGATATGGCAGAACAACGAATACCGTGTCAGCTAGTAGGTACCTATAGGTACAAAAAACCTTATATAAGAACCTAGCATATCCAAGGCAAGACGCTAACATTTTCGAACTCGCTTAGAACATAAGCATAATCAGCCTTTTAATGTTCCCACTGCTGGGATTCAAGCCTCCTCTCTCTAGGAGAGGGAATGGGCCGTAATCCACCACGCGGGCCCAGTGCGGATTGGTGAATGTCACATGTCTTCGAATTTTTGGTTAGAACCAAAAATTAAAATTTGAAAGCAGTGGTGATGAAATAAATTACACAAAGTAATGCGCCTGGCTGGGTTTGAACTCTCTAGCTCTATCTAGCTTTTATTTACAGCCTTTTTCTTTAGTTCTCAAGATTTTCCGCATAAATCGACAAAGTTTGATCTATCTCTGTATGAATGAACAATAGAAATTCCCCATAAAAACTGTCCTGTATGCGCTCATGAGCCGTACGCACGGTAATATTATCTATACAGTATTCCAACTTCATACAAATGGACGAAACGCGAGCTATACCTACGCGCCTCGATCTCGAGGTGCGCTCGGGATGCAGACAGTCGCGTCTGTGCCGCGCGATTTTTTCAATAAAAATAAGTTCAAGTACATAATTATATATTTAATATGACGAGTAGGATATATTGTGCTGTTTTTGGTTGCATGAATTCTTCATTTAAAACCAAACATATAAATTGTAAAGTAGCTGCAGGTATCTATAACCAAGTAAAAGATATTCCTTTTTCTCCACCTTGTCCTTGTTTCCCAAAACAATTTTAAATTAAGCTTTAGAATGCGGATTTTTGTACTTTAAAATTTACTAATAAAGCATTTCGTAGGTACGTCTCAGTCGAGGCGCAAATATTTTTCGGTCGCAAATATTGAACACTTCTTATTCAATTCACAAAGTATTTTATTTGTTTATATAAACAAGTATATTTATAATCACAAAACTAAATGGAAACACAAAGTAGGTAAATGTAATTAAAATGCTGGAGGCGGGCAGCCATAGTGCGGGCAGCCCTATCGCATGTTTACGTACCGCGCGGCTGTAGGCATTTATTTCAGAGATACGGCCGAGTTACAATACTGTATAGATAATATTACTACATTATAAATTAAGTGGTACCTACCGACCGAATCTTTTTCGTTCGAGAATTTTATTCTGTAACTGAACTTGTCTTCAGTTTGCTTATCAGATAATGGCTGGATTAGGTAATGGTTTGTGTACATTGCGTTTAATTATGTTGGCTATTTGCGTATCTCAAGCAAAATCAGATAAATGTCTTGCTGGTTTTCCTAAAACCCTACTTAGTTTCGTAAGTTTAGCTTTAGCTAGTATCCGGAAAATGTCAATCCAGCACTGAACTCCTTCATAGGGATAACAGCTGCCCTTACTGACTATCATAATCCTGATTGGCTCTGTGATGATAACCAATCAGCAGGGTCCAGGATAGGATCGATGGTGTCTATGGAGGTATACGGAACAGAGAATAAAGTCCCGCAAACCTCCTTTGAAATGGGAGGATACTCCGACCAGACAGATGTTATGTATGTCTGGTTTGGGCAACTGCCCGATAGATGATTTCGGGCTGTTGTATATGTTTAAATCGCGCGGAGAACTGTAATTGCGCGATGCAGGATTTCGTAGTTTAGTTTCTATTATGTGACACCATAAATGTCGCTACAGTGGCCAAATAGGGTTGCAATAAAATAGGCTTTGCTTCCTCAGGGCTAAGACCTAGTTAAAGGCAATCAAGGTGAGGATTAGTATTTTAGATCATCATATTCTTACATTAGGTACTTCCGGATGGTGGACGTGGTAGGTTGACGACAATATTCCTACGTGAAGTCAGTGAATAGATATCTCTCAGATCAGATATCGGATATATAAATAAATCCAAAAGGGATTTATATAAAGCAGTATTATAACTTACCTTGGCTGCAATTGATGCTTCCGTCCATGCCTTGCCAACAACACACAGGGCACTCCTTTGATCTGCCCTTCAATCAGCACATCTGACGGCTTTCCGAAAGGCGTAGTGACTTCCTTCTCGATCTGGTTCTCGAATAGAGTGGGGTCATCGAATCCAGACCCGCCGATGATACCAATCTGTGTACATTTAAAATGTAGTTCTGCAATAGTACCTATACGATCAGTTTTTCAACTTTACCACTGAAGGTGAAAAGAGGTCGAACAGGAATTTTCGCAGTTATAACTATCGAAGGCTTTTTACAAGAATACATGGGTTTTACGAGTTATTGTATTGTATGCGATTAGACTAGGGTTCCAGTCTCTTGGGTACGCCACAATTGCGGCGGTATGACCCCTTTTTAAAAAGTGGCTAGCCCCGCTAGGGCGGAGCATCGCCGTATCCTCGTAGAGGCGATCTCCGGCCACTGTGGGGGCGGACGATGAGCAATGGGTAGCTCGCCATCCGGTAAGGATCAAGCCTGAGTCTACGGCGCTACTACAACTACTTCTAGTTAGAGTTAGCATTTCCGACTAACATTTTCCTTGAGAATTCTACAGCACACATGTATTTATTTATTTCACATGGTGCTATAATTTAACTTAGACGTTTAGTGTGTGTGTGTGCGTGTTCAAGTTGTATAGAACTATATGACAAGAGCATTATATAAAGCCTAAACTACTAAAGGAATAAACAAAAAAAAAATCTTCTGTTTCCTTCTTCTTTTCTTTTATTATTATGTGTAGGTACATAAATTGTTAAATAAATAAATAATAAATAAAAAACATTTTTTTTTGTAATAGTAATAATTTATTTGATTTGTACATTGAATTTATCTACACATGTAAACACTATACAGTACACAACTTTAAACATAAATGCAGTCTATTTGCCATCTAAACCTTGTTGGAACTTCAACTCTTTTGTGGTTTCATTCGCTTTTTGTAACGCCTGTGCAAGCTCAAAGAATTTCTTTGATTCATCTGCACTTTTTTCAACACCATCACCTCTTTTGTACATCATGCTAACGTTTGCACATGCGTACATGTTACCGAGTTCACATGCTCTCTTTGCAAACTTAAATGCTTGGGTTTTATCAGATTTGATGAGGTATTCAATGTTTGCATTCTTGTCAGGCCTGTGGGGATTATAATCTGCTACATTCTTTGGTACACCGGTCAGGTACATTCCAGAGAGATAATGACACGCCATGGGGTCGTTCTGGTCACAGCTTTTTTTGAGGTAGTTATAACCTAAAACAAAAGATAATTAGTTGCATTTAGTTTTAGTTACACTTAAAATTATTTATGGAAAATAAGTATCAACAGCAAAGTTTATAATGTAGAATGGATACGGAATATATATAATGGATCTCTCGTATTAGGTACATTTTTAAGAGTTACGGCAAAACTTTTAGGTCTTGGGGTCATTAAGCTCTTATACTATTTAAAGACTTATTAAATTGAAATTGAAAATATTTATTTCAGACAGTAATGACACATGCCCATATTATGTTAGTACAAACTTATAACTATGTGTTATTAAAACCGACTCAAAGACTGGCTTTTATTTTGGTCAGCTAGCCACCAGTCACACTTTTGGTTGACAGTGATATAGAATAATTTTATGATGCAATATTTTTAGATTTTCAGTCAGTGTTTGTTTTAAGTATAGTTATAGTACAGTTTGTTAAGCTTTTCAATAATGTGTTTTTCTCTATTATAAACAAAGTAAAGTTTCTGATGTACACATAATGTTATTTACTTTTACATAGTATATAAAAAAGTATCTAACATGTAAGTATATAAGTAAAAAATTGTGTCATGGTGTTTGTTATCAGACACATCTGAAATGGCTTGACCGATTTTTATGTTTTTTTTTTGTATATATTTGGTAGGCAAGGCTCGGATACCGGTTAAATTTTCAAACCGTTATTATGTACTTGACGAAAAAACCTTTACATTAGGTTTCGTTCGCATAAACCGTTTTTTTTTAACCGGTTTTGGGAAGAGTATTTACATAAAGGTTTTTTCGGATTAAACGGTTTAGAGTAATAAAAACCGGTTAATACGGGCGCACGATAAACAAACGTCCCGCGCTGTTCACAGTTTTTATTCAGTAGTAAGTATTTTTTTGTTTTGGGTCGGGGTACAGCGGATGCCATTTTTGCTATACGCCAGCTATGCGAAAAATACGGAGGTGCGCATAAAAACTTGCACATGGTATTCGTTGACCTCGAAAAGGCATACGACCGGGTACCTCGTGAGGTTCTGTGGTGGGCCCTTAAGGAGAAATTTGTGCCTGGGAAATATGTGCAGTTGATCCGAGCGATGTACAGTCGATGCAGTACCCACGTGCGGTCTACAGTGGAAACCACTAGCAGCTTCAATGTGGCTGTCGGCTTACATCGATGGTCGGCTCTCAGCCCTTACCTCTTCCTGATGATAATGGACGCTCTGACGTCGGACATTCAGGAAGAGGCTCCCTGGTGTATGCTGTTTGTCGATAACATTGTGTTGGTTGCCGAGAGTGGCCTAGAGGTCAAGAACAGATTGGAGGTGTGGTGGCAAAGACTGGAAAGTGTTGGCCTGAAATTGAGTAGAACCAAAATGGAATACTTGTTCTACGATTTCGGCGGTCTCTCCAATCCCGTGGCTTTAGCTCTCGCTAGAACGCCCATACCGCTCTGCTCCGACTTTCGATACCTCGGGTCGCTCGTCTAAGGGTATGGTGAGGTAGACCGGGACGTAACACATCGGATCAACGCAGGATGGATGAAATGGTGGCAGGTCACGGGAACAACATATGACCTACGGATGCCCCTCAAATTGAAGGGTAAAATCTACAAGTCCGTGATAAGGCCTGTCATACTGTATGGATCAGAATGTTGGGCTGTGAAAAAGACGGATGAAAAAAGATTGCACGTAGCAGAGATGAGAATGTTGGATGGATGTGTGGTGTGACAAGAATGGATAAAGTGAGAAATGAGTATATAAGGGGAAGTTTGAAAGTGGCGGCAGTGACTAAAAAATTTAGAGGGAATCGTTTTTCTTGGTATAGTCATGTGAAGAGGAGGGATGAAACGCATGTTACTAAAAGAGTTATGAGTTTACATGTGGATGGATGGAGAGGAAGACCAAAGAAAAGATGGATGGATTGTGTGAGAAGTGATATGAAAGAAAAGGGAGTTAGTGATAACGTGACGAGTGACAGGACAGAATGGAAGAAAAAAAACGTGTTGCGTTGACCCCAAATAAAACGGGACAAGGGCAGGAAGATGATGATGATGACAAATATTTGGAAAAAGAAAAATTTAATGCTTTTCAATATATCAGTTTCAGTTTCCAGTTTATCAGTAATCAGTCTTCTAGTTTATTAGGTACAATTAGGTGGCTTAATTAAAAGAAATAGTAAAACTATACGCTAGTCTAGCTCAATAGTTTAATCGTTGAACAAGTGAGACATTTTTCCCAGTTGGTCCACTTGGTACAATTCCTTTTAACGCTTGAATTTCTGAGACAAAAAAGTTGAACTGTCCTAGGTAAACGTAGTCGGCCACAACTTCGAGTGTAGAGTCTCCGATCTTGATAGGAGTGGGTGCTACATGGATGTTTACCATGACTTTGGTTTTGTCCATGTTCATTTTAAGTCCCACTCTTTCGGAAGCTCTACTAAGGTCACCGAGCATTGTACTGAGCTCCTCCGTAGTCTCAGCCATGACTACTATGTCGTCGGCAAATCGAAGGTGAGTGATGTACTCGCCATTGACATTTATGCCTAGCCCTCTCCACTCCAGAACCTTGAAGACATCCTCCATTGCGGCCGTGAACAGTTTCGGAGAAATGACGTTTCCTTGCCTCACACCCCGCTGCAAGAGGATAGGTTCGGTCTGGTCCTGAAGTCGGACTGACATGGTGGCGTTTTTGTATAAACACTTCAGCACTTCGATGTACCGATAGTCAATCTGGCACCGTTGAAGAGACTGCAGTACAGCCCAAGTCTCGATCGAATCAAAGGCTTTCTCGTAGTCCACAAACGCTAAGCAGAGAGGCTGATTATACTCCTCAGTCTTCTGTATAACCTGCCGCAGCGTATGTATGTGGTCCACGCTGCTGAAGCCTTTTCGAAATCCGGCTTGTTCGGGAGGCTGGAAGTCGTCGAACCTGCGCGCGAAACGGTTCGTGATGACTCTGGAAAACAGCTTGTAGACATGGCTCAGAAGTGAGATGGGCCTGTAATTCTTAAGCAGGGTATTGTCACCCTTCTTAAAGAAGAGTACCACCACACCTCTGCTCCATGCCTGTGGCGTTTTTCCCTCGAGTATGACGGAATCGAACAACTTCTGAAGTGCCTTTAGGACCGGTTTTCCACCCGCCTTCAGGAGCTCGGCCGTAATTCCGTTCTCACCCGACGCCTTGTTGTTCTTCAACTGCTTCAGAGCCACCCTAATCTCGTACAGGCTGACGTCCAGGATATCTTCGGTATAATGTCGAGTCAATCTAGCTCTTGGGTCGTTTGCTAGATTTGCAGTGGGTTCGGAGATTGACGTGTACAACTGTCCATAAAAAGCCTCGATCTCTCCCAGAAGCTCCGATTTGGCGGATATGACTCTGCCATCGTCGGTCTTCAGTTTCGTGAGCTGGCTCTGCCCAATAGACAGATCTCGTGCAAATACTTTAGAGCCCTTATTCCGCTCAATCGCATCCTTAATCCTCTCGGTATTAAATCGGCGAAGGTCGCGTTTCAGAGACTTTGAGATCCGTTTATTGAGCTGCCGATATGTGCACGCATCATCTGAAGACTGCAAAGTCATCTCACGCCTCTTCTTCATAAGCTCGAGAGTTTAATCTGACAGCTTCTTGTTCTTTTTTGTACAGTGAGCCTTGAAAAATTTAGACCCGACCGTATGGACAGTTCCCACGAACCCATCGTTATATTCGTCCACGGAGCTTCCTAGGCACTCGAAACGATTGTGGAGTTCGAGCTGAAAGCTCTCGGAGTTTTGGATCTGGATCTGTGCTGGACGGAGCGTAGACTTCACCAGTCGAGATCTTTCAAGCTTGACATTGATATTCAATGTGCCTCTTACCACGCGGTGATCACTTCCAGTTTTCACCGCATTGATCACGGAGACATCATTGAATATTTGCTTCTTCGTCGACAGAATGAAGTCAATCTCATTTCTAGTCGCACCGTCGGGACTTTGCCAGGTCCACCGCCTATGCTCACATTTTTGAAGAAGGAGTTCATCATGTAGAGGCCTTCCTTCTCCATAAAACTAGCCAGTAGGTGTCCCCGGTGATTCCGACGTCCAAATCCAAATTGCCCCACTCTCAGCTCGTCACCATCTCGTTTGCCCAGTTTCGCGTTGAAGTCCCCCATGACCACGGTGAAGTGGGTCTTAAAACCATGCGTGGCTCTGGATACATCCTCATACATGGTCTTTACTTCGTCGTCGGGGTGCGTCGAGGTCGGGGCGTAAACCTGTATGACCTTCAGCGAATATCTTGGCGATATTCTGAGTATATGGTACGCCACCCTGGTCGACACACTCTCGATCTTCACCGATCAATATCGTAAATTCGTAAGTACGTCTACATACCGCGCCGCTATGCGCGGCATCGTTCGTCGAATAAACCGGTTAATTTAGGTTAAAATAAAGTTCTTAAAACGTTTACGTTCTTATGAAAAGTTCGGATGAAAACCGAAATAAACCGGTATTAACCGGTATTTTTCAAACCGGTTCCGAGCCTTGTTGGTAGGTCTAATCTAAGAATAGGTTGTAGGCTCTTCTTTACTCTCCTATCTTTTCTTTGATATTTTATATGGCAGAACAATGTTTGCCAGGTCAGCTAGCATAATATAGGCAGATCTCTTAACAAGTTGAGCATGTGTATTATGGATAAAGTTTGGTATTGTTGTTTACTGTGGAAACTGCTTCATTTAGAATCAGTCAATAAAACAGTCAGAATTATTACATTGTATAACTGTAAGAACTAATGGTAACTATGTCTTACCTTTAGGCACATCTCGCTCCAGGTTTACGTTAGGGCCGGTTGCGGTGAGTAACATACCCGCATGCAAGCAAGCCCCCGGCTCACCGTATTCACACCCTTTCTCAAAGTATGGAAGTGCTTCCGCAGCATCGCCCTTCTCCCGCCCACGACCTATGAGCGTGTAGTTCCCGATCTTCAGACATGATTTCCCAAATTTATAATCCAAACAATTGCTTTTGAACACTCTTGCTGCCTTCTCAAAATCCTTCTTGATCGCTTCCAAGTAATCGCCCAAAAGATGACATACTTCCGGCTTTTGCTCTTTGTAACAACCAAAACGGTACTCGATACCGAGGTTTTCTATATATTCTTTTACCTCCTCTTCTTGTTTTAAGTCATAAGCCATCGTGATTTCGTAATTTAGATACGGAAAACTAAGTGAGGTTAGATAACAATTCGGGAAATGTCAAAGTCAAACTGATTAGTTTATCAATTTATAAACAAATTTGTTAACATACTTTTAATATTAAATTTAAAACGAAATTATTAAATAATTTAAAGTCAGCGTAAATAATTATTTTATAAATATTGTACAAAGCAGATTTGTGTTTACTTTATTCAAATAGGTTTTAATAAGATTAGAATGAGGTCATGTATTTACCTTTATTTTAAGACAGTCGCCCATAATAAAGAATTGATTAGAACACAGAAACAATTAGCTCATTTGCAATTATCGTGTAGTATGTAGCATAAGCCGGCAAGGCAATGTAATGTAATGTTTAATTAATTTTATTGATGTATAATAAAGTGATAAACTACAACTTCAATAAAAAAACACGACCACAGTCTAAAAACATTTTCGCTGTTTCGCAAAAGATGAATATAGATATAAGACAAAGCAAGGCTTTCGCTTATTTATTCTTTTAATTATTATGACCATATACTGAAAGACCTTGACAATAGCCTCTTAATTTATATCAATTTTTATTTATGTTACGAATTATTGATAAATAATGATGACGGAACTGAAGCATGTAGTATTCAAGTTATGGACGAAGTTTTTGGGGCAATAAAACGCAATGTAGGTACTGTCAAATAACTGTCAAGTGTGTCAAACAGAGTTTGTGTCAAAATTTGTCAAAACTCAAGACTGAAGGCTGTCAAGAGTAAGTAAGAGTTCAAACGTTCAAACAGCTGATAGAAAACCAAAAACCAAGTGCAGCTTGCAGCTTCGAAGTGCTGAAGTGCTTTATAATACTACTTACTGGATCTACCTATAGTGAAAATGACGGAAAACGCTGATTTATTTACAACCCGTATGCGAAAAGCTACGAGGAAAATTCATAACATCAGTGATGCATTAGTCAATGCGAAGTTCGCTATTGGTAAGTTTTACGATTATTTCTTCATGATTGATCTATGTATTAACAAAGGAAGAGTAAAAACAAAGAATATAGTAAATATATGGGAGTAAAAATGACAACATAAAATACTTTTTCCAAATGTAGGTAGATCTCTTTGTTCTTGACCATATTATTTTGTAAAGTCATGGCTACGCAGTTTTCACTTTTCTGCCGGTAAAAAAAATTTTATACACATGAATGCTGGCATTTATTTGAGATAAAAAAGGTTCCTTGACAAAGAGGACTGTAGACAATTGGAGAGAGACAGCATTTTCGTATGCAATTCTTGAATAAACCATGCAGTTTATTTGCCAATCAATTTCTTTGCTGATCCAATTACCCACTGTCACAAAATATAAAAATCATTTCTCTTTACATTTTCTTGGACTTTTATTTATTAAGTCTTCATGCATCACAACAGTACCTACAAAGGTAAACTTAATGCTTTAGGGATTCTCTACCAGTCGACCTGGGATGATGGAGAGATAAAATGGCAGGTGCTTAACATTAGAAGCGCAATCATCCCAAATTTGACCCTTTGCTATGCTTCCTGCTCTAGTTTTATTGTGCATAGAATTGCAAAGTACACCAACTTAAGTGTAATACATAATAAAAATATTGTATTATCAGTTTTATTTGTATACTATCTCTCCATATTACTGTAGTAAAAATAAAGTGACCAAAATTGACATTGATATTCCACAGTAATCATTCATTAGTAAAAAAACATGTTGTGCAGACCCCAAATAAGATGGGACAAGGGCAGGAAGATGATGATGATTCCACAGTAATGATATTGAATGATGAAATTCTAGTGTTAAAAAAAAGAAAATACCTACCTATTATTAGGAAAACATGGGCACAAAATTAAATATGTCCAATCATCTCTTTATCATCATCATTTTTCTTTCATCTTGTTTCATAAATAATTGTATTTCAGCATTACGAGATGAAGAAGTGTGGGGAGGTGGTCTGTTTATATTCTACCACATTTTCGGTTTCCTGGAAGATGCTAAAGAAAGGCTAAAGATGGCGGACTTTGATAAATTGTTCTTTAACAAGGTTCTCTACAGGTTTGTGATAACACTTCTTATTACTGACTAGTTTCTGCCCGCGACTTCACCCTGGTACTTAAAATATAGCCTATGTCATTCAGCAATAAAGCAGCTTCCTATCGGTGAAAAATGTTTAGCCAGTTAGTACTGGTCTGATAGCTAAAATTTTTTCAGAGATTTCCAGATATTTCCTACAAACAAAAGAAAAACTTTATCTCTTTATAATATAAGTGTAGATAGATTTATCAAAACCTTTCTTTTTAACCCATTGAAAGCCAACTATGTAATATTAAATAGCTGGTAATGATGACCAATGCCAACTACATGGTTTCCACTACATAATAAGGTAAGCAACCTGAATAAAATAAATGTTAGTGGTGCCTACCCACGCAACATTACATACTGCATCCCTATAAATTGGTAACCGTGATGCCAAATACGAAGTATAACGTAGCAGGCTTCTTGTGGATGGTGTCCACTGATTGTGACGGTTAACTTCTGCATTAAATAGGTTAAAGTGAGAATCTGCCCGCGCCTACGGTGGCCGGAAATCGGGATCGGAATCCCGGCGGCTGGGGCGCGAGGGTCATTGCCTCGCATGTGCACGTGCGGCCTCCTCCTTTGGTAGCATTACTGCTTCGCAGAAGGAGGCGACCGCCTGCCACTCCTCGCTCCGGACCATGGCCTGTACCAAGGCCCGGCGGAAGAGATCGCTGCCGCCGATCGCCCCCACGAGGACACGGTGGTGCTCTGCCCAGGCGGGGCATAACTCTACCGTATGCTCCACCGTGTCCTCCGGGCGGTCCACACAATGGTGGCACCCGGGCGTTTCTTCCGCACGAATCCAGTGCAGGAACTTCCCGAATTTTGTCCGGTGAGGACCTGTGTCATGCGGAAGGTAAGGACCCCATGAGGTCTTTTCAGCCACTCCTCAAAGAGGGGACTTACCGCCATAATTATGGCGTGCCCAACGCACCCATGATACAGGTAACATCCTAGTAACTAGGATGTTACCTGTATCGTGGGTGCGTTATACACTATACAACATACACTATACAACTAGGACCTAGTTGTAGTATAGTCATCATCATTATCATCTTCCTGCCCTTGTCCCGTGTTATTTGGGGTCGGCGCAACATATTTTTTTCTTCCATTCTGCCCTGTCACTCATCATGCTATCACTAACTTCCTTTTCTTTCCTATCACTCTTCACACAATACATCCATCTTTTCTTTGGCCTCCCTTTCCCTCTCCATCCATCCACATGTATGCTCATAACTCTTTTAGTAACATGCGTTTCATCCCTCCTCTTTACATGGCCATACCAAGACAAACGATTCCCCTTCAACTTTTCAGTCACTGGCGCCACTTTCAAACTTTCTCTAATATACTCATTTCTCACTTTATCTATTCTCGTCACACCACACATCCATCTCAACATTCTCACCTCCGCTACATGCTATCTTTTTTCATCACTCTTTTTCACAGCCCAACATTCTGATCCATACAGTAGGTCTTATCATTTGATTTCATTAGATTTTACCCTTCAACTTGAGGGGCATTTATGGGTCACAAGTTGTTTAAGTGACCTGTCGCCATTTCATCCACCCTGAATTGATCCGATGTTTTACGTCTCGGTTTACCTCGTCATCTAATAAGCGACCCGAGGTACCCAAAGTCGGAGCAGATTGGTATGGGCGTTCCAGCGAGAGCTAAGGGCACAGAATCGGAGAGACCGCCGAAATCGCAGAACAAGTATTCGGTTTTCGTTCTGCTCAATTTTAGGCCAACACTCGCCAGTCTGTGCCACCTCCAATCTGCTCTGGACCTCTAGGCCACTCTCGGCCACCAGGGAGCTTCTTCCTGGATATTTGACGTCAGAGCGTCCATTATCATCAGGAAGAGGTAAGGGCTGAGACTGAGATCCGACCCTTGATGTAAGCCGAAAGCCACATTGAAGCTACCAGTGTTGCCCACTGTAGACCGGACTTGGGTACTGCATTCACTGTACATCGCTTGGATCAACTGCACATACTTCCCAGGCACACCTTTCTCCTTAAGGGCCCACCACAGAACCTCACGACGTACCCGGTCATATGCCTTTTCGAGGCCAATGAATACCATGTGCAAGTTTTTATGTGCACCTCTGTATTTCTCGCACAGCTGGCGTATAGCGAATATGGCTTCCGTTGTACCCCGACCAGGCATAAAACCGAATTGGTTCTGTGAAATTTCACTCTCTTCTCTCAACTGCCTTTCAATAACTTTCTCCGAGGCTTAGTTGTAGTATAATAAATACATAAATAAATCTATCATAATATAACTTTACAAAATTACAGAAAGAAAGCCTTTGAAGAGGACTTAACACACTACCTGGGTGAAAACTGGCAATCAATACCTAAGGCCATGGCTCTAGAGAACTACATAGAGCACCTGCAGGAGCTTGAGAGGTCTAATCCTAGGCTGCTGATGGCCTACGCCTATCACTTGTACTTAGGACTGCTGAGCGGTGGACAGATTCTGGCTAAGAAACGGAGAATTTTTGGGGATGGTAAATATTATATTATTAAGTTATTTTTTAATTTACATCCTTTCTAACAACAGAATTAATTGAGTAGGTCAAACTCGGACTGTCCCTGAATTTATCACAATTAAACTGTTCCTGTAGAGTAAGTATATTCTCATTTCCCTCCTGCAGCGGGGTGTGCCCCGCTGCAAATAAATGATGCGGGAGGAGAAATGATGTTTCACAAGGCAGGGAGAAATCATTTCTCGGAAACTGCTCACGGCTACAATGGAGTATATCTTTAAGGTTCTGGACTGGACAGGATAGGACTAGGCATTAAAGTTAATGGCGGGTACACTCGCTCACTATCGATTTGCCGACGATATAGTAGTCATGTTGAGGCTTTGAAGGTCCTCAGTACAATCCTCGATGACCTCAGTACAACGCTCGATGACCTCAGTAGAGCTTCCGAAAGAGTGGGACTAAAACATCAAATTACACATGAAAAATTGTTTGTATTGGTGTACAATAAAGGATATAATAAATAAATAATAAATAAAAATTACAAAATACAAAATTAATTATCCTTCCAGAAAATGGCAAGACCGAGACCTACACTGACAAAGTGACAGACTTCACTGGAACCGACATTGCTCAACTAAAGAAAGACTACAGACAGGCTATGAACGAGATCGCAGAGAAAATGTCTGAAGAAGAAAAAGCTGCGTTCATTGAAGAAAGTAACAACGTCTTTATAATGAACAATCTGATTGTGAACTCTGTCGGTGGTCAGAATAAGGTCCTTTATAACTTGTTGTATAAATGCTCTACAGCCGTTGCGATTGTTGCTGGAGTAGTTGTAGCATATAAGTTGTATAAGTAACTCACCTCAATATTTAAAGTGTAACATAATATATTGTCCACTTTCAATTTTAAATATAAATCACGCAGTAAGATTATTTTGGCAGCTTTATAACATAAAGTTATATAACATGTTAAACTAAGTTATAGCATGTTAAACTAGATTTTAAAGTTTATATTGAAAACTTGAAAATCTAGTTTTTGGAATGTAAATCGTCGCTATATTAATGTAACAAATTGAATCAAGTGTAGGAAATCCAATCCCACAAATGCTAGATCCCGCGCCTTGCAGGATTACTCAAGCACGAAACGTGCGGGCATTTGCGGGATTTCATTATTTTTTATAAGAAAATTGGGTTAGGACGACGCGCTGGTCTGATTATTTATTTATTAGCATCAGCACAGCCATAAGTCATTTAATGACTTTCCATGGTACTAGCCTCTTGCAGCTAAATAAATTTTGAATTTCTATTTCATGTTGTGCGAGTTCTGTATCGGAAATAGAAATATTTAAAAAATCCCGATCTCGAAAAACCCGCAGGACTGCGGTATCGCGATTTTGATGCGGGATTCGATTCGCTAGTCATCTGCTGTGCGGGTTATCTATTATGATTGGTCGAATAAACTATCAACAGTCAATTGCATCTCTTGACTTCTGTATTCGTCGATAAGTTTAGTTCAGAAACCGGATGTGGACATGTTAGAGTTTTCAACATTTCCTATTTGTATGACGCTTATATTAATCTATTCACAATAATCGTATCGTATCGTATCGCTGGGTAAAAATTGTGAGCACGATTTGACCTAGTATGCCATTCGGTTATTGTATAGCTCCAGTGTCAAACTTTTAAATAAGTAATTTTTTTAAATCCTTACATCTACTTTAAGATCCAATCAACCTCAATTATAACTTTGTTAAGTACCTACCTAATTAGTGTTGTAGAAGTTGTGATACTGTTATTTTGTTCCAAGATTTTAAGACTTATGTAGTTATTAGTAAAGTCTCTTTTGAATACTTCTGTTTTTTATTTTACATCCTTTTTATTTCGTCGGTCGACTTGATGAAACTGCCTTATACTAGACAAGGGTTGGAAATCGGAAGCCGCATAGTTCTCGATGAGTCGGAACTGTCAGCGGTGATGCTCCAGTGAGTCGGAGTGATGATGTCCCAGTGAGTCGGGATGATAATGTCCCAGTGAGTCGGGGTGATGCCCCAGAGAGTCGGGATGATGCCTCAGAGAGTCGGGTTATGATGCCCCAGTGCAGGGGTGGCCTTAACCGTAACGAGGCTCCGGGCGGTAGACCTTCGCGAGGCCCTTGTCCTTTTTGCAAAGTATGTGAATCAAACTGGGTATTTCTTATGATAGGTGAGAAATGCAAAATTTATAAAAAGGTGCTGCTACATACATGAACTTCAAGTTGAAAATATTATTTTGGAAGATTTATAAAAATTGACATTCATAAATACTACAACGTTGATAAACTGTGCCCTAAAACCAAAATTCACACGGAATAGAAAATGATGTTTACTAAATTCTATAATCTAGTGAATGGGCTACGTTTAAAGAATAACAAAATAAATCATTTGAATTTGAACACGAAATGAAAACCGACCTAGTGTCATCGAATTTGTTTAATTACATACTTATCCTACTAGTTATATAAACTTTATTTTGAAAGATAAAGGTAGAATAAAATTTTTCAAATATTAGCTTATTTTTCTAATTGAGTTGTTACACAAGGCCCCTACATATGCGAGGCAATAATTAGAAAGAGGCCCCGGGCGGTAGCCCTGCTTGCCACCCCCTAAGGCCGCCACTGCCCCAGTGAGTCGGGATGATGCTGCAGGTTCCAGTGTGTTGGAGTAGTGCTGCTGGCTCTAGTCGCTCGGTAGGTAGTTCTCACGGCAATGAGGCGAATGTCGCCATCTCTCTTGCGTAAGGCACATAAATTGGCCCCGTGCAAAATGTCGATGACGGCTTCGTTTACTTGGCCCGAGAGCATTCGGTTAAACGGAGCCGACCTCCTTCAAGAGCAACTCATCAACTGTCCCGGCGCCTGAGCAGATGAGGTCCTTCAAATGTTGAGGACTAAAAAAGCCGTCGAGGCCGACGGCAGAGCTCTCACTCTCTCTCCGGAAGGAGAAGGAATACTCCGGAAGGAGCAAACGCCTGTCATTACCTCTCAACCTGTAATGTGTGTGGGTGTGAATATTCAAATTGGAGGGTAAGGAAAGGTCATCTGCCGGGGCAGGGTGTTTGGTTTGCTCTCCAGAGCTGCTAGAGTATCTGGAGGACACGGAGACATCACATCCCTTCACCACAGAGAATTTTTTCTTCGCCGCTAATGTCAACTCCTAATTTAGATTCGACCAGATGGGATATACCTACTCCTTGAAGAGGTAACCATCTGTGTAGATAATTTTGAGTCCAAGGACCGATATATTACAATTTTCTTTTATTTGTGTTTTTTTTCCTTAATTTCCTTTTGAACGTGTAAGATTCTGTAAGGGACTGTAGGAAGTTGTTCCCGAGCACTTAACGAGTTTTCCCGGGCGGCAAGGCGAACATAACTTGCTAGATGTTGCGCTAATAGAGGACTAGCGCCACGGATCTCGTTTTTAAAAATTAATAGAGTTTTGAATTTTGTAAACACAAACCCCAAAATGTAGCTGGTGTAGTCGATGTAGGAGCAGTAACCGGGGCTGAACTAAGTGCATTTTGGGGTTTGTGTGCCTTCCCAATATGCACATTCAGACCCCGCTTACCTTTAAAAAACCGTGCTCGTGTGCAGAGAGGGCACCTCCAGAATATTCAGTGAATTTCTTCCAAAATAAGTTTAAGATACTGATTTTATTTGAAAAATAATTTTGGGAAACTTGGACCTTCCAAGTTCCCCAAAATTATTTTAATAGGATATCACCCATATTGTTTCCAGTTGTGCAGGTCAGATAGGTCGTCGCTCTATGTAAAATACTGGTATCTAGCTACACTGGAAGCCAACTCCAACATGGGAAAAGGTTCGATAGGTCCCCTTTTGAGGAGTGGCTAGAAAGACCTCACGGCGTCCTTACCTACCGCATGACGCAGGTCCTCACTGGATATGGTAAGTTCGGGAGGTTCCTGCACCGGATTCGTGCTGAAGAAACGCCCGGGTGCCACCATTGTGTGGACCGCCCGGAGGACACGGTGGAGCATACGGTAGAGGTGTGCCCCGCCTGGGCAGAGCACCGCCGTGTCCTCGTGGGGGCGATCGGTGGCAGCGATCTCTCGCGCCGGGCCTTAGTACAGGCCATGGTCCGGAGCGAGGAGGAGTGGCAGGCGGTCGCCTCCTTCTGCGAAGCAGTAATGCTAGCAAAGGAGGCGGCCGATCGCGGGAGGCAAAGGTCCTCACGCCCCAACCGCCGCCGGGATTCCGATCCCGATTTCCGGCCACCGTAGGCGTGGGCTTGTGGACGGCGAGCAATGGGTGGCTCGCCGTCCGATCGTCCGGTAACCATCCGGACCGGGCCCAAGTCGTCGACGGCGCGTACTGTTCCACGCGCGCCTCAAGGAGATGTCAGCAACCGTAGGGGCCCAGCAGGGTCGAAGCCTACTGGGGCCATGGGTGATGCGAAAGAGATCCCCGGGGCTCTGGAAAAATGGCAAGGAAGGAACAGGAGTGAGTTTTTAGTCTGTAAAAGTCTGACACTATCTCCCGCTCCGTCCAAGAGCGGGGGATGTCATTAGATGATTTTCGCACACGGAAAAAATAACATGGGAAAAGGTAAGGAAGAACAATGAAACAAAAAACCACTTATAAAAATATTTTATTGTTTCATAATTATTCGATTGAATGTCATACTTACAAAATAATTAAATATGTACACGGAAAAAATACTACATGTCTACATCGTCATTGCATTCTAAAATAAACACTACTCTTAAGTAAATTAGGTTTCAAATAAGTTGTATTTCTCTAACACATACTTTCTTATTTTGACCTTAAAATAATATTGAACTATTAAACTAACATTTGAACTTTTTTTTTCTTAGAATTGAATCAATGTAAGCATACGTCTATCATTTTCTTTTTACCTTTTGTGTTCTTGAATCACGCACGTAATATATTTCGATACACTTTCGATGCAAAGTAGACCCAAACATCCAAGGGATAATTTACAAAATCACATTTAACAAGTTTCTAAGTACGTGGATCCACGTCTTAAACACACTATACCTATAGATTCTTTTATCTTACAAAATAGATATTAATTTTGATAGGTCTAAAACATGACATATTATTGTATTTTATATATATTTCTTAGCTGTTTTTAAATGTTTAAATACGAATTACAATATCTCACTCCTTGATTCCATATTTTTGGCCAAAAATCTAGCTTTTATATTAAAGCAGGTAGTCCAGCTAAATCTATTATTCTAGTGAGGATTCTCATCATCTGAACGAAGGTAAGGTAGGTGGTTCCATCGCCATGTCGATCAGTTCATCGATGTCATCTGAGTTGAAGAATGACAGCTCCATCTATGAACAAAAAATAGTAGGGTTGATATATTGTGCAGTTCAATCAAACTGTACCTAGTGGCTTGGATGTATGATGGGTTCTGGCCTGGTTAGATTCAATGCTAATGAAGAGGGATAATTGGGTAAAAATAAAAAATAAAACTATTATATGATAAAGTAACTTTATCAGTCGCAAATAGAAAGGATTTTTCAAATTCGTTCAATAATAAGTAAGGGAAATTGTCAATTAAGAGCATAAGAATGCATATATTGAAATGTGACGTCACCGCCATTAGGTTACGTGTGTAAAAAGGAGATGGCGAGATGTTCCCATTACGCCCCTACTTTTCCTCATACCAATATTTGAAATGCCAATTGCTGTTTCATTTAACAACCAATTTTGATGCTGTGTTCAGAACAAGATTTATTTTTAGTGTTATTTGTTGTTTAGTATAAAATATTGTACCTACAAAAATAAATACAGGCATAAACCCGATTATTTCTACAATATGGCTTATTTTAAATAAGTAAGATATTAATTGCGATGATTGTTAAAAGTGCAACATCTGTGCATTTCATTTTCTATGTACGCTAGGCACTGAGACAAAATCTTTCTGCCATTAAAAAAGTTTATTATTTCTTTAGTCTGTTACATGGTTAGACCTACATTTCAAGAAGATCATTAGAATAATGTGTAAAGTACAACACGTTTTATATGTTGTAATTTAATGATAACCTTTTAGGTCACACATGTTCAAGTGAATATTATTATCACTGTATAACATCGACAACGTATAGGTACTATGTATTTCAAAATATTTTATTACAAATGGGCCTACAAAGGGACTTATAAAACGTCAGAATCTAGTGCATGGTTTCAATTGGTCGTTTCCTATGGAGAAGAACTGGCAGGTGCGCTATCCTAGTCTACTAGACTTACCAGTCGCTGTGTATCGGCGCACGGCCTGCAGGTGAGCCGTCCCTCGCTGCACTCGCACCTGGGCGGCGTGGCACAGCGCGCAGTGGAGGAGGCGGCGCGCGCTCCCACTACTGTGGAGCGCGCTATCCTAGTCTACTAGACTTACCAGTCGCTGTGTATCGGCGCACGGCCTGCAGGTGAGCCGTCCCTCGCTGCACTCGCACCTGGGCGGCGTGGCACAGCGCGCAGTGGAGGAGGCGGCGCGCGCTCCCACTACTGTGGAGCGCGCTATCCTAGTCTACTAGACTTACCAGTCGCTGTGTATCGGCGCACGGCCTGCAGGTGAGCCGTCCCTCGCTGCACTCGCACCTGGGCGGCGTGGCACAGCGCGCAGTGGAGGAGGCGGCGCGCGCTCCCACTACTGTGGAGCGCGCTATCCTAGTCTACTAGACTTACCAGTCGCTGTGTATCGGCGCACGGCCTGCAGGTGAGCCGTCCCTCGCTGCACTCGCACCTGGGCGGCGTGGCACAGCGCGCAGTGGAGGAGGCGGCGCGCGCTCCCACTACTGTGGAGCGCGCTATCCTAGTCTACTAGACTTACCAGTCGCTGTGTATCGGCGCACGGCCTGCAGGTGAGCCGTCCCTCGCTGCACTCGCACCTGGGCGGCGTGGCACAGCGCGCAGTGGAGGAGGCGGCGCGCGCTCCCACTACTGTGGAGCGCGCTATCCTAGTCTACTAGACTTACCAGTCGCTGTGTATCGGCGCACGGCCTGCAGGTGAGCCGTCCCTCGCTGCACTCGCACCTGGGCGGCGTGGCACAGCGCGCAGTGGAGGAGGCGGCGCGCGCTCCCACTACTGTGGAGCGCGCTATCCTAGTCTACTAGACTTACCAGTCGCTGTGTATCGGCGCACGGCCTGCAGGTGAGCCGTCCCTCGCTGCACTCGCACCTGGGCGGCGTGGCACAGCGCGCAGTGGAGGAGGCGGCGCGCGCTCCCACTACTGTGGAGCGCGCTATCCTAGTCTACTAGACTTACCAGTCGCTGTGTATCGGCGCACGGCCTGCAGGTGAGCCGTCCCTCGCTGCACTCGCACCTGGGCGGCGTGGCACAGCGCGCAGTGGAGGAGGCGGCGCGCGCTCCAACTACTGTGGAGAAGCGTCGAGCGGTGGGTCGGTCGCCTTGAAGCTTTGCGCCCGCGAATATTGTACCTGGGGGGATGACAGTTTAGTTTAGAATGTTGATAGGTAATACGTTTTTCAAACGATCCCGTATCCCATCTGACTGTCACTAGCGACTGGATTACATCAGTTCAGGGTACTATCGATGCGGATACCCAGGACCTTTACCTCATTCTTCTTTCGTGTCGATCTGATTCAAATTTAGTCCGACCAATATTATTATTATACCTCATTGAGAAAAACGAACAATACAGTACAGTCGAACAGAACGACAAAGTTGCACCATCCATTTTAGAGATGCTTCGAGGACTCTTATTTGACACTTATTTGATTGCCTGACACTTATTTGGGTTAATTGCAACACCAAATTTATCAAACTACGTTTTAATGGCTATCAAATCCCTATTTGATTAACTGATAGCGTAAGATAATTCGACGACCCTCCCTTGTCCGTATAACTGCAGGTAATCTGCATATAGTTGACACACTTTCGGCAGTATTGAGATTATCAAAAATAGAAAACAGAAGAGGAAAAAGAATACCACCTTGAGGAACGCCAATTTCTAAATCACCTCAGCGAGAAGAAGAGTCTTCAAAGTGAACCGATTGCTGGCGTTCCTGGTGGTAGGAGGTGATCCATTCCAGTGCTTCGGGAGCGACCATCATATAGGACAGAATTGCTAACAGGATGTCGTGACTAACGGTATAGAAGGCGTTTGAGAAATCAAAAAACATTAATACAGTGACTTTGATGTCTTCCAGTCCTGCCTTTGTATTGCCAGTCACTTTAAGGAAGGCGGAAACACTGTTGTGTCCGGAACCCAGACTGAACCCAGGCTGTAGAGGTTATTCAGGGAGTAAGCACATTCCGCACAAAGTTAGAAAGTTGTTTGGGGATACCAAAAGACTTCTTGTAGTTAAACGTCGATCATTCAAAAGTAACGGACTACATTCTGGTATTTTTACAGAATTTGAGGCTCAGTAGTTTCGGAAGAGGCGGAAGGTAAATAAATATCTAATTTCTTAAAACTTATTATTTTAAAATTATGGCATATATAGGGTGGATTTTTAGACGAGTCAGTAAGGGCAGGTACCTTACCCGTTGTTATAGTTATAGGAAAACGTTCCTAGGAAACCATCCATAATTTTTCAAGATATTCTGAACTGCATTCACAGATTTTGGAAAAAAAATTACAGTCAGCAAAAACTATCTGCACAACAATACTTCTATATCACCTGATGATAAGCGATGATTTGGTCGACGATGGAGCATGTTTGCCTAGAAATAGCCTATTCACTCTTGACTTAAAGACCTCTTTGTTGTAGCTATAAAAAAATACTGGGCAAGTGCGAGTCGGACTCGCGCACTGAGGGTTCCTTACAAACTTACCTATATAAATAGTTCAATTCCCGAATGGAATCTCGAAGATTGTTCCAAATAACAAAAAAAAAAATTTATGACGTAACAACAAATTCACTATTTTCAGATTTATTTCTGCACCTGTGCATAAGACCTTGCGTTATGCCAAATTTCAAAATGCTGGGTCTACGGGAAGTATCCTATGAATTTTGATTCCCTTGAGATGTCGAAATATACGTTTTTTTGTAACATAAGTAGCTTTATCTTTTTTTTTCGTTAACTTAGAAGTCTGATTTTTTTTCACATCTCCAAGGGACTGCAGACCTGTGTATATGGTTTTAATCAACTCAATACCTCCACGAGCTCCCGAGATAAAGGGATCTTCACAGACAGACAGACGGACAACAAAGTGATCCTATAAGGCTTCCGCTTTTTCCTTTTGAGGTACGGAACCCTAAAAACACTAACTCCGGCAGGGAACTCCACTCCTTAACAATACGTACAATTAATGTGTTCCCAAAACGTTTTGTACGTATGGGTGGGATGTCCACAATGTACCGATGGCGCAACATTGACTTGGGGGGGATTAAATTATGTAATTTCGATGCACACTCCCTGGTTGACTACTGTCCGCCCTGGCAAGGGGACTTAGACTATAGTAGTTATGTGCAGGTCACGCAAATTGTGGACTATGTGTAATATTTGGGTCACCAAGATACATGCTACTCCTAGTTTAGGACCCGTTGCTAATTTTTCAGGCCAAGTTAGTTTTATTTTCTCTCAAGTTGATGCTATAATTTGTAAACTGTTGTCGTTAAATAAATTATGATTATTATTTATTATATGTGTATCTTTACCGTTAGTCTCCATAGCTAGTGAGGTACAAAGTCCAAGCTTTTCTTTGGGCAGTTTCACTTGCTTCCTGAGCGCTGCGTCACCCACTAGCTTTTCGTAGTCCTTGTTTGTGTAGGCTAAAGTGTTGTCCACGCCTGGGCAAAGAAAATGTAGAAAAAGTTATTAATTATGGTGGTGGATTACGGCTCATTCGCTCTCCTAGAGAGGAGGCCTGAGTACTAGCAGTGGGAACATTAAAAGGCTGATTATGCAATGCTTTCCGATAGACAGAGCGTAACAGGAAGGTGTGAACGCAATTTTAGGAGTTTTATTAAAGAAAGTCATAGTCAATTTGACTATGAATCATTTTTACTGTATGGACTTTAAAAGAGACTTTAATCACTGAGTTTGTTTCGGTGTTTTTTCTCAGTGTAGTCAGCTAGGAAACACCTCTAGTTTAAATTGACGTAGTGTAAAAGTGTCTTTTAAAAACTATTTGCAAAATAAATATCATATAACAAAAAAAAAAAAAATACCCAAACAAAAAAAAAACACTTCGTTTCTTTCAATTTTTTTTGTTTCATAATATAACTTTGTTTGGAAAGTCCAATTTTTGCAGTTTTTAAATATGAGTACACCTTTCCGTTACAACTTGTATAAGTCCAGTCATTTTAAGGATTGAATCTTGGAAAGAAAGAAAAGAAGCTAAAAATGTTTACGATTCTTTACTTTGATATTTAGAATGTTAGGTATTAGAATGTTAGGTGCTGAAAGTTGCAATAGATGATCTTTGACCTTTAAATATCTTATGGCGCGCGTCTTAAAGGTTAGTGTACGCTAAAGGAGCCAAGCTAGAGCGGAGCATGAGCCGAGCACAAATTGGTATAGTGTGGAGCGACTTACAAGTCTCAAACGAGAGTGCTTCGAGTTTGGTTCGTGCGAGACTGTGCTTCGCCTATTGTCGGTTTTTTGACGAACACGAAAGGTTTCGCATTACGTTCTAGGACAATGATCGTTTTAGGCTCGTTGTAAGTCCACACTTGACACCGCAAGTAGAGCGGCTCAGCAGTGCTAGCTAAGACCCACCTTTAAAACGCCATGTTTGTTTATCTTTATAATTAATTATTTTTCCATATCTGCATAGTCGCAACTTTGGTATTTATTTAAAACTCACCGAACAAGTACTTCGCGGCTCGTTTCTTGGACAGCATAAAATCGTCG
Organism: Mythimna impura; assembly: GCA_905147345.3. NCBI lineage: Eukaryota > Metazoa > Arthropoda > Insecta > Lepidoptera > Noctuidae > Mythimna > Mythimna impura. Next base: position 12,558,762 of record LR990363.1, read on the forward strand.
TCCATCAGAATGTGCAGCGTCACAGAACTCTCCATCAAGTTGTGGTAAATCGTCGAGTAGTCCAACTGGCAAAACGTAACGAAACATCGTGAGATAATTATAATAATTATTATTATTCTTATTAGATCCTATTTCCGATACCGGTGGGATACTACTTTTTATATTTTTAAATGTTTTTTTTGTAATGAAAAATTTAAAATATAATTTATATGTTTTGTTAACGAATAAGTGGAAAAATAATAATATTTTATTAGCACAATTACAAGTGACACTTAATTTAGGGTACAATTGGCGAGGTACAAGATACATGGTCAATGATCCCTATGTTAGGAAAACCTAGGTTATTACAGGGGGTCATCCATCCATCAATTATGCAGTGATAAGAATTAGATACGCAATAATCACTTATGTAAAAAATAAGAGTAGGAAGAACATCGAGTTTTTGGCGAGATTTTTAACACGCTTTTATTAGCTTCACTTGTAACTTGTACCTATGTAAGAAAATCTTGGAATCTTAATTTGACCCACTTCCCGGTCTTCGATTAGGATGAAATTTTGCACAAGCACTGAGTTCTGATGACAATACATGACTAGCTAAAAACGTCATTACAAATCCAATATGGCGGCCTCCCCAAGATGGCGGACTGGTTGTTTGAAATCTACCCCCATGATATGGGTATCAAATGAAAGGGTTTGCTGTCAGGAAAACGAAAAAAATAGTCACGTGACTTAAATCCAATATGGCGGACGTCCAATATGGCGGACGTCCAAGATGAAGAGACGTCCGGACAGGCTATTTGAAATGCACCCCCATGATATGGGCAATGGGTATTAAATGAAAGGATTTGCTGCATGGGATACGAAAAAAATTATCACGATTGTAATAAGAAGACTAAAAAGTATAACATAAAAATAATAGTTTAAAAAACTAAAAAACACGCTTTTAGCACGCACTAAAAATTACAAAATAATTCGGACATTTAGTTTGATGACTCAATGAAGAAAGCGTGGAGCGTTTTGTCCAAAAAGAATAAAGATTACATAAACGCTCCACGCTTTCTTTCATAATAAATCATAGCATGAAGATTTGGCAAAGGGCTCTTGAGTCATCAAACTAAAAGTCCGAATTATTTTGTAATTTTTAGTGCGTGCTAAAAGCGTGTTTTTTAGTTTTTTAAACTATTTTTTTTTTCGAGTGAAGTTCAGTGGCTATTTTAATAATTTGCGAATTGATTCCTAGTAGATATTGCGATGTAAAATTGGTGTAGTTTTGTATCTCAAGTATCTGCACAACTGGACAATATGTGGAATCATTGAAACAGCCGCGATCTTGGTAAAATGGGGCTGAGATCTTGGTGATGGCGGTGCGGAAGGGCAGGCGCGTCGCGAAGCTCAGCGCCGCGAACATGTCCGTGCGCGAGCTGCGGTTGTAGATGAACTCACCCTCATGAAGGCAGAGTCGCACCGGGAGCAGGGCATGAGTATGAAGGTGCGCGGCACGGCGGCGCGGAAGGGCAGGCGCGTCGCGAAGCTCAGCGCCGCGAACATGTCCGTGCGCGAGCTGCGGTTGTAGATGAACTCACCCTCATGAAGGCAGAGTCGCACCGGGAGCAGGGCATGAGTATGAAGGTGCGCGGCACGGCGGCGCGGAAGGGCAGGCGCGTCGCGAAGCTCAGCGCCGCGAACATGTCCGTGCGCGAGCTGCGGTTGTAGATGAACTCACCCTCATGAAGGCAGAGTCGCACCGGGAGCAGGGCATGAGTATGAAGGTGCGCGGCACGGCGGCGCGGAAGGGCAGGCGCGTCGCGAAGCTCAGCGCCGCGAACATGTCCGTGCGCGAGCTGCGGTTGTAGATGAACTCACCCTCATGAAGGCAGAGTCGCACCGGGAGCAGGGCATGAGTATGAAGGTGCGCGGCACGGCGGCGCGGAAGGGCAGGCGCGTCGCGAAGCTCAGCGCCGCGAACATGTCCGTGCGCGAGCTGCGGTTGCCGCGGACCACGTCGGCTTTGTCTGTTAAAGTGGGCATGACGACATTATAGTTAATCTGATACTTAGGAGCGGACATTATTTACCCAGCAGTGGGACTGGGTGGGAAATCATCAAATAACTTCGCCCGTTCTGCCTGGAACGAAAGGGAGTGTTAAAATTTTACTGAGTAAAATCCCCATGTTCCAGAGCCATGGTAACTTTTTTAAACAATGCCACAGTCAATATCGTAGCTAGTATCAAAGGAGGGGTACAAAAAAATAGGACTTTTTATAATTTGCATAGACCCTACTATCATTGAACTAGTAGCACAGAAACAGTAAAACGGAATCCCGATAGGCCATGAGGAAGACAGTCTGGCTTTGCTCCACACTGATTTTGTCATGTAAGACTGACCTCAAAAATGGGAATAGTCTCTGTCTGGGATAGAATAAATCTTGATTGAAAATCAACCCATTTATTGGACTATGATAGGATAAGTTATTATTGTAATTTTAAGTAAAAAATGCGAAAATGAGTGAGCTATAAATGATAAATGATATTTATTTTGTAAATAGGTTTAAAAAAACACTTTTACACGTCAATTTTTTTTTTCGTCATTTTTAAACTAGATGAGGCCGGTGTTTCCTAGCTGACTACCCTGAGAAGAAACACCGAAACAAACTCAGGGGTCAAAGTCTCTTTTAAAGTCCATACAGTAAATATGTAATGGTCAAATCACATGAGAACCATGCAGATTTGTCTGAAATGGTCTTTTGAAGAAAGAACCTTACAGATTTGAGTGGACCTGTCCAGTCAGTGCAAGCATTTGTCAGTATTCGTAAAGCTCAACTCAGGACTACTAAGGAGCTCAACTACTTGACGAACAATACCAAGGAAAGGACATTTGGGTAGGCCGCAGAAAATACTCAAATTGCCAGACATAGGTACGTTAAAATTACTGAAAAGGAAAAAAAAAGCAATCAACATAGTCCTCACGTTCACAATAATAAAAAGAAAAATATTGTTTACAATACTAAGTAAACATTGATGTCAAAAATTAATAGAGAAAAAGAAAAAAAAAAGTTAAATTGCAAAATAAAAATAATCTACAATATCAAATTGTAATAAATAATAATAATAAAAAGCAAAATTGAAATTAAAAACAAAATAAAAAAAATAATAATAAGACAACAGTTGCAGTGCGTACTGGAGCAGGTCAATCCCAAGCCTTTTGGTCCTCAACATAGTCCTTTATAGTTAAAAAGCCTTTTGGCAAAGTTTTCGCTTTACAAATAATTTGAATTTATTAAGGCTTAGTTGTTGAATATGACTAGGAAGTTTATTATAGAAGTGTATGCATTGGCATCTAAATGAGCCCCCTATTTTTTTCAGCCTGGTTGTAGGAACCACAAATTTGTGTTTGTTCCTAGTATTAAAATTATGAACATCACTGTATTTTTTAAACATGTTTATATTTTTATGTACATACAAAATATTCTCGTAAATATACTGTGAAGGTACAGTCATTATATTAATTTCTTTAAATTTATCTCTGAGGGAGTATCTGGGACTTAATTTATAAATCGAACGAATAGCCCTTTTTTGCAAAACAAAAATTGACTGTATTTCGGCGGCATTTCCCCACAGTAGAATACCGTACGACATGACACTATGGAAATAGCTAAAGTAAACTAAACGGGCAGTCTCTACATCAGTTAAATTTCGAATTTGTCTAACAGCGTATGCTGCAGAGCTAAGTTTTTTTGATAATTTGTCTATATGTGGGCCCCACTGAAGCTTAGCATCTAGAGTTATGCCCAAGAACACTGTATTATCTTCAGGACTCAACTCTTTACCTTTTATTAGCACACTAGTTTCTACTTGCCTAACATGAGGCATGGTAAACTTTATACATTTAGTTTTTTTTTCATTAAGTAGAAGGTTATTTACATCAAACCAGTGTACTATTTTTGAAAGTGTTATATTTATATCGTCAGTAACCGGCTGCTGACGTTTAAGTTTAAACAAAAGTGAAGTGTCGTCTGCAAACAACACTATGTTATGGTTATCCTCTATGAGGTAAGGTAAATCGTTTATATAAATAAGAAACAAAAATGGGCCAAGAATTGAGCCCTGGGGGACACCCATTTTTACTACAGATCCAGGAGATCTTTTTCCGTTTACATCAACTCTCTGAATCCTTTCACTCAGATATGATGTAAGAAGATCCAGGGAGGAGTTCCGGATTCCGTAATGGTGTAGTTTCCTGATTAATGTTTCATGGAGAACGCAATCGAAGGCCTTTGACAAATCGCAAAAAATGCCCAGGGCATCGCATTTGTCTTCCCATGCATTATAAATATGTCCTAAAAGTTCAACACCGGCATCGGTTGTTGAACGACCCCTTGTAAAACCAAATTGTTTGGTATGTAATAATTTATGTCTGTTAAAAAATCTTTGTAGTTGCTCTAAAATAAGTTTCTCAAATATTTTACTAAAAGTGGGTAGCACTGAAATGGGTCTGTAATTCGTGGGGTCAGATGTACTACCCGTTTTGAACAATGGAATTATTTTACTATTCTTCATTAGATCAGGAAACTCACCGCGATCAATACAATTATTAAAAATAAAAGCTAAAGAAGGAGCTATAATGTGGATTATAGACTTAACAACTTCCACAGAATTACCCCATAAATCTGCAGTCTTTTTTACATTCAGGGAGTTAAACGTCTTAATAATATCTACATAAGTCACATGTTCGAAATTAAAATCAGAATCGCAAACTTTAACATTTTCTTTAAGCAGAGACTCTGCAGCAGTGGGTGACGAGTTCAGAGATTTTGTTGTCGATATGGGGATCTCTGAAAAGAAGTTCTCAAAAGCCGCGGCAACCTGTGAGTCCGATGTGATCACATTGTCATTAATTACAAGTTTATAGTCACTAGATGGTCTTGTAGACCTTCCAGTTTCACTATTTATAACATTCCAAGTAGTTTTAATTATATTATTACTGTTTTTAATTTTGGAACTCAAATAACGCGATTTCGCTACAGAACAATTTTTTTTAAATAATTTTGAATAATTTCGCACATATGAACTAAATTCAGCAGTATTAACAAGAACTCTTTCATCATACAATTCGTAAAGCCGAGTTCTACTTTTATGAATACCAGTGGTAGCCCATTCACAGAACGAAACGTTACTATTAACCGAAATAGTCTTAGGTATAAAATTGGAACACCCTATCAAGTTACTACTACGGATTTTTTATCAATAAAACAATTTAAAGAGGATTTAAACTTTTGCCATACATAGCTGGCATATATTTTTTTTTCTATTCGCCAAAAGTGAATCAATAGCAAAAATAATTATGTCTACCAACCGTAACCAAACGAAGTTGGAGACTATTTAGTAGGTTACTAATGTTTTTTTATCAGAATATTTTTATTTAAGAAAAATAACGCCTATGTCTGATATTTTAAGTTTCCCATTGTTAAATATACTTCATGGCAACTCGAATGAGTTATTCAAGTGAAAAAATATAACAGTAATAACCAACCTAATCTATTTTATCAATGGAAACCTCAAAATATTACGAATTATATTTTCATTTCATTAAAATAGGTAACGCCTGACAAAAAGATACTACCAATACTTCTATAGATATCTTCATTCAGTTACGGTTTAAAGACCTGGTTCTTTTTGCTACTGATTCCTCGTATTGTCCTCTAATATATAACCTAGGTTTTATTTCCGGCGGAAAGAAAAAAGTAAATCATGCCAATAGCTTGCATTGGCTTTTGTGGATAACATGTTTCGAACTTTTACAAATTTTGGGGCTCCTGTAGCCCAGAGTCCCGTATCATCGACTCGGCTGATACGGCGGTAGACAGTATACAATCTACCTATGAGATGTACCATCAAGTCTATGCAGAGTTTGAACTAATTAATTATTAGAACAAAAAAAAAATGGATAGTGCAATTTAGCTTCACGTTTTCATGGGATGACCGACATTTGACTATTCAAAAGTGCCTGTAAATGGTCTATTTGAAATAAATGCTTTTGATTTGATTTGAATTGAAAGTTAACATAAAAACCATGTTCCAATCTTTTTTACTTAGGTACATATAGTACTAGTAGTATACTGTAAACTACTGTTGAAAAAAAGTTTTCACCATTGATTTTTATATTGTTATTCTTTAATCGCTTAGCCACCACTTTGGTCGAAAATGAGTTATATGTACCTATTCAGAAATCAGAAACGTGTATTGTTATAATTAATTCATAACGTTAATGTCAAAATGTCGGTCAGTCAAAAAAAAAAAGTGAAGCTAAATTGCACGTTCCAAAGCGTAGATCTCTATGGAGAAGAACGTACAAGAAACTCCATGGACACTTTTTTAAATCATATTATGAGTTACATAAATCTTGGTCACATATTTCTTGTCGCTTCTAATATGTGAGCACAATGTAGATAAGTAATATTAATTAAAAAATGGAAATTGAATTAAGCCACTGGCAGCTAAGAGATGACCATGTCTCAACTGACGGCTCCCGTTCACGAGCATGACGAGTGCATCAGCCCCACTCTGCTCAACCATTTTGAAGGGAACTGAATGACCCAATATCACGTGCCACCATCAGCAAGACATTTGAGTGAGCATGACAAACTCTAAACTGCCGTGCTGGTAATGTCAAACATATTTGAAGTGAAATAAGTTTAACTTATTTTCGACCAAAGTGGCGGTTATGCGATTTTACCTTTCCACTGTCGATTTGTACTTTTACTTTTATCCAGCATAGTCAGCCTTATAATGTTCCCACTGCTGGGACTCAGGCCTCCTCTCTAGGAGAGGGAATGGGCCGTAATCCACCACGCAGGCCCAGTGCGGGTTGGTAGATGTCTCATGTCTTCGAATTTTTGGTTCTAGGACATGCCGGTTTCCTCACGATGTTTTCTTTCACCGTTTTGAGAGCAGTGGTGATGAAATAAATTACACAAAGTAATGCGCCTGGCTGGGTTTGAACGCGCGACCTACAACTCGTAAGTCGGATCCGTTACCACTCGGCCACCACTGCTCTACTTTTATCCAGAGTATTCCCTGTTTCGTCACAGTGTTCTTGTTGAATGCTATACAGCTTGCAGGACATATTTAAATAGAAATGCTTACCGATAATAAAGTTGTCGAAATGCTGTGATATCTCAATGGAGTTAGTGAACACCTTGTTGTTTACGTAGAGCGCGCGCGGGCGCCGGTACACGCCGCGACCGCCGAAACCTACGATGGCATATCTGTATAGAAAAAAATACGATTAGAAATTGCTTCAATTTGATTCAAATTTATTTACTCACACACACACACACACACACACACACACACACACACACACACACACACAGAAACACACACACACCCCACACACAGATGAAAATTCAGTTCTTTTAATATAACTAGCTGCCGCCTACGCTCCATCCCCATGAAATAAGAACTTTTCATCTTTTTTTTTTGTTTGATGCAGTAAATCATACAATGACTTTTCCTGCTCTACGGAGTAGCAGGTCAGACTTTTACTGACTAAAACAATACCTGTGTCCTTTAGTTGCCCTTTGCGTTTTAGAACCGGGAGTTTCCATGCCGGAAATTCCCCGAGGCCCTAGCGGGCATCAGCCCTGCTAAGCCCCTATAGTTACGCGCCGTTGACGGCTCGGACTCGGTCCGGACGGTTACCAGACGGCCGGACGGCGAGCTGCCTGTTCCTCGTCGTCTGCCAGCCCTTACCTATGGTGACTGATAGACGTTCTGCGACTCTCGGTACTTTTCACTTTTAAGAGGCCATCAAAATGGTCCCCTATATTATAGGTAACAAAACAAAAAAACAACTTATTAAAACCATCCAAAAATGTTCCACACCCTTACCTATTATCGGAGAGCCCGTTGGCCTGCATCTTGATATCGAAGGCCTCGACGAAGAGGTCCATGTTCTTGGTCTTGCGCAGGTTGTTGTTACAGCGCTGCGCCTCCACTAAGAACACCACGTCGCTGGAGTTCGGGATGTACTGAAGAATGTGGAACGAGCCTTCTTCTATTACGTCGCCTTGTGGAGTTGTGCATCTGAGAGTAGAGATGGAAATGTTGATATGAGAGGACAATAACAGGGAATATGCATGCAATTTTTTTATTTGCTATATTACCTACATAATGTTTTGGTAAAAAAATTTTCAAATACATATCTTCATCAAGAACGAAGTTATTAAGGTTTAAAGCTGCTAATAAGAAAGAGAAGTCCGCGAGATTATGCGAGCTGTATAAATTTGTCATTTAAACATTCATTTATACTGTAATAGCATTTACTTCGTAATAGTTTTTTTTCGTAAACCAGTCGTTGTACTTTAAGTTTTTGTCGAACGTATTCTTTATTTTTTCCAATGGATCACGTTTGATCACTATCTCACCTGATGGTAAGCGATGATGTGGCCTACGATGGAGCACGCTTACCTAGAAGTAACCTATTCACTCTTAACTTAACCCTTCGCGCGTGTAGACCCCTAGGTTGTAGCTATCAGGAAACAGACTCCGGCAGAGAATTTTAACTAATATCTGGTAAAATCACTTGTGTAACCACCCATAAAAGATTAAGAGTGTACTTACTGATGGCAGTGATCAGGCATGTGTATGGGCAAGTGTTGGTGTAGACACAGCTCCTTGTAAGCGCTCGCCAAGGCACACGCGTCGCCGCCCGCCAAACATTCCGTGTTGAATGGTAGGGATGGTATCTAGACAAAGGAAGGCAATGTAGTGCATCATAGATTCATAACTATTTTTTAAGGTGCGTTTTCATACTAGGGGGTCCATTTATCTACGCGGAGATCGTGCAGTCCATGGCCCTTTACGGAGCGCTGATATAGGCTGGTAAAGGGGTCACTGCGGAAGCGACCAGCTCGCCGGCTGAACTCGTTCCAAAAGGTCATAGCCATTCGAATGGTGCGGGCATACCGTGCAGAGTGCTCTGAGGCAGCAAACCTTACCAGCCTGCCACCACGCATCGTGGGAATCGGATGCCTTTGAGGTTTTCGCTGCCGCGACAAATTGCGGCATGGCAGACAGAGCTCTAGCGGGATGGCATGGCGGTATGAAAACTGCGACTGTCATAACTCAGCGCTGGGCACGCTACAATCGCAGCGATAAGACCATTCTTTGAGAAGTGGTTAGAGAGGCACCACGGCATCCTCACTTTAAAACTCTGACACATCCTACACCCAGAGCGAAAAGAGTTATTTGATGATTTCCTTACCCCGAAAAAGGAATATCTAGCGATTTAGGTGGATTTTGAAGCTATAATTTGACTAAGTTCAATAAAGTGATATGTCCGATTTCCGCAGATACCATTTCCTTGACTTAACAATGCTCCAGTTACACAAAAAATTAAATAATATAAAAATATTGGTATCAGCGCCATCTAGCGAGCAAATGGCCAATTCAGTTGCTTTCATTTTAAACAAATAAAAGTAATACTTACAACAGAGAAACACGGATGTAGAGGCGACACCTTATTCTGGAAGAACTTATCACACTGCGTGTCATTCTTTAGATCTTTGTTTTCGATGTTGGTGGGGTTGGCGCTGGGCACTATATTCCAACTGTGGCCCAATGTTGGAATCGATGTCGTGAACGTGTTGTTGGGTAGCAGGAGGTCGTCGTATTGTTCGTTGTTGTAGGTTCCTAGGAGGCCGCCGAGGGTTGCGTAGTACCAGCCTGGTGGGAAAGAGAACGAGGTTAAAGCAGTTTGTAAATGAAGAGTTTTATCTTGCAATTAATTTTTGTCCAGGTAATGTGTGTCCATTTCAGGTTGCCTGGGAGAGATCGTGGAATGCGATAACGCCGCCAATGGTATGTTTTTCAGTTAAACATTTCCATGATTCAATTTATTATCTCGGTGTACAATAAAATATGTATATAAAAATAAATAAAATAACAGAAATGTGAGAACATGGGATGAAAGTATGAAATTTCGTCTTAATCTTGCACTGATAATTTTATTATGATTTGATGCAATGCTTTCAAAAAATGAAAGTTATAAATTTTTAAGCTAGTTATGTTTGAAATGGACTTTACCGATAAATGTATACCACAATAGAGTAATCGATATAAAACTTTCAACACAATTTTGTAGAAATACGATTTAAAAATCCTCAAGAACGTAGTTTAGGTCATATCGCACACTTAATATACTCGTAGAAGTGACACTACACCAAACTTTTTTACCCATTTTGTAATCCTATTGTAGTTCAAATAGTTGATATGCCTCAATTCGCCACTTCTTACCGAGTAAATAAGTACATTTTAAACTTTATGACGCTTTTATGAAAATTCACCTTTTTGGTATTGTACAATAATAGACATTACCAGCTGCTCATTTCACGATAAAGCTATATTGAATTTAATCTTTATGTTAAGCTTAACAGCATTAACATAAAGATCAAATTCAAACCACACATTCACTTCAACTTCTATTTTAAGTTAACATACCTGAAACCTGCAGTTTACAAGTATGGAATAGCAGATTGCATTGTATGTCCAATCCGTTGTGTCCTTGTACAGTGAGCGTGTCTGTTTGTCTATCTATGACCAGGCCGTCGACTAGTGCGGGCAGGCTCAGCGCGGTGTGGCCTATTGATACCGTCTGCAATGGAAAAGGAACAGTTTAGTTTTCAGTTATTTGCGATAATGAGTAAAAATAGTCAGCCCAACCTAAAATTGATTTACCTGAATGTGTCCTGCAAAATAATGAGTTACTATTAGGGATGTAGCGAAATAGTTATATCAGAACAGGTGTTTTTAAATTTGCATTATCGAATCGGAACCGGAACCGAAATCGGATGCGGTGACAGAAGCGTCAAATGAAACACTACTAAAACTAATCAAAAACTCAGATAAAGAAGAGCGAATTCATAACATTCCAATTAGGAAACAAAACAAAAAGTGAAAGAGTAATCGACAGAAAGCACGTTAGTTCCCTGCGCAACAAGTATAAAGTTTGTACCTCCGATATAGGTAAGTTCCCATTAAAATTTATCGGAACCGAAATCGGAGGTGCAAAATCAATCGGAAGTTCCAATCTTTCGGAATCGAACCTTCGTGACAGTGGCGGAACTATAGGGTGACAAGGCTAGATCCGACGGAGCCCCTGGTCCGATGGGGCTACCGGTCTAAGAAGCTTTAAAGAAGTAACCCAACGTATTTGAAATTTAAATCACAACGTGACGATTTTTCTGGGGCCCCATCCAATGAATTTGCCACGGGCCTCAGATGATATAGTTACGCCACTGCTCCGTGGTGACATCACTAGTTACTACACTGAAAGCCATGGATCTATTTTTCTCCACTCACCTCTCTATACAAATCAATATGCACAAGACTCCTCCTGGTGAGCACGATGAGGTTGTACCGACCCTGGTCATTACTCTCCATGAGCACGGTGAAGTTGTCCTGGCGATAGTCCTTGCTGAGCAGGAAGGTGCCTGCTTCTGATATCGTGAACACTCGCTTGTCGAACGTGACTAGAGTGCCTTGGCCGGTCATCATAGCCATGCCTGGAAGAAGAATATCACTTTAAGTGGATTTGGATCTAAAGGTTTTTTTTTTTAATGTACAAAATCAAAACCAAAGCATTTATTTCTTTTTCTAAAATAAAAGTAACCTTATAACATCAGCTATCTCGCTGTGAAAGTCAAAATCGGTCCAGCCGTTTTGGAGATTAGCCGGAGCCAACAGACAGACAAAAATGTTTAAAATTGTCTTTTTGTTATAGGTATCGAATAAACTTTCATATGAATTTTGTAAAAAAAAAAAGTTATTTCATATAACAAACAGATACTTTATTTCACAGGCTATTTTGAACTGGCAAGAAGTCAGTCAGTAAGTCAGTCGGAATAAATATGCTAATTTCAAATTCTAAAGCGCAGTCCAATCTCTCTTGAGAAGAATGTGCAAGAAACTGGGTTAAAAAGACTACATTGTTGTAGATGTGCGCAATAAATAAATTAGTTTATACTTGTATGACAAACGATTTCTTTTATAACATAAGCAGGTCTTCTTTTATATGTGATAATGCTAGAAAATATGAAGTTTCTCTAATTTTAGGGTTGTTAGTTCGTGACGTGAGTTCGTCGCCGTTACATCCGTGTTAATTTATTTATTAAAACTTCATGCAACACAAATGTACAAAGGCGGACTTAATGCCTTAGACATTCTTTACCAGTCAACCAAGTCTCTTCAGTACTGAAGAGAAAACATGGTAGGTGCATAGAAAAAGAAAAGATTAATAAGAAAACAAGGGATCAAATGTATATATAAAATAAACATACATAATTTATTTCTTTTTTTGTAAGTACATTAAAACGTGTACTTTTTTGTTTATAAAACCATTCCAGAGGCCCTACCAAGAGTTCTTAAAGCTACTTGACGACCTAAACTAAACTATTAAAGAGATAGAGCTCTATAGAGTGTATAGCTCCACCTTTCTTTCTCACTCGCACGCTGATATTTTAACACACCATGGTAACAGAAAACGTACCAGCAAAAGGTGGCATCAAGTTATCGAAGTCCATATACGGCCTGATGTCATAGTAGAACGACCAGATACTCTTGTTGGTGGTCAGCCATTCGTCCGTGAAGTCTTTCACAGCCCGGTACTCTGAGATTTCGGTGAAGTCTGGAGTCCTGTTGAAGGCGTGCCAGGACATCGGGAGTTTCTGATCTAGGAGTATTGCGCCTATGCGAGGATCGAATATGAAGTTCGTTTTTGGAGAGCGATGTCTGGAATAAAAAGTTTTGATTTATTTTAATTATTTATTGTGCCAAAATTGAACGGCAAGTATAGATAGATAATATAACATAAACATTTATTTTCTCTTCCACAAAGATGCCTTAAAAACTAACACTAAATAAGTCATCATCATCATCATCATTTCAGCCGAAAGACGTCCACTGTTGGACATAGGCCTCCCCAAGTGTCGCCATAACGACCAGTTAAATAAGTAGATATAAATTATTCCTTTGTGAGAAACTTGTATATGCACTAGGATATCCTATCGCACAGATTATCAATCCTCCCCCCCCCTACAAATACAAACAGTGTATTTTTTTTAAATGTGTACCCTCCTATATATAATACAAATAAAAAAAGAACAGAAAAATTAAAAACAAATATATCTTAAAAATGTAGTTGTGTGGTCCACACCAAACAACAACTACATCGTTAGAGTACCGTAAACGTAACCTAACCTAAAACTGTTAAATTAAAAAGCTTTGTTTTAATCTAATAATTTTAGTATTCAAACTTAAAAACATAATATTATTTTTTATATAATAATTTAGTTCAAAAATCATGATTTAATAATCATGTTTATAATTCAAAGATTTTCAGACCCGGTGTATATTAATTTTAAGTCGTTTGTGTTACGGGTGCCGACTCATCATTTGGACACCTTCCTCAAAGGAGAGTTTTGGCCGAAGAGTGTCGTGTATCGACGATTTCGTGGGCGAATACACCGACCTCGCAGCGGAACACGACGCCGCCGCCGTTACTTCGTGTGTAATAATAGTTCAAAGATTAGTTGTTATGTTTTTTTTAATATGCATTAGTATATTAATTTGTATGATTATTATTTGTGTATTTTGTCTGTGGGCCTTAGTTGCCTGATAATAAAGAATTATTATTATTATTATCTCTATGTTACTTACTTCCTCGAACCTTAGGTAAATATACAATACCTATTTCGATCTCTAACCATCACGTCCATCCTCTGTAAGAGTATGGAACGGGTGCTTAACAAGAAACTTCTGGCATACCTAGAAGCTAACGACATCCTCAGTGACCGGCAATACGGTTTTCGCCAAAATCGGTCCACTGGGGACCTTCTAGCGTATGCCATTCACATCTGGAGCGAGGCCATCGAGAAGCATGGGGAAGCGCTTGCCGTCTCCCTTGATATCTCGAAGGCTTTCGATAGGGTCTGGCACGAAAGCCTTATTGCTAAGCTTCCTTCCTTCGGCCTACCCACTGGTCTGTGTGATTGGATCGCAGACTTCTTGAGGGATCGATCCATCCGAGTGGTTGTTGATGGCTACTCCTCCGGTCAAATGGATATTAATGCCGGGGTCCCTCAGGGGTCGGTACTCTCGGCAACACTGTTTTTGCTGCACATAAATGACTTACTTAAACCCGGTATCTTTGGGTATGCAGACGACAGCACTGTTGCCGAGAGATATGTGTCTGACGCACGTGCTAGTGGGTCACAGATCCAGTCATCCCGAGAGGCTATGGTTGAACGCTTGAACTCGTCCTTGAAGGCGGTTTCCGATTGGGGCGATGCCAATCTGGTCAAGTTCAATGCAACTAAAACCCAAGCGTGTCTTTTTTCCGCTAAACGGAGTCAATTCCAACCGGCTCCATCTTTCCGAGGTGTGACCGTGCCAATAACCGACCACCTTGAGCTTCTTGGGGTAACGCTGTCGTCTACTCTAAATTTCGGCTCATACATTGAGGCAAAGGCTCAACTGGCTGCCAAAAAATTGGGGATCTTAGCAAAGGTGAGACGGTACTTCACGCCGGAACAGCTGCTCAACCTTTATCAAGCGCAAGTACGATCGTGTATGGAGTACTGCTCTCATCTTTGGGACGGGTCTGCCAAATACCAGCTTGATGCGCTAGAGTCGATTGAGAGGCGAGCCAAGAGGATCATCGGCAATGATGCACTTGTTGAGTCGAAGCTACAAAGCCTTGGGCATCGCCGCCGAGTTGCTAGCCTGTCGGTTTTCTATCGTTTACATTTCGGGGAGTGTGCACTGGAATTGCACAATCTAATTCCGCCAAGTCCGTTCCATCATCGGACCACTAGACGTACGGCGTTGCGCCACCGGTACATGGTAGACATCCCACCCATACGCACAAAACGTTTTAAGAACACATTTATTATGCGTACAGCCAAGGAGTGGAATTCCTTGCCGGAGTCTGTGTTTCCAGATAGCTACAACTTAGGGGTCTTTAAGTCAAGAGTGAATAGGCTACTTCTAGGCAAGCGTGCTCCATCGTCGACCACATCATCGCTTACCATCAGGTGAGATGGTGGTCAAACGCGAGCCTATCATTAATAAAAAAAAAAAAAAAAAAAAAAAAATCAAGTAGGATTAAAAACTTACAACTCCTCATACTGCAGCGCAGTCTTGCTCATATCCGTCAGCTTGTTGTAGAGAATCTCGCCCACCGCCTGCAGCGCCTCTCCGATCAGGAAGTAGTCATACCACCACTTGAGGCGGACGTACGCTTCTTGGTACTGGAATAGAAGAAGAGAATGAGTGAATTTAAATTTTAGCTTTAAAAAATAATTAGCTCCACTCTAGGGCGGAGCAGAAGGGCGTGTCTAGACGTTTACTGACTAAAACCACACCTATGTTCCATCTTTGCCATGCGTTCCAGGACCCCGGGTTTCCCTTTCGGAAATTAACCTATAGCCCTCGGTTCTGCTGGGCCCCTAAGCTAGTTTGCTGACACCTCTTTGAGACGCTCGTGGAACACCACGCGTCGTCGACGACTTAGACTTGGTCCGGACGGGTACCGGACGGCCGGACGGCGAGCTACCCATTGGTCGTTTTCCGCAAGCCCACATAATTCACAAATAATTAGAGGATAAGACAAATTTATTGTCAGCTAAGCTACCGAAGGAAATAAAACAATTAGATCTTCATCTTTTGACCACCACAATCATGTATACATGACAAAGCAAAATGTGTCCAGCACGCCATAGTCACGACTACATGACAGATTAAAGTATGAAATCGTAGCAATAGCTATTTTGTTCCACGCTACGACTTACATAGAAACTCAATTTACAACCATACACTTATAGAATAAAGTACAAAATCCTACCTTAGCACTAACTAGCTTAGTCAAGCAAGGAACCTTCCTTAATATTTTTGTCGTAAGTTCGCTAAGCCTCTTCCCCAACTTTAATCTTTATGCCTATGTTAATACGGTTCAAATTAATTCTTACCTTCTCCGTAACATAGACGACTTGTTTAGTCTTCAAGAAGTTCTGCCAAGCATTCCTGAACTCTGCGTACAGCTGCGTGATTTCATCTTTGAATGGAATGTACTTCTCTATCTTGGCCCAGACTACGTTGAAAAGTTTCTTGCTGTATTTCTTTATGTTCGTTATTAGGTCGTTGTTCATCAGATCTTTGTAGATTCTGGAGAAAGAATGAGAGGAAAATATTAGATTGAAGTCTTCGTTCACTCGTCTTTGTCTCGAAATTGTCAGCTAGCTTGTTCTTGTTTACATTAGAGGACTTAGAATGTAGGGATGCACCCAAGAGTACAGTTTACTAAAGAGAGAGAGAGAGAGAGAAAAAAAGAGAGAGATATATATTTTTTAATACGGTAATCCCGCCACATGTTCGATTTGTCCTGGAGTAATGATTTCGCTCTCTTGGATCCTGCAACGAAATTAATCAGAAAAGTACAACGAAGGCGTAAAAAAAAATACGATGTCCACTACTTTTTTTTCACATGTACATGTTTTCTCTCTCGTTTTTACTCCTCTTTAGTCAAAAGTCACATACAGACTCGACTCTCGGATCTTTGGTGTTCTGAAATAGTATTTGCGTATTCTCAGCAAACCCTTTCATTTGACAGCTATATTATAATTTTGAGGTTTCTCTTCTTCATCTTTGGGTGTCCACTATTTTGGATTTAGAATGATGTCGCTTCGCTAACCATTTATTTAAACCAAACGTGTATACAAAATTGTATCACAAATGGTTGGATGC
Source organism: Mythimna impura (assembly GCA_905147345.3). Lineage (NCBI taxonomy): Eukaryota > Metazoa > Arthropoda > Insecta > Lepidoptera > Noctuidae > Mythimna > Mythimna impura. Next base: position 12,575,561 of record LR990363.1, read on the forward strand.
ACGCTTAATTATGATTATGCGAGCGTACTATCAGTTGTAAGAGGTGAGAGCATGTATAAGCATGCTAACTGACTTAAAAGGTATATTAAATATAGGTTTGTAAAAACAACACTCACCGATCCATTTCATGTCCAAACGTCGACACATAGTTGAAATACGGCGAAACCGTCAACTCTTGGGTCCTATTGTAGAAGAAATCCATCACACTTTTCCACACGGTAAAGACAAACGACTCAGTATAATGCAACACCTTGAAGAACAGCGGCTCGATCGACTTCAAGACTTCATGCCAATATTTCGAAAGTCGATTGGTCGCATTGACCCAAGTCTCTTCCCAGTACTCCAAAAATTTCATATGTAAGTCCCTTATAAACGTATCATACTGTAATATCATCGCTTCTAATCTATCAGAAACCAATTCCATGAAATCGGCTTCCAAAACTCTGTTCACCGACTCCAAAAAGTTCGCATACGCCTTTTTGATCGAATCGATTATATAAGTCAAACTCTGCTTTATCGATTGACTCGTATTACCCATCATTCCCCACATATCGTTAACGATTCCGGGCAAACTTTCCAAATGATTCCTTATAGCCATTTCATCTAGCACATAGTAAGTAAACTCTACAATATCTTTGACGTAAAAGTCATTGTTACTGTAAGACTGATTCAAGAATCGTTCAAACTCATCCAAATCGTCCTTAATCACGTGTAAATCGTTCAAATCATCTAAAAAGTCGCGGATTCTCGGTTTGGCATCTGTCCATATCTTCCTGAGGGCTAAATGTGCTTCCATCGGCGTTTCTTTTATGATGATTAGAGTATCATTGATCTGGCCGTATATAAGCTTGATCGTGTATACTGCTTGGGACTTCACTTCGCTGAATATCTCTGGTCGCCATTTGACAGCGCTAGTTAGTAATCTCGAATGGTTCAAACGGATGTATGACGCGAGGTCAATAGTTGTTACGTCGTCGAAATTGCGCCAGGAATCGAATTTAGCGTAGCGAGAGTCCACGATTTGGCCGATCATGTGGTAGGAGATATCTGGGAAACAAAAGCAGTTGTTACGTGGTGTTCATAGGGATAGTTTAAAAAAGAATTGATGAAAAATATAACTTGTTATTCACACAGCTACTGATCTACTAAAATAGTTCCTTCCATTAACTATTATAAATACTTTTTAATTACGAAAGGGAAAACCTCGTTCACAAAAACTGAAAATTGTCGCTTACTATATTCTTCCTGAAAAGGCTCGATAATTCGATATATACATTTTAATTGATATAAACTAGTGCCTGACTGCGATCCCACCTGATGGTAAGCAGTGATGCAATCGTTGATGATGAGGCGCACTAGTTTATTAAGAGCCTATTCACACTAGCCTTGAAGACACCCAAATTATAATCGGACAGTAAGACCGCAACAGGCAAATATTCTTGTTAAAATACTGTTTATTATCTTTATCTATATATATAAAAGGAGAAACTGACTGACTGACATATCAACGCATAACCGAAACTACAGGGTCTAAAAGCGTGAAATTTTGCACAAGGCTTCCTTTTACAACGTAGGCATGCACTAAGAGATGATTTTTTAAAATTCACCCCTGGAAACGGAGGTCCAAAGTTTGTATAGAGAAATTTGCTTTCACGCGGGCGAAGTAGCTGGCAAAAGCTAAACCACATCAAATGACTTACCATCAGTACTGTTGTAGTGAGCCACAAAGGACCTGTTTTTCATATAAAGCGTGGCGGTTCCCGTGTCGTTACCGGTCGGTCGGCTGACCCATGCCTTGAGCTTGTACTCTGGGTACACTAAGTCCCAAGTGCCGTTTGCTTTGTAGAAGTACGTCTCGTTAGCTCGCTGGAAAAGAAAGTGAGTATTCATTGGAGAACAAAAGCAGCAATATATTATGCTCAAAATATGTATTTGTTTTGCACTAATTCGGCGCTTTGCGTAATTTATTTTCATCAACACTGCTTTCAAACAAATATTCTAGAACCAAAAATTCTAATATATGTGACATCCACCAACCGCTTTACTTAAAGCGGGAGAAGTCATTTGATCCGCGAAAAAAATAAAGTGGGGAGTGGGGAACTCCCCTATACATTTTAGAGGAAGGTGATGATGATCAACCAACAAGGGTAAAGTAAATAAAAGAAAATTAAAGGGTACTCACCTCATACTGAACAGCACTATTCGCCGTATCGATCAAAAACTTATTATGCCTCAACTTCTCATAGAAAAGCGACTTCTGGAACCTGTAGAAGTTATTGAAGTAGTACCAATGACTCCTTATATTTATATCGGATTTCATATCCAAGTCTAGATTCGTTGACGGATGTGTGCAGGCTAAGGCGAATTTGTAGTCTCTAACGGGTCCGTTCGAGTTGTCTGTGAGAATTGATTTGAGTTTGAGGTACTCGTTTTCGTAGTCTGAGTATTGTAGCTCGAGGGACACGTTTGACATTACTGATGGTGTTGATAGGTACTGTCCTTTTAGAGTGACGTCCTGTAAGAGAAAGAGGGTGTTTATTGAAATTATAATTATACTAGCTTCTGCCCGCAGCTTCGCTCGCGTGATAGTAGAAAGATCCCAAGGGAACATACTCCCGGGATAATAAAGAAGAAAAAGAGCGTAGCGTGCTCCATCGTCGACCACATCATCGCTTACCATCAGGTGAGATGGTGATCAAACGCGAGCCTATCATTAATAAAAAAAAAAGAAAGAAAAACATGTTATTTGCGGGAAATGACGCAAGCTTAGGACTAGCTGTCAAATTATAAACATTTGTAGCGACATCTACAGCATCAAATAAGAACTAATCTTGCATCGCGCAATTAAAAGTTCTCCGCGCGAATTGAACATATAGATGAGCCCGAAATCATCTATCGGGCAGTTGCCCACCAGACATAACACCCGTCTGGTCGGAGGATCCTCCCTTTTCAACGGAGGTTTGCGGGACTTTACTCTCTGTTCCGCCTACCTCCAAACATTCTATAGGGAAAATATGCGCCACATACGCGCAAAACGGCTTAATGATCAGTATAATGCCGTGGCCACAGACATGGTGCGCCGAGTCCACAGCGCTGGTTTTCAGCGGGGCTGGTGACGTTAACGACTCAAAGACGCCGGAAAGGTATTGTGTGCTAATAGATTTTAACAAAATAAACTTTTAGATAGAGTCATAAACGGAATAAAGTAATAACAAATAAATAAAGAGGAAATGTAATAACATTTGTGACAACATTACGTCGCAATAAAGTCAAATCTGTGTGGTTCTTTCTACAAAAGACCATCTCAGACACTAATCTGCATGGTGCTCATATGATTTGACAATTTTTTTTTTTTTTTTTTTTTTTCTTGATAGGTTCGCGCTTGACCGCTAACTCACCTGATGGAAAGCGACGATGCGGTCGACGATGGAACGCGCTTACCTTAATTACATGTTTACTGTATGGACTTTAAAAGAGACTTTGACCCCTGAGTTTGTTTCGGTGTTTCTTCTCAGGGTAGTCAGCTAGGAAACACCGGCCTCATCAAGTTCAAATTGACGACAAAAAATTGACGTCGTTGTCTCTGGGCCTCGAAGTCAGTAATCGCAAAATATAATTTTACGATTACCGACTTATTGTCCGGGTAATAAAGTCAGAAATCGAAAAACTAGTTTTTATTATATTATTATTTTTAATTGTAGGGAGGTTTTAAAATAAATACTTCACAAATATTGATCGTGAACCTTACCTTGCTAAACGAGGGATGCGCCAGCGACAGATCGACATGGTGCAGGTTTCCCTCAGCGATCGGAGGGTTTTCCCATCTTCCTCTAAGTTCAGCTGTCTTATTCTCTTCCTTGACATTCCAGTGTAGTTGGGCTGTGCCGTCCAGTAGTGTGTCTTGTAGGTTATATTGCGCTACCAGGTTAAAGGTTCGGAGAGGCCACCAGACGTTCATTAATAGTTGCTGAGATTCGGTTTCATCCTGACAAAAAAAGATTGTTAGATTGGAAATTAGAAAACTTGATTTACTGCTTTTGGAGCAGTGATGTTTAACTCAAAAACACATACAAAAGGCTAACGCTAAGAGGCAATGCGTATGTATATATGTACGTATGTGTATTTGGGGTTGTAAAAGGCTTGTGTGTGTGGTGGGGTCTTTTAGTCAGTATATCGGTGTGTCTTTGTAGGTGAGTAGGGTGTTTTTGGGGATGGATGAGGTGTTTTTGGGGGTTGATGAGGTCTTTGGGGAAGGGTGGTATGACGGTGGGCGTGGCTGAAATGTCTTTGGGGGTGAGTGGTAATGTCGTTACATGTGGGTAGTGGTGTTTTTGTGGATGTGTAAAAAACTCACCGTAGTCATATTAGTGACATGTAAGTTGTAGTTAAACCAGACATCCTCAGCCCACTTAATGTTAGTTCCCTGCTTGAGTTCTTTGTCCACGGCTTCATATTTGTTATCGAACGTCCAAGTTCTATTGCCATGTATGGCAGTTAGTTTCAAGTTCTTGCCGATGTCGTATGTGAAGACATCTAGTTTACCCGTCACGTTGAACTTTGTGGCGTTGTGGAGGTGGAATACTGTGGCTTGTTTTACGTCCTGAAATGTGGAGTAAGATTAGTTGAAGTTCTGCCCAGCTCGATAGTTTGGGGATCTCTTTTAGACAGTTTGTAGCTATGACGCTTGAAATGTATCCAGGTTAAGTAATAAATATTATAAGTTCAGAACTGTTACAAAAAGTTCTAGTAAGTATATTTTTAACATTTAAGTCGAAGAAAAGAACCGTCTTTGATAAAGACCATTGCGATCCCAACAGTTAAAAATATTTTTTGGCTTTCAAATAATTGAGTTTAGGGAAATAAGTAATATCTGCTAATGTAAGGAAGCGACCGTCTTGGTCACAATTAAGATATAGTTTTTTTTTTTCGGTGGTAAAATCATCTTATGACATCCCCCGCTCTTGGGCGGAGCGGGAGATAGTGTCAGACTTTTACTGACTAAAAACCCAGTCCTGTTCCTTCGTTGTCTTTCGTACCAGGGCCGAGTCTTCCTTTCAGAATCAGATCCTTGGCCCCAGTAGGCTTCGACCCTGCTGGGCCCCTACGGTTTGCTGACATCTCCTTGGGGCGCGCGTGGAACAGTACGCGCCGTCGACGACTTGGGCTCGGTCCGGACGGTTACCGGACAGTAATTAAGATATAGAAATAAGATAAGCATTGCCATTCAAAGTGGCAATGCTGCAACATGCTGCTGGGACTCAGGTCTCCTCTCTAGAAGAGGGAACGTAGATGAGAGCTTGTCACAAATAGAAACAAAATAGTACTCACAATATTACCAGTATCATCGAACTCGTGTATATACTTAATCCCAACAGGTGTATGTACATTTTCAACTTCAATGTCCATAGTAGCAAGGTCCAAATTCCTATCGCTCTTACTCAAAATCTGGTTAAAAGACCCTTTGACGAATCGTTCGCGGTCAAAGTCTATTGTTGCGTTTCCATTGCTGGTTTTGTCTCCTTGGATGTAGTAGTATTCTGTGTTGACAAGATGTTGACTACTCAATGGAACGGAAAGTGAGATGATGCCGTTTTGGGTGAAGCCTTTGTCCTGTTTGTGGTAGCGGTGAGTCGTGTTTACAGATGCTGTTTTGTTTGGCCAGAATAGGTCTACCTTGTTGTCTGAATGTTCTTCTAGGTTATTTATCTGTAGAAAAAAATGTAGATTAAAAAAAAATAAAGTAAGATAGCCTTATCAAACTCCCCGTAATAACTTGGCTGAGCTTCGCTTCGTCAGGTGCTTAATTTTTTAGGGTTCCGTACCCCCAAGTGTAAAAACAGGACCCTATTACTAAGAGTCCATTGTCCGTTTATCTGTCTCCAGGCTGTATCTCATGAACTGTGATAGTTAAACACTTGAAACTTTCAAGGATGATGTATTTCTGTTGCCACAAATTCTGTTGTAACTAAAAATACTAAAAATCGAATAAAATAAATATTTGATGTACTGAGGCAAGTGTTGCTTAACCTTGGAGATTGACCCGGCTGTTATATTACTTTAGCTAAGAGCTCATCAGTTTCAGTTTTCGTCTATAAAGTCCCTTTACTTTTTAGAGCTCCGTACCTCAAAAGAAAAAATCGGAACCCTTATAAAATCACTTTGTTGTCCGTCTGTCTGTCTGCCTGGCAAGACCCTTTATCTCGGAAACGCGTGAAATTAAAACCATATACTCAGATCTGCGGTCCCTTGAAGGTGTGAAAAAATCAAACTTCTAAGTTAACGAAAAAAGACTCGGCCGTTTATGTCGCAAAAAACGTATTTTTCGACACTCTCAAGGGAATCAAAATTCATAGGGTATTTCCCGTTGACCTAGAATCCTGAAATTAGGCATAAAGCAAGTTCTTATAGCACAGGTATAGGAATAAATCTGAAAACAGTAATAAATTTGTTGTTACGTTACTAAAAACGATTAAAGATTCTGATAAATGTTCGAGACTACATTCGGGAATTGAAATATTTACATAGGTAAGTTTGTACGGAACCCGCAGTCCGCGAGACCGACTCGCACTGACTCAGTTTTTTTTTTTAATAAACTTGAAGGATACTTACATCGAATATAGACTTCAACCAAGGCAGCCTCTTGAAGGGAGTGGTGACGTTGAAGTGTCCGTCCGTGTGACGCACGCCGCCGTAGCGCAGATCGATTTCACCGATCTGACTGTCGCCTGGGTGATGCATGTTGCCCCTAGGAAGGTACACGGTCAGTTGCCATCGATACTTCTTAAAAACTTAGTCATACAGCCTTAGTCTATCACAACACTATCAAAGACACGATGTACTCGTATGTAAAAATCAACAATAAAAAAAAAACATACAACCGAATTGAGAACCTCATCCTTTTTTTGAAGTCGGTTGTAAAAGAACAGCCCCCCTAGCCAAGTTACAACTGTTTCGTTTCGATTCTCTTTTCGTCGATCACCTCGAGTAGGCCACGCCTCCGATTACTTTATTCTGACATCAATTCAACTCTCAGTCACGTGGTCAGAACAAAGGAATAAGAGGCGTGGCCGACTCAAGGCGATGAACGAAAAGAAAATCGAAACGAAACGGTTGTAACTTGGCTAGGGGGCTGTTTTGCTATCATAACTGGACATATAGGGAATAGTTGATTACTTTTACTACGCGTCTTATACAGCGTGATTGAATGGATAAAATCCAAGGGACCTGAGTGCCTATTGCGAGTTTGTTTTACATTAACGCGATCGACACGTTTATGACGTTCGGCACTCCGATTGGCCCGCTCCAAGTTCTTAACTAGTGTTGCAACAGAACTCTGCTTCTACTTCTGCAGAAGTTCCGCAAACTTTTTCACTTCCGTTTCCACTTCTGCTTCCGCAAAATTTATAACGGAACTCTAAACGGAAGAATACAGCGAGCAGCGCGGGGTTGCGGGGCGCGTGGACGACTGGACACATCGGAGGAGGCGCGAGGAGGGGGCGGTACACAAACGTGTCGCGCGTGACGAGTTTCTTTATTATTATTTTTTTTTTTGTTCATTCTGCGCATCACCGCTCCTCGTGACGTGATTACGACGTAAACCTTCTGTTGTTTTAAAAAAATAAAATTGTATTCTTTCTTTATAGTATTAAGACTTCCGCTTCCACATCCGCAAAGATTTACTTTTGACATCTGTTTCCGTGTCCGCTTCCGTTAAGACACTTCCGTTGCATCACTATTCTTTACCAATCAAAGAGCCAAAAACGTGGTAAACGTTTCGATTACAAACTACAAAATACAACACGCGGTGAGCGCTCAGTCCACGATTGAACGTCCCACGCATTGGCGTGTCGCTTTTTAGAACAAATATGGGAATTAGAGACTTCCACATAAATTCTAAGTGGTTTTGGGGGGCACCACCTTCACTTCACTCCAGTTATTTGCCATTACGGTTAATGCCATCGATTAATGTCAACAAAGTTGAGTGAAGAAAGTGATTTAGAATATAGTGAGAAGTGGCGACCGCGCTTTGAGGGACGTAGCGTTTGTAGGCGTCCCACAAGTTGGACTGACGACTTGGTGAGGGTCGCGAGAAGTCGATGGATGCGAGACGTACAAGACTGGTCGTTGGGACCACACTTGGGGCCACATATGTCCAACAGTGGACGTCTTTCAGCTGAAATGATGATAGTGGTGGATCAGGTTGCAGAAAGGGACAAATTCTTATAACACTCACTTGACAATTTGATATTTATGCACCAAATCCTTCTGATAGGATCCCTTCACCTTCAACGTGGTCATATTCTCAACCATGGGCGAAGTCAGGGCGTAGTCTATATGGTTGGAGCCGTTGACGTCCCACTTGTACTTCACTATGTTGTCGATGTGCTTGTATCCTGAAGAGGACGTCCAGGTTATCGTGGAGTTCGTGTCAAAGCTCTCCATTAAGTACAGCATCTGGATTGGGAATTTTGGGAGTTAGTTATTGGTTTCTTTGGTAAGAATTTCGTTGAATTTTGGAATGAAAATAATCTGGTGAAAATTGGGCGTTTTCCTGTATTACATTTTATACTCAACAACAAATAACATTAAAATGAAATCGTTTTTCTGAAAATCGCATCAAAAATGGTTATTAAAGCAGTGTAGTAATGAAGTACGAGTAGTGGTGGCCGAGTGGCAACGGCCCCGACTTACGAGTTGTAGGTCGTGGGTTCAATCCCAGCCAGGCGCATTACTTTGTGTAATTTATTTCATCACCACTGCTCTCAAAACTGTGAAGGAAAACATCGTGAGGAAACCGGCATGTCCTAAAACCAAAAATTCGAAGACATGTGATATCCACCAACCCTCACTGGGCCCGCGTGGTGGATTATGGCCCATTCCCTTTCCTACAGAGGAGGCCTGAGTCCCAGCAGTGGGAACATTATATAAGGCCGATTATGCTATATGCTATGCTAATGAAGTAGCAATCAGCGTTTCAAATATTGTAATGAAGAAGAGTCGGGCCGGGAATATCTGGATATCCTTTTTGTACGCATGTAATCTAATGGCAGTGACATCACATTTCAGTGTGTGGAACCTTATTCTGTTATTTGATAGATTCCCCTTCCACCCGGATTGAAAGGTTTGTAACTTACTTAATATAGAACAGATTTCAACAATTCTTGCTATTACCGACTTTGGATAAAGTAACTTTTTCTACATAATAAAAACAAAATAGACCGATTATTGATTTTGATTAGTCAGTCCAGCGACTTCCAAGGGTTTCCAGTTTATTATCTCTCATTCTGAGGTTGACCCATTTTTTTTGCTTAATTTACTGGACTATACCCTAATAATAGACACTATCTTTGGAAATACATATTTAGTCCCTCAGTAACGTAGCAACAGATCGGATGAATTCTTCAAGTCTCAGTATTTATTGCGTACACCTCTAATAACTAAAAAGCTATTTATCATTTATTACAAATAAATATATATATATATTTCCTCACACCTAAAAGAACTGATTTCATCTATACACTCAAAGTAAGGTGCAATTGAAAACCAGTGTCAGGTATCATGTTGAAATGGACTTATTTGTCGCAGACAAGACACACAATGTTATTGTTTATTTTCCTTTATTTTAATTTTAAGTTTCTACATACTTCTTTCTACATTGTAAGTATCGGTGTGATAAATAAACATGTTTTCACTTTTTATTGCTAAAAACTTCCCCGAAAGGAGACAAAACCGCGCTTAAAAAGTAGAAAGCTGTCTGCTGTTTTTGTATTATTTGATAGTTTAGATTAAGGTTTCACACAATCTTCTTCTCTTGCTTCCTACAAACTATTGTCTACATTTCTTTTAATTTCTCCTTTTGCAGGTCTGCTGGAAGAAATTTCTTTGGAAATAAGCAGTACCTTTGTACTATTTTATATTGTCTTTTTCTGTTTTTTGTGTGTACATAAATAGTTAAATAAATAAAGCTAGTAAACAAAACATACATTTCCTTTAACCCCAGTAACGATCTTCGTGACGTCAGTCCTGTACTCGGCCTCTAACGTCTTGATCGGTTCGTTGTCCGTGCCCACGTCGGCGTCGATGTACAGCGTGTGTACATCCACGTTGGGTTTGGGCAGGATCGCGTTTATTACGAGGTTCACTCGCTTGTTCATTATTATGCCGAAGGAGGTGTTGCCGCCGATCCTGTTAGGGAAAGAAATGGGGATGAATTTAAAGTACCCAAACTATAGTTTTTTTTAATTCACACACACACACAACACAACACAGAACACACACACCAAACACACGCACACACAACACACAACACAGAACACAGTGACAGCTATAACAATAGTTTTATAATAATAAATCTTTATTGAAGACAATTTCAACCATATTTTTTACAAATTATATGCATATTAACTAAACAATTGGGGCACGAATAAATGTTTTCAGGATGTTTGAGTCCTGTTTATTTGCAATGACCTGTAGGATGCTGTTAGTGCCACCCCGGACGGGCCGGGTTTAATGATGGGCTAATCTGTTTTTGGAGAGAGGTGGGCTGGTTGGAATAAGCCCACCTAAGGTTATGGCCGCCATGGCCCACGTACAATGGTCCGCATAGGACTAAGCGGAAACCATACTCAGACAGTCAGCTGGGCGTTGTTCACAGCTGTAAGTTTAAAAATCCGAATATACTTTCCATTATTCTGTGAAATTTTGTTTACTAAGGAATTATTTCCCATGTAACCTCTGTCCTGTTTCTCTGTTAGAAAATGGCCTCCCACAAAACCTTTCATATACTCTGCTTTTATTAAGGTATAGTCACATTTTCATACAGGTGAAAGTTTGTGTGTGTGTGTTATATACCCTTTCACGATTAAAGGCCTGAGCGGATTTATCTGAACTTTGGAACACAGGCAGACTATAATTATTCCACAACTATCACACAACGCTGTCTAGTCCCAAGCTAAGCAGAGCTTGTGTTATGAGTACTAGACAACTGATAAACATACTTATATATTTCTAAATACATACATATTATAGATAAATTACACCCAGACAGAACAAATGATCGTGCTCATCACACAAACATTTGTCCTGGGTGGGAATCGAACCTACAACTTCCGGCATAGCAGGACCACTAACCACTAGACCAACAGGCCAGTCAATTATGTACTGGAATAGGACATAGGATACTTTTTTATCCCGGGAGTATGTTTCCGGCGAAGTTTCTGGTGGAAGTTGTCTACTAGTCCAGGGAGCTATAGTTGTAAGCACTTATGTCTACACTAGTTAGCGGCTTCACGCGCGTGAGAGTATAAAATTATCCCAAGGGAAAATACACCCAGGATAAAATATATCCTTTGTGCTATTTCAGGTTATGGTCTACCCGTGTGCCAAATTTCATCGAAATCCATTTATGTATACTAACTTTCGCCATAACATTAATGTGAAATGCTTTCTGTAATATTTAAGTAATGAAAGGTTCTGGTGTGGCGACCGCGTACCGGAAGACGCAGTGTTGAAAGGCCCCCTACAAGGTGGACCGATGACCTGGTGAAGGTTGCGGGAATCCGATGGATGCGAGACACACGGGACTGTTCATTGTGGCGACATTTGGGAGAGGCCTATGTCCAGCAATGGACGTCTATCGGCTGAAATGATGATGATGATGAGATGTTATAACTTACACCCAAACATGGTCGAGATCCATCTTGAAGCCCGCATTAGTCTTCTGCATCATGTCGGGGGTGGTAGTATTGCCAAAGTAGATGTCTAAGTCCACGCTCTTTTCTAACTCCTGGACGTGTTGATGACCTAGAGCCTGTAAGAAAGATAAAGATGATTGTTTTAGTTAGAATATATGACGGCATGGTTAGCGCAGTGGTTCAGCGATTAAAAGCTTAGCTGCGTGTCACGGGTTTGAATCCCGCAAGTAATAAAAAACAATTACCACGTCTTTTTTTTAGGTGAGAAAATCATCTAATGACAAATCCCGCTCTTGGCGGAGCGGGAGATAGTGTCAGACTTTTATTGACTAAAAACCCACTCCTGTTCCTTCGTTGCCTTCGTCCCAGGGCCCCGGGTTTCGTTCTCACACTACCTATGGCACGTCTTGTAGATATTTGTGACTTTTATTCTGACTGCTGGACAAAGGTCTTCCCCAGCTTTTTCCAGGTATTGTTTTCTCTCACCACCTCGAACCAACCCTTGCGGTAGGCATGTAGGCCATCTCGCCATCTCTCCCCAGTTCGGCCGCGGCGAATACTAAGTGGATAGTGGATACCCGTTCGTGTGTGTATCACGCTCCAGGAACGATGTGTCAAAATAGCCTTGAGTGTGTTTCGCGCTCTTGGAGCTTTGATTCTACCCAAGCTTTATTTTGTGATTTTTGAAGTCACAAACTCTATAGATCCTGCTCTAACTTAAACGAAGCGTGGAGAGTAAGATAAGGATAGCAAATAATTTCATTTGAGGTATCTAAACCATACCGGTGCAAAAGTTATTAGTTTTCTAGCATCGCTCTTTACTGTTGCCGAGTGCGCGTTGTGGCGGTAAATCGTGTCTCAATTTATTATTTTGTTTTTCGACGGGAAGTCTACAAATACTATTTTGAATCATGGATGGGTAAGTAATGAACAGTTTTTAAGTATTTGATTGTAGATTTAAAATATATTTTGTACTGATAAACCTATTGCAACAAACACGTGTGCCTAATTTCGGCGCCATGCCCGTACATTTTTACCTCATACGAATAATAATTATACTAATGATTACAAACTATCGCCATTATTTGTATGGTTATTTATCTTGTAATTGTTATTAAGCGTAATTGTTTAAAAACGACTACGACAACTTTGTGCAAAATTGAATTAAAAATTATCAACCTCTAGGAGCTCGATCAGCACTCAAGGAATTACAACTACCTTGAGTGTTGATCGAGCAACGACTGATTTAGTATGGATAAGACTTAAGACTTCTTTTTTTTTGTAATTATTCATTTTTAATTTTATTTGTCTACTTTCTATTTTTTTATTTTTCGCACAATGGCACTTTCACAAAAACGGCATTTTAGAAAAATGTCATTCAACTGTAATGTCAGAGTTCAAAAGTACCTACCTGGTAGTGGATTGGTCTTATCCATATGTTGAAAATGTATTTTGCCCCCAGTGTGTTGATCGAGCTCTAGGAGATCGATTTTGTTCTGAATTTGTTAATTTTGGATGCTGATTTCTAAAGTATATTTGTAAGATAGTAAACTATTTAATTGCGCTTAACGATCTGCAAATTTAACTAGAATGTTGAATATTTAATTGCATTTAAAATAAATGGATCAGTATTCACCCTGTGATTCAAAGTTCGAAGGGCTCTTTTTTTAGCTATTTTTCAAGTACTTGATTTATTGTCCAATTTCTCGTAAACTAAACACTTCTAAAAGTTGAAACGTTGTTTGTGATAGGAATGTGACCCAGAAATTAATTTAAGGTAATAATATTCCAAGCCACTTGAGCCAGTGTTCTCGGAATCAAAGTACAAACTTACCCTTTTTTTGTACGAGCGATCAAGTCGCCTCAATTTGGCCTACTTTTGAAAACCTTTTTCTATAAAAAATGTATAGTGGTATTTTTTTATTTTTATTAAATCCTATGTCTATACATGTGGTGTTATAAATAAAGTAAAAAAATGTTGTGAAAATTATATTTCTTTTATTTTATCACGTTTTTTGTACAAATTGCTGGAAAAAATTACTTCATCCGAATTTCAACTAGTAATAGTAATACATTGCAAGAAAATTTAGACTAATTCATTCCTTTCATAGCTTAGCTTATTTTATACAGAATCTATTGATATAAGTTTTATCTATACCTCCCATACAATATTTCAAAGATATCCTAGTTTTAATCGCGTGCGGCCGTAGCGCACGAGACCACCCAAAAGTAGCGACACACTCAAGGTCAATTCGCGCGGGGGGGGCAGCACACACGAGCGGATACTAAGTGGATGCCTGAGGATGGACGACACCAGCCGCATGCACACTTGCCCAGCGGTCAGTATGCATGCGGTTGATGTGACTTGCCCAATCCCATTTTAGTTTAGCAGCCTACGTCCATGATCTCCGTCTTTAAGCGCAGCGTGGTGTTCCTCATTCTGTCGGCTCTTTTGACACCCTTAACAACATTTGATAATAATATTTAACGTTTGAAAAACTTACCCTTATGAAGAGATCGCCGAGTAAGAAGCTCCACTTAAGATCACCTTCACCTTGCATGTCAGGTAGTTCGTACTTGCACAACAGGTAACCAGTTTTAGGGCCGAAGCTACAAATAAATAAAATGCATTAAATAAAAAATAAAAAAATTACAAAAGTGGTTACAATACAAACTTTTTTGCTTTGAATGCCATCTTTATGCCTAGGGAATAGAAGTTAAAATCGGTTGAACGGACAGTGATAAAGGTTTGTATAAATGTCTTATCATATTGCGAATGGAGTACAGCTTCAGGTATTTATTATTATTTTTTATTATTATTATTTCCATATTGTCAGGCAACTAAGGCCCATAGATAAAATACATAATATTACAATCTTATAAACAAAATAAACTAATACATATTAAAAATAACACAAACAATAATTATAGACGTAACATCGGCGTCGTGTTCCGCTGCGTGGTGTCGCGTAGCCTTCCTCGGAAACGTCGATATACGACACCTTTCGGCCAAAAGTCCTCTCTCAAAAAGGTCTGTAGATGGTGGGTTGGAACTCGTATCACGAACGACTTGAAGTTGGTATCATGGCGTGAATCCAGCCTTTCGGCCCTCAGAGATTTATGGCTGTAGGGTCACGTGTGGCGCGTGCAGCCAAGCTATGAAGAAATATAAAGTAATATTAATATAAACTTACATGAAATCAGTGTCTCCCTTAACATATCGTATCCTCTGCAATGGCGTCGCAGCTTGAACGCTGAGTACCTTCCTAAGTCCTGGGTAATTGTCTACTCGCGACTTGAAGTAAATGTCCTTGTATTTAGATGTAGGGATGTCCAGCTATGAACAAATAAAATGAAATGGTTAAGGCACGCTTTTGTATACAGTTTGTAAATGTCCAAAACACTGTATACTGTGTCTCAGAAATCAACTTCCAAACGTGTACCATGGATCCAGTATATATGATTCAGGATCCCCCAGTGGTGGGATTATCCATCAGTCTTTTTCTAATTTTTATAAAAAATCTACTTTTTTATTTTAATGTGTATAAAATTGCAATTTTTAATGATTTTTTTTTAATTAATTCACTTTTTGCATTAAAAACACACAATGTAAATATAACCAAAAGGAGCCATCTGCTCTACTATGCTCAGAAGTTCAGCGATTACTAAAAAAAGCGAATAATTACATTTGAATTAAAAATGTCTTAGGTGTTGATTAGAATAACAATTATACACCACTCCCCTTACCATCTAGAATCATCTACTGGATCCATGCTTCACGTTTGTGCGTCGATGTTTGAACCACGGTATATACTACTTTCTGCCAGCGGCATTGCCCACGTGAAGGGAAAAACGATCTCAAGGGAACATACTCCCTGTCCGTGTCCAATTCTTCATCCAAATCCGATTGAGTGTGAAGGAGTAATAAACGTACACACACTCACATGCACACTCTCTGCATGAATGAATGCATGCATGAATGGCAGGAATGGCAGGCGGTCGCCTCCTTCTGCGAAGCAGTAATGCTAGCGAAGGAGGAGGCTGCACGCGTGAGGGAACGAAGGTCCTCACGCCCTAGCCGCCGTAATTCCGACCCCGACTACCAGCCACGGTAGACGCGGGCTTGCGGACGTCGAGCACTGGGTAGCTCGCCGTCCGGCTGTTCGGTAATTAACCGGACCGAGCCCAGTCGTCAACAGCGCGTAGTGATCCTCGCGCTCCTCAAAGAGATGTCAGCAAACCGTAGGGGCCCAACAGGGCCGATGCCCGCTAGCTAGGACCGCGGAGAATTTCTGAAAGGGAAACCCGTAGTCCTAGAACGCAAAGGGTAATTGAAGGATACAGGTGTGGTTTTAGTCAGTAAAAGTCTGACACGCCCTCCCGCTCCACCCAGAGCGCGAGAAGTCATTTGGATGATTTCCCACCTTAAAAAAAACCCTCTCTTTAATTTTTCAAATGTGATATTTCCAAGTATACACTAACACTACTCAATCCCGTATATTTTGTCAACCAAAGTATAAGTAGCACTTGTTCTACTTGAACAATACTTACTCTAACATTAATATCAGTAAAGTTGGCTTCAAACTCGGCCTTAGCGTGCAGCGTGGCGGCCACTGAGCCAGCGAAGTTGGCGGACAGCGTGTACAGAGTGGCCGAGCTCTCGTACTTGATGCGGATGGCGATGTTCTCGCCCTGGCCGCGGGGGACTAAGGTGAGTGCCATCTGTGGAGAAAGTTGGGCTTATTTTTAGGTTTAATAGTGTTTTTGTGGACTTTAAATAGGAATAAGACTTAGAATAGCAAGTCGTAGTACGTTAGTACGTACGGTTCATTACCAGTACCCATGATCTTCAATATAGAAGTATTATAATCTATATATATAAAAGGAGAAACTGACTGACATATCAACGCACAGCCGAAACTACTGGGACTAGGAACGTAAAATTTTGCACAAGGTCTCCTTTTATGATGTAGGCGAGCACTAAGAGAGGATTTTCCAAAATTCACCCTCTAAGAGGAAGAAAAGGGGGTTCAAAGTTTTTATGGAGAAAGCTACTTTCACGCGGGCGAAGCCGCTGGCAGAAGCTAGTCATAGCATAATCAGCCTTACAATGTTCCCACTGCTGGGACTCAGGCCTCCTGTCTAGCAGGGGAATAATAATAATTCTCACCACAATATCACAGCAATTACAAAACTAAGACAATGACAATAATTGGGTTCATACTGTGGGAGACTGGTACCTAAGGTAGGCTTTTGGCCTGTATTTCAGGTCACCAGGTCTTCCCCTCTTTTTTACACGATTGCCCAAAAAGGAGTGTTATAATGGATGTGATTACAATATTGTACCTATTCTTCATTAATCTCTCTCAGACATGTTCTATACAAGTTTTGTAAATATTGTGCTTTGTTGTTCGTGTGTGTTTTGTGTATGTATGCATGTGTGTGTTTGTGCGCATGTGTATGTATGTTCATTCATTTGCATGGTACCACTACTCATGGATATAAAATATTTCTTCTGTCTCAGTATAATTGAGCTGTTGAAGCCAGTTCGTAACTTTCATTTTACAATGTTTTCTGGTTAGATGAAATATATAATAGGCCGTAATCCACCATGCGGATCGAGCGTGGGTTAGAGAACGTGACATGTCTTCAAATTTTAGGTTCCAGGACATGTCGGTATCCTCACGATGTTTTCCTTCATCGTTTTGAGAGTAGTGGTGATGAAATAAATGACACAAAGTAAAGCACCTGCCTGTGTTTGGTCTCGCCAAGTACAACTTATAAGTAGGAGCCGATAACATAGGGTTCCTACAGCACTTGAACAGAAGTATTATACTACAGTACGGCTGAACTAAGTTCAGAGTGGTCAACATATTTTAACTGTACTGTAATAATAAAATGACAAGTTTTCAGAAATAGAGGGCAAGATTACAACAAAAAAATAAGTCAAAATAATTAGGCTTACTTCAAGTGGTTCTCTGTTGAGAACCTTGCCGTTGATGCTGTACTCTGTCGAGTCCGTTACGAAAGAACCTCGGATGTCATCTTTATCGAATTCGCCTATAATTTTTATGGCTCTGTAAAACAAAAGTTGACATGAAATGACTGGAAATGAATGCAAATAAAACCTGTTACAAGGCTCACCAGGAAAATGTTGTTCTGCCACATAAATTATAAAAGGAATAAATCGACGGGTGCAAAGTAAAAAAACCGGCCAAGTGCGAGTCGGACTCGCCCATGGAGGGTTCCGTAGCAGCAAGTAACATAATAATGGTTCACGGTGTATGTACATAATTATAAGGTTTATGTTTATGAAATTAAATGTTTTTTTTTTTTAGATTTGAGTTGATTGAATGAAAGGTAAAATGCGGTTTACGATTTATGACGTACTAAAAAAAAACTACTGACCAGATCTCGTTCAAACCAATTTTCGTTGGCAGTTTTTATAGTAATGTACATCATATATTTTTTTTAGTTTTATCATTCTCTTATTTTAGAAGTTAGAGGGGGGGGGGACACACATTTTACCACTTTGGAAGTGTCTCTCGCGCAAACTATTCAGTTTAGAAAAAAATGATATTAGAAACCTCAGTATCATTTTTGAAGACCTATCCATAGATACCCCACACGCATGGGTTTGATGAAAAAAAAAATTTTGAGTTTCAGTTCTAAGTATGGGGACCCCCAAAATTTATTGCTTTTTTTCTATGTTTGTATGAAAATCTTAATGCGGTTCACAGAATACATCTACTTACAAAGTTTCAACAGTATAGCTCTTATAGTTTCGGAAAAAAGTGGCTGTGACATACGGACGGACAGACGGACAGACAGACAGACAGACAGACAGACAGACAGACAGACAGACATGACGAATCTATAAGGGTTCCGTTTTTTGCCATTTGGCTACGGAACCCTAAAAAGTTATCTGCAATTTTGCGATTTTGTGATAGTTGCAGTAACTTACTAAAAATTCATATTCTAAGGCATGGTAAATCGTCTTTCAAGTTTCAAAATTAAAGAAATAATAGTTCCTTTTTTTCAATAATGTATTTAAAAAAAAATATTCACTATCAAAAAATCGTAAAATTGCAGATACCTTTTTTTACTTTGCACCTGTTGAAATGGGAAGTGGGGGTAGGACGGTAAAAGATAGCCTGAGACCTATTCTCAGATTTACTAAACTTGCACAAAAAATTTCATGAAAATCGATTAAGTTTTTCGGAGCATTAGTGTTAACAAACACATGAGATTTTTATTTATAATATGAAAAAATCATTGTGTGTTCCTGCTGGAGTCTGTGTTTCCTGGTAGTAAGTCAAGAGTGAATAGGTTACGTCTAGCCACGTGTGATCCACCGTCGGCCACATCATCGCTTACCATCAGGTGAGATAGTGGTCAAGCGCGAGCTTATTAATAATAAAAGAATACCTGAAAAAAATAGTTACCTGAAGCCGTTATGAGGACTGCTAAGCGCGGCGCTAACGGACGTCTGAGTCTGGTCCGCCTTCAGCGAGTAGTAATATTCCTCGCAGTTGAAGTCCACGGACAGGGTCCGCGAGATGTCCTCGCTGTACAGAAGGCTCAGCTCGGCGGGCGGCAGCGCGGGCACCAGCGCGCCGCGCGACTTGAAGCGGATGTGGCGGTGCGGGGCCGGCCGCCACACTACGTCGGCGAATAGCTAAATTAAAGAATAATATTGAACATTATTTGTGCATTTTACCTATGTGCCTCCATTGCCTGTTAAAATAAAATAGAGTCTTTGGCGGAATTTCTTCGAGTGCAGTAGCTGTTTTAATTATTCGCAAATTGATTTCGTGTCATCATCATCATTTCAGCCGAAGGACGTCTACTGTTGGACATAGGCCTAGTAGATATTGTGATGTAAAATTGATGAAGTTTTGTATCTCCAGTGTCTGCGCAACTGAACAATATGTAGCATCAATGAAACAGACGCGATCTCGGTGAAATGGAGCTGAGGATTTTATTGTAGTGCTTAGTGAAGGTTGACTTGATACATTTGCTGCCAAATCCTACAAAAACATTAGAATGTGTACATCCACATGCTAATGATAAACGTAAATAATAATAATATATAATAATAATATTCCACAACTATCACACAACGCCGTCTAGTCCCAAGCTAAGTAGAGCTTGTGTTATGGGTACTAGACAACTGATAAACATACTTATATATTTCTAAATACATACATATAGAGATAAATTACACCCAGACACAGAACAAATGATTGTGCTCATCACACAAACATTTGTCCTGGGTAGGAATCGAACCCACGACCACAAGCCACTAACCACTAGACCAACAGTCAGTCAAATTAACTATTCATACGAAAACATGGCTTAAAGGACTTAGTATACAAGCCAAAGACATTTACAAAAAAAAATTACATTTATAATTATTATTCATTTATTTAATACTCACATAATTATTCTGGTCACCCTGCTGTATCTGAATTCCTCCACCGACTACATTCTCCACATCTGAGAAATCTTTCTTGAACTGCATCTTGATGAAGTAGTCTTCTAGGTATGCCGATGTTAAGTTCAAACTGCCTGATGTCTCCACGAAGGGATCGTCTAACTGTTTAAAAAAAAGTTAGTTTTCATTAAACCCTTTAATTACCTATGTGTGTATATCAAACAAACATGCCTCGCGTGTATTCCACCAGGGTCGCATATTCACGACCCTGGCGAATAGAACACTAAAACACTCGTCAGACCAACCCGACGCGGTTGGTTAGAGAGTGAAACGTTAAATTATGCCTATGAACTCAAAGCATCTATTTCAATTAAACCGTTTACAGAAAATTTTAAATTTTCAAGGTCATTCAGTCATATATAAATATAATTTTATGAATGTGTTGTTTATTTACTATAAATTTAACAATGTTTAATTAACACTTTGCTAGCGAATTCGTTTGCGAGAAAAAAAATCAATTTATTTAAATAGATATATATTTATAGTAATCCATTGGTTTCCATGAAAACTTCAACTATATCTGACGATCATCGTTACTTGTCTCCTTTGTTGACTGTACCCATAGATTTAAGTTTGTGTATAAGTTGTGTCACTTTTTTGGTGTACATAAATAAAGTTTATTCTATTATCAATGACGGCCAGGCCCAACGGCTTAAGCACGAAGGGGTCTTAGTATAGTGAAGGACCCAAGAGGCGTTGGCTCAACTTTGAATACCGACCTGTGCAGCGGTTATCAGCTCAGCCACGAGCTTGATGATCTCCTATCCCTTACCTCTAAGCTAGCCAGCGCAGTGATGGTAAACGAAGGCATAGCGATGTCCGCAGTCATCTTCCACAGCGCGTCCTCCAGTCTAGCGGCCACTCTAGCTTCTAGCCCGGGTAGTACGGTCAGAGGGGTCGCTATACCGACCGATGCCACGTAAGACTGGTACGTGTCGTCTTCTCCACATTCGTATTCGTAGAAGATTTTGTAGGAGATCTGGGAATATAATATGAGATTAAAAAACGTTTTTTAGCACTTGCTTTGGCTTAGGTATGTTTCTGTCTTTATTTTCTACTTGCAGTATGGAAGTAGTGCGACAGTGACAGTAACAGTGCATAGCTAAAATATATGCTAAACAATTTCGAACAGCTTTTGTGTGCTCCGGGAAACATTTTGACATGGACTAAATAATTAATGGAGTGGTCGTTTCTACTAAAATGAAAGTGGGTAAATGTCCTTCGCAAATGTCGGTTTGGTGTCAAGAAAACAAAGTTCCCAGAAATTTCAAAACCATAAGCTCTTGCATGATTCATATTCATATTATTATACAGTAGCGGAATTTTAAAGTTACTTCATTTTTTGGCAATCGGTCATGTATTATCAAAATTTTTACAAAAAAATAAAATTTGTTGGAGCCACATGTCTTTGTCATCTTTTGTCAACCTATCAAATAAACACCTGCCATTTGGACGTCCACTGTTGGATAAAGACCTCTCGTAAATATCGGCACAACCACCGGTCCTGTACGCCTCGCATCTATAGGATTCCCGCGGCCGTCACCAGGTCATCGGTCCATCTTGTGGGAAGCCTACCAACGCTGCATCTTCCAATACGCGGTCGCCACATCAGTAATTTTGGTCCCATCGACCATCTCTTCTGCGAGCAATGCGCCATTGTCCTCTGCCACTAAAGTTTGGCGATTTTTCGGGCTACGGCTTCAAGAATGACGTGTTCGCAAATAAATTTTTACTACAAAAGCATTAATAAAAGTACTTGAGAAATTAAGGTGAAGTTTTTGAAAAGGAAAAGACTCACCTCATGCCAATAAGTTCCGTTATACAACAGCACGAGACAGGTAACGTTGATCTTCTCTCCGAGCAGAATGTCGACCGTGTACACCGACTTAAGTTCCTTCACCGCTTGGAAAGGTGTCACCAGGTTGAGGGTGTTTCGCATTACCGTGTATTCCTGTAAAAATAATAATAATCAGCAACTTGGTCTGAAATACTCTCTTGTGGAATCGGAAGTGCCGTACTACAGGTATGAGCCCGACCCAGTTCTTGATAATGATCATATCAGTTTGTACTGGGATCGGCCCATCATCACTGATAGGACTATTGCGGTCAATAAGCCTGATATAGTAGTGATGGACCGAAGCGAGAGGCGTGCAATGATTGTTAACATATCCGTTCCGCATGACGAGAACCTCGTGAAAGCCGAGAAAGATAAACAAATCGAGTATCAAGTGTGACTTGGCTCGCGAGGTTGTCGACACGTGGGAAGTGTCAGTCAATGTTTTAATAGCCAGGAGCCTCGACCAACACCTTTGGAGGCTCTCGTTAGGCGACTGGATCAAGGGCTTGATTCAGAAAGCTGTACTTCTGGACACGGCTCGTATAGTTAGGAGGTTTCTGTCTCTGGAGCCCTGACCGCCGGTGGCTTGGACCCTGTTCCCGACACCGGTGGGCTACTTTTATATTTTTAAATGTTTTTATTTTATTTTTTGTGAAATATTTAAAAATATAATTTATATGTATGTAAATGAATAAATGGAATAATGTAAGATTTAACTTGTGTTTAGGGTCCCAGCTTACTCGCCAATCATTAATCCGTAACATAACAGTAGTCATAAGACAAGCATGTTAATAAATTAACGATCAATTAACTTATTCAAAATAATTTATAGGGAACGAAATAACTATAATTATTGGTCAGTTGGATCAAGGTCTTGATCCAGAAAGCAATATTCCTAGACACGGCGTGTTTTGTTATTGGATTCCTCTCTCAGGAGCCCTGATCAACGGTAGTTTGGATCCTGGTCACGTTGCCGGTGGGTTACTATTTTTATATTTTGTTTTTTATTTTTATTTTTTTATAACCGGAAATACAATTTAAAAAAAATGCATATAAAATAAATATTAAAATCGAAGGTTTCTTTTGACATTCTAAAAATGATTGTGTGACGTGACGTTCACATTCTTGGGAGTTTGCCCTGTTTTTGAAAACAGCCGCGTAATAGTGCTAACTGCTTACTGAGCACTCTTTGTTTGAATTTTTTTGTAGTTCATTTTTATCTCCTTTTTGTCCTGCAAATGTCCACAAGACCAGGTCCTTTAATATGCCTATCTTGTATGACTTTATTGAGGTATTTTCGTGTTTTTGTGAATATTACCTATATGTATTACCATAATGTATTAAACTGTTTTTGGCTTCCTTTTAGTACCAGGTTTGATATCTACATTACTACTAGTTGAGCTTTGCGAATACTGACAAATGCTTGCACTGACTGGACAGGTCCACTCAAATCTGTATGGTTCTTTCTTCAAAAGACCATCTCAGACAAATCTGCATGGTTCTCATGTGATTTGACCATTACATATTTACTGTATGGACTTTAAAAGAGACTTTGAACCCAGAGTTTGTTTCGGTGTTTCTTCTCAGGATAGTCAGCTAGGAAACACCGGCCTCATCTAGTTTAAAATGACAAATAATAATATAAAAACCGTAAAACGGGGTGAATAAAAACGCAGGGGTGAATAGAAACAATACTTTGGTTTGGTTTTTCGCTTTGATACCATATTATCGGCTTCTAACAAAACATCGACTTTTTAGAATAACAATTCATTAATAAATTGATATAGTTGAATGCTGCAAAAAATATTCGAATATCGTGCAAATACCCTTTGAAGTTTTGTTTCTATTCACCCCTGAGTTTCTATTCACCCCATTTTACTGAAGTTTGAGTTTGTTTGTAGGAAGCAATCTCTGGAACTACAGAACCAACTTTGGAGATTCTTTCACGAGTATAACATACACTATTACTCACTATTACTCTACATTATTACTGAGTGACCTAGAATAAGTAAAATGTTTGACGGCCTGCGAAGGGGACAGCTAGTTATGAGTGAAATCTTACTTCTAAAATAAAGACGTCGGTCAGCACAATAGGTGGTTTGTCTGGCAGGTGTAGTGTAGCGTTGACTTCCATTATATCTTCTTCGTCAAGCCCCACAAACTGTAACCAAATAATTTAATGAGTAATCGTTATCTTAGATGTCATTAAAAAATGAGATAAAGTTTTGATCAGGCTTGAAATACTTACTATAATTGATCACGCATATTTGAACAAGCTTGATCATATTTTTTGGTTTCATAATGTTTTGATAAATCGTACTTGGGATGTTCATCTTTACTGTCGACAATAGCTTGTCCTCTATTCTCTTTTATTTTATTAATGAAATAAATATATTATTCAAAGCCTTTAAATTTAAAATAAAAGTGAGAGAGAGAAGTGAGTTTAAGAGTTATGAAGCTTTTTAATATTTAACGTTTTTTTATTCGCGTGTCAATGTAGATAAAAACGCCTTTGTCACAGTTTTTTTGTAACGATCGATTGGCGACAGAAAAGAAGAACGCCTCACTTACTTACATACAGGGTAGCCCGTTTATAGTGAACCAAATTTTTTTTTTAACTAAAGGTCATCATTAGTTCTGCAAAAATCTGTAGTTCAAGAATACACACAGACTCTACTTGTATAATTTTTTTTATTTAATTAAGTTAACTAGTTTCAATACAAGATAAGCTGTTTCATAAACAGACTAGAGAAATTTACGAAAAATAATGACAGCTTCTGAATTTTATTAAATGCAGAAATATCGTATTTTCTAAACGATTACTTACTAAAAAAATTTTTTTGGATCTCCATAAACGGGTCACCCTGTATAATATTATACTTTTATCTAAAAGTCCAGTTTGTGTCAAACGACGTAAATTACGCGACTCATTCTTCGCTAAACGAAATTACGCTAACGACTGACCTTCATAAGATGCGCGTTGAACGTGATGGTCGGATAGTACAGTGTGTCTAACACGACGCGCGCTCTCGTGTCGAAGTTCTCTATGAACATGTCGTTTCCAGCTTGAGAGTCGTGTCGGAACCTGTCCTTTAGCACGTCGATGAGACCTTTGCCGTTGTCCTTTAGGAGAATTGCAATGCCGAACTGGGAAGACGAAATAAGGATTAGTGTGATACCTAAAGTTTCACTGTTTCTTTTTTGTGACAAAGGTTTTAATAAAAAAAAGATGTTATATATAAAATAACAGCAATAAGGGTGTTTTTAATATCATGCGGATTTTATCACGCATGCGGGATTGCCCCGCATGCAGAAAATGTCAAAATGCAAAAAAAAAACGCGTACCGCGTGCGAATTCTACGCATTACAATAAATACTTGTATGAAATGGACATCTGCGGGGGTTACGCGTGCGGGGCAACCCCGCATGCGTGATCAAAATCACACGATATTAAAAACACCCTAAGTCCAGGAAATCAATACATATAAATGTACGTAATCTCTAAGGCGTCGTCCTAATACAAAGCGATTAGCGATCATCGCGCGTATACGCGATCATCACGTTTATTTGAGTGGCCAACCTGTTTTTCTTGTGCGCATGGAATGATGCACGATTAGATTTACCTTATTTTTATTTTCATAATGTTCTATGTATTTTGTACACTGAACAACTATCTATTTATTTATTTATTATCTACCACTTATTAAACATGTATATATTATTATGTATGCAAGGTAAATAACTTAACACTAACAACTATTATAAATAATCTAACTTTTCTACCGTACACTCTAAATAAGGTTCAGTTGAAAACCAGCGTCAGGCAACTTCCACGTTGTCTGGCATTTTTGCTGAACTGGACCTATTTGGTGCAGGCGCGAGACACACAATGATAGTTATTTTATTTTCTTATTTTTTTATCTTAAGTGTTTACATGTCGTTTCTACATTGTGTGTATCTGTGTACGTGTGCCAAATAAAATATTTTTCTTTCTTTCTAAATGCGGAAAGCGTCCTCTGTCGCCACGACGACAAGATATAGTTTGCCATATGATTCCTTTTTTTTAGGACCACGGCTAAGACATTCAAATTATTCACATTCACTGTAGAATTAATTATAATAACTAAACTCTTAAAATAAATAACGCAAAAAGTAATTTAAATTGTATTTGAATTTTGTAGCATACGTCATTGTAAAATCAACTTAATTTACATGCAGCTAAAGTTGATAATTATCTAACTCTCTTTCTCATATTACCTTATGCGTAGAAAGTCGTATAGAAACTTCGGTATCAAGTCCATTTCCGTATATGTTCTTCAACACAAGCCCGTTCTCCTCAAAGCCTTCGAGAGGAGTGTACAACTTGTACAAGTACACGAAGTTGATGGGGGACCGCCAGTGCCAGATGCCAGTAAAACCGAAGTCCATTTTGCCCCAACCTACTCTGAAGTCTACCTGTGAAGATAATAGGAATTAGAAAGTTTTAACATAATTTTGGTAAGAAATTCTGCAAAGCATGTCCTGCGGGGCTATTGCGTAACTCTGTTGACAGTTCAAGTGATGATCACTTGTTAACAATGTGCATCATTGAACTGTCAAACAGCTAGTTTCGTATTGCCTATCTTCAGTGAACAACTGCAGTGACGTCATTAGCCACTGGCCTTTGATAGCCACCGTAACACGTTTTGACAGATGTTATTGTATCGATACTTTTAAAATTGCGATTGTGTAAGCTTTTGAAGCTGTATAATAGTCGATAAAATTTTAGAGTGGTCACAATAGGCACCGTAAATTTTTATAATTCACCACATTTGCACCGTAGTTTGTTAGTCACTTGTGTGATACGTAATACCAATTTTATGAAATTGTCAGTTGACAACTAAGTTTAGTGTGCAACGAATGCTAGTTGTCAACTGTTATTGAAAAAGTTAACCAATAGCCCCCTTGGTTGTGTTATAACACAAGAGTAATACATTCTAGGCTGCGGTATTGTTCACAAGAGTCACCGCGGTCCTGAAACGCAAAAGGCAACTGGACATGGGTGGATTTTAGTCAATAAAAGTCTGTCATTAAATCTCGCTTCTCCCAGAGCCGGAGAACCTAAAAGCTGCTCAACAGATTCAATTACAGAAGTTTTTGAGAACATTTAAGATATATGAACCCTTAATTCCATTGCAACAAAATTCAATTTATTTATAGTGCATCAGAAGTTTTGTGATATATAAAATCGTTTAGTAGGCAATTCTAAAATATTTTTTTGTGACCAATTTGGTACAAAACACTGGCTTGTTGAAACTGACCCGTTCGACCCACTGATCCGTTTAATTGATCATAGACATATATTTGCATAGAGCGTTTTCTGGTACAGTGTCTTTGGTTCGTTTGCGTCATATAGACGTGTATCGAAACTAACGACGAGTTCATTGCTGCATGAGAGTCTTATTTATTTATTAAATGCGTTATGCACACAAAAGTACAGAAGTGGACTTAATGCCTTAGGCATTTTTTACCAGTCAACCTTTGGGTGATGCAATGCAGTAAATAAAATAAAAGAAGTGGGAAGAAGAGAAAAGAGAGTGAGTGGGAGTGTGGGTGGAGTGGGTGGTGGTGGGTGTGGGTGGGGGGGTGTGTGGTTTGGGTGTGTAAGTGTAATGAAAGAGAAAGAAAAAGGCGAATCGTAGGAAAGTCGAAGTAACAATCGCATCGCCTTCGATATGACGCGTAAGACGCACACATCATATCGAAGGCGATGCGATTGTTGCTTCGACTTTCCTACGATTCAACGCGAATGGGATTGCCAAACGATCCGGTGCGGTTCACGCTAAGTCATCGCAACGCGGCGGCTTTGTCCTACGTGCACGCGAAATAATTTATTTAAAACAAGTTTCCGCAACAGTGTTCGCACAAAAATATCAAACCAATAACGCGTTCGCTTTGCTTCGCTCGTCGCCGCGCCGCAACCACGTAGGCCATCGCAATAGAGTATCAGTTCTTTTTGATTGTTGATAAGCTTGCGCTTGACCGCTATCTCACTTGATGGTGCGGTCGACGATGGAGCGCGCTTGCTTAGAAGTTCCAAATGCGCCGCTTCGCTTTGCGATAGCGTTGAATCACAATCACTTACGTTATGGATAGAGGAGTCAATATATAAATATGCTAGTTTAGACAAATGCTTCGACTCTGCGTCAGTCGTAGTCGTCCATATAGTAGAAAAATAATCCTTTACTTGAATAAAAAAAATAAAAAAAGTGAGAATATAATTTGTGTTACCTCTTCAGGAGACCGTTTAGCGATGATCATAGCTCTGTTTAGATACTGTATCGGCAGAGCAACATGCCCGAAAACGTGGAAATCTTGCAGCGACAGCAATTTGAGGAGGACTTCAATACCTGATGGAGGAAACAAAACAATGAAAGATTTATAATAATAATAATAAATAATAATAATAATTTATTTAAAGACTACATGGGTCCAATGGTTGGTAAAAAAAACTTATCAACTAAAAGGGTTAGTAAAAAACTAATGCCGCACTAACAATTGCAAACAGTGCTTGATCACTGGCGCATCATGTATATCGGCTAAGGTTCGAAGAATGCCATTAGAGCCGGTCCTAGATCTGCTTAGCAACGAGGCAGCCTTCTTCCTTACTATAGCGTGGAAATCATCCACACGCGCTAAAGCGAACATGCCCGATGCACTGCAGTATCTAGGCAGCCCCAACAGCACCCTGAAGCCATTATTATATCGGATCCGCAGGGCATCTAGAGCCTTCCGCGTATAATTGACCCACAGGCCGCCCGTGTAGAATGATTGGCAAAAAGCTTTAAATAAAGTAATTTTGACCCCATTACTACAACGAGCAAACCTGTGAGCCAACATATTGCATCTAACTGCTAGCGCCCTGCGTTCCCGTTCAATATCATCCTGATCCCTGAGGTCCTCGGTGAGATAGTGGCCTAAGTACTTAAACTGGCTAACCCTCTTAAGTGGCCTCCCATTGAGACAAACGACAGGCTCATAATGTACATATTTATGAAATAGTATCTGGCTGTAAGTAAACCATTTCAAATTACAGAAAGTCTTACCATGATGTGTTAAAATGTCAGTTGTGCGAGCGTGAAGGAGAGATGGAGCTTTACATCCTATATAGCTCCATCCCTTTAACAGTTCAGTTTAGGTCATAAAATGGGTCGCGTTAAGAGCTTGTGGTAGGGCCTTAATTATCGTATAGCTAGGGTTGCCACCCCCTGACTGTTAAAAAGTGGCAAAAGGAAATTCGGTACTGTACCGACATCTATGACACCATATAGGAACTAAAAATTCAAAATCCTGTATCGTGGTATTACAATTCTCCGTACGATTGGAACATATACAACAGCCCGAAATCAACTATAGAGCAGTTACCCGGACCAGACATAACACGCGTCTGGTCGGAGGATCCTCTCTTTTCAACTTCTTTCATCCTGACTGCCTGAGACTTTTCACCGTGTTCCACATATCTCTAAAGTACAATCTGCTATGATTAAAAAAAAAAAAAACTGTGAGAATCTTAATTATTTTAAATTCTTTCCGGAAGCTGTGGAATTATATTGTTAGATCTTAATCCCAGGAGAGTCCTGAAACTTGGGAATCCTACGTATAATTCAACCAAGCTCAACAACTATTAAAAATTCTTACTAATAGGATCCAGAGTTTGGACATGTTCTCGGTTCATGGCAAATATTCCTTATAACAACAGGCCAAATTTTAGTATACTTAAAACCTCTACCAACTCCTTCGGGAATCTGTGCGTGATGTTATGTTAGAGAAGTTATGGACCGGCCGGTGTATGGCTTTTGACCTTTAAACATACCTGTAGTAGAGTTAGTAGTGACCACCATAGCGACCAGATGTCTGTCAGCTTCAACAAAGCCGAACCGGGCCGTCATCTGCGGGAACTCCACCATCGGACTGGTCACGTTGACTACCAACATGCAGTTGGTTATGCGACGCATGTGGCCTGTGGGAGAAGAGAAAATATATCGTTGTAGGTATGTGTAAGATGTGTTTAGATATAATAGAAACAGAAAGATAAGAAAAACAAAGGAAAGAAAAGGAGAAAAAAATAAATCGACACCCGCATCGAACAAGGCATTATCTCGGATTACAGTCCAAACAAAATTCAAACATGGCACTATCTTTTTAGCGTCATTTAAAAAAAAATACCGAATTAATGTTACAACCTTGTTCGTTGCGGGTGTCGAAATAAAGGGAAAGAAAAGGTAAGTAAAGAAAAAGGTAAGAAAAGAAAAGGAACGAAAAGAAGAGAATGATGTGCTAAAGCTAAGTCACGGTTTACCAGGAAAGTAGTTATTGAATCAGAAACTATAACGATACTATAACGTTCAAGGTCCAATGGGCCACATCTAATCTGAGGGCTTACTGTCCGATATTAATCAGCAACATGTTCCTTAATTTTTAACCGACTTCAAAAAAGAAGGAGGTTCTATGTTCGGCTGTATGTATTTTTTTATGTATGTTCATCGATTTCTCGGTCAATTGTGGACCGATTTTAAAAATTATTTTTTACCGTGTGAATTTCGCGAGATATCGGATTAAACTCTAGGTCTATGTAAGTAATAAAGTTCATAAAGTGCTAGTTGGGGTAGCTATTTTGTTCAATATTGTTCAGTTTTTTTTTAATTCTTGATAGGTTCGCGCTTGACCGCTATCTCACCTGGTGGAAAGCGACGATGCGGTCGACGACGGAGCGCGCTTACCTAGAAGTAACCTATTCACTCTTGACTTAAAGATTCCCGGGTTGTAGCCATCAGGAAACACAGATTCCGGCAAGGAATTCCACTCCTTAGCTGTACGCACAATGAATGTGTTCCCAAAACGTTTCGTGCGTATGGGCGGGATGTCCACCATGTACCGGTGGCGCATTGCCGTACGCCTGGTGGTCCGATGATGAAACGGGCGCGGGCGGAATTAGGTTATGCAATTCCGACGCACACTCTCCGAAATGCAACCGGTAGAAAACCGACAGGCTAGCAACTCGGCGTCGATGCTCAAGACTTTGAAGCCTCGACTCAACGAGTGCATCATTGCCAATGATCCAACTTTTAAAAGTAACTTACCATTTACGTAAATCTTGAGCACTTTCTCTTCAAGGTCGAGGTAGGTGATGCCACGGATGTCTCGTTTGTGACCCAACACGAATTCAGTACGGAGGAATCCCTTTCTGTAACCCTGAAAATACGCGTTTAGTAAGTTTATTTTACCGTATTATCGTTTTATCCAAAGTCGGATTGCAATAATAGACGCAGAACTAATAATTAGTAATAATAATAATATTCTACGCGTTAGGCGACTGGATCAAGGGCTTGATTCAGAAAGCGGTACTCCTGGTCACGGCTCGTATAGTTAGGAGGTTCCTTTCTCTGGAGCCCTGACCGCCGTTGGCTTGGACCCTGTTCCTGATACCGGTGGGTGGCATGTTTTTATATATTTAAATGTCTTATTTTTATTGAAATATTTAAAAATATAACTTATATGTTAATGATTATGATTAAACGAAATAATAATATTCCATAACCTTCACACAACGCCATCTAGTCCCAAACTAAGCAGAGCTTGTGCTATGAGTACTAGACAACTGATAAACATACTTACATATTACTAAATACACACCTACATATTATTATAGATAATTAAACCCTGACACAGAACAAACGATCTGCTGATCACACAAACATTTGTCTTGGGTGGGAATCGAGCCCACGACCTCCAGCATAGGAGCCAGGGCCAATGACCACTAGACTAACAGGGCAGTCTCAGTTAGAACTGCAACTACCGGGCGGAAGTCAGAAGGACTAACTATGAGCTGGTTCAGAAATCAGGTGGATGCTGGTTTTATAATAGATAAGCTTGCTCACATTAGGACAGAAATCGCAACTGAAGTTTAATGACGTGACATTTTTTTTAATGAAATAATTTGTTCATGATACTAGTTGGACCTCACCTAATCAGGTTCTCCATTTTCTAGTCAATAATTTTTTTTGCTAATGTGGGCCAGTCCCGCTATTTACACCTCAGTCATATAACGGTATAATTCTGTTGGCCCCTTCAGGGCTTAGGCGTGATGATATAATAAATTATTAATACTCACTTGGAAAGGCGTAAGAAGTTTGACTCTGCCAGTGATATTGTTCTCATTAAGCCCTCTGTCCAAAGTCCAGGATGAGTTGATCAATAGAAGACCATCTTCATTGTACTGTAAAAAAAAAAGATGTTTTAAATTAGTCTACAAGTGATCGGTGACGATATTAATCTAAGTAGCTACGTTCGGCGCACCCAGACGGACAAATACAACTAATACAGGCTAAAATATACCCAAAAAAATTTTAAAGATACTTTTTTCTCATAATAATATTTGCTCAAAATGTGGTAAACCAAATATATGCGAGTAGTATTTAGACAAATCAAATATTAAAAAAAAATCTAATTGAGAACCTCCTTTTTTGAAAGTCGGTTAAAAATCTGATATCATCAAAATCACAAATTAGTATAAAAATAATTTCTGAACGAGTCGTAAACATGGAACGCGCCCATAGTTTGAAGTCTTTGACATGACATTGACAGATAAAACAAAATGTCAGTTGATAAAAAAATATTTATAGGTTGTTTTGCTTGTGACCGTTGATTCCACAGAATTATTGGTATTTACAACAATTTCGTGTATGAAATTAGCTGAATTGTTTAGTAATTATTATTTTTCAACGAAAGTGATAAACTTGTCGCCCCAACAATGAATAATTCCGCTGCAAAGGTCAGCGAAATATTTCGCGAAGCGGGGACCGCGTTTAACAAACTGGCTGAAATGACGAAGCTATTACATCCTATGGGAGATTCTCAGCCCGGAGGAAAGTGGACAGATGACGAGATAGAAATGTTACGAGCCTGCGTGCACCGTTTCGCCGTGGACTTGAACAATTTGAGCCAGCATATCAAAGGCCGAACCGTCAACCAAATACGCACTACGTTGAAGAAAAAAGCTTTTGAAGATGCTAATATTCCTGTTCGTCAGGTTACGTTGAATATGCTGAATGCTTCGGAGAACGAGGTTGATGTCGACGGGCTCAATGATGACGTTAAGCTGGAGTTTGAATCGACAAATGAAGAAGTTACCACATGATCTGAGATTTTTAGTTTTCCCTAAATCTGCTGTATTTGCAACAAAGTTAGGAAAAGCTACAGTGGGTAAAGAAGTGACAAGTGAAGTACACTAAGGTTAATGTTGATTGACGTGAATACACTTTAGGTTAATATTATTGTTAAGGATTACATGTCATTTGTCATTGTTACTATTAAAGTTGTGTAAACCCGAACTTGATTATGGAATTTTCTTGTCTTTTTGTGTCGGATTGGTTTGACAAGTCGTTTTGTGTCCTATTCGCCAGGGTTGTGTGTTTGCAACTGGGTACTCAATTCCGTTTAGCTCTTCAATCCCTATAAGTGAAAGAAGAGCTGACGAGATGGAGTATTTGGTCATGGATGCACGACCCTGGCAGAATAAATGTGAGAGTTTGTAGGTTATATCCAACACTTGTTAAAAGGTTAACATTAACTCTGCAAGATGCTAGAGCATGAATTTCAAGTTTTGTGTTGATTGCTTGACTGCAACATTGTCTTTTACAGCACTCTGTCACTATTTCACTTGAGTGTTCTATCTGTCTATTGTGGTCTGGTTTCCGCACTTAGTTCCTTTCACTTGAGTATTTTGACAGTAATATCTTTTGGCCTGTTATCCTTCCGAATACTGTAATTAGACACAATAGAAAGACAATGAGAGAGTGAACGCTGGCGTTTGCTTGGGGTTTAATGAATTAAACTGGTATAGCTAACTATCCCACTATATCTTTTGCTAAAAGCTAAGTAGATGATGAAATGATTACCTTATCCATAGTCAAGATATAATATTTGTACTCTGAATAAATTGTATGTGTAAATGTGTAATACTATACTGTTAATTGTTAGTACTGTGTACCTATTTTTACCAATATTTAATGTTTAAATGTCAAAAACTACCTCTCAATTTCTGAAAGCATGATTGTTCACTGCCAAAGTTTGATGGTGGCTCTCATTCTACTGCTGTCTCAACATGACACTAGCAACAAAAAAAAAAACTGAAACCTCATGTGAATAGCAAACTTATTTCAGTCAATAATCAGTTGCTAATGATAATTAACCTTTTGAGTGCGTAATTAGAGACACAATAGTAAAACAATGGCGCGTGAACGCCGGCGTTGATGCGGGGATCAACAGCTTAATAATGTTTATTTTGCAAATTACTTTACTATGTTAATTTAAACTAGATGAGGCTAGTGTTTCTTAGCTGTCTAACCTGAGAAGAAACTCTGAAACAAACCCAGAGGTCAGATATTGGTCTCTTTTAAAGTCATTACACACATAATGATCAAATCAAATGAGAACCATGCAGATTAGTCTCTAAGATGGTCTTTTGAGGAAAGTACACAGATTAGAGTGGACGTTGAGAGTCAATTGAGAGGCGAGCCAAGAGGATCATTGGCAATGATGCACTTGTTGAGTCGAAGCTCCAAAGCCTTGGACATCGCCGCCGAGTTGCTGGCCTGTCGGTTTTCTATCGTTTACATTTCGGGGAGTGTGCACTGGAATTGCACAATCTAATTCCGCCAAGTCCGTTCCATCATCGGACCACTAGACGTACGGCGTTGCGCCACCGGTACATGGTGGACATCCCGCCCATACGCACAAAACGTTTTAAGAACACATTTATTATGCGTACAGCCAAGGAGTGGAATTCCTTGCCGGAGTCTGTGTTTCCTGATAGCTACAACTTAGGGGTCTTTAAGTCAAGAGTGAATAGGCTACTTCTAGGCAAGCGTGCTCCATCGTCGACCACATCATCGCTTACCATCAGGTGAGATGGTGGTCAAACGCGAGCCTATCATTAATAAAAAAAAAAAAAAAAAAAAAAAAAAAAAAAAAAAAAAAACGTGTCCATTCAGTGCAAGCATTTATTATTTGTGCAGCTCACAACAATGCTATGCTATGCTATATTGCCAGATATAATAAATTTAGTTTATAATAAAGCATGCTGGGTAAGTGCCAGAATTTGGAAATAAAACAAGAATGGAATGTTGTTCACACTTTTTGTGACAAGATCCTGAAACCCAAATCATACAATAATTAAAAAGTATAAGTATGCTAATTGCTAAACAGTTGGACTCACTAGTTGTTTACTGGCCATAAACACAAGTCAATAAAAGCTATGCAAAACAAAGACTTGGGAGGCAGGTTGTGGGCTCACAATCATTATGATAATCTATTGTTACATCTCACTAAACAACTGAAAAATAGTTGCATACGTCAGTTCTAGGGACCTGAATTTGTCTAATGCCCTAGCATTAGTCTGAATTGACTAATAGTAGGGCATAGGGAATACTAGGATTCTGGTTCACTGTTATTTTTTTTTGACAGCTTTCTATTCCAGACTAAAGATGAAATGAAATTTTACAATAGAACAAAGAAGCTTTCAGGAATTAAGGATAGTTGTATAATAATTATGTATGTAAGAGTAGATGGTAAATAAGCTAAAAATAGGCTATGAACAATGTGTTTGACTATAAATTTTTACAATATGGTATTAAGGTTACAATGTATTTGTAAACACATGCATATGTTGCTACAATATTAGGAACAAATATATTAGAGATTCATATTGGATAATATAAAAGAGATAACTAAATGTGTGCTTTACTGGTCGCCGAGAAGCTGAAAGCTAGTAGCATGTGTTATGGTCAGACGAAATGATGACCACTCTGTCAACAAAAAGGTCCCCTAAATATCCCCAACTCACTATGAGGACGACCACCTGCCACCTGGTGGTCACCACTGAATCAGCCCCCCTAGCCAAGTTGCAAACGATAAACGTGAACGCTTAGTAATCTCCAATAGATTTTCAACTTTATACCTAAGAGCATAAAGTTGAAAATCTATTAAAGACTACTGAGCGTTAGCGACCGGAACGAACGAAAACACTATGTAATCTTCAATAGATTTTCAACTTTATATCCAATGACATAAACTTGAAAATCTATTAAAGACTACTGAGAGTTTACGTTTATCGTTTGTGACTTGGCTAGGGGGGCTGAGTACACAAACAAACCAGAATAGAGGCTCTCTGGCATAGAGATCCAAGGAGATCTGACTCCAGCAAAACTGGAAAGAAGATTGGATAAAGAGGATAGCTAGAAGGATAATTACAATGCTAAGAATGGATGGAAATGTTTAGAGTATGTAAGTAAATAACCTAATCTCAACCAATCTGTAAATTCTGTAATTGAAAAGAGGGATTCGTAAATAAAACATACCATTTAATTTATTTTTGTTTCTTTAATAATATTGAAGAGATCAGCCAAAGCTGTCAGTGTAGTAACTTACCCTGGATGGATCTTAATGCTTAGATTTTTAATATATGATTTTTTTCTCATCCTAGAAACTCAGCAGCATATGAGAGCAGTCCTTTTCCAAATTACCCTATGTTGATGTCATAAGCTACCTTCATCAATTTACCTAAACACCACAACTTTGTACTATTTTCTGTACATAGTTTAGGTGTATAAACACCATATTAACGCATTTTGCGTGTGGTCACGGCATTATTCTGAGCGTTCGGCCGTTTTGCGCGGGATGTGGCGCATATTTTTTTCACATAATATATAGATAGCGGCACGAATCTTGAGCGCTCGGCGAAAGAGCGGGGATCGTTTTGCGCATCATCGTACAATATATTTATTTATTTTAATTCCATATGATAGAGTATTTTTATTTTTTTATTACAAATGTCAATTTAATTTTTAATTTTTATTTCAATTTGTAACACAAAATGATAAGTAATTAGTTTATTTTAAAAGCACTATCACTAATTCTATGAAATTTTTATTTATGTGTAAGCTGTGTACTTCTTTATGTGACAAGTTCACCATATTAACAGATATATATGTAAGCTATTTTTTTGTAATATGTAATTAGTGAATAAGTCGTTGGAGTACCTTAATATAAATAAATAAATAAATATCGGCGAGCCAATCACTGTACAAGGATTTCACTCCCCGCCCCCGCATCTCTCTTCATACCGCTAGAGACCCGATATTTCACTTCGGCGTGCTTCTGCGCAAGTAGAAATGTAGAAGTCAGCGCTCAAGACCCGTGCCGGTATCTATACTTATAATTTGTTAGTTCTAAATTTGCACCTTGTTCCGCTTTTTCTTTATTTCTTTTCTTCTTTCTTTCTATATTAACATAATATTAAGACAATATTTCTTACCTGGAAACTAAGCAGGGTATCAGCACTCTTCTTCCAAACGACCCTATGCTTGGCTATCGCAGCCGCCTTCGGTAACGTTGGTATGGTAGAATTGACGACCGCGTTGATCTCTCCATAGAATTCGTTCGTCTTGAACAGATAGTCAGCGAGCAGGCTGAACGCTAAGTAGTCTTCTTGCCAGTTCATGCTGCCGTTCAGGGCTTGGAGATTGTCGTGGTAGCGCCACCTAAAGAACGTAATAGATTAGAAATGGTAGAATTTATGCGAATAACTTCCCGCAAACCTCCATTGGGAAGTGAGGATCCTCCAACCAGACAGGTATGTCGGGTTCGGGCAACTTCCGATAGATGATTTCGGGCTGTTGTATATGTTCAAATCGCGCGAAGAACTCTAACTGTGCGATGCAGAATTTCGTATTTTTTTGTTTTTTTATGTGGCGCCATAGATGTTGCTACACTTGTCTTGTGCCCAATTAGGTAAGTTGGGGTCGACTTCCCGCCTAATTGGATGCAGCTGAATACCAGTATCTTACATGGAGCGACTGCATATCTAACCTCCACAACCCAGAATCTAGATAGTATGATACATCTTAGCAAGCCTCGTGACAGATTTTCTGGCTTCTGTCTATCCACAACGACTAAAATGACAGCCAAGACTAATTGCTTAGGGCTGGCGCCGGCTAATGTTGCGGCACGGCACGGTACGGCAAAGGATTTTATTTTTGATAAAGTTATTTTTATCCCTATTT
This sequence comes from Mythimna impura, assembly GCA_905147345.3. Lineage (NCBI taxonomy): Eukaryota > Metazoa > Arthropoda > Insecta > Lepidoptera > Noctuidae > Mythimna > Mythimna impura. Next base: position 12,613,688 of record LR990363.1, read on the forward strand.
CATCTGCTTTAGAATTCATATTACTCTATTTCGATGCAAATATACAGTGGTTTGTCGTGGTATGCTGTTTCATTCCGCGGAATGCGATTGCTACCGCGTCACATCTTGGCAGTCCGTGGCGTCCTGCAAGTCACGTAGGTCACAGGATTGTGACAGCTAAAATAATTAAAATAAGGTTTGAAACGGGTGCGGCGGCGTCTTCGGCGAATGTGAGTAGCTGGGCTTGCTGCGGGATGCCACGTCATACCAAAGCGTCCTTCGAGGTGCCAAAGCACACAGTGCCATGCGGCGACGCCAGTCAGCGCCAGCCCTTGATGTGAATGCTATGGGATCTAAGCATATTCTCACATCCTACTCTAACTATAGTGCTCAAGTTACGTCGGATGTAAGTTTAGGTATATTTGGCGAATTAGGTGGATTTTGAGTCAGTAATTTGACTAAGATCAATAAAGTGGAATGTCCAATTTTAGCAAATACCATTTTCTTGACTTAATAATGTATTATACACTAAAATCAAAATAAAGTAAAAAAAATTGAGTTTAGCGCCATCTAGTGAAAATAAGGTCGTGCTCGTTCCGTAGCTTTCACCTTAATATGTTTTTCGAGGCACGGTAATAGAAATCGTCAAACTTACATGACATTGAAGCTCGTATCCTTCCAGCCGACGAAGGGCGTGTTCATACTGGACAGCAACGCGTACACAGTCTCGTTGTGAGCTTCAGAGAACATCTTGACGCGCCAGAGGATGTTAGCGTCGGCAGACCAGCCCATGCGGACGTGCCATTGGCAGAACCAGTCTGGAACAAAATGGTTATTTTAACTTTTGTTACGATTTAGTTGGTTGGTTGGTTGGTTGGTTGGTTGGTTGGTTAGTTGGTTGGTTGGTGTATAATATAATTATATATTAGACTTATGTATATTATACTTAATTATATATTAGACTTAGTATATAGGTTTATATTGTGCACTGGATCTTACCCTCGAATATGTTCTCTCTCTACAATTCAAAGGTTTGCTGGGAGAAAACTCATTGTTGAGTTAAGCTCGCCTTTGTACATGAACTGTTTGTATGTCAATATATTATGTTATGTTTTTGTGTACAATAAAGAATTAAAATAATTAAAGAAAGAAAGATTCACTGATGGAAAATATATGTCCTAATGAGATTCACTCTGCTCAGTCTATAAATGTATAAAATGAACATACATAAATATGTAAGGCATTTTAGGACTTATCCATATTTGTATTGCATAAGGTGCGTTAGAGCCTAGTGTACAAAGTGTCCCTACAGCTGTATTTTGGAGGACCTTAAAAACGCCCCTACTGGGCCATTAGGAATGGGGATTGGAGTAATGTCTTGCAGCAGATATATTGCAATATAAGTTGCAGCTTACGAGTATGTATCGTACAAGTTTTGATAAGGTTTAACATAAAAAATACATTCTTTTTTAAAAGACACGCTGCCGCGCTCTTGGAATAACTCCTGTATCGTAGGTGCGTTCACAACACACACATGTTCACAACATCAGGCGTGGGCGTAATTTTTGCGATTGGAACATTTGCATCTGAATCACTGAAATGTTCCGAAACAGAGATACCTATGTATCATTTGGAACATCGGCTCACAAGATACAAAACGGAACATTTAGAACATCGGCTCAAAAGATACAAACGGAACATTTGGAACATCGGCTCAAAAGATACAAACGGAACATTTGAAACATCGACTCACAGGATACAAACGGAACATTTGGAACATCGGCTCAAAAGATACAAACGGAACATTTGAAACATCGACTCACAGATTACAAACGGAACATTTGGAACATCGGCTCAAAAGATACAAACGGAACATTTGAAACATCGGCTCAAAAGATACAAACGGAACATTTGAAACTTCGGCTTACAAGATACAAACGGAACATTTGAAACATCGGCTTACAAGATTCAAACGGAACATTTGGAACATCGGCTCACATTTGGAATAACGGCTCAAAAGATACAAAACAGACACTAACTGTTATGAATCGTGATCGACGATCTGACGTTACGTTGCACCATATACACCAACAGTTTTATTTAATTGAATTTTGATTTGAGAATAATTTAAAGCAGATGGTTTTAGTTCAGTTCATTAAAATTTACACTATTTACGTTTTAATTTGAATTTTAAAAAGACTGCAGGGCACTTAAAGTAAAGAGTGTTTCAGTGTTCCAATTATTAGTGCTGTTCCAATCTTTCGGAACACTAAAATAATTCGGAACACTGTTCCGAAATATTTTAACGCACAAAACACCCAGACTCGGAACGTCAATCTGTAGGCTATACAAATATTTGTGCCGTGTGGAAATCGAACCCGCGACACGTAATGCAACAGCCAATCACTTAACCACTGCGCCCACCATCGTGCCATCGTGCGTTTATTTTATATTCCTGTAAAACGGAAGTTCATATACTTACTCATTATTTTCTTCGACCATGATCGATTTGACCATTGACTTTAATACCCAGTATATTAGGATTGAGCAGTATTTTAGGTGAGCAGTGGTGGCCGAGTGGTAACGGCCCGGACTTACGAGTTCAAACCCAGCCAGGCGCATTACTTTGTGTAATTTATTTCATCACCACTACTCTCAAAAAGGTGAAGGAAAAAATCGTGAGGAAACCGGCATGTCCTAGAACTAAAAAATTCGAAGACATGTGACATTCACCAGAATGTCACATGTCTCTCACCCGCACTGGGCTCGCGTAGTGGCCTACGGCCCATTCCCTCTCCTAGAGAGGAGACCTGAGTCCCAGCAGTGGGAACATTGAAAGGCTGATAATGCTATATTAGGATTTCCGTACTGGAATTGTAACCTACAATAGTAAAAAAATCTCACCTCTCAACAAGAACTCGAATTCCCCATTGACCATCCTCCCTGGGTAGTACAAAGACACGTGTCCAGCATGGTGCCAGGTGCCCTTATTGTCCAGCTGGACGTCCACGCTGATCTTCTGCGAGGGGTCGCGGTTGGCGTCCCAGTTGAAGGCGGCGCTGAGTCGCTTTTGGCGCGCTGTTACCCAGCGTTGGAACGATATGTGGAGGTCGCGGAGTCTGTTTGGACGTAAAATGAAATATATTTGAATGGAGAAGTATATTTTGATAGCTATAACAAAAATGCACCAGCTAAGGTCTTTTTTACATAGCATGGGTAAGATGACAGCAGGACGAAAATATGAATCTTTTTTCTATTTTAATAACGTAATTTTCGAAATAAACGTAACGTTGAAGGGTGAGACGAGGATATTCGTGGTGAGAGAAAAGGATAGGTAGGTACAATGTATGAATCCGACAGCTGTCATCCACACACTCCTATAGTAATTGTAGTGTAGTTGTAAATATAGTAAGAGGAGCAGATTGTGTTTCTGATGAATGATGATGATTAAGGACAAAAACGTTTCGTAAAGCAAGTTTCAATGACTTCTTCCGCTCTGGGTGAAGTGTGAGTGAGTATCAGACTTCTACTGACTTTACTTTTCTTTTTAGGGTTCCGTACCTCAAAAGGAAAAAACGGAACCCTTATAGGATCACTTTGTTGTCCATCCGTCTGTCTGTCTGTCTGCCTGTCAAGACCTTTTATCTCGGGAACGCGTAGACGTTCGGCTCGCACTTGCCCAGTTTTTTTAGTCTGATACTCACTCACAAACCGACCTATGTTTGAAGAAACAGGTTGCCCTATGCGTTCCAGAACCACGGTTAACATTTCGAACAATCCCGCAACCTTGACAGGATGAAAATAACCTAAGCCAAAAAGTAACAAAACGTCAATGGACTACAAAACGTCCCAATAATGTGTATTAGAAAAATCCACTTACTGATCAAAATGTATATCCATGTTGACGTTTGTATTATTGTTCAGGTCCGCATTCAAGTTGACACTATACGCCTTCTTCCCGATGTCCACTTCCACATAGGTTGTGAAGTTTTGTTCGGACAGGAGAATGTAGCGGATTAGTGTTCTGTAATGGTCGTCGTTGTATTCACCCTGTTAGGAAGAATAGAGGGGATGTTACAAGCAGAAAAATTGAAGTTAACTGATAGAGACCGTTTTTTGGACATTAGCATAGCATAGCATAATCAGCCTTTTAATGTTCCCACTACTGGGACTCAGGCCTCCTCTCTCTAGGAGAGGGAATGGGCCGTAATCCACCACGCGGGCCCAGTGCGGATTGGTGAATGTCACATGTCTTTGAATTTTTGGTTCTAGGACATGCCGGTTTCCTCACGATGTTTTCCTTCACCTTTTGGACATTATAACGTTTTTATTCAAAACAAGAATGGGGCTAAAATGTTTAAAACTTTGTATAGAAGAGGATCTTTATAATAAGTTGTGAGTGGTTACTTGTTTTATTTGCAAGTAAAAGAATAACTAATTTGTAGTCTGTACCTAAACATTGAAATCGAAGGACTTTTTACATTTGTTTGGAATGCACGACATGTATCGCCTATCTATTATATTTTTTCGTAAGTAAGAATCTTTGTGAGCCATATTTTACTCAAAGTCAAATTGTCAGGTTCAGGTATGAAAACTGTAAGGGCACCGCAATATCTATATATATAAAAGGAAAAACTGACTGACTGACATATCAACGCACAGCCGAAACTAGAAGTTTTAGGAGCGGAAAATTTTGCACAAGGTTTCCTTTTATGATGCAGGCGAGACTAAGAGAGGATTTTCCAAAATTCCCCCCTTAGGTGGATGAAACGGGAGTCCAAAGTGGGTGAAACCAATTTTCATGCGGACGAAGCCGCTGGCTTAAATATAGCATGAAGCATGTTGGAAGGCCTCTTACAAGGTGGACCGATAACCTAGTGAGGGTCACGGGAATCCGATGGATGCGAGACGCACAGGACCGATCGTTGTGGCGACGTTTAGGGGTGATCTATTTCCAGCAAAGGACGTCTTTTGGCTGAAATGATGATGATGATGATGAGATATAGCATTCCTTCAAATAATTTTATATTATTTACCTGTCCAATAAACGTGATCTGTCTATTATCCTGCGTGAACCGTCCATCCACGGCTATGTTCTTGAAGTGCGTGCTGCTGATCAACGCCTTCAGGTGATGCGACGCCATGTTTGTCTTGGACTGGTCCTGGTAGGACGCGTCGATGTTGAAGTCCACACCCGTGAACCAGACTCCTACGGCGTTTACCTGGGGAGGGATGGGTGGTCAGTTTTAGAGGTTGTAGATGATGAAATAAAGAGGGGTTTTAAAATAAGTTGTCAAAATTCATCAACATTACACTAATTAGGGGCACGGTTGGCGCAGCAAAGTCAAAGGTTTTTATTTCACATAGGCCTACATGGGCACTTATAAAACGTCAGAAGCTAGTGCACGGTTCCAAATTGGCAGCGGTTCGATTCCCGCACGGAAGAAATAATTGTATGGGCTAAAGATAGTTGTTTCGGGTCTGGGTGTCTTGTCTATGTGAGTTTACATGTATATGAATGCACCCACGATACTGCAGTAATTTTACTTTAGTGAGGGATGTATTTTTTATTAAAAAAAATATATTTTATTAAGTGTAGTGTGATAGTATAGGCTAGATTATAATATAATAATAATATAAATATTTTTCATCATCATAAAAGTACTCCAACAGCCAATTGCTCAACTCTGTTGAGCAATTCCGGGTTTGGGTGAGTTGTGCTTGTGAGTTTAAGGCCTCTCCCACATTGGGCGTACACGTTCCTCGAACTCGCAACGCTCGCGTCGCACACACGCTTGAGAAACGCGCATGCCTAAAGTGGGAGAGGCCTAAATTTTTATGAACGCACCTACGACACAGGAGTAATTCCTAGTGTGAAAGAAAGTCTTATTAACCTTTTGACCGCCAGTGATGTATACATGACAAAGAAAAATGTGCCCAGCACGCCACGGTCACCACTACATGACAGACTTAAACGCTAATAAATCTTATAACAAAGTATTGTTTTTCTACTTTATGTTATTTAAGGATAAGATCGCTAAGTTGCCCGTTGGCCCTGAAAGTACGGTTTAAAAAAATGTGATAAAGTAATACTCACTTGAAAATCATTCGGCTGTTTCTCATGCACCTTCGTCTTGATGACACAGGGGTGTAAAGTCGGCAAGGTCATGTTTAGTTCCGCGTCCAGATACAGCTGCGTGCCCGGCGGGAAGAACAAGTAGCCAGAGAGGATGATCTCGCGGGACTTAGGGTTGAAGTTTAGGAGCGCTAAAGCTGTGTATTTTGGACCAATCTGTTGGTGAGAAGTGTACAATATAAGACGGTGACATTGTTTGGTTTCTGGAACATTCAATATTTTCTTATTTATATAAACTAGTGCTTGACTGCGATCCCACCTGATGGTAAGTAGATTATTATTCAATATTTATTCTGCATTACCACCTGAGGTCTTGCCATGACGTGTTAAAATGTCTGGCGTGCAGAAATCAAAAACGTTTATTTCAAATAGACCAATTATAGGCACTTTTGAATTGTGAAAATGTCGGTCAGTAAAAAAAAAAGTAAAGCTAAATTGTACGTTCCAAAGCGTAGATCTCTATGGAGAAGAATGTGCAAGAAACTCCATGGACACTCTTTTAAATCATAATATGAGTTAGTGCGAGCAAGAAAGAGGGATAGAATTATACAACCTATTAGATATAGCTCCATCCCTTTAACAGTTCAATTTAGGTCGTCAAATGGACCGCGTTAAGAGCTCATGGTAGGGCTTTAGGGCAAACACCTGATTGGTTGTCTAGGCATCAGATAAACTTGGGATATGGTGCGTTTCCACAGACGCGTAGCTGGACTTAGTGGAGTGGAGTGGACTGTGAATTAGCCAATCACAGTGCTCGAAATTTTCACTCCGCATTAATAATAATAATTTTTTATTTGCACACGGAACCTTAAATTAGGCATGCAAAACATCATGATCATCATTTCAGCCGAAAGACGTCCACTGTTGGACATAGGCCTCCCCCAAGCGTCGCCACAATGCACGGTCCTGTGCGTCTCGCATCCATCGCATGCATCCATGCAAAACAGTTTTATATAATTCGAATTCAAAGGACACATATAACATCTGATTACAATTATTAATAGTTTGGATACAAATTAATGTCATTAATCATTACGTGTGTCAAAAAAAAAATACAAATTGATAAATACAAAATAATGGTAAAAAATAAAAAATCAAATTGAAGTCATTAAAATTACAAAATTATATGTCAAAAAATATAAACTCATTAAAATTAAAAATTATTTAGCACAATAAATTAGCACGCAACTTCAAGCCGGACAGAACGGAGTCGAGCAGGCTGTAGTGCCGAGCGGAGGGTAGCTCAACTCTACTTCGCCCCACTCCGCATCAATAGAAACACTTGCCACTTTTAATTGCTCTTCTCCACACCACTCCGCCTAGCTCTACATAAGTACGCCATCCCCTTACGGACATTGACCCTTTTACTTTTGTTGACATTCTTATTCTTAGATCCTATTCAAATCCTTGATGTATTTGTTTTGGATTAAAATTCTCCGTTCTTTGGAAAAAGACAGTAAAGGACCGTAATACATAAACAGTTTTGCATTTGTCAAACCATTAACAGTGGGGTCACCATGACGTTCAAAGTAAGATTGTTTCATTCTTATTTCAGTGTGGGTAAGAGACAGAGCTATTCAGGTTGTCTAGCGCCATCTCTTACCCACACTGGAAATAAGAATGAAACATTCTTAATTCATTCAATTCATTTTTTTTTTCATTGAATTTTATCTCTGAATAAATATATATTATTATTATTATTCTTACTTTAAACGTTATGGTACAGGTCAAGGTCTATCTACAAGTACTCGTAATACTTACTCCTTCAAACGAGAACCTGGTGTCAATAAGTCGTGGTCGGTACAGCGTCAGCCTGGTGTCGAGCCTCACGCCGGTCAGTCGCTCGGCGCGCTGGAAGCCGAACGTGAAGGCGGGGTCGTCCTTAGTGGCGCGGGAGGCGCTCACGTTGAAGCCTATGTCGACATGACTCTGGGTTTTCTGTGGATGAAGATTTTTGTTACTACATGAGGTATAAGAAAAATTACATAGTCTCATGGGAAATTAGCTTAGCTGGCCTGCGTGAAACCAGAAAATTATTCCAAGGGACTATACTTTCGGTATAGCCTTTGTGCTAGTCCATGTCATGCTCTACCCGTGTGCCAAATTTCATTCAAATCCATTCGAGCGTGAATAACTAACAAACATACACTTTACTACTCACCAACATTTGTCTTTATAATATTAATGTGATTGCGGTGACGTCACACGTCAGTTTCTGCATCATTTTCTGCTACTTGACTTTCCCTTCGATTACAATTGATAGATTTCTAACTTACTTAATTTTGAACGATATTAAAAATGCTTTCTTATTTCGGCTTTGGATGAAGTAACTTTTTAATGCAAATAATAAAAAACTGGACAAGTGCGAGTCGGACTCGCGCCTTGACGGTTCCGTATAAACATACCTATGTAAAGAGTTCAATTCCTGATTGGAGTCTCGAAGTCTTTTCCAAATAGCAAAAAAAAATTTTTTTTTGTGACGTAACTACAAATTTTCTGTTTTCAGATTTATTCCTGTACTTGTTATAAGACCTTGCTTTATGCAAAATTTCAGGATTCTAGGTCAACGGGAAGTAATCTAGAATTTTGGTTTCCTTGAGTGTCGAAATATACGTTTTTTTGCGATATAAACGGCCATATCTATTTTTTCCGTTAACTTAGAAGTTTGATTTTTTCACAGCTTCAAGGGACCGCAGACCTAAGTATATGGTTTTAATTTCAACTCGATACCTCCACACGTTCCCGAGATAAAGGGTCTTGACAGATATATAGACAGACAGACAGACAGACAGACAGACAGACGGACGGACGACAAAGTGATCCTATAAGGGTTCCGAGTTTTCCTTTTGATCTACGGAACCCTAAAACTTAAAAAAATAATTAGTCTACTACTCAATTTGTGGTGCAAGTAATTAATATCATCTTCCTGCCCTTGTTCCATATATTTGGGATCGGCGCAACACGCTTTTTTCGTCCATTCTGTCCTGTCAACCGTCACATTATCACTGACTCCCTTTTCTTTCATCACTTCTCACACAATCCATCCATCACAAAATTTGTTTTAAAAGTGTCACTACTGAAATCGTACTCTTAATGCAAAAACTAACTAAATGCACCAATATTTTTGTATTATTATTATATTAAATCAAATCTGTAGGTTATTTACTTTCTGTCGAAGCTATCTTTGTAAATGAGTGTCGTAGCTAATATCCGGATTTACCTGTAAATTCGTCTTGATGAGACAAATCGATAGCTATATTTAATTTAATTTGGGTAAAAAAATTGCAGATATTTGGTTTTTGCAATAAGGGTACAAAATGAGCAGTAAAAGAACACAGAATATATACTCACAATATTCCTCAGCACGGTATAGAAATTATAACCAGGATACGCCGTGAATTCCATAGACAGATCTCCATACATATCATGCCTGAACCCACCAGTCTTCTCACTATAGATCCCCTCAATCTTGATCGTCTGCTTCGGGCTCTTGTAGAACTGATAATCGAACTGTAACTTGGTTCCATGGGTGGGTCCGTTTATGGTGTAGTATCCTAGAAGATGGCTGGCTAGCTGTTTCGTTTGGAATTCTGCTTCTATGTCGCCTTGGGTTACGCTGCCTTTTGTTTTTATTTTTATCACACCTGGAAGGAATGTGGTGTTGTAGATTAGGTATATATTATGTTAGTAGCACTTTGCCCTTATTTTCCGGTGTAACCTCTTTTTTCCATTATTTCGCGGACATTTGTGTGGGTTAGACGTTCACTTAGTTTATTTGTTTTATGTTCCAATAAAGTAAAATAAAATAAATAGAATAAACATGTTACACCAAAGTAAAACTTAAACCAAAATGAAGCTAATATCGCGCCAGATGTGGGATACATTTGTTAATGCCAACTTGTATAGAGGTGTTAAAACTAACGCGAATTGTCACACCACTTACTAACTATTAAAACAGTAGCTTTCCGTTCAAAATTCACCTTTTTTATTTGAGGTGGAAATTCATCAAATAATGAAATGAAAGGAGCGGGACCTGTCAGACTTTTACAGAGTATAACCCACCTTTGTTTCTTCAGTTAGGATTACATATAAATTTGACATCATTGTGTCTAAGCATTTTACTAGATACGCGTGGTCTAAACTTTAATACACAAATATCATTCAAATTGCGTGCACTCATTAATTAATTAATAACATTATCAGTCAATAAACTTTAACGTTACGTACTTTTTCTTATCACTCAAACTATCATCATTAAAAGGTGTAAAGACCCTACATCTTTTTGGTCCTTCGAGCCGGATCCTGATTGGATTTCATATCTTTGAGTGGTTTTTCAATCGTCTTTGTTTTCCCGTCGCGTCACTGTTCTTTTGCGTTCCACGATAACTCTTTCGAGCCGTATGAAATTCGCTTGAGTGTGGTTTAGACAGTATTGTTTTTATAGTTAATTATTTTTTAAAGTACTCACCAGAAAGTTCAGCCACCCTCTCATTATCCACCACCCAATACGCGTGCGGTATCCAAACGAACCCATACTTGATATCGTGCCTCTTCACTGACATCACCGTATCGAACTGTTTGCGCCCATCTACATCCAGGCTAGCCGATAGAGACTTGTCGTATGGCATGTTTCGATACATTGCCTTGGCTATAAGTGTGCTCTTTTCTGATTGTAGCTTTAGTAAGGCGGTACTTGATGTGTTTGAGATGGAGAGGACAGCGTTTATCATTCGTTTCTCCTGTGGGAAAGATTTTGGTGGTTAAATATGTAGGAACAGGTTAAATGTTCGACATAAACGAGCACGGTATAGCATAAGCTTTTAACGCGCACGTCTTTTTATATCATTTTTGAAGGGATATAAATAATTTGAACATGAACATTACAAAGAGTTACCGTGGCCCTGGAATGTAAAGATCAATTGGAAGAACACAATGTCATGTGGGGTTTTAGTTAGTAAAAGTCTAACAGTCCATCTCGCTCCACCCAGAATGAAGAAGTCATTTGAAGAGTACCCAGCTAAAAGACGGGGTCAAAACTGGTCAGGAAAAGTCAGTTTTATGTGAACCGGCCACTAAGTCAGTATTTAGAGAAATGGACAGTAAAAGTATTTTTTTTTTCTGTAAACCGGTTAGTAAATCAGTTTTTAGAGAACCGGTAAGTAAGTTAGTTTTTAGAGAACCGGACAGTAAGGCCTGAAACTGCGTAAAGCGGGTGCCCGGGCGGTTCCATACAAAAGTGCCCGCGCGGGTGGCGCAACGGAGCTCTTTTGTAGGGAACCGCGCGGGCGCCCGCTCTACGCAGTTTCAGCCCTAATAGTCATTTTTTTCTGTCTGGCATTTTTTTACGTGAGAATGCATCAAGCAACTTCTCTCGCTCTGAGTGGAGCGAGAGGGCGTGTCAGACTTTTACTGACTAAAACCCACTCCTATGTTCCTTCTTTGTCTTGCGTTCCAGGACCCCGGGGTTCCCTTTCGGACAACCCATTCATTGTGTCTGTGTGCTAAATAAACGTGTTTTCTTTCTTTCTTTCTTTCATTGGCCCTAAAGCAAATGATGATTGACTGACCTACTTGTCTAGTAGTAAGTGGCCCTGAGTGTTATGCTGGAGGTCGTAGGTTCTATTCCCACCCAGGACAAATGTTTGTGTTATGAGCATGACCATTTGTTCTGTGTCTGGGTGTAATTTATCCTTAATATATTATTAAGAAATATATTATTTAGAAAATAAAAAAATAAATAATTAAGATTTAGAAATCTGCCCTGCTAATTGCAAATGCAGTATTTGTAAAATGTCGCGGTTCGGAGATAAACGCGTTAAACATGTTTTTTGATATCTAAACAACAGGTCTTAGTTATATAATTTTAAAAGTGTACCAAAAGAATAAGAAAATAATATTTTTATGTATACATTAGCCCCTTGAGATGTCATTTTTGCAAAAAAGAGAAAGTCCCATAAATGTCGATTACTGCATTTACAATTAGCAGGGCAGAAATATATAAGTATGTTTATCACTTGTCTAGTACTTATAGCACAAGCTCTGCTTAGTTTGGGACTAGATGGCGTTGTGTGATAGTTGTGGAATATTATTATTATATTATAATAATATTATTATGATGATATTGGCTTACCTTACTGTCAGGCGTATCAAACGAAAAGCTGACAACGTTGCTGGTCTCATTCTTATCCCAGCGATACTGGAAGGCGTATGTGTTAGCCGTGGGGTCGGCTTTCTCTAGAGACAGTATGTACTTGGCTGGGCCGCTCATTAGGAAGTATGGGGCGTTGCGGAGGTTCGTCATGTTCGGGAACTGAAAAAGTAACAGGTAAGTCATTTTAGTTTTAAAATGAAATAACTCATCATCAATCCAGTCAAATAGTCGGAATCACACACTAAGGTTCTCGTTTGATCTTTTGTTAATTACAGGATACGACAAAGACCATAATATCACGAAATCTGTGTTTTGCGGTATCCTATGGTAGTTCCATATAAGAACTTAAATACTAAACTCTACATTGCAGTATCACAGTTCTCCGCGTGTTTAAAAGATATACAACAGTCCGAAAAAATAACTATTTGGGCAGTTGCCCGGACCAGACACAACACCCGTCTGATCGGTAGATCTTTTAATCCTTTCAAGGAGAGTTTTGCGGGACTTTACTGTTCCGCATAATATTATAGTTAGGTTTTCCAGAGTGCATCTAAGTGGGCTTAGTATTTGGTACCCTTTAGGTGCAGAATCCTTGTAAATGCCACATATGGCCAACCAACCACCTGAATTGTCAAATAAAGTCTCAGGATGCGATGCCAATGAAGCGGAGACGACCAGCAGCGTAGTGTAGACGTTTAGGGATCGACCAATTATTGCGATATCATTAACATCATCAATTTAGCTGAAAGACATCCACTGTTAAGCATAGGCCTTCCCCGAGTGTCGCCTCAACTAAAGGTCCTATGCGTTTTTCATCCATCGGATTCCCGCGACCCTCACCAGGTAATCGGTCTACCTCGGGCCTTACAACTCTGTCTTCCGGTACGTATCAAATATAATACAATGATGTAGATTTGAATTAATGTGATTAGCCGTTTTCTGTTTATCAAAGCTATCAAAATAGCCCGCTTACCTGATAAGAAGCACACATCTTGATGCCGATAGCCTTATCAAACGTAGACCAGCTGCAAGTGTTCTGTTCTATTCTGTTCTTGTTCAAACCTTGCTGTTGCTGTTCCTTGTCGCCGTGGAGGATTATAAGTTCTGATCTAGAAGGTAAGGAAGAGAAATAAATTCAATGTTGGTGTCTAAATCAAAGACTTATCAAGCCATTTACGAAATAGAAGATAAAATAAACACAAAAATATTAATTGTAACTGGGGATCGAACTCGCAGTCAGTGTCGTTCAATAACGACAAATTGCAATATTGCTTACCCCCCATAGTAAATGGCGTGATAATTTATAGCCTATAAGTCGACCTGGCCTATAAGGATTATGTATGCAAAATTTGAACAGGATCGGTTCAGTAGTTTTTGCGCTAACTGTAAACATCACTGCACATTTTTACTGTTTTATTATGTGTATAGGTAGATAATATTTATGTGCCCATAAATGAATTATTTGATTATTGATGAATTATTTATTTATTAATTTATGTTAATTTATTTTTAAGCGTTTATATTAGCCCTATAATGTTTTGATTCCTCGAATGAAAAAAGATGGCAAAAGTTTCAAAAATATTTTGAAAGGACCCTTAAAGTAAAGCAACCAACATGCAAACTAAGACCGGAAAGTAATAGAAAATATAAAAAAATGTAATTGTGATTTGTTGTGTAGACAAAATATAATATGTAAACTCCATCAGTTGATGCTGCTCCGTCATGAGGTCTCCAATTTTTATTTATTGAGTCGGGTTTGGTTAGATCAAAATAAGCTAAAATAACTATAATATGTCGGTGAAGTCAATATAGTACGGAAGCCAGCTTGACAACCGGACATCAACGAATACGTCACTCCGCTTGACAGAGTCTGGACTGAATTCGCGTGAGCCGAGCAGTTAAAAGTGGCAACCGAACTTTTTTCTGTCGGCAGCCGCGTAGGCAACACGACTCTAGAAACTGTCTCATGGCTCGTTATGAAGTGAATACCTAAAGCCTACATACTAGTCTGGAATAGTTTTTTTATTGCTCGTTAATCACTCATCGCCCATAAAATGGGGTCTCTGGAAAGGATTTCCGACTTCCTCGGCCGATGAATATTACATTTGTATTGCAAGATCGATGTCCTCGTCGAACAAAGTGCTGAAAACTTACTTGGCAGCGAATATCTCTTGCTTATCAATAGGCAGCGACAGGTCTAGCTTCAACATCGCCAGGCCTCTGATGCTGAGCTTAGCTTCAACTGCTGTAGCGGTATATAGCCGCCAGTTCACTCGAATACCGCTAGAACTTAACCCGCCGGCGTCCACACTCATTGTAGCGGCTATGTTTACTGCCACGCTGAAAGGAAAAAGCTGGGTTAAAGTTTGAATTTCAACGCATAAAAATCTTTCGGACAGAATTTTGGTCACGATGGTCATTTTATACGGAGAATAGTCAAGTACTCAGGAGAAAGTATGAAGTCACATGGAGCATTAGGCCTGTTTTATGTGAGAAAGAGTAGGCTGTGACTCCCCTCGCAAACACAGCAGGTCCGGGTTGCGGAATCGTTCGAAAGAGTTACCATGGCCCTGTAACGCAAAGGGCAACTGTAGGGATACGGGTGAACATTGAAGATCGGAACTGTCCAAGAACTCGCCTCCTGAGGAGATTGTCTTTGCTGCGCCCAGCCTGGGTGTGTAATCTGTTTAAAGTTTTCTAGGTTGGCCATGGTAACGTATGTCCAGGCGGGATCTCGAGAATCTCCAAAAGCTCTTCTTTAAGGCAAGTGTGCTCCATCGTCGACCATACCGACCTACTTGAAGTCCTCTCATTTCAATCTTAGTTCGGTCTTTTTTTTTTTTTTTTTTATTAATGATAGGCTCGCGTTTGACCACCATCTCACCTGATGGTAAGCGATGATGTGGTCGACGATGGAGCACGCTTGCCTAGAAGTAGCCTATTCACTCTTGACTTAAAGACCCCTAAGTTGTAGCTATCTGGAAACACAGACTCCGGCAAGGAATTCCACTCCTTGGCTGTACGCATAATAAATGTGTTCTTAAAACGTTTTGTGCGTATGGGTGGGATGTCTACCATGTACCGGTGGCGCAACGCCGTACGTCTAGTGGTCCGATGATGGAACGGACTTGGCGGAATTAGATTGTGCAATTCCAGTGCACACTCCCCGAAATGTAAACGATAGAAAACCGACAGGCTAGCAACTCGGCGGCGATGCCCAAGGCTTTGTAGCTTCGACTCAACAAGTGCATCATTGCCGATGATCCTCTTGGCTCGCCTCTCAATCGACTCTAGCGCATCAAGCTGGTATTTGGCAGACCCGTCCCAAAGATGAGAGCAGTACTCCATACACGATCGTACTTGCGCTTGATAAAGGTTGAGCAGCTGTTCCGGCGTGAAGTACCGTCTCACCTTTGCTAAGATCCCCAATTTTTTGGCAGCCAGTTGAGCCTTTGCCTCAATGTATGAGCCGAAATTTAGAGTAGACGACAGCGTTACCCCAAGAAGCTCAAGGTGGTCGGTTATTGGCACGGTCACACCTCGGAAAGATGGAGCCGGTTGGAATTGACTCCGTTTAGCGGAAAAAAGACACGCTTGGGTTTTAGTTGCATTGAACTTGACCAGATTGGCATCGCCCCAATCGGAAACCGCCTTCAAGGACGAGTTCAAGCGTTCAACCATAGCCTCTCGGGATGACTGGATCTGTGACCCACTAGCACGTGCGTCAGACACATATCTCTCGGCAACAGTGCTGTCGTCTGCATACCCAAAGATACCGGGTTTAAGTAAGTCATTTATGTGCAGCAAAAACAGTGTTGCCGAGAGTACCGACCCCTGAGGGACCCCGGCATTAATATCCATTTGACCGGAGGAGTAGCCATCAACAACCACTCGGATGGATCGATCCCTCAAGAAGTCTGCGATCCAATCACACAGACCAGTGGGTAGGCCGAAGGAAGGAAGCTTAGCAATAAAGCTTTCGTGCCAGACCCTATCGAAAGCCTTCGAGATATCAAGGGAGACGGCAAGCGCTTCCCCATGCTTCTCGATGGCCTCGCTCCAGATGTGAATGGCATACGCTAGAAGGTCCCCAGTGGACCGATTTTGGCGAAAACCGTATTGCCGGTCACTGAGGATGTCGTTAGCTTCTAGGTATGCCAGAAGTTTCTTGTTAAGCACCCGTTCCATACTCTTACAGAGGATGGACGTAACAGAGATGGGTCTTCGTCGGAATTATTATTAAGTTCTCTTAATGATTTGATATTTTTCTTAGTAGGTATTTATTAGTTTATAATTTTAGCATATATATGTATTTTATTATTGTAAATAACTTATTTTTTATTTTATTTTCTGTTTGAAGTATCTATTATTTGTTTATTGTGCAAACCTAGTTCAGTGTTGTCTTTTTTAACCCAAAGGTTGACTGGTAGAGAATGCCTTGTTGCATTAAGTCCGCCTATGTACCACTACTGTACATGAAGTTTAAATAAATAAATAAATAAATACCGTCGCTTACCATCATGTCAGATAATGGTCAAGCGCGAGTCTATCAATAATAATAAATAAAAAAAAACACAGTTCCTAAGGGAATCTCCAGTAAAATACAAAAAAGAAATGATAGTTATTTCAGAACCAAATATTTTTTTAACAATGGTTTTGTGGTGTGACGAGAATGGATAAAGTGAGAAATGAGTATAATAGAGGAAGTTCGAAAGTGGCGCCAGTGACTGAAAAGTTGAAGGGGAATCGTTTGTCTTGGTATGGTCATGTGAAGAGGAGGGATGAAATGCATGTTGCTAAAAGAGTTATGAGTTTACATGTGGATGGATGGAGAGGGAGAGGGAGACCAAAGAAAAGATGGATGGATTGTGTGAGAAGTGATATGAAAGAAAGGGGAGTTAGTGATAGCGTGACGAGTGACAGGACAGAATGGAAGAAAAGAACGTGTTGCGCCGACCCCAAATAAAACGGGACAAGGGCAGGAAGATGATGATGATGATGATGGTTGTGATTGAAGCCTCCTTTTAGGCAAATAATGCCTGTATTAGGAGACTCCACTTTCTATAAATCCACAGTATATCAATAGTTTTTTGGTTTAATAAACTCACCTAGGTCTCAATTTGCCCTCGAAGTCCAGATTGCCGGACTGCGTGTACTTATCGTTGACGGTGCCGGACATCTTGGTGTTGACGTAGCTGGTGCCCATGAGGTTCATGTTCATTGGGAGCCCAGAGCCCGTGGGTATCGAGAATGTCGTGTCGAGAAAGAGGGAGGCTTTGTTGTACGAGATTTCCTGAGAAGAGAGAACTTTCTTTGAATTTACATACTTAATGAGAAGAGAGAACTTTCTTTGAATTTACATACTTAATGAGAATAGAGATTTTTCTTTCAATTTACATACTTAATGAGAAGAGAGAAATTTCTTTGAATTTACATACTTAATGAGAAGAGAGAACTTTCGTTGTGTTTAAATACTTAATGAGAATAGAGATTTTTCTTTCAATGTACATACTTAATGAGAAGAGAGAAATTTCTTTGAATTTACATACTTAATGAGAAGGGAGAACTTTGTTTGAATTTAGATACTTAATGAGAAGGGAGAACTTTCTTTGAATTTACATACTTAATGAGAAGGGAAAACTTTCTTTGAATTTACATACTTAATGAGTAGAAAGAACTTTCTTTGAATAATAATTATCTGTTTCAGAAGTGATTTGAATTTATTTTCCTTTATTCAGGTAACTCCCTCGATTGTTGGAGATTGGTTCTTTTAGATCAACGTTACTATAACCACTGACTGTGTTTCGCACATCTTACTGGTGACTGCAACCTTAATCAAAATTCTGTTGCACTTCAGTGTCGTCTCTATCGTCACAAATTACACAGACTAGCTGACCCGCCTAACTTCGTACCGCCTAACACTCAATGAACGTAGTATATCTTTCGATATAGTCAATCGATTGCGATGAAACAAAGCATAAGTACATATCGAGTTACACACGATTTTTATGTATAAAAGTTATCTACAACGATTTCGTACATTTTATGTGATGCGCGCACAATTGAAAACTACTACAGAT
The DNA here is from genome assembly GCA_905147345.3 of Mythimna impura. Classification (NCBI taxonomy): domain Eukaryota; kingdom Metazoa; phylum Arthropoda; class Insecta; order Lepidoptera; family Noctuidae; genus Mythimna; species Mythimna impura. Next base: position 12,632,034 of record LR990363.1, read on the forward strand.
TTATTATTACATGTATAGATTATTATGATTAATGCGACTTATTGTTTAAAAATGTAATGATTTTTTTATGTAATCATTTTTTTAACTTATTTTAAGACGTTAAAGAGGATTTCATTAAATGGACGCTTCTGATCAGTTAGTTCAAACAATCTCTAAATAGTATAAAACAAAAAGTCGATAATGAGTGTGTTTGTTTATCCTCTAAGTTCAAAACCACGCAACAGATTTTGATGCGGTTTTCACTAATATAAAGCAATAATCGAGGAAGGTTTGTTTGAATAACCCGTGTGAATGGCCCGCCAGGATGGGTTACCAGTATAAAAATAAATTACCTTTCCAGAAAGTATCTCCAGTACTCTGATTTGTGGGTTCATTCTTGCTAAAGATTTCATGATCTCATCGTCACCCTCAGCATTCCAATAGGAGATCTCGTTGCCAAACACTTTGATACCTAACTCGGCCATAGGGAACCTAGGATAAAGCAAAATAAATTTTATTATTATTTAGTGACACACTGGCCAGTTGGGCCTCTTCAGTAGGTTAAAAGTCACCCAAAGGGCAATTGAGTTTCCTTGCGTGATCGCATCAGGAATGAAGATATCCGCAGGAGAACCAAGGTTGCCGACATAGTCCGAAGAATCGTCAAAATTAAGTAGCAGTGGGTAGGGCTCATTGCTCGTAGAACAGATGGTCGATGGGGACGAAAAGTTCTGGAGTGGCGACCACGTACCGGAAGACTCAGTGTTGGAAGGCCTCCCTTCACAATTTATTTAGTAAATTTGCATGCTATTCAAAATAATGTTTGTTTAAAGCTACCAACTGTATCAAAATATTTTGATCATTAAGTTTTTATCTAATTGAAAAACCTAGATTGTCTAGCCGTAAATAGCCGCATAGCGCGTACAGGGATAATCGTGAGCTGGTGTTACAAGTTAGCTTCGGCCTCTGACCTGTCTTCTAAAGGTCCGGGACCCCAGGGTCCCAAAAAATCTGAAAGTTTATCTATCCACTGAGAACTTTCTTACCTATGTTTCAAAGCCTCATTCTTATACTCCAGATTGTCGACCTTCTCCCTGACCTCATCTGCCTCGTTGGTGGACCTGAAGAATCGAAGGTTGCTGATCTTCTCGGTGAGTTTGTTCTTGTTTAAGGGTCCATTGTTACCGAAGTAGCGCTCAAAATAGCTTTCGAAGCCTTCGCCGCGGGCTTTCATCTAGAAGTCGATATAAATGTAGGCAGATTAATTATGTTTATTATACAGGTGGATTTTTATTGAGACCGGTCGGTTTAACCGTTATAGTTACAGGAAAACGTTTCTAGAAGACCATCTATAACTTTTAAAGATATTCTGAACTGCATTCATAGATTTTGGAAACATAATAGGGGTTAAAGTATGAAATTACCGTTTTTTAAAACGGGTTGCTTTGAAGTGTCTCGGCTTGCAGTGATCTCTAGAATGACTTGGAATTAGATCTCTGCGGGTTGCAGTGATCTTTAGAATGACTTGGAATTAAAAGTTCAAATAAACTTTATATTAAAGGTAAGTTACGTTATGCTACATTACGTTACACCTACCTTTAATATAAAGTTTATTTGAACAATTGGCAATTTGATACTTTAACACCTAATATTACAGTCAGCAAAAACAAAAGCCTATCGATTCTATTTCATGAAATCAAAAGACTCAAATCTAAATCGCCAAAAACATCATCAAATAAATATTAAAAAATAAGATAATAAACACAATCAATTTGAAATTTATTAAAAAGAGAGATATAATTGTGGATCATAATATTTCTGACAAGATTGAAAGTAACATACCTCAAACAGGTTGATAGACTCCCCGAACATGTCCACAGTCAGATTGAGTGAAAAGGAGCGCGGGATGTAGGAATCGGGAGTGAAGATCACGTTCGCTTCGTAGTTGCCACCTATTGACAAAATATAAACAGGTGCACATCATTGTTTTATGTAAACATAGCCATTTATTATTCCGGGCCCTGTTATAGGCCATGGTTCGGAGCGAGGGGGAATGGGATTTGGCCGCCTCCTTCTGCGAAGCAGTAATGCTAGCGAAGGAGATGACTGCAACCGTGAGGGAATAGATCTCCTCATGCCCCAGTCGCCACGATAGGAGACGCCTGGGAGTCGCAGGGTGATCCTCAGCCATCATAGGCACGGGCTTGCGGACGTCGAGCAATGGGTTGCTCACCGTCCGGCTGTCCGGTAAGGACTGAGCCACAGTTGTCAACGGAGCGTAATGTTTCACGCGCGCCTCGAAGAAATGTCTGCAAAACCGTAGGGGCCCAGTTGGGCCCATGCCCGCTAAGGCCACGAGGAACTTCTGAAAACGGTTTCCCGTGGTCCTAGAACGCAAAGGGCAACTGAAGGACACAGGTAGATTTTAGTCAGTGAAAGTCTGACGCTCCCTCTCGGGCGCTCCATCGAAAAAGCTCTAAGAAAATATGTAAAAATTGGAATACTAAAAATTGTTCATATCCATGAACACATCTCATTACGTTCATATCCATCATCCCATAAAAAGCCTTTCATCTCGCTTTATAATAATAATAGTAAAAATAGTTAAACTTACCAGCATTATACTGATCAAAGAACACCCCCTGCTCATAATTCCTGGAATACATCCGGAAGTCGGGACTATCTTCTAGGTGCGGTATCTGGTTGCCTGACAGCAGACCCTGGATCTCCACGCGAGATGGGAGCGAGGATTCTGCTAGGTTCTTCAAGTGACTCCATACAAATGTTGTTACTGGTAATAGAAAATTTATGATTACTGGTTGATTAAGATAAAGGTTAAATCAGATGGCAAGATGTGACGAAGGTTAAAGTTAACTAGCTGTGCCTGCGACTTCGTTCACGTGGTTCATCATTATCATCATTTTAGACGAAAGACGTCCACTGTTGGACACAGGCCTCCACCAAATGTCGCCATAATGACCGGTCTTGTGCTTCTCGCATCCATCGGATTCCCGCGACCCTCACCAGGTCATCGGTCTACTTTCCAACGCTGCGTCTTCCGGTACGTGTCGCCATCCAGAACCTTTCGTCCCCATCGACCATCTGTTCTGCGAGCAATGTGCCCTGCCCACTGCCACTTAAGTTTGGCGATTCTTCGGGCTATGTCTGTAACCTTGGTTCTCCTGCGTATATCTTCATTTCTGACGCGATCACGCAAGGAAACTCCGAGCATAGCCCTTTCCATTGCCCTTTGAGTGACTTTAAGCCTCGTCTCTTTTGTTCACGTGGTTGTCGAAAACTAAAATGCGTCGCTTAGATAAAGAGTTCAGTCAATACCTAATGTTACCTATGTTACCTGACTGCTATAGAAAATTAGAAGATGGCTGACTGTACCACCACTTCTATTTTAAAATAAAGAAGTCCGTAAGAGAATGCCGTATACTAAGTCGAAACTCCCACTGGGTACGTGTTTCTGATGCAAGATTTCTGACGTGCCTTTCTCGGATTGCTGTTAGCCTCACATCACGATCTTCTTGTAATTCCTGAGACCTACTTAGTCTGTTTTTGCATTTCGGCTATATAGCGAAAGGTTTGTTTTTAAGATTCCATCCCTAGGTCGGCAAAATAGTTTAAATATAATTTCAAACAATAACCTTTTCTCAACTGTGTTGGGGTTGATTTTCAGTCAAACCGGACGGAATATTTGGTTGACGCTTAAGTCTACATCTCTTTTTTCCAAACTCTCCTTTATGCATCACCTTTGTTCTTGTCTTTATTTAATATGGTGGTGAAGTCAATAGTACGAAAGCCAGCTTGAAAACCGGACATCAGCGAATACGTAGTGGGTAGTGCCCTGGGTAGTGCTAAACGAGCAGTAAAGACGGTGGTAGGCCATAGCATCGGCTGCCGGCTTAAAGGTTACCACCCATCAGACAAAGCCATGCCGCCAAGCGATCCGTCGTGTTCCGGCGTGATGTCTGGTGAAGCCGTATGGTGGAAGATGGGTCCGAGCAGTTGTGTTCTGACGTATACCGGGTATGATGCGCCAGCTGTTGTTGTGTCGGACGTTTGATCGTGGAGGGTAGCGGGATCCGAAGCACGGTGCTCCGCTGGCCGACCGTAGGTAGTTGGGGGCCCAAGTAGTGTGCCAGCCACACACGAAAGGCTGCCCCGCCAACTGCGAAAAATCCCAGGGTGGCCCCATCGTGCCGGTTGGCGACCGGGCGAGAGGACCCGATGGCGATCCCTGGGGGAGTTCGGGCGTCCCCGCAGTCTCCAGATCAACCCTCCATTGGCACAGCAACTCTGGTTGTGTTGTTGGGTTCAACATCCCATCACCTCGCTCAACCGCCATCTTCCATCTCTCCTATTCACTCCACAAAAACCATGAAAGTTAAAAAGAAAGGCAAGTGTCAACAGCGGATGCACGTCCTCTCATTTCAAGTGCAGTTCTCAAATATTAGAGGGCTGCACTCCAATCTCGTTGCGGTCCACCACCATCTTGAGACTGACAAGCCACACTTGCTTTTCTTGACGGAGACCCAAATTAGATGTCCGTCAGATACGGCGTACCTCAACTACCCGGGATACTCACTGGAGCATCATTTCCTGCAGCGTGCCGGGGTCTGTGTGTACGTCCGTAATGACATCTGCTGCCAGCGTCTCCGTCACCTTGAAGACCCTAATTTATCTACGCTGTGGCTGTTGGTGGACACTGGTACGGACAAAATTGTTTATGCCTGTGTCTACCGTTCGCACAGCGGTGATCAGGAGACGACTCGGTTGTTCGACCACCTCAGTGAGGCTGCTGATAAGGCTCTGCAACGGCACCCTGATGCGCAGCTCGTCGCTCTGGGGGACTTTAACGCGTGCCACCAAGACTGGCTGTTCCCATACCAGAGGACCGATCACGCTGGGAGAGAAGCGCGAAACTTTGCAATATCGATGGGCCTTTCCCAGCTGGTCAAGCAAGCGACTAGGGTGCCTGATGTAGTTGGTCATACTGCCAATTGTCTGGACCTTCTGCTGACCACCGATCCGGACAGATGTATCGTAACAGTTTCCTCACCACTTGGAACTTCAGATCACTGTCTGGTGAAGTCTGTTTCGTCCTTCTCCCCACCTGACTGCGACTCACGCGGTGAACGGCGAATATGGCGTTATAGGTCAGCAGATTGGGATGAGATGCCGCATTTCTTTGCATCTTATCCTTAGCAGCAGGTCTGCTTCTCTTCTGAGAGTCCGTCGAGCTGTGCGGATGCTATATCCGATGTGATACGTCAAGCTATGGAGTTTTTCATCCCTTATAGAGACGTACCCGTTGGAGGCTCAGCTCACCCATGGCATACCTGGAAGGTAACGATCTCCTCAGTGACCGACAGTACGGGTTTCGCCACAATCGGTCTACTGGGGACCTACTAGTGTATACCACTCACATGTGGGGCGAGGCCCTCGAGAAGAATGGAGAAGCGATTGCTGTCTCCTTAGACGTCTCGAAGGCCTTCGACAGGGTATGGCATGTTGTCGATGGATGCTCATCAGAGCCCATGTCCACTAATGCCGGAGTTCCTCAGGGGTCAGTTCTCTCTGCAACTCTTTTCCTGCTGCATATTAACGATCTGCTGATGCCCGGTATCTATTGGTATGCAGATGATAGCACAGTTGTAGAGAGTGCTCGGGCTAGTAAGGAACTAATCCGGTCCGAACGAGAGGCTATGGTAGAGCGTACGAATGTCTCACTTCAGGCAGTCTCCAAGTGAGGCGAAACCAATCTAGTTGAATTCAACGCCGCCAAAACACAAGCATGTCTGTTCACCGCCAAAAGGAGCCCGTTCACCTTGGCTCCTGCTTTTCGGAATGTATCCCTGGAGTGCACCGACCGCCTTCAGCTCTTGGGAGTTGAAATTTCCTCAGACCTCAATTTTGGGCGGTTCATTGAGTCCAAAGCCAAGGTAGCTGCTAGAAAACTAGGCGTTCTTGCAAAGGTCCGACGGTACTTCACACCGGGACAGCTTCTAATGTTATACAAAGCACAGGTCCGATCGTGTGTGGAGTACTGCAGTCACATATGGGCTGGTGCTGCAAAATGCCATCTAGCAGCTTTGGACTCAGTGGAAAGGCGTGCGAAGAGGCTAATTGGGGATCCAGATTTGGTTAAGTCCAATCTACAAAGCCTCGAGCACAGGCGCAGGGTAGCCAGCCTATCGGTATTTTACAGGTTGCATTTTGGAGAGTGTGCGCGGGAATTGCATGACTTGATTCCGCCAACTCCTTTCTACCATCGGACAACCCGACGTACGGCGAGTATCCACCCTTACGTTGTTGAAACTTCAACGGTCCGGACTAAGCGTTTCGCTTCGTCGTTTATACCGCGTACATCGAAGGACTGGAACAATTTGCCTGCTGCGATCTTCCCGTCCAACTATAATTTAGGTGTCTTCAAGGCTAGAGTGAATAGGCTCTTAATAAACTAGTGCGCCTCACCATCAATGATTGCATCACTGCTTACCATCAGGTGGGATCGCAGTCAAGCGCTGGTTTATATCAATTAAAAAAAAAAAAAAAACGTCACTCCGCTTGACAGAGTCTGGGCTGAGTTCGCGCGAGCCGAGCAGTTAAAAGTGGCAATCGCACAGACGCGGTCCCAACCAAGCTTTAAAAACTGTCTCATGGCTCATTGTGAAGTGAATACCTAAAGCCTACATCATAATAAATCACTTTCGTAGTCTGGAATAGTTTGTTTATTGCTCGATACCCACTCATCGCCCACAAAATAGTCTCTGGAAAGGACTTCCACTGTGATCAGCATCCTGGGCCGACATATATGTGTGTGTACATTATTCGTCAAATATATACAGTTTATATCATTGAATAATAGTATAGAAAATAGTACCATATCCGTTGCTATCTCCAATTTAAACTCGGAGAAGTAAAAGTAAAGAAAAAAACTAGAGTAAGAACTTCATACCTTGATTAACAGGCTCATCTTGTAGAGTATGGAAGATCTTCCTCAGTGTTCCTAAGTCGGGGCACTTCATCACTTGCAGGTACGACGCTAGACGTACTTCTAGGTTCATGTAGTCGGCCCGGAATGTTTCTAGGAAGTATTCACTGTAAAAGAGTTCGATATTAGAAAGATATGAGACGTTTTAAGTATATGGGAGCAATATTAAGTCAAGGGAATGGTATTGGCTGAAATCAGACATTCTACTTTATTGAACTTATACCCTATTCAGGGAGACGTGAGATAAAAGGTAAACAAACCATTTATAATACTACTAAATTATAGACCACAGATACTGCAAACATTTTACATAAAAATGTGACGTTTTGTCATCGGGTGGGTTATAATTCGCCATCTTTTTCACTATCGATCAACTTGTTGATACGAGATATTATCGTTGAATTCTTGTTATTCGCCGAAGAAAAAGCGTGCAAAGAAAACGCCAATGCATTCAACAGAAGAGGAGACTCTTATTAATGTATTCAAACACGTCGAAGAAACTTGGTCGAAGGTACCTACATTGTTTTCTTTGTTTACATTTTGTCTCAAGCCCAGATGAATAGGGTATAGACAAATTTTTGTCAAACAAAATTCACCAGATTCGCCAAATATACCTAAACTAACATCCGACTCTAACTATAAAAATAATACTAGAAACAGCAGTCATTATGCCGATAGTAGTGACGGTCAATGGCGTAATAGCCAAGAGCATCGAACAACATCTGAAGAGGCTCTCGTTGGGCAGTTGGATCAAGAGCTTGATCCAGAAGATAGTACTCCTGGACACGGCACGTATTGTTCGGAGATTCTTCTCTCAAGGGTCCTGACCACCGATAGCTTGGATCCCGTTCCCGATGCCGGTGGGCTACTATTTGTTTATATTTATATATAATCAGGGACCTTGGTCCATAGGTTCAACTTATTGTTAGTAATAAATCTATATATATAAAAGGAGAAACTGACTGTTTTTTTTTTTTAATTATTATTGAAAAAAAAAAACTGACTGACTGACATATCAACGCACAGCCGAAACTACTGGGACTAGGAGCGTTAAATTTTGCACAAGGTTTCCCTTTATGACGTAGGCGAGCACTAAGAGAGGATTTTTAAGAATTCACCCCCTAAGGGGATGAAACGGGGGTCCAAAGTTTGTATGGAGAAACCGACTTTCCCGCGGGTGAAGCCGCTGGCAGAAGCTAGTAAGACATTGGACTATGTTAGTAACAATTCACATTGCACTAGTATAGTCGGCTGTTAGTTTAGTTATTTTTAAACTAAAAATTTTGAGTTCAGCGCCATCTACCGAGAACAGAGACCCTACCACGAGATCTTAACGCGATCCATTTTACGACCTAAACTGATCTGTTAAAGGGATGGAGTTATATAGGGTGTATAGCTCCATCCGTCTTTCTCGCTCGACATTTTAACATGTCATGTTAAGGCCCGCCCGGCTTGTAGCTTTCACCTCAACTGTGCGGCTGTCATTACGCAGCAACGAGATCCTCCGACAGGTAATATTAATAACCCCCACCTAAAATCTACCACCTATGTTTACAAATGTAGAATGTGAGAAGTACAGGCAAACGGGGTCAATAGAAACGCAGGGGTGAATGGAAGCAAAACTTTGATTAAGATTTTTACTTTGATATATGATCATATTTTTAGTTTCAATAAAGTAATGTGTTTTAATATACCATTTCTATAATTTTGGAGTACTCAAATACTGCAAAAAATTTTTCAATAACGTCACAATTCCCATTTAAGTTTTGTTTCTATTCACCCCTGCGTTTCTATTCACCCCGCTTTACGGTACATTGAGAGTTGAACATCCATTACCGTGTTTCATCACAATTCGTCCTCCTAAAAGCGTCCACAGCTGTCAATCTGACGGGTACAGGTACAAAACTATCGCCGATAATGTTCATTAGTACGTCTGCAAATTCCTTCCTAAAGCCTCCGATATTACCCAGAGCTTTGATTGCTACTTTAATCTGAAAAGAAAATAATACATTATTCAATTATGAACTCAATAACAAATGAAATTTTTTTTTTTTATGTTATGTATAGGCTCACGTTTGACCACTATCTCACCTGATGGTAAGTGATGATGTGGCCGACGATGGAGCACGCTTGCCTAGAAGTAACCTATTCACTCTTGACTTAAAGACTCCTAAGTTGTAGCTATCAGGAAACACAGACTCCGGCAGGGAATACCACTCCTTAGCTGTACGCACAATAAATGTGTTCCCAAAACGCTTTGTATGTATGAGTGGGATGTCTACCATGTACCGGTGGCGCAACGCCGTACGTCTAGTGGTCCGATGATGGAACAGACTTGGCGGAGTTATGCGGTGCAATTCCAGTGCACACTCCCCGAAATGTAAACGATAGAAAACTGATTTGATAGATTTAAAAATAATAACTACTTACATTTTTCCGGTCTTCTCTTGTTTTAATAACGCCCTTTTTCGCAATATCCTGGACAATAGTTTCGAACTCCAGCAAAATTGTATTCGGAATGTCTTCTTCACAACATTCACGCACTGAAATTAATATTGTTTTCATATATTTTCTTCTGTTTTGAAACTTGTGAAGTTTGACGGATTAAAAAAAGAAAAGATGGATGGATTGAGTGAGAAAAAATATGAAAGAAAAGGGAGCTAGTGACAGTAGAGAATGGAAGAAAAAAATGTGTTCCGCCGACCCCAAGTAATATGAGACAAGGGCAGGAAGATAATGACTTGTGAAGTTTCGCATAATGCATACATAAAAACATAAAACTCACGAAGGTTGCTACGTTCGTGGGCTATGTTTTTAGTGCTAATTTGTGGGTACAATTTTTTTTTTTTGGCGTGGATAATTCTTAAATGATTTCTCCCACTCTGGGTGGAACGAGAGGACGTGTCGGACTTTCATTGACTAAGACCCACCCCTTTTCCTTCCCGTTTGCGTTCCAAGACTGCATTAAGTCAGTAAAACTATAATACTCCAACTTGCTCCACCCAGAGCGAGAGGAATTATGTGATGATTTCCCACTTAAAAAAAAAAAAGAGACAATGAGCATGAAACATGCTGTCGACTGAATGAAATATCAAATATTACTCACGTTCTTTCCCACTGTGTTTACAATAAGAATGTACCATTGAAGACACAGTGAAACTTATTACTTTGTCATTTTTCTGTTTCTGTAGTAACTCTAGCATGCTTTCTAACATCTGCAGTTTCGGTCTGGAATAAAATAAAACTTTTAGAATAAGTAGCGATTCTAGTGAATAGGATAAACACAAAAAAAAAACAACAAGATGTTATCTATTTAGTTAAATTGAATATCTATTATAAGTCGGTGAAGTCAATAGTACGGAAGCTGGTGTCGGTGAAGTCAATAGTACGGAAGCTAATGTCGGTGAAGTCAATAGTACGGAAGCTGGTGTCGGTGAAGTCAATAGTACGGAAGCTAATGTCGGTGAAGTCAATAGTACGGAAGCTGGTGTCGGTGAAGTCAATAGTACGGAAGCTAATGTCGGTGATGTCAATAGTACGGAAGCTGGTGTCGGTGAAGTCAATAGTACGGAAGCTAATGTCGGTGAAGTCAATAGTACGGAAGCTGGTGTCGGTGAAGTCAATAGTACGGAAGCTAATGTCGGTGAAGTCAATAGTACGGAAGCTGGTGTCGGTGAAGTCAATAGTACGGAAGCTGGTGTCGGTGAAGTCAATAGTACGAAAGCTAATGTCGGTGAAGTCAATAGTACGGAAGCTGGTGTCGGTGAAGTCAATAGTACGGAAGCTGGTGTCGGTGAAGTCAATAGTACGGAAGCTGGTGTTGGCGAAGTCAATAGTACGGAAGCTGATGTCGGTGAAGTCAATAGTACGGAAGCTGGTGTCGGTGAAGTCAATAGTACGGAAGCTGGTGTCGGTGAAGTCAATAGTACGGAAGCTGGTGTCGGTGAAGTCAATAGTACGGAAGCTGGTGTCGGTGAAGTCAATAGTACGGAAGCTGGTGACGATGTCGATAAAGTCACGGAAGCCAGTTTGACAACGAGACGAAGCGTTGTTTGACGTATACACTGCCTGACAGAGTCGAGGTTGACTATCTGCTCGGCACGCACAAATGCGAGCTGAGCAGATAAAAGTTGCGATCGCACAGACGCAATCCCCTTTTCTCTATCCGCAGCCGCGTGGGCAAGGTCTAGAAACTGTCTCATGGCTCGTTGTGAATTGAATACCTAAGCCTATATCATAATAAATCACTTGTGTGGTCTGGAATAGTTAGCTGAGTCGACATATACAATACTCACCTCGGGATCATAGCCATGGACATGAGCCACTCGTGTCTAGTCTCCTCGTCAACTTCGTTCTTCATGATCATGTCCTTGATGAGCTCCACTGAGCCGGGGCTCGCGATGTATGGCAGAGCGTCTAGGATGTGTTTGCTAAAAACAAAAAAAATATAGTAAGACGGGTAAAGTTATAACACACAGGTACACTAAGTATGAAGACTTACGTAGCCGACTTGCATATGGAAGGCGCGCGAGCCAACAGTTGCGCCAGCGCGGGGTAGTGCAGCGGCCTGGCAGAGCGCACCAGGCGGCCCCATAGCCCTACTGTTGAACCGCTGTCCATGTTTTCATCTATGTTCAGGGAACTGTGATCTGTTGTTGTGTCTTTTACCCTGTGAATAATAAGATAATCAAACAAATGTTACAAAATGGACCTATTGATTATGTTGAAATAGTAGTAGTAATACATGTTAAAAAGTTGTCAGATTGAAACCACTGGTCCATTATATAGGGTGACTGGTAATTAGTGACCGATACTCAAACACGTAATTGTACTCATGATTACAAACAACTTTCCCAAAGAAACTTTTTTTATATTCTCATGAGTTTTATCACAATAACAAAAGAGCTGTTTGAATCCGGTACATACACTGTTACGTACACCGCTGGATTTGCAGCCGCGGGTGTTCTATCACTATTGTAGGTACGGCGGGGTCACGCGGCTAAAAACAGCTGATCGGTCGCCGGTCACAGGCGCGCGCGTATTACAAACAGCCTTAGATTCAAACAGCTGTTTTGTTATTGTGATAAAACTAGTGAGTATATAAAAAAAGTTTCTTTGGGAAAGTTGTTTGTAATCATGAGTACAATCACGTGTTTAAGTATCGGTCACTAATTACCAGTCACCCTATATAACTGTAACTGATAGGTATATAATAAAGAAAAGAAAACAAAAATGTACTGTTTTTTTACTGTTATACCTGCATTATTTCAGTAAGACTTTAGACTGTACTTAGAATCACAAATACATGATACTCACATGCACAACAGTTTGAGGACATCCCTGGCCGACTTGAGTCCACCAGTGTCATCTCCTACGTATACTAAATGATGGTGTAGCAAGTTGGAACGACGTGGTATCACTGCCCAAGCTGGAATAGAGAACAAATAAGGCTTTCATTCATTGGAGTGTTAAAATCCGACCAAGTAACAACTCATAACCCCTCCGACACTTGTTTTCATCGGAAGCCATGATCAGAATAAGTGGCTTTTGCATAAATCTGGATTTAATTTATTTACTCGCTTCTTCTTTTTCTTCTCGAGTCGATAGTTATTGGTGGTGGATACTTTGAAGGAAAAGTAAAACGTGCCACGTTAATAGCGCGTGGCGTATTTTAGGTCCTTCAAAGTGCAGGTGTAGGGACACTTTGGGCACTCAAAGTGGGCCACCGTCTGGTTAGGAGCACCGCATTCGCACTGGATGTACAAAGGGTCTAAAATCCCCATATTGCCAGGTTGTGTTTGCAACAGCCTACTTGGGTACCTACTTGCTAGAAGAGGGGTAGTTTGGTGTTTGCTAGACATACATTGCCATTATATCTGCCAAGCCTTTTCCCATGTCGTGGCCAGATCGTTTAAACGTTAACATTTGATGACATGTCAATCTTCGTTTGGCCATATCATTGATGTAGGATTTCAATGATATTAAAAGGTATAAAGAAATTAGGCGAAACGAAGATTGAAATATCATCAAACTTCAACGTTTAAAACGATCCGGCCAGTTTTACTTGGCCATATCATGAAGTGATCATTGCAATTTCTAAGATCTGGCCACGACATAGATAAGGATTAGCTTCCAGTCTAATTAGATACAGCTAAGTATAGATAGATAATATTATATTTTTTAATGCCACTGAGCGCTTCGTGTGCACAGATAAAAAAACTGCAACCAAAGCGCCTTGGTGAGATAATATTTTTTTTTTTTTTTTTTTATTCTTGATAGGTTCGCGCTTGACCGCTAACTCACCTGATGGAAAGCGACGATGCGGTCGACGATGGAACGCGCTTACCTAGAAGTAACCTATTCACTCTTGACTTAAAGATTCCCGGGTTGTAGCCATCAGGAAAAACAGATTCCGGCAAGGAATTCCACTCCTTAGCTGTACGCACTATGAATGTGTTCGCAAAACGTTTTGTGCGTATAGGTGGGATGTCCACCATGTACCGGTGGCGCATTGCTGTACGCCTGGTGGTCCGATGATGGAACGGGCTAGGCGGAATTAGGTTATGCAATTCCGTCGCACACTCCCCGAAATGCAACCGGTAGAAAACCGACAGGCTAGCAACTCTGCGTCGATGCTCAAGACTTTGAAGCCTCGACTCAACGAGTGCATCGTTGCCAATGATCCTCTTGGCTCGCCTCTCAATTGCCTCAAGTGCATCAAGCTGGTATCGGGCAGATCCGTCCCAAAGATGAGAGCAGTACTCCATACACGATCGAACTTGCGCTTGATAAAGTTTGAGCAGCTGTTCCGGCGTGAAGTACTGTCTGACCTTCGCGAGGATTCCCAGCTTTTTTGCTGCCAGTTGAGCCTTTGCTTCGATGTATGGCCCAAAGTTGAGTGTTGACGTCAGCGTAACACCAAGGAGATCAAGATGGTCGGTTATTGGCACGGTTACGCCCCGGAAAGTTGGAGCAGGGCTGAATTGGCTCCTTTTAGCGGAAAATAGACACGCCTGGGTTTTAGCAGCATTGAACTTGACCAAATTGGCATCGCCCCATTCAGAGACTGCCTCCAAGGACAAGTTCAAGCGCTCGACCATAGCCTCTCGGAGAGACTGGATCTGTGACCCACTAGCCTGCGCGCTGGATATGTAACTCTCAGCAACAGTGCTGTCGTCTGCATACCCAAAGGTACCGGGCTTAAGCAGATCATTTATGTGCAGCAAGAACAATGTTGCCGAGAGCACTGACCCCTGAGGGACCCCGGCATTAATGGCCATTTGACCGGACGAGCAACCATCGATGACCACTCGGATGGACCGGTCACTCAGGAAATCTGCAATCCAAGCACACAAACCAGCAGGTAATCCGAAAGAAGGAAGCTTACTAATAAGGCTTATAATATAATATATAGGTATATAATATAATAATATTCCACAACTATCACACAACGCCGTCTAGTCCCAAGCTAAGCAGAGCTTGTGTTATGGGTACTAGACAACTGATAAACATACTTATATATTTCTAAATACATACATATATAGATAAATTACACGCAGACACAGAACTAATGATCGTGCTCATCACACAAACATTTGTCCTGGGTGGGAATGGAACCCACGACCTCCGGCATAGCAGTCAGGGCCACTAACCACTAGACCAACAGGCCAGTCAAAAGATAGAACAACTATATCAAAATTTTACATGCAGTGACTGCCTATCTGAACTCCTCGATCCATTAACTGTTTTTTTTTAAGGTGGGAAAGTATCGAATGACTTCTCTCGCTCTAGGGCGGAACCACACCTATGTACCTTCTTTGCCTTTGTGTTCCAGGACCACGGGTTTCCCTTTCAGAAGTCTACCCATGGCCTCAGCAGGCTTTGGGCTTACTGGGTCCCTACGGTTTTGCTGATATCTCTAGAGGTGCGCGAGCTACCCATTGCTCGTAGTCCGCGTGTCTACGCCTACGGTTATTGAAAAATAACTGGGTAACATGATACCCCTTGGTAAGACTGGTGTCATATTTTCTGGTTTCTTCCGTAACGACTGCCTGATGATGACAGCTCGGACTAACCGCTTAACGTGCTTATTGAGGTACGAAGGAGTCTCAACCCATCCAGTGCCAGCGGTGCCCAAGCACAAGGCATAGGCCCTGGCGGGGTGCAGAAATGATCAAACCAGGGTCAAGTTTTGGATCATGCTTGGGATTATTATTTTTCATATAATTTTGGTATCATTTTGGTAATATACATAATACGGTAGTAGACGCGCCCTACCAGGATTGCCAATTCTGAAGGCGCTAAGGGGTTCCAGCACCTACAAGAGGTAAATAGTGGGTGTTTGAAGCTTCACGTCACATGTATTTTTTTATATCTAGTCTTTTTTCTTTGTATTGTCCAAGCCGAATAAGATACAACCTTTTTTTAAAGCCTCCCTCTTTTATTATAGAAATTCACACCGGGTGTTTAAAAGGTTAGTTACGGCACTGATCCCGCCACCCATCTTCTTAAAAACAAAACTTATTATATCGAGGCAAAGGCTCAACTGGCTGCCAAAAAATTGGGGATCTTAGCAAAGGTGGGACGGTACTTCACGCCGGAACAGCTGCTCAACCTTTATCAAGCGCAACTTCGATCGTGTATGGACTGGAGTCGTTTGAGAGGCGAGCTAAGAGAATCATCGGCAATGATGCACATGTCGAGTCGAAGCTCCAAAGCCTTGGGTATCGCCGCCGAGTTGAGGCCTGTCGGTTTTCTATCGTTTACATTTCGGGGAGTGTGCACTGGAATAGCACAATCTAATTCCGCCAAGTCCATTTCATCATCGGACCACTAGACGTACGGCGTTGCGCCACCGGTACATGGTGGACATCCCACCCATACGTACAAAGCGTTTTGGGAACACATTTATTGTGCGTACAGCTAAGGTGTGGAATTCCTTGCCGGAGTCTGTGTTTCCTGATAGCTACAACTTAGGGGTCTCCTAAATCAGGAGTGAATAGGTTACTTCTAGGCAAGCGTGCTCCATCGTCAGCCACATCATCGCTTACCATCAGGTGAGATGGTGGTCAGACGCGAGCCTATCAATAATAATAATTTCTTACCTTTAGGCTGCGACTCGATAACCTCAGTATCGGTCTTATTGACTTCCATCAGCAGATGTAGATCCTGGATCACAGTGGTCATAGCACCCGAGTTCTTGCCGGAGAAGGGTTCAAACAAGTGGCGCTCGCGACAGCTGACCGCCTTGTATATGTGGTGGTCCACTGTTATGCGGCATTTGCTTTCAGATTTTAGTACTGGCCAGGTTTGGAATTTCTGTAAAGGAATTATTTTATGTTATGGAATTGCTGTGATTTATTGCGAAGACGTAGTGTTGGAAGGCTTCCCACAAGGTGGACTGATGACCTGATGAGAGTCCCGGGAATGCGATGCGAGACGCACAGGATCGGTCGTTAAGTCGATACTTGGGGGAGGCCTATATCCAACAGTGGACGTGTTTCGGCTGAAATGATGATGATGATGATTGGGAAGAATTAGTAGCTCGATTTTTGTTCGAATGTGTGTTTGTTTTTTCAAAATTATGGCTGTCATAAATTTAACTTTAACTCTGTGGACCACTAACTGCCATTGTTCACTTTAAAATTTCTAAATCCACTGCTAAGCCAGGTGCCACTTAGTCAGTTGAAGGTACTTCAATCCGGCTCGAAGGACCAAATAATGCGACAATGCATTTGCGGGTTTACATTTGATTAAGTTCAATAAAGTAAAATGTCCGATTATTGTAAATACCATTTCCTTGACTATAATATTCACATACACTAACACAAAATAAACTTAATAATGTTGAGTTCAGCGCCATCTAGTGAAAAAATATCCACGTTTGGGCTCGTAGTTGTAGTTTTCAATTTAAGAGGGTCTTTTAAGTTATTTTGTTTTTTTTTTTTTAAGATCTATAAATGATTAAAAGTAGATACTCACACTCTGAAAGTCATATCTGACAGTCTGCAGTATAGACATGTACTTGTACCTATTGGTACACTGCGACAGGTCCCGCGTCTTCACCAGTATGAGGCTCGTGTTCTCCTGACCGCGCACTGAGTAGTCCACGTTACAGGTGCCGTGTATGTCTTGCTGTGAGGACAAATGTGAGATTAGTGACTATCGTAGGCGCGGGCTTGCGGACGACGATTAATAGGTAGCTCGCCGTACGGCCGTCTGGTAAGAACCTAGACCGAGACAAAGGCGCGAAGTGACCAACACGCGCCTCAAAGAAATGTTAGCAAAACTGAAGGGACCCAGTAGGGTAGACGCCAGCTAGGGCTGCGGGAACCTTTTAAGAGTGACCGTGGCTTGAAGAACACAGGTGGGGTTTTAATCAGTAAGAGTCTGACACACTCTCGATCCTAAAAAAAAAAATTTGAAGGACAAGCAATTGATGGTAAAAAAGAAGAATGTCCTTTATATTATTTCTTTCAACCCTTTCATTCCATTTTTTTTGAGGTTCAAGATATCATCAAATGACTTCTCCCGCTCTAGAGTGGAGAGGGCATGTCAGACTTTTACTGAAAAACCCAACTGTGTCTTTCAGTTGCCCTTTCCGTTCAAGGGCCAGATACACTCATTCATACGTTTCTACAGATATAAAATTAAAACATGGGGTTTATTAAGCAATTCAAACTTTTCATACCTCAATTCCCTTGAAGTTAATATCAAATCTCTTCATGGAGTTCTGATAGAGCGCTAGGATGGCTCTCTTGAAGTTGAGCACCCAGTCTTCTTCCTCCGGTTCCGGGCATACCTCAGATATAATGCCATCATGGAATGCGAATCTGAAAAAGATATGAAATATTATATGTGAATGTAAACTTGATTGTTCTGTGTGTTCCAAATAGGTAAATATGTTTTATATCAATTACGTTTTTTTTATATGACAAGGAGTTGGTCAGTCAAACAAAATTACCACATTTGTTTCAATACAATATTCAATGGATCCTTCATGATGTCAATAAGCATCTTTTTATAACAATTCCAAGGTTTTTTTTGCAGAGAAACTTAATTCTTTTTCTCAAATAAAAGTAGTCTAAGTTACTCTTTATAACCTTAGCTATACATCACTGAAAATCCCGTCAAAATCGGTCCAGCTGTTTCGGAGATTAGCCAGAACCAACAGAGAAAAATTTTAAAGGTTGCACTATAGTTATATTAGTAGGTATTGAATATACTTTCATAAGAAATTAGTAAAAAAAATATTTTGATATTACAAACAGACACTTCAATTTTATTTATATGTATAGATTTATTAGAAACTCATTATTTGTTTTGCACTGAAAGGAGGGTGTATAGATTGTCATTAGGAATAAACCAAGTAGATAATAATTTTGTACCCACCTGAGGTCAAACAGTGACACAGCATGTATGAACTTCTCTGCTCTTTCCACCGGATAGTTCTCATCTTGATCTATAAGGGTCACATCTGCCAGCTGCAGAAAACCCTCACAAGGTGTTATGAACTGGATTTTTGCCTGGAAAAGTATACGAATATATATAATGGACTGCAATAGATTTTATACTGTGTCTAGTAAGACAATAGAGTTTCTTGTTGCTAAATTCGACAATCATCTTAAATTCTAAATTCAAATAATGTTATATTCCCAATAGTATATTATTTTTCTTAATTCTAAAGTTACTAACGTAAATCATACTATTGTTAGCATCCCTCCAATAATTGGCACTTCGTTGATTTATTCTACATATTAAGAATATTATCTCTTTTTATGTCATAGAAATACAATAATTGGTAAAATATAAAATTCCCTATACTGAGAGCCTATATTCATATTTTAAACTTTGGCTTAAAGTTAATTTAACACAGAAGATTAAGGCAGGTAGGCATCACATATTATGACTGCCAATCTGCCATAGTGCCAATAATATAAGAGTCAAAAATTACATGTGCATATATAAGTACCCATGTAGGCCTATGTAAAATAAAAGTATTTTTGATTTTGATTTTTTTTGATTCTGTGATAGATTCTCGTGATTATTCTTGAGACTCTTGACAGATACCTACAGATCATATAGAAATAAAACAGAAAAAGAAATTACTGACCTCAGCTTTGACATCTAATGTGGACCGATTATTACTGGATCCGGCGAAGTATGTCTCCACATTGACTTTGTACTCATAGTGGTAGATTATGTCCAACAAATACTTAAACTTTTCCGATGCTGGAAACAGGTAAAACAAAGTTAAAAATGAAATTATTATTTTTTATAAACACTTTCCAAAGCAATTTTGAAAAAACTTTGTAAATAGTTGTGATACAACTATTTTATTTTAATTTATATGATGGAGAATGCAAATGAGAAGGCGGCCGATCTGGTGGTAAGCGGTCACTGCCACCGATGGACATCTGCTTAATAGGAAATTAGGAATACTATTCCAAAAATTACCAAAGCAAAATAAAACTTACCGGCACAAGATGGTGGTCCACAGATGTAAGGATCTTTCAGTGAATCTGTAAACAACAAGTAATATGTTATTTGAGGTTTATCGTATCTATATTTTTTTTTGCAAACAGAATGTGCTGTTTGTTTACAAACAATAGCACCAATTGTCAAATTGTAAATGTCAAGATGACAGCAATTTTTTTTTTCCTTCGCCCTTCACGGGCAGGCTAAGGTCTTGAACCATACCACCTCGTCTTCAGTGCTTATTATCTTTCTTGTTTATAAGTAAGACCAAAGCCTCGTCTTCAGTTTAAAGATGACAGCAAGAAGACAGTACAGTGACGTACGTCAGTTGCGATTCAATTTAGGCAGCTTTTGTTTTTTTAGAACGTTACTCACAAGTAAAAGCTATTTTTTAAATAGTTTAACTTATGCGCTGTGAATGTTGCTTTTAGATAGAAATGATACAAATTAGATTGATGATGATGATGATGCCATCTAGCCGATTTCAGCTAGAGCTACCGCATTCCCTGGCTCGTCACAGTGTTTATGAGAGCTCAGATGTACTGCTGTGTTCTTACTTGCTGGAGTTCAGAATAGAAGATAGGTACGGGTACGCTTTGCTAATCTCTGTTCGTACATCTTATAGATATATCCGCACCACCTGAGCTGATGCCTCATCGAGTAGTCTTCAATACCCAGGACCTTGGCTCTCCTTAAGACGATTCTAACACAAACCGACCGACGATAAATTAGATTTATCTTAATAAGTAGAACTTCAGATGCTAACTAACTAGTAATGTAAATAACACTATATTGGTGAGAATAATAGATAAACAGTCAACAAAGTATGTGCTCGGGATAAAGTGTAGGCACGTGTAGGTAAGTGATATAGGTAAAACATCCTTCATAATTATCGTGTCACAAGTTAGTTTGTTATCGCAAGAAGCTGGTTCATTCAGTGTTTATACGATGACCTGTTTGCTCATTCAGAATTTATGAATGTAAACAGGAGTTCTTATGTAAATAAAAGTTGAAATATAAATTTGTAGTAGACCTAAGGCCTTACTCTACAGTTAAGCCTTCTGTCCACGGCCGCGTAGCTTCATAGACGCGTATTCGTCATTATACGCATGGTGTACGCCTGCCCCCCTAACCAAGTTACAACCGTTTCGTTTTGATTCTCTATTCGTCGATCGCCTCGAGTAGGCCACGCCTCCGATTCCTTTATTATGACGTCATCTCAACGCTCAGTCACGTGGTCAGAACAAAGGAATGGACGCGTGACCGAGTCAAGGCGAAACGAAACGGTTGTAACTTGGCTAGGGGGCTGCTGTCGAGGAAGCGGTAGCGACAAGATGGCACAACGTTGCCGCTTCGTGTGCGTCCGTGGACAGTGGGCTTAAGTTTATTGTGACACATTAGCTACCTGTAGAATTAGAAAATTTTTGAGGCCTTTGTCAAACTCTTTTTTATAAATTTTTGAGTAACTAGCTATGAACCCTAACATGAGAAAAACGATTAAAATCATGACCCTAGCTTAGTTCGTGCAGTTTATTCAGTTTTAATTAATTAAATTCGTGGTAAAAACCTTGCCGTTTTACATAGGGTTCAAATTCGGACAAGTAACCCGGATTTATAAAATCAATGCAGGTAGATAAGTCTCGAATCGCCACTCTGCCTTGAGCTAGCGCGATATGAATAAGTCAATTAATGCTTCTGTTATCACTGTATGTGAAAAACCTTTGCCGACCCGTGTGATAGCAACAGGCTGGTATTATTAATCAGTTGGCATTGGTAGTCTAATCTAGTAATAAATCTGGTTATCTTCCAGCCTACCAGACTCATTAGGTTATGCGATATTGTTACAGGGGCGGACCGTGATGATTTTTGGGGTCCTGGGTTTACATACGGTCCTTGCGGGCCTGCCAAAATTTCTCTAAAAAACTGATCAATTTTGCACAAAGCGGGCCTTCTCTCTTTTCAACAGTCGATCAAAGTAGAGGTATAGGTAGGTATGTGGTACAGGTTCAGGCGAGAGAGTTTTCACTCCCCAGCACTTCTATCTGATTGGCTGAGAGCTATCAAGGCTTATTTTTGGAGTGGAAAATCATCAAATAACTTCTCCTGCTCTGGTTGGAGCGGGAGAGAGTGTCAGACTTTTATTGACTAAAAACGAGGTTGCACTTTGCGTTTCAGGGCCGCGGTAATTCTTTCGAACATTCCCGCAACCAAGACATCCTGCCGTGGCTTAGCCTTTAATAATTTATACAGAAACAGAAAACATAGATAGAAAAGAGCGAGAGCAAAGAGTTCTAAAATTTTAGCACCCTGGACCTGCTAAAGTAGATGTTCTATCGAACAGTAAAAAAGTATTTTGATAAACCCTTTTTGGCGATGTGAACCGTAGGCCAACCGGCGAAATAGGCGACTTTAAGATCCGGTTGTAGTCACTGAGTATTTTGTATGAACTCCGCCCGGGTCTATACCGATTTCGCGACCCCGTAACAGCGGTTTTATTTTTATAAAAAAAATTTACTATTCATAATTTTTGTTTTTGCGAGACCCTTTTAAAAAACAAGTTAGGGTCAGATTCGCGATTTTATTTTTTATCGAGCCAATTAATTTATATCATGTTTTGGTTTTTTCCCGGCGGTTGGTTATATGGTTAATTTTAATAAAATATTTTTTTTATGGTGTTCTCTTTTATATTTGTGGATTTACAGAAATTTAAAAAAGTTCCAAATGGGTAGGACCTGGCCTAAATAAAAACCTCGTGCCGTTTGCGAGCATTGCCAACTCTTTATGGGTTCTATCTATATTTGTGGTGGGGGCCCTCTGACCCTCGGGGCCCTGGGTTGGAGCCCAATATGCCCTTATGTACTTATATAGATCCGGCCCTGCCCTGCTAGATACCTACTTATCAAGACCCTCTTCTATAATCTGCTGAAACCCTAAGAAAACACTAGACTCAAGAAGATTAGGGCACTTTAATAAATAGTCACTTTAGCGACGAAAGTTGACGTAAAATGTATTAGGAGCACGCCCTATGTTCTTTGCTATTATTTATAGAACGTCATAAATTAAGGGATGACACAGATTTAGTCGACTAGGTAGATAAATAGTGAATTCTTCACCCCCGCTGTCACATGAATTTGTTTTTGGGCAGCAACATGTCTCGTGCACAGCGAGCCGCCACGAAGTTCGTACTTACTTACCCATACGACGAGTATACAACCCTATTTTTTAATTAGTACCAACAAAAAAAAAAATGGGTCTATATCCGTACCTACCCGTTACTGATCATATTTTTGTACCTAGTCAAAAGTAAAAATAAAACGAAATCCCAAAATTAAATAATAATAAGTAAAATCAAAATAGAATCAATAATTCATAACAATTGGTAGGTACTAGAAAATATTATGCGCAGTGTTTTTCCATTTTGATCGTCATTTACCTATTCATTGTACCTATGTACCTACAATATTTCCATAAATTGACATTTTGGGATATAAACAAACGTTAATAACTTTGCTTTTTTATGAATATTATTTGTTGAGACTTTACTTAAATGTTAACAAACCTTTTCTAATAAATCTTCATATTTTTTTTTTCTAGAATTCTTTTTCATAATTTCTTATTGCTAAGACATGATATATTGAGATTGTACCTATGAGCGGACGATTTCTGCACTTAATCAAAATAAAAAATACTTTCATTTAAAATAGGCAAGAATTACACAACTTTATGTTCGTCTGAATTAAAAAAAAGACGGTTTCCTTCATCGGTTACGCGAAACTGATCCTCGTTCCTAGTGTTCTAACTAGACAAAAGAAGAAACATTTATTCCATGATATTGCTCAATGACAGGGGTGGCCAACTTGATTCGATCCACGATCTACTAAGTATTTACTAGCTAGATTCTGTGAGATCTACCAATTACAAAATCAATTTACCTAACAATATGAATAAAAGTGTGAGCGATTACAATAATGTTAGTACCTACTGCACAACGCTTCGAAAAGGTTCAGTTATGATTAACTTCCATATCATATTTAGATAAAAACTGAAAAATCGAGCAATCAAAGATGAAAAAACGAGCGAAGCAAGCATACGTTTCTTTGATTGTCATAAGACAAACTACTGCCCCGTAACTTAGGGGCGACAAGCTAATAGAATATAGGTATCTAGTAGATCTGAACCAAGTTATCTGCCGCCTTGCGCCATAGTCGTCTTGGCTTAAAAGTATAGGTAGGCTACTGCTTGCCACTCCACTGGAGTAACAGCCGAGATCGACCCGGTTCACATTATTCAACGTTGGCCATCCCTGCTCGGGACGGCCAACCTATCGATCGCGAGTGATCGGTCTACTGCTCTATGACTAGGTCACAAAAGAAGTCAATGAAGCGATAGCCTTATCCTTGAAGTTTGTAAACAACTATGGAATCGAGTGACTAATAGTTTCAGATAAGTACTATGGCCTGATGGCGGAAATTATTGGAATATTGATAACATTATTCGGAGAACTTCTGGCTATTTTGAAGTTTTGGCAATTGATGTTTTCGTGGTATTTGTTGACTTGGAAATCACTTGTTTTTATTACTGTTTTTTTTACTGAAAACAATTACAGTAGCTTAATAAAAACATTTAATTACTTAAACTGGTCAACAAATAGGTACCTACTTACAAGTTAAAATAATAATTTTACCAAACACCAATCAGTCTATTTTGAACTAAGTAGGTACTTATCAGATGACCGGCATAGGTCAATGACATGTGATTCATTTATTAGTGATTTGGCAAAGCAATAACGGTCTATTATCCAAACCACCCTCTAAAAAGTAAAAATTTGGTGGAAATTGCTAGAAGTCGCTCTCTCTATTAAGGGTCTGAAATGGTCTGAATGAAATAATAATCAAATAAGGGAATAATCAAATATTTTGTAACCAACGTGTTTGAAAAACCTTTTTCAACCCTCAGTACCAGTCATACTTGTTTGTTACTATCTAATTGTTTATTAGATGACTGATTTATTCTTTTAAGTTGATTGTCAAGTCTACATTTTCTGTTGCATTTACTATCAATAATATCGTTTTCCATTTGTCTCGATAGTAAATTTAGTTAATCCGTAAACTTAAATTACAACAGTAGCTGTGCGCTTGAAAAAGATATTTACTAGTTTCTTTAAATTTTTTATAATTTTTTTTAGGTTTAAATTTTTTATTACCTATTATAATTTTTGTTTTTAATATAAATTAATAGAAATTATAATTCTTTCTTAAGTTTTCAAAACAAATGCTTATATTCAAGCTCATTATTTTTTTAATTAGTACTGTGTTTTTTATTAACAGAATTTCAAGTGTTTTCAAAAACTTTATTACGGCGTTTTAAATCTAATAAGAAAGTTAAATATCCTGGCGCTAAAAACTAATCCATCATAGTCATAATTTACCTATACTAGAATAGAATCCTAGATTAGAATCATCTGAAAGCTCCAGTTTTTACTTCAAAACTCCGTTTCAGAATTACATTACGATAAAACTGTTCGTACCTAGGTACTTAAATAATTCCAATTTCAATTCTATGATATTTAACCCTGTGGACAACATAATCAGTTAACATTACAGAAACAGAGATTGCAGAACACCCAACTTCTCCACACTTCATCATCCTATCAGAACATCCCCCCTCTGCCCCCCTAGCCAAATTACAACCGTTTCGTTTCGATTCTCTTTTCGTTGATCGCGTCGAGTCGCCCACGCGTTGAGATGACGTCAGAACAAAGGAATCGGAGGCGTGGCCGACTCGAGGCGGTTGACGAAAAGAGAATAGAAAAGAAACAGTTGTAACTTGGCTAGGGGGGCTGGACGCGAATTGCAGTGGCCAATCTGGAAATCTCTTAACCAACTGCTGACCTCAGTTGGCCGCTGAACCAACAAACTGGCCAAATAGGGTTTCTTCGACCCAGCCGCGCTTCCCAGGACATGCTACACTTGCTATGCTGTCCGTCCTGCACAACCTGCACCTTCCAGGATTTTTACGAGGGCAATAATAAGCTATACACGTTGCCAAATACTGGTCACAGATTTAATCCGAGTTCATTTGTTTTTAATTAGTTAATTCTTTGAACTGTTTTATTTATTTTCTATCAAGTCTTGAAAATTATCGCTCTTTGTAAATATTTATATAGCTTGTAATAAGTCTGGGTAGTTTGGAGGCCTGGAGTCCTGTAAAACAGGATTTTCCTAGTACAGGCTTCAGTTTCCACAACATCAATGTAAGTACTTACTGTAACGATGTACTGTACTTATAATTGTTATTTTTTATTATTATTGCCATGAAATAAGATTTTTTTTTTTTTTTTTTTGTTAATAATAGGCTCGCATTTGACCACCATCTCACCTCTTCAAATAAGAAGAAGTTAACAATTTCCCTGTTACACACAAGATAGATGGGATGCAGGACCGATCATGTCCAGCAGTGAACGTCTTTCGGCTGACATGATGATGATAACACAAGAAGTGTTTTTTTATTGCTAACCAGAGTCATGGAACCAAATCGTGGGTAACCAAATGTGCTACAATAAACCTACTAGCTCTATCGAACCGATTGGGGAGTAAACACTCAACAGATTCAACAGTCACTCGTTAAAATATTGAAATGTGTAACAGGCGCCAACGGAACTGTGGCTAACAAATCAATTTAGTTATTAATCTCATGGACACCAGCTGACAAACGTGATACATCTCAATTTCAAAGCGAGATCTCTTGATATAGAAATGTTTAGATACTTTGCTGTTAGGTTAGGTTAGCTGTAATTAGAAAGAAAGAAAAATGTTTATTTGAGACTCGCATAGGACAAACAACAAAATAAAATAAAAATGTTAACTAGTACCGAAATGTTAAATAAGACCGTACCCTTTTTTTTTTAGTTGTGTGGTTCGACCCTGCTGGGCCCCTACGGTTTTGCGGACATCTCCGTGAGGCGCGCGTGGATCACTACGCTGCCTCGACAACTTTGGCTCGGTCCGGAAAAGCCCGCGCCTATGGTGGCCTGAAATCGGGATCGGAATCCCGGCGGCTGGGGCGAGGGGTCATTGCCTTGCGCGTGCACGTGCGGTCTCCACCTTTGCTAGCATTACTGCTTTGCAGAAGGAGGCGACCGCCTGCCACTGCTGGACAAAGGCTTCCCTCCATACTTTCCAACGATCACGCTTTCTCTTTCCAATTCTTAAGGAAGACATCCAGGTCGTCCCGCCATCTCCTTCGTGGTCAGCCGCGGCTTCGTGTCGCTGTGTCTGGGCACCAATCCTGTGTTTTACGGGCCCACAGTTCGTTAGACATGCGGCAGACATATCCTACTCAGTCCCATTGAAGTTGGGCTGCTTTTTGACCCACATCAACGATTTACGTTTTGGATACTAATATTATAGCTATGTCTAGTAGTCTATACATTTAAATAGTAGATAATATATATGTATAGACTAATATTGTAGGTATAACTACGTATACCCTTAATATTAGTCTGATTTCAATTTTAGCCGATCAATGTCAATTGTTTGACAAAGTTCAAAATTCTAAATCGTCCATTTGAGTTCAGTTTATTAGATTAGAAAAAGGCTTTATAAATATTTGCACAACTAATTTCCAACTTTCAATATTAACTTAATTCAAAAAGTTTTATATTAAAAATCTAAAGACTTATTGTTATCGAATTAAATGAATATTTTCGATTGCGTTGGTGCGGTTTCATTAATAAATTATCTTGCATGCATGGGCTGCGGGAACTTTTGAGGGTTGCGGGATCAGACTTTTACATACTAATACCCGCCTATGTTCCTTCATTTGCCCTTTGCGTTCTAGTGTCAACCACGGTAACGGTTAGTAGGTCGTCTTAGAGGTGGTTTCACATACCTGTATAGTACTAGTAACCCGCCCCAGCTTCGCACAGGTATTAAAAATCATTGAAATTTTGGCCTATTCTCTCTATAATACGAATGTATAATATATATTTAAATCTTCTTCATGAATCACTCGGTCTATTGGTCAAAACCGTATGAAAACAGCCAACCACCTAGCTTTGCGCTAACTCCTCATGCCCGCTATGACCTGCCATCCTAGCCAAGTTACAACCGTTTCGTGTCGAATTCCGTTCTCCGATCGGTAACGCCTCGGTGTTAGCAATTGTGGAAAACGATAAGCAATATTGACGTGCCTGAGTCGGCCGCTCGTTCTACAATGTAGCGTTTGTGTAACAAAATATGTAGCGTTGAACATTGTAGAAACGATAACAATTAATTCTATCATTTTGAACGATATAAACTTGGCTATGAATTTTCTATTCGTTTGTTCTGACCACGTGACTTAACGTTGAGATGATGTCACTCCCATACATTTGATTAGTTTTCGACTAGCGTTAACGATTGCAGATTATCAACTTGGTTAGGGGTGCTGAAGTGACCTGTTTTGAACTTAGAGCCAGTGGTCCAACTTGTGACCTTTTTTTTAATATTTTTGGGAAAAATATAACATGGTGTAAAAATGATTGGAATCGAATCAGTTACTGATTCTGAACAAACTATATTCAGGTTTCGCATATACTATAAATCTGTAGAAGCTTTTATTTGTGCGCGCATCACGTAAAATGTACAAAATCGATGTAGATAACTTTTATACATTAAAATTGTGTGTAACTTCATATATTACTTAGACTTTGTTTCATCGCAATCGGTTGACTATATCAGGCGGTACGAAGTTCGCCGGGTCAGCTAGTATGAAATATAATAGATTCTGGATTATCAATAAAGACAATATAAGTAACTGCCTATAGGGCTATCTCTACCTAGATCCTTGAGGCTTGTGCCAAAATAATTTGAAAGAGTTTTTATTCGTTTTAATTTTACATAGATTTACTGGGCCCCTTCGTGGAATTTGCTACAGGCCCCGCACCAGCTTAATCCGGCATTGATAACCAGCCTTATAATGTTCCCACTGCTAGGAGAGGGAATGTGTGTGATATTTTATATTGATAAGTATGATTTCAAAGTTAGAAATCAGTTCTAGTATAGGTTTAGGTGAAATGAAATTCGGGCAAATATTTTTCGAAATTATGATAAGTAACCTTAATAAAGAGCATGATAAATCCGCAGGGCAGTTTTGTGGCGAACTGTTAGGCATTAGCGACTCCACGGACCCGATCTCCCGGGAGAATTCTTGTTCTTCATCTCCGGCTTGCCTTTATTGGCCGGCCGTAGTGAACACTGTTGAGGAACAAAGTTCCCACCTCTCTCATGCTTTTATTGGCTGGCTTGAGTGGAGGTTAGCAAGAGCCAACGTGCTCGGGAGAAGGATGTATAATCCAGTAAGGTGCTGGTAGGGACCTTGACCGTACTTCCGGGATTGTCCTGATAGCCGTGGTATACCTCTCCACTCCTCAAACACCTCAGGATATGTTGCCCTCTTGTTGCAATGTCACTTCGTGTTAGCGACCGTTTTTGGGAGCCCATTTATTGAGTGTACAAGTCACCCCCTGCCTTTTTATCGATGGAAATTAATAACATTGTTCAGGCAGGGGCCATAGTCTCAACATAGTTCCTGGTAACCAGTCCACTTAAGACTCCAAAAACCATAGCCTTATATCTTAGTTTTCCATATGTCACAATAGTTTCTCACCAACCACCGGGGGTTGTCCTTGGATGCACTAGCATTGTGCGTACAGGGATAATCACCGGATCGTACCAATTTCCATAAAAAGCGTCTAAAAGGGCCTCTGCGAGTTAGTTTGGGCTCCTCGTACGCCTTCCAAAGGTCCAGGACCTCAGGGTCCTGAGATAAATGAAAGCATGATAAAAAATACGAATTAATAGACGCGTTGTAATCCATTGACGCAGATTTGAAATTGATTCCAAAAATCATTTAAAGTACATATATTATACAGTTAGTTATAGAAGATCTAGATGCTGAAATTGACTGCATTAGAAGTAGATTGATAGAAGACATAATATGTAGCAAGATGATATTTTAAAATGATTTCAAAGTTCGCCCCCCATACTATTTGTAATTTATAATGTGGGGACTGTGTATCCTTTGCTGGAAATCCCAATTAAATAAATAAATAAAAAAAAAAAAAATAAGTTACAAATCAGTTCTAGTATAGGTTTAGAAAGATAAATGAAATAACTGACACAATGCTATTAGATGTTTACGTAGGTTAGTAAAGGTACCTAGATTGTAACCGCAACCACGAAGGCTGAACTGAAAGACGTTCTTATTATCTACAATCGGACGTTTTGTCACCGTTATTAGTCATCCGTTACTTGAGACTTGGTCAGAATCTTCATAATTATGAATTTTATTTTTGAATCAATGGTAAGTCTCTTCCGTGCCTCATTTGTAAATTTTTGTAAGTCATTCGGCATAGTCAGAAGCCCAGAAAATCTGACGCCAGTATTGCTAAGGGGTATCGTGTTGATTCAGTTATTGGTTTAGAGAGGCAGTTCCTTGATACTCGGCTACTTTTGATTAGATTGGAAGCCAACCCCCACCCAGTTCGAATAAAGCTTGTCAGGCAGACGTAGGCGTTATGGGGGGCTGTCGAGTTAGCCGTGGCCACCTCGCGCCTCGGTTTGGTCTAGATGGCCACCCCAGGATACTGCGTTAGGTACTCGTGGTCCTAGAACGCAAAAGACAACTGAAGGAACATAGGTTTATTTTTAGTCAGTATACGTCTGACACGCCCCTTCGATCCACCTTAGAGCGATTCAAAATTCAGTGATGGACACCAAAATACTGAAAGCTTCACACAAAAATCGGGATCTTAGGGGCCAGGCCTCTTCTGAAAAATAACCCTAGATACCCCAAAGTAGACAGGCGGAAAGTGAACAAAGTGTGGAGTATCAATGTTGACTATAAGAGTAACTGAATAGGTACCAAAGAAACAATGGACTGTGAAATAAGAAGTAAGAATGAAGGTGGCTCTTGAAATGACGAAGAGAAGTATGAGAGAAGACAAGTTGCGGTGACTCCAAACCAATTGATATAAGTGCAAGGGTATGTTGGGCTGAGGGATTGTTCAAAAGAGTTACCGCGGCACTGAAACGTTAAAAGCAAGTGGAAGAACACGGGTGGCTTTTAGTCAGTATAAATCTGACACTTCCTTTCGCTCCGCCCTAAGCATGAGGAGTTATTTGATGATTTCCCACCCTCATAAAAAAGGGCAAGAGAATGTTAATGAATCAATCAACGGTAAAACACTTATGTATGAATTATCTATAAGGGTGTTTTTAATATTGTTCGTGCGGATTTCATCACGACTGCGGGATTGCTCCGCACGCGTAGCTCTCGCAAATGTCCTTTTCATACAAGTATTTATTGTAATGTGTGGAATACGCACGCGGGATGCGGGGCGTGATATCGAGCAGCAGCCCCGCATGCGGAACAATTCCACATGCGTGATGAAATCCGCACGATATTAAAAACACTCGTTTTGGACCAAATTATTGATTTAAAGGATCTTAATCAGTAGGTACTAAATATGTATTAAACTACATCACACATGGTAATGTCAACGTAATGTAAATGTAACTTTTACTTGATGTCAATATTACCCATATATCTAACTAACACTATCATTTTACTTGCTAATGAATGACAAAATCCACTTCGTAAAGCTATGAAGACATAATAATATAGTATCAGATCTATCCGCTTATCCAATTCAATGATCCAATGTCAGAGTTCATTGGAGAATTATAGCCTTAGTTCTATCTGGGTCTGGATAGTGAAGGTGAAATCTGTATCGAACATGGATTATTAGTAGAATTAACTACAAGTGACTGAATATAGAATAGTTTTGTAAGTAAATCCCTACGAATGATGTAATTTTTACGCAACGTGCTTCTATTGAATGTGAACCGAGAATACTTGAGTGACATAAAGTTCTTAAAACAAATGAAAGACGCGTTGTAATCCATTGACGCAGATTTGAAATTGATTCCAAAAATCATTTAAATGTTTAGATAGTTAGTTATAGAAGAATTAGATGCTGACATTGACACTAAAAGTAGAAAGATAGAAGATATAGGTAGCAAGGTACTTACTGGGCGATCCATAGACAGTTCCTGTGATGCACAGACACAGAAAAATCACACACAAAAACATGTTGCACATTGTATCATTCCATGTTCGACCGTTCCTTTCGCACTCCGAACACCAAATAACACGACACTAAGAATCCTTATCTAAGGGTCAAAGTGTCGGGTCGGGACAAACAATTATTATCTAGTAAATTATCGACGCTACGGAACTTGTGGATGTATTAATTACAATTTGTTGTAGAATATTGTCCAATGCAAATCGTGCGGTCGGTTGGAGGGAGACGAAAGCGGATATAAGGGATCGAGTTACCGAACGGTTGATAAGTGACTGAGTTTGGGACCCGTATGTTTTTATGATGTTTGGTTTTTTGTTCTGCCTTTTAGGGTTCCGTATCCAAATGATAAAACGGGACCCTATTATTACGACTCCGCTGTCCGTCCGTCTTTCTGTCTGTCTGTCTGTCCGTCTGTCTGTCCGACTGTCATCGGCCTCCAAGTCAAGTTACGATCGTTTCGTTTGCGTCGAACGCCTCGAGTAGGCCACGCCTCCGATTATTTTGTTCTGACGTCATCTCAACGCTCAGTCACGTGGTCAGAACAAAGGAATCTGAGGCGTGGCCTACTCGAGGCGTTCGACGCAAACGAAACAATCGTAACTTGGCTAGGGGGGCAGGCTGTATCTCATGAACCTTGATAGTAAGACAGTTGAAATTTTCATAGACTGATGATATATTTCTGTTGTCGCTTTAACAACAAATACTAAACAACAGAATAAAATAAATATATAGGCTTCAATATAACAAGTGATTTTTTTTTTTTTTTGCTGTTTTTGCTACAGACAGTACGGAACCCTTCGGGCACCAGTCCGACTCGCACTTGGTCGGTTTTTTTTTGCATCGTTAAATAATTAGGTTCTTAGAATAATAAGATAAATAAATACTGGCTGACGGATCCTTATGGGATTTAAAGCTCATTAGGACTAGCTGTCATTAGGATAAAAACAATATTAACCCCAAAAACTGAGCAAGTGCGAGTCGGACTCGCGCACTGAGGGCTCCGTACAAACTTGAACGTAATTTACCTAATTGCGGTTTACGATTTATGACGTATTAAAAAAAAACTACTTACTAGATCTCGTTCAAACCAATTTTCAGTGGAAGTTTGCATGGTAATGTACATCATATATTTTTTTTAGTTTTATCATTAGAAGTTACAGGGGGGGGGACACATTTTACCACTTTGGAAGTGTCTCTCGCGCAAACTATTCAGTTTAGAAAAAAATGATATTTAGAAACCTCAATATCATTTTTAAGTTTTTTCATTGTTTTTTTTTCTATTTTTGTTGTGAAAATCTTAATGCGGTTCACAAAATACATCTACTTACCAAGTTTCAACAGTATAGTTTCGGAAAAGAGTGGCTGTGACATACGGACGGATAGACAGACAGACATGACGAATCCATAAGGGTTCCGTTTTTTGCCATTTGGCTACGGAACCCAAAAAATGAGGATTAGACTAAGCACGTACCTAATTACAATATTTACTGGGATTATTAATCTGTTTGCCTTAATTAAAGGGATTTTGTTAGCATGTTGTAAGTATTACATGGTTCCAGTTTCTGGGATTTGTATTGGTGCTGATTGAACGCTGTTTTTTTCAACGATTCGATGATTGACTTGAGATTAGTGTTGCTAGGTCCAATTGGATTAAATCGGGGCAGATGTTAAAACGAATCGGGATTCTGGATTTTAAATCGGAACTCAGATATTTTTTGAGGTAGGAAATCATCCGATTACTTCTCCTGCTCTAGGGTGGAACGAGAGGGCGTGTCAGATGAAAACTAACCTATGTCCTTCAGTTGCCCTTTGCATTCCAGGGTCACGGTCACTCTTTCAAACGTTCCCGCAGCCCTAACAGGCATCGGCCCTAGTGTGAATTTGAATACATGGTCACACTTGGTCTCACTACCTGAGACCTAGGAACCTAGAAGGAGTAACAATTTACCATCAGCAGTTTTTTATTAGGTGGGAAATCATTTAATGACATCTCCCGCCCTTTCGTGTCAGACTTTTACTGACTAAAACCCACTCCTATTCCTTCTTTGCCTTCGTTCCAGGGCCCCGGGGTTCTTTTTAGCATCACCCATGGCCCCAATATGTTTCGACCCTGCTTGGCCCCTACGGCTGCTGACATTTTGAGGCGCGCGTGGAATACTACGCGCCGTTGACGACTTGGGCTCGGTCCGGACGGCGAGCTACCCATTGCTCGCCGTCGATGGCTGGAAATCGGGATCGGGATCCCGGCGACTGAGGCGTGAGGGCCGTTGCCTCACGCGTGCACGTGCGGCCTCCTCCTTTGCTAGTATGACTGCTTCGCAGAAGGAGGCGACCGCCTGCCACTCCTCCTCGCTTCAGACCATGCATGGCCTGTACCAAGGCCCAGCGTGAGAGATCGTTGCCGCCGATCTCCGCCACGAGGACACGGCGGTGCTCTGCCTAAGCAGGGCACACCTCTACAGTGTGCTCCACCGTGTCCTACGGGCGGTTCACACAGTGGTGGCACCCGGGCGTTACTTCCGCACGAACCCTGTGCAGGAATTTCCCGAACTGACCATGTTCGGTGAGAACCTGCGTCATGCGGAAGGTTGGGACGCCATGAGGTCTTTCCAGCCACTCCTCAAAGAGGGAGTACCCCTCTGGCGTGCCCAACTTAGGTACAACTGATTGTACATACTCCTGTATCGTGGATGTGTTCACAAGCATGTAAACTCGAATACACTAGACACCCAGACCTGGAACAGCTATCTGTAGGCCATACAATGCGTTCCAAATAAGAATAGGATCGATTGCTATGTTGTGACGTCACGTCATACTGTCAAATCGCAAGAAATTGGCAAAATTGAAGAACTCAGAGATGAGCAAAATTGAAGAACTGGATTCTGATTAAACTATTTTCATTCACAGTTCGTAAATAAATTAAATTTTAAAAATTTCTTGTTTTGCTCACCATAATAATTCTTCGATTTGACAGTATGATGAGACGTCACTACCTGGCAATCGATCCTATTCTTATTTGGAACGCATTCTACAAATATTTTTTCTGAAGGGGAGGGTTGATGAGGCGAACTTGCGACATGATATGTAGTAGCCAATTGCTCACCCACTACGCCAATCGTACCGTCAATTGTTTTTCGTTTTGGGAAAAACTGGGCAAGTGCGATTCGGACTCGCGTACTGTACTGAGGGTTCTGTACAAACTTACCAATTTGTGACGTAACTACATATTTACAGTTTTCAAATTTTTTCCTATACTTCTGCTATGTGACCTTGTTTCAAGCCAAATTTCAGGATTCTAAGTCAACGGGAAGTACCCTATGAATTTTGATTCTCTTGAGAGTGTCAAAATACACGTTTTTTGCGACATAAACGGCCGTATCTTTTTTTTTTCGTTGACTCAGAAGTTTGATTTTTTTCACAGCTTCAAGGGACCGCAGACTTGAGTATATGGTCTTAATTTCAACTCAATACCTTCGCGCGTTCTTGAGATAAAGGGTCTTGACAGACAGACAGACTGACGGACAACAAAATTATCCTATAAGGGTTTTTTTCCTTTTGAGGGTTAGGGTTCTGTAACCCTAAAAAACGATGTAAAACCCTAGTAGCATAGTAGTCCTATCACTACTTCCACTAAAAAAGAAACAAAATTGCACATTTCAATAAATGAAATTGATAAAAGAAAATCAGCAGCTGTATGGGAACAGCTACTGATCGATGATTCAGTAAATATCTCGCAATTCAAACATGTGAATGAAATAATAAATAATCAGCTTTTATTTAAGTTATTGAAGAGTTCAAGAACCTATGACGTGGTTTCGTGGCTTCCTTGTGATAAGGAATTATATTGAAACGATTAAATTGTATCTAGTTTTATTTTTTTTTGGATTTAATAATATTCTTATCTATTTGTTTCAGGTCAGCTTTGATGAGCAATGTCATCACTTATAAATAGTAATACGACTCTAGGAATTTGAAATCGGAGATGTGAAAAAATATTATTTGATTGCGCAAACATTTGCTGGACGCAAATGCCACTAGAGAGCAGATCAAGATTTAATGTTAGATATTCACTTATTTATGTACACACAAACACTTAAAAACAAAAAGAACAAATACAGATAGTAGGGTACAAAGGTGCTGCTTATTTTAAATGAAATTACTTCTAGAAGTCCTGCGACAGGAGAGTGGGATGCGGATGAGAGATGTAGACTCAGAGTTTATAAATAAGTTAGAAAGGTTAACAAAGACTATATTATCTAAATTTAATCATGTAATATATATATGAGTAGCGTAGCTAGTCCCAAAGGGGCCCCATATCAAAAGTTAAGTTTTTATTCTGATCGTGATGTAGAGAATGCTAGAACGAACGGAGCGAGCTATAAAAATGGAACATTCTATCATTTAGTAAGTATTCATTAGCTATGCACCTCTCATCAATAAGAGAATTGAAGGTTGAGGATAACATGTTATGAATTTTTACACGGGGTCCCTGTAGCTTAGGGGCCCCGTATTATTGATAAACGGCGGTAGTTACGCCCCTGATATATATCAATAACAGTAGATAAATGTACACATAAATAGACACAATATATAAACACACACATCTTTCTTTCCCACTAGGAAGTTTTTTTGTAGTTGCCCGAACTCTAGTTTTGTCATGACATCTCATTATCATCTTCCTGCCCTTGGTCCGTGTTATTACGGACCAAGGGCACGCTTACGGGTTGGCGCAACAGTTTTTTTTCCATTTTATCCTGTCACCCGTCATGGTATCACTAATTCTCTAATCTTTCAAAACACTCCTCACACAATCCATCTTTTTTTGACCTCTCTCTCCTTCTTTATCCATCCACGTGTATATTCATAACTCTTTTAGTAACATGCGTTTCATCCCTCCTCTTCACATGACCATACCAAGACAAATGATCCCCTTTCAGCTTTTCAGTCACTGGCGTCACTTTCAAACTTTCTCTAACATATGTAATCATTTCTCACTTTATCATTCTAGTCACACCACACCATCTATCTATCTCTACATTTGTCATTATATTACACACCTATAGCAGTAATATTATAAAGGTGACGGTTTGTGTGTATGTGTGTGTATGTGTTTGTTATTTCTTCGGTTAGGCGTTTGGCACACGGGTAGATCATGGCCTCGCATAGTACCTACATAGTCCACTCGAAGGACATGGTGAAGGTGTGCCCCGCTTGGGAGGAGTATCGTGTGTCCTCTTGGAGGCGATCGGTGGATGTGCTGTGCTTAGTTGATATGAATGAGTTTGATATCCACTAATCGTATTTATTGGTCCATATATAGGGTGACTGGCAATTAGTGTACGATACTTAAACACGTGATTGTGCTCATGATAACAAACAATTTTTATTATGGGAGCAAAGCCGAAATCGCAAAAAATATATCAGCTGTTCAGTACATTAGGCACAGCTGATTTTTTTTCGCGATTTCAGGTTTGTTTCCATAGTAAAAGTTGTTGGTTATCATGAGCACAATCACGTGTTTAAGTATCGTACACTAATTACCAGTCACCCTATATATAGCATAATACTGGTGGAAACGGATTTAACTAGTAATACTTTTTATCTCAGGATTATATTACCTTGGGATAATTTTCGACTACAACGCAGGCGAAGCCGCTGAAATAAGCTAGTTGATCATGAAATAAACTCTTACTTAATGCATGAGCTAACCCGAAGTTCTTATGTGCTTACTACCACTATACATATTTATTTCTCCATTTCTGTCGATGCCATGCAGCAGCTCCTTCGTTAAGCTAATATATTTTTCCGAAATGGTTTTGCATGTATACCACTAGATCCCTAACCTAATAATCAAATGCTGAATGTCAGGACATAGCCTCGTGTTTGGCAATTGAACAATATGGACAACATTTTGAAAGTGGGAGTGATCTGTTATTCGCGTAATTGCACGATTTTTCATTTATTTTGGGATGTATAATGCGAGAATACTGGGTGTCTTTTTTGCACATAAAAATATAAAGAGGAGTGATGCGATTTTTGCAATAAAAATTATATTTGATTATTATGATTTGTCACCCTTTTGAATTTAAGCAGCGAAAATGTAGTGCCCGAATGCGTAGCTTTTCGAAAGGACCTCGTACTTCCTTATACATATTCCTTCTTCTTTCCTCACGATCTTCGATTTTCTACCATACGAAAACGTATGGTAGGTATGGGAAAAAGTTCATATTTTGCCGTAGAAAGTAGAGGCAATACGGCACTTTTTAGCAAAGTAGAGGCAATACTGCTTGTTTATGAAGAATTAAAATCTCCCCACATCAAAAAAATTAACATCCCCAGTTTTTCTAAACCCTGGCAACTGGGAAAAGAAGTATAGATACCCCCAATTTTGGAGCTCAGAACCCGGACATATCAACAATTGTTTATTTATTTATTTATTTTATCATTTTTGTACACGCATTAGAAGATACAGTAATAAAAACAAAATGTACAAAGGTACTGCTTATTTCTAAAAGAAATTTCTTGTTTTTAAACTTAGCCTAATAACAAATAGTTCCAGTTGTCATAAATCAACTTTTTTATTCATTTTCAAATTAAGTAGCAATTTTTTACCTTTTTTATGTAGCAAATCGTCACATGACTCCTGCATAGCAAGAGGAAGTGTCGGACTTGTACCGAGTAAAACCCACTTGTGTTTCTTCAATTGCCCTTTGCGTTCCAGGGTCATGGTAACTCTTTCAAATAACCCCACAGCTCCGACAGGCATCGCTCCTAATTGGCCCATCAATCTTGCTGACATTTTTTGAGACGTACTCGTACGTGGAACACAACACAGCCTCGACCCGGGTTTGGCCCTTACTGGACGGTGAGCTACTCATTGATCGTCATCCATAAACCCGTGCCTACGGTAGCTGCAAATCGCCCTGCGGCTCCCAACGCCCGTGGCGTCTCCGGCACCCTGGACGGGGTGTGAAGATTGTCTGCTCCTAGCGTGAATATCAACCCCAAAGTTTTTTTTTTGTGTAAAAGGTTTATTACTATTTTGATGTACAATAAAGTTTATTCTATTCTGATCATAATTTTAATCAACATACAAATTGACACTAACCAGCAAAATACAAAAAACGACGTCTGTTCCCTCACGCGTGCAGCCTCCTTCGCTAGCATTATAGTTTCGCAGAAAGAGGCGACCGCCTACCATTCTCCCTCGCTCCAGCCTGAACCAGCGTGAATTGTCCCCACGTGGACAAACCGGTACTCCGCCCAAGCGGGGCCCACCTTCACCATATGCTTCATCGTGTCCTCCAGGCGGTCAGCACAATGATGTCACCAGGAGCGGGCTGCCCTGGAGCATTCATCTTAAGACATCCACATCCCAGTAACTGGATAACATGACGCACCTTGGCAAGATTGGTGACAGGTCTATGGCTTCATACTACCGTTACGACTAAGATCTTCAAATCCAACCTACAAGTCAATTTCAGCATCTATATGTTTCGGCTTGTCTTAATTAAAGATAACAATCATGAGTGTAATTACAGTAAATTTAATTATCAAATAGGTACATTATCGTAATTACCACAAAACAATGATGTTCTCGGAATCATCGTCATTAAGTTAATTAATGGATAATGAGGACTTGTATACGTGAGTTGCTGTGCCTCTAGGCTTCAAAAGAGTTTCCTGTTTGTTCTGAACTTTTGTTCAGCTTGGCGCTTCAGATTCTCGGAATTTTTCTTCACAGGCTACGTCTTGGGACATGGGGATCTTTGGACTTGGACCGTGGTCCCAACTTCCACGAATATTTTTTTTTCTTTTTGAGTAGTATTTTGGGATCACAAGGAAAAGGCATTAAAGTACAGTTACCAAAAAGAAACTGTATTTATTTTATTTGTCGTCCCAAAATACTACTCAAAAAAAAAATTGAGGGTGGAAGTTGAGACTGCGGTCCCGGTCCAAAAAGCCCCACGACCCAACGTCTTGACACTAGTACTCCGCCTTATCAAAGGAAAAATTAAATACTAATTCCGTTGCCCTTTTCTCAAAAGTATAAAACACTGTTTGGTACATTCAGGAAAATTATCTAGTAATCATCTTTTAGTTCAATAACCTGCTGCGGAATTGTTTGAAAGAGTTACCGTGTCCCTAGACCGCAAACGGTAACTGTAGGAACACAGGTGGGTTTTAGTTCGGGTACGCCATAATCATGGTGGTAAGTCCCCTCTTCGAGGAGTGGCTGAAGAGGCGTCACGGCATCCTCACCTTCCGCATGATGCAGGTCCTCACCGGACATGGTCAGTTCAGGAGGTTCCCGCACCGAAACACCCGGGTGTCACCATAGTGTGGACCGCCTGGAGGACACGGTAGAGCTACGGAGGAGGTGAGCCCTGCTTAAGCGGAGCACCACACGGTGGTGCTCCGCCTAAGCAGGGCTCACCTCCTTGTGGAGGCGATCGGCGGCGGCGACCTCTGGCGCCGGTTTAGACCGTGGCTCGGAGTGAGAGGGAATAGAAGGCGGTCGCCTCCTTAAGCGAAGCAGTAATAATAAATAATAATAATAATCATTTTATTTTCAGGCATCAGAGGCCCATAGACAAAATACATACAATAATCTTAAACAATAATAATCTAATACATATTATAAAAACTAAACTTATTTAACTATTATTAAACACGTAATGCGTAAAGCTAGAGAAGGAGATCCTTAGAGAGGAAATGGCCCTCACACCCCAGTCGCCGGGATCCCGACCCCGATTTCCAGCCACCGTAGGCGTAGGCTTGCGGATGGCGAGCAATGGGTTGCTCGATGAGTCGTCGACGGCGCGTAGTCTTCCATGCGCGCCTCAAGGAGATGTCAGCAAAACCGTAGGGGCCCAGCAGGGTGGAAGTCTACTGGGGCCATGAGTTGTGCGAAAGAGAACCCCGGGGCCCTGGAACGAAGGCAAAGAAGGAACAGGAGTAGGTTTCATTCGGTATAAGTCAGACACGCCCTCTCGCTCCACCCAAGAGCGCGAAAAGTCATTAGATGATCTCCCACCAGGAAAAAGTCCAAGCCATTAAATTATTTCCCACCTCAAAAAACAAGAGGGTTTTAGTTAGGTTTTTACCAATAGAGTGTTTCATGAGGAAGGTTTAGTGATATATGTAAATTGTAGCAGAGAAAAGGCGAGAATACAATGATATGTTACATCCCTGTGGAGGTGGGGAGTTGATTTCATTCTGTTGTATACACCCCTATTTTTTCATCATTCATCATTTCAGCCGATAGACGTCCACTGTTGGACATAGGCCTGGCTCCCTCAAGCGTCGCCACAATGAACGGTCCTGTGCGTCTCGCATCCATCGGATTCCCGCAACCTTATCTACCTATTTTTTCATTAGTACAAAAAAAGGGGGCTATATCCGTGCCCGTTACTGATCATATTTTTGTAGTCAAAAGTAAAAAAAACGAAATATCAAAATTGTCCACGAAAATTTCATAATTGGTAAATTCATAACAGAATCAATCATTCATAACAATTACTACTAAAAAATACTACGCGCAGTGTCTTTCCATTTTGATCGTCATTTATTCATTCATAATCAATAGCCTGTACAATATTTCCATAGAGTGACATTTTGGGATATAAACGAACGCTAATAACTTTGCTGTTTATGAATATTATTTGTTGAGACTTCTTAAATGATAACAAGACCTTTTCTAATAAGCCCTTTAAGTTTTGTACTAATTAAAAATTAGTGGTGTATACGTATCTGTATCGCGCGGAGAACTAATATCGCTAAGCAGGATTTGAATTTTAGTTCCTATCTTAGTGACGTTTTAGATGTCGCTGCTATACGATAAAATAAAATCTCAACAAAGCAAATAATCTATATGAGTAATTCATGCTAAAATGAATAATAAACTTCATCAAATAAACAGTTGTACACCACACGTATCTAAATACGACCTGCTACTTAAATAATATTTTTCGCACCTGAAGGATTCACGTTCCAAGAAACGCATACCATTTCATATCTCCGTTATGAAGCATCACGTTTCATTCTACCAATATTGTAAGAAACAGGCCATTTGACGCTTCTGCAATCACGAAACTATGCAAAGCAGAGACAAACGATAACATTTTCATATTGCAAATTGGCATCAAAATGAGGGAAGAGACTCGCAATCCTGTACCAACTTCCTTTACCGTCACCTTTACTCTTATCTTCTTCAACAAACAGTTGAATATTGCCTGTATCAATAGTAAGCTTAAATTGGTATGCAGATTCTTAATTGGAGTGATCTGCTGGGGCCCAGATGTCGGGGCTTTGTCAATAAATGCGATTGTGAGTCAGTCGTCAGCACATACTAAAGTTAATAGGTAGATATTGTTTGAGCCTTCCATTGAGTCCTCATGTGAATAATTTCCGTGACTATTGGAATATTTTAATGGCGTGATTGCTTCTATTATATATATTGAAGAAAATATAATGAATGTGGATGGCTATAAGAAGCGGGGAAGACCAACAGACAGCACTTTTATTGATCGCTGTATTATTATATATTTTTCCATTTCCCTCAAATTATCGGAAAGAAACGAAGCTTTTCACTTAAGGCGAGTTTGCACAAATTTTGAACTTTTTTGAACCTCTGGAAATCCACAAATATAAAAGAGAACACCATGAAAAAATATTTTATTAAAATTTACCATATAACCAACCGCTGGGCAAAAATTAGAACACGATATAAATTAGTTGGCTCGATAACGATTTTAAACGTGTATATCTACGAGATTACGTCACGGAAGTATTTGAAAGTTACATAAAATAATAAGCTTGTTTTTTAAAAGGGTCTGGCAAAAACAAAAATCTTGAATAGTTACTATGTTTTTTTATAAAAATAAAATTCGAAGCTACGAGGCCGCGGAGTCGACAGACCCGGGTCAGCAGTACCCACAAAATACTCTGTGACTGCAATCGGCTCTTAAAATTACATACAACATCATCATCGTCATCATCATTTCAGCCGAAAGACCTGGACCGATGACCTGGTACGCACGGGACCGTTCATTGTGGCAACACTTGGGGAGGCCTATGTCCAACATAGAACATGTTCTAAGTGAATTTTTGGGCATGAATCTAGATGGTTATTTTGGAAAATGCTTTCCTAACTCTTTGTTGCATTTAATCGCAATCAATGATGAGGAAACTAGACAAATAATAATTATAAGTTTTCCAAGTGAACGCAAACTTAATAGGATGTGTGTATATTTGGGTAACATTTGCATCGCATAATTATTCCGTCAGTAACGTATCCACTTCTGGGACGTAGACCTCTCTCTATGAGAGGTAATGAGCCGTTATCCTTCACTCGGGTTCAATGCGTGCTGGTGTATGACATAATTCGACTGGCCTGTTGGTCTAGTGGTTAGTGGCCCTGACTGCTATGCCGGAGGTAGTGGGTTCGATTCCCACCCAGGACAATTGTTTGTGTGATGAGCGCGATCATTTGTTCTGTGTCTGGGTGAAATTTATCTATATAAGTATGTATTTAGAAATATATAAGTATGTTTATCAGTTGTCTAGTACCCATAACACAAGCTCTGCTTAGCTTGGGACTAGACGGCGTTGTGTGATAGTTGTGAAAAAAAAAAAATATGTAGGTATCATGTATGTGTTCGAACTTTTGGACCGGGCATATCTATTTATTTATGATTTTTATATATATACATTGTACACCATCTATACATATAATAAAACAGTAAAATTATTTTGCGATGGTATTAATTGGCGCAAAAACTACTGAACCGATCCTGTTCAAATTTTGCATACATAATCCCTATAGGTCAGTGCATCTGTTAGGCTATAAATTATCACGCTATTTGCTATGGGGGGTGAGCAATAATCCACGTCGGTGTTGAACGACATTTGCCGCGAGTTCGATTCCCAGCTACAGTTAAAATTTTTGTCATTATTTTATCTTCTTTTTGTAATAAAATAACTTTTACCATTTTTTTCAAATAAAATTGACATTTCTATTCGATATCTTCTAAATATATTGTAAAAACTAATCAAAACACATAATAAAATCGAATTAGTAAAATATGGCACCACACGCAATTCAGATACTCGCAACGCCATCTAAAGACTCAAAGTAGAAATAATGATGACAATGACAGTTGAACTTCATATTTGATAGATGGCATTGTGTATTTTACGTAATTTTCTGAATGGCGGAAGAA
The DNA here is from genome assembly GCA_905147345.3 of Mythimna impura. Taxonomy (NCBI): domain Eukaryota; kingdom Metazoa; phylum Arthropoda; class Insecta; order Lepidoptera; family Noctuidae; genus Mythimna; species Mythimna impura. Next base: position 12,675,844 of record LR990363.1, read on the forward strand.
TGACCATCGCCCACGTTTGCAGACAGTTCTATTGTTCAAAATTGGAGGAAAATAGTTATGGTTAAACTGGTGTTAGACGGAGGAATTTTTAACAATCCTACTGCTTTTTTTTCCATAATTGTAACAAGATAATTGACCATGATTATTCAAGGGATACCAACCAAAAAAGGCGATAAAAGTAAACAAGTATTTGTATTTAATTATTGATTTTAAAATAACACGGTCAAATTTTCGGAAGGGGTTGCATGGCACCTTATGTTGGAAGGCCCCCAGGTAGACCGATGACCTGGGGAGGGTCGCGGGAATCCCATGGATGCGAGACACACAGGACCAGTCATTATGGCGACACTTGGGGAGGCCTATGTCCATGATAATGATAATGATGGTACTTTTTTTTTCTTTTTTTAAGAGTGGAAATCATCCAATGACCTCTCTGGTTGGAGCGAGAGGGCGTGTCAAACTTTTACTGACTAAAACCACACTTGTGCCCTTCAGTTGCGCTTTGAAACATCTCTTTGAGGAGCGCGTGGATCACTACGTGCTGTTGACGACTGGGCTCGGTTCGGCTAATTACCGGACGGCCGGACGGCTAGCTACCCATTGTTCGATGTCTGCAAGCCTGCGTCTACCGTGGCTGGTCGTCGGGGTCGGAATCTCGGCTCGGCGTGAGGACGTTCGTTCCCTCACGCGTGCGGCCTCCTCCTTCGCTAGCATTGCGGCTTTGCAGAAGGAGGCGACCGCCTACCATTCCTCCTCGCTCTGGACTATAGCCCAAACCAGGCCCCGGCACGAGAGGTGACTGACGCCGATTGCCTCCACGAGGACACGGCGGTGATCCGCCCTTGCGGGACACACCTCTGTATGCTCCACTATGTCCTCCGGGATGGCACCTTGCGGCCTAATAATGGCGTGATTTATTGTTTGCAGTTTCTGCTCCATATAAAACGGGGTCGAAAGTGGTTTACGTTCCTGATCACTGATGTATCTCAGATTCCTGGCAGCCTTACGTCGACATTTGGACGTTACCTCCTTGCAGTGAGTGGTGACCAACACTGGAACAACCCTCTGAGGGAGGCCAGTCTCAGGGATAACACTAATTGGCTGCTACATTTGTTTACCGTAATTTCATTGTTTTATGGATACACAAGCTCAGGACTGTTGAGGGTGTTTCGAGCGGTTTCTGTTCCGGATTCGGTTGGAAGTATCCTGATATTACCATTTTGCGAATCGCCCGGAGGACCCGGTGTAAAATGCGGTGGAGGTCTATCACATTTGGGTGAACCGCCGTGTCCTCATAGAGGCAATCGGTGACAGTGACCTCTCGGTTTGGCCATCAATATGCGAGTTTGATTGGGCGGGGATACACGCGCTCAAGATTTCGCCGAAATTCATTCAACGGGGACGTCAGTTAAATACACACCAAAAAATCCTAGGTAAATGAACAAGTAATTTTTACGCCCAAAATGATCAAGCTGCAACAATCAATGCAAGCATGCTCTCGCAAATTCTTCATAAGTACTGTTGTGGAGGAAGATAGTTGATGATGATGATGGTAGTTTTTGGATTCACTGGCTTTTTGGCTTTGCACTATCAGTGCACTTTATTCAGCTGAAGGTCGGTGTCCCGATTATGCTCCTTCATTTACCTCTACCAAAGCTGTCTAACGGCTTAAACTCTTCAGTGAAAAATTATTGAGGCGAAAATTTTACAGGAGGTAACTCTTTCGAACAATCTCGCAGACATCGGCCCTAGAGGGCCCTATCCATTTGCTGACATCTCTTTGAGTCCGGTGTAGAATACAACGCGCCGTCGATTCAGGATTGCTTTGACCAGACGGCCGGACGGCACCACCGCAATCCCGGTTTGCGATGGCTGATAATCGCCCTGCGGCTTTCAACACCCGGAGCATCACTTGCAGCGACAGTTAAGGAGTCAGAATGTCCTATCCCTCATAGTTTCAGCCACCTTCTTCGATCGTAGTGCTTCACTGAAGGAGGCTACTGGTTGACATTTTCTCCACCAATCGCCTCCATGAGGACACAGCGGTGCTGGCGCTCCGACCAAGCGGGAGTGACTTCGACGATCCGCACAATGGTGATACCCGAGTGCTTCTTCCCGTTGAATTCGATACAGATACCTCCCAAAACACCCACATCCGGTGAGTCCTGCACAAAGAGAGGATGCCGTGACGCCTCTGTAGACACTCTTCAAAGACAGGCATTACCGCTGCGATTGTGACTTGCTCACTGTGGCGAGGGGTTAAAATCATACAATGTTGTTTTACCAGAACATAAACCAGAAACATACATAAACTAATTTCTTTTCTTTTGGGGTAGGCAGAAATGCCAACTGCTACGACCCTTACATACTCTTTCTATTCATTGACATTCATACATTTGGATCTGGACGAGTGCATAACATGTTTCCTGAAGGTAATTTGCGTTTTTACTTTTAACCGTTTTATGTTAAAGTACAATAAATAATTGCGTTGCTTTCAGAATGAATTGCAAGCTCAGAATGATTGTACGTTTTTACAAACTTAACGCAGACGAAGTCGCGGGCAACAGCTAGTTACAAATATAAATGGAAACTAAAACACATAGGTACATACAATGGGCGGCCTTATCGCATTCCGCGATCTCTTCCAGGCAACCTGGAATGGACAGTAATTGCCTGGACAAATGGGGCTGTCATTGGTGTGACAAAACCAGCATTAAAAATATTATATTATAATAGATACACAGATATATACTGTTAGCTAATGTGTTAACTTTAGAGAAAGATTGGATCAGAAACTTATTTAGTGTACCTAGATAAGTGTAGCGGGAAGGTTTTTAAATAAAACGACCAAAACGGGTAACACACCCTCTATACTTTTGCCTTGACAGCACACAATTATTACAAATATCATAAATCAATACCATTTAAAATAATAATAATTATATAGTAGCACTTACTCTGAGATGTTGCTTACCCCAAAAACTGGAACGGAATGTGTCAGGACAGCGCAGCGCGTTATTTTATAACCTTGTCAACTGTCATAGCGCTGAGCTGTCAAATCGCATAACGTTCCAGTTGTCAGTGCAAAATAAATACATTTTAATGTTGCCAATACAGAAAACAATCATAGTGTATGTAACTAATCATAAAAATCGCTAACAATACATATGCATAGGTATATAATTTTCCTCACATTATTCCTTCACCGTTTTGAGAGCACTGGCGATGAATAACAAGGCATTAAATATCTGGAGTCCTTCTTTTTTAACACGCTTTTATTAGCTTCACTTGTAACTATTTAAGTAAGAAAATCTTGGAATCTTAATTTGACCCACTTCCCGGTCTTCGATTAGGATGAAATTTTGCACACGCTCTGAGTTCTGATGACAATATAATATGACTAGCTAAGAAACGTCATTACAAATCCAATATGGCGGCCTCCCCAAGATGGCGGACTGGCTGTTTGAAATCTACCCCCATGATATGGATATCAAATGAAAGGGTTTGCTGTCAGAAAAACGAAAAAAATAGTCACGTGACTTAAATCTAACATGGCGAACATCCAAGATGGCGGATTGGCTATTTGAAATGCACCCCCATGATATGGGTATTAAATGAAAGGGTTTGCTGAATGGAAAAAAATAATCAAGTGACCTAAATCCAACATGGCGGCCGTCCCAAGGTGGCGGATTGGCTTTTGTAATTTTTAGTGCGTGTAAAAGCGTGTTTTTTAGTTTTTTAAACTATTTTTTTTTCGTGTGGATTTTCTTATGGATTCCCAGCGTGGTACAGTGTGATTCCCAACGTGGGACTGTGATACCCAACGTAAAAGTGAGTTTAAAGGTATCACAATTTTTTTTTCAATAGATTTACTCGAAACCAGGCTCCAACCTTTTAGCTTGCTTGCTTGCTTGAGTGAGTTGAAAAACGTTGTCGACTTTGTTAGACGCCCGAGATAAATAGGCGTCTATTCCGTATCGGTTGCAATGACAATGTTTACCCACTTGGCTTCAAAATATCTTTTCCAGTACATTTACTCAAAAACCCGCTCATATCTCTACCACTTTTAGGCTCGCAATTTACCTACTGTTTTGGCACTAGTGCGGAAAAGTCCCCGAGCACCACAATTTATTACATTTATCGTAACAGGCTGGGTGCTAAGCGACCCCCACGAGCCGCACGACAACCACTTTTATTTATATCTTCGTAAGTGTATTGAAAAAATCGTTAGATACACGTGGAGTCACTGCAGCACTCGGCTCCATAACACCCTCTTCTACAGTTCGAGCGAATTTCACCTCGGTCACAATTACAAACTTTCTCCACTTGTATCAAAATGTCCTTTTCTCGGCTCTTAGGACCAAACTATATAGGTACCTACTTGTACTAGATATTGAAGTGACAGCAGGTAACTAACAGTCTGACGATGTAGATTGTTATCCCAGCCAAATGTGAGTGCGACTCGCGCACGGAGGGTTCAGTACCATCCGTAGCAAAAAACGAGCAAAGAATCAACGTTTGTTGTAATGAAGCCCCCAAGTATTTTATTCTGTTTTTTATTAGTATTTGTTGTTATAGCGGCAACAGAAATATATCATCTGTGAAAATTTTACCTGTCTAACTATCACGGTTCATGAGATACAGCCTGGTGACAGACAGACTGACAAGACAGACGGACAGCGGAGTCTTAGTAATAGGGTTCCGTATTACCTTTTGGGTACGGAACCCTAAAATTTTTATCACCAATTTATTTAAAGCATTTTTAATGTCTCTAAATTAATTTATAAATGTTGTGGAGAGGAATCGAAAACATAAGAAGATCACTATATTTTACCAAGATATGATCATGAATGATGTCTAAAGAAAATATGTGCATAATGACCGAATTAACATAAACAGTTGGAATGATAATCAATATAACCTTTATTTCGTAAGTTTTTATTTTTTACCGACTTCAAAAAAAGATTAAAGTAACTTTAGTTTCGGAAGTCGGTGTTAAATAAGAAACCGAGAAACACCGACTTCCGAAATTAAAGTTATTTTGATCCTTTTATTGTTTTTTAGGGTTCCGTACCTTTTTTTTATTATTGATAGGGTCGCGTTTGACCACTATCTCACCTGATGGTAAGCGATGATGTGGCCGACGATGGAGCACGCTTGCCTAGAAGTAACCTATTCACTCTTGACTTAAAGACCCTTAGGTTGTACGAGTAACTATCAGGGAACACAGACTCCGGCAGGGAATTCCACTCCTTAGCTGTACGCATTATGAATGTGTTCCCAAAACGCTTTGTACGTATGGGTGGGACCTCAAAAGGAAAAAACGGAACCCTTATAGGATCACTTTGTTGTCCGTCCGTCTGTCTGTCTGTCTGTCAAGACCTTTGTCTTGGGAATGCGTGGAGGTATCGAGTTGAAATTACCAAAAATAAAACCATATACTCAGGTCTGCGGACTCTTGAAGCTGTAAAAAAATCAAACTTGTAAGTTAACGAGAAAAAAAGATACTTCGGTTTATGTAACAAAAACCGTACATTTCGACACTCTCGAGGAAATCAAAATTCATAGGGTACTTACCGCTGACCCTGAAATTTGGCATAAAGCAAGGTCTTATAGCACAAGTATAGGAATAAATCTGAAAACTGTAAATTTGTTGTTACGTCACAATTTTTTTTTTGCGTTTCGGAAAAATCTTTCGAGACTCCATTCCGTCATTGAACTATTTACATAGGTAAGTTTGTACGGAACCCTCAGGGCGCGACTCCGACTCGCACTTGCCCAGTTTTTTTTAATGAAGTTTTTTTGTAAAAAGTTTTTATTTATTATTGGTAGGCTCGCGCTTGACCACTATCTCAACAGATGGTAACCGATGATTGTGATCCTCGATGGAACACGCTTGCCTAGAAGTAACCTATCTACCTAGGTGTAAACACAGACTCCGGCAGGAAATTCGAATCCTTAGCTGTGTGCACAATGAGTGTGTTCCCATAACGTTTTATGTGTATGGGTGGGATGTCCACCATGTTTTTAGGGTTCCGTACCTCAAAAGGAAAAACGGAACCCTTATAGGAACACTTTGTTGTCCGTCCGTCTGTCTATCAAGACCCTTTATCTCGGGAACGCGTGGACGTATCGAGTTGAAATTAAAACCATATACTTAGGTCTGCGGTCCCTTAAAGCTGTGAATAAATCAAACTTCTAAGTTAACGGAAAAAAAAGATATGGCCGTTTATGTCGCAAAAAACGTATATTTCGAGAGTATAGGTACTCAAGAGAACCAAAATTCTAGAATACTTCCCGTTGACTCAGAATCCTGAAATTTTGCATAAAGCAAGGTCTTATAACACAAGTATAGGAAATCTGAAAACATAAAATTTGTAGTTACATGACAAAAAAAAATGCGATTTGTAAAAAAACTTCGAGGCTTCAATCAGGAATCGAACTCTTTACATAGGTAAGTTTGTACGGAATCCTCAGGGCACGAGTCCGACTCGCACTTGCCAAGTGCCCAGTTTTTTTTTTAAGGTGAGTAATCATCCAATGACTTAAGCAGGAGGGCGGTGCAGATTTTTACTGATTAAAACCACACCTATGTTCCTTCTTTGCCCTTTGCGTTCGAGGACCACGGGTTTCCCTTTAGGCCTAGTAGGCATCTCTTTGAGGTGCGCGTGGTCCAGACGGTTACCGGACGGCTGGCCTGAGCTATCCATAGTTCGTCGTTCACAAGCCCACACATGTCAGGTTACATTGATTTAACAACGCTAAAAGGACCAATAAATAGATATATAACATTTATTGAATCTTCCTTTAAAGTATGCACCACTGCACCAGGGATATTATGGAGTTCCGTAACTGTAGCTGAAACCAATATATAAAAGTTTCGGTTAGTTTCGGGTAAAGGTGGAGTCTAAATGCCAGGTTACTACAGGATTTTGCTTGTTTTGCCCGGCCAAACAGAATGATAGTCTGGACCAGAAACTGAAGTCCAATCTTGCTATTTGTATTTTACTTGTCATCATCATCATCATCTTCCTGCCCTTGTCCCATCTTATTTGGGGTCGGCACAACATGTTTTTTTCTTCCATTCTATCCTGTCAACGGTCATGCTATCACTAACTTCCTTTTCTTTCATATCACTGTTCACACAATCCATCCATCTTTTCTTTGGCCTCCCTCTCCCTCTCCACCCATCCACATGTATACTCATAACTCTTTTAGTAACATGCGTTTCATCTCTCCTCTTTACATGACCATACCAGGACAAACGATTCCCTTTCAACTTTTCAGTCACTGGCGCCACTTTCAAACTTCCTCTAATATACTCATTTCTCACTTTATCCATTCTCGTCACACCACACATCCATCTCAACATTCTCATCTCCGCTACATGCAATCTTTTTTCATCCGTCTTTTTCACATTTATTTGTATTTTACTTGTCATCATCATCATCATCATCATTTCAGCCGAAAGACGTCCACTGCTGGACATAGGCCTCCCCCAAGCGTCGCCACAGCGAACGGTCCTGTGCGTCTCGCATCCATCGGACCCCCGCAACCGTTACCAAGTCATCGGTCCACCTTGTAGGAGGCCTTCCAACGCTACGTCTTCCGGTACGTGGTCGCCATTCCAGAACCTTTCGGCCCCAACGGCCATCTGTTCTGCGAGCAATGTGCCCTGCCCATTGCCACTTTAGTTTGGCGATTCTTCGTGCTATGTCGGCAACCTTGGTTCTCCTGCGGATATCCTCATTCCTGATTCGATCACGCAAGGAAACTCCGAGCATAGCCCTCTCCATTGCCCTTTGGGTGACTTTAAGCCTTCTAATGAGGCCCATTGTAAGCGACCACGTTTCGGAGCCATATGTCATCACTGGCAACACGCACTGGTCATAGACTTTCGTCTTGAGACACTGTGGTATATTGGACGAGAAGACACCGCGCAGCTTCCCGAACGCTGCCCAGCCGAGTCGGATTCGACGACTGATCTCTTTCTCGAAGTTAGACCTTCCCAACTGGACCGTCTGTCCCAGGTAAACGTAGTCGTCTACAACTTCGAGTGTAGAGTCCCCGACCTTGATAGGAGTGGGTGCTACATGGCTGTTTACCATGACTTTGGTTTTGTCCATGTTCATTTTAAGTCCCACTCTTTCGGAAGCTCTACTGAGGTTACCAAGCATTGTACTGAGCTCCTCCGTAGTCTCAGCCATGACTACTATGTCGTCGGCAAACCGAAGGTGAGTGATGTACTCGCCATTGACATTAATGCCTAGCCCTCTCCATTCCAAAACCTTGAAGACATCCTCCATTGCTGCCGTGAACAGTTTCGGAGAAATAACGTCTCCCTGCCTCACACCCCGCTGCAAGAGGATAGGTTTCGAGGTCTGGTCTTGTAGTCGGACTGACATAGTGGCGTTTTTGTACAAACACTTCAGCACTTCGATATACCGATAGTCAATTTGGCACCGTTGGAGAGACTGCAGTACAGCCCAAGTTTCAATCGAATCAAAGGCTTTCTCGTAGTCCACAAACTCTAAGCAGAGAGGCTGGTTATACTCCTCAGTCTTCTGTATAACCTGCCGCAGCGTATGTATGTGGTCCACGGTGCTGAAGCCTTTTCGAAATCCGGCTTGTTCGGGAGGCTGGAAGTCGTCGAACCTGCGCGCGAGACGATTCGTCATGTCTACAAGCTGTTTTCTCTGGAAAACAGCTTGTAGACATGGCTCAGAAGCGAGATGGGCCTATAATTCTTAAGCAGGGCATTATCGCCCTTCTTAAAGAAGAGTACCACCACGCCTCTGCTCCACGCCTGTGGCGTTTTCCCCTCGAGTATGACGGAATCAAATAGCTTCTGAAGGGCCTTAAGGACCGGTTTTCCACCCGCCTTCAGGAGTTCGGCCGTAATTCCGTCCTCACCCGACGCCTTGTTGTTTTTCAGCTGCTTCAGAGCCATCCTAATCTCGTACAGGCTGACGTCCGGGATATCTTCGGTATAGTGTCGAGTCAATCTAGCTCTTGGGTCGTTTACTAGATTTACAGCGGGTTTAGCGGTAGACGTGTATAACTGTCCATAAAAAGCCTCGATCTCTCCCAGAAGCTCCGATTTGGCGGATATGACTCTGCCATCGTCGGTCTTCAGTTTCGTGAGCTGGCTTTGCCCAATAGACAGATCTCGTGCAAATACTTTAGAGCCCTTATTCCGCTCAATCGCATCCTTAATCCTTGCGGTATTAAAGCGGCGAAGGTCACGTTTCAGGGACTTCGAGATTTGTCTATTGAGCTGCCGGTATATGCACGCATCGTCCGAAGACTGCAGAATCATCTCACGCCTCTTCTTCATTAGCTCGAGGGTCGGATCGGAGAGCTTCTTGTTTTTATTTGTACGGTGAGTCTTGAAAAACTTAGACCCGACCGTATGGACAGTTTCCACGAACCCATCGTTATATTCATCCACGGAGCTTCCTAGGCACTCGAAACGATTGTGGAGTTCGAGCTGAAAGCTCTCGGGGTTTTGGATCTGGATCTGTGCTGGACGGAGCGTAGACTTCATCAGTCGAGACCTTTCAAGCTTAATGTTAATATTCAATGTGCCTCTTACGACGCGGTGATCACTTCCAGTTTTCACCGCGTTGATCACAGAGACATCATTGAATATTTGCTTTTTCGTCGACAGGATGAAGTCAATCTCATTTCTAGTTGCACCGTCAGGACTTTGCCAGGTCCACCCTCTATGCTCACGCTTTTTGAAGAAGGAATTCATCATATAGAGGCCCTCCTTCTCCATAAAGCTAGCCAGTAGGTGTCCCCGGTGATTCCGACGTCCAAATCCAAATTGCCCCACTCGCAGCTCGTCACCGTCTCGTTTGCCCAGTTTCGCGTTAAAGTCCCCCATGACCACGGTGAAGTGAGTCTTAGAACCATGCATGGCTCTTGATATATCCTCATACATGGATTCTACTTCGTCGTCGGGATGTGTCGAGGTCGGGGCGTAGACCTGTATGACCTTCAGCGAATATCTTGATGATATTCTGAGTATAAGGTACGCCACCCTGGTCGACACACTCTCGATCCTCACGACATTGTTCACAAGGGACTTGTGGACGAAAAACCCGACACCACCCTGGGACTGCTGGTCACCCTCCCGGAAATAGAGCAGGTTACCGGATTTGAGAATTATCGTATCCTCCCCCTGTCTTCGGACTTCAGACAATCCCACAATACTCCATCGCAACCTGCTCAATTCCTCCTCCAGTTCGGTGATCTTCTCGTCAGTCCTCAGTGTACGCGTGTTGAAAGTTGCCAGGTCGAGTCGTTTAATAGATGGGTAGCCAAATCTCATCCGGAGATTCTTCGCACCCCTTGCCTCGTCGTGGCCTTGACCGCTACCGGAGTCAAGGGTAGACGGGCTGCCGGGCACTAGGGGCCATTTTTTCCTTCTGTTTTTCATGTTGGGGGGGGTTGCCATAATCGCCACGCTTGGCAGACGGGTTGGCGATCGCAGTTTGGTTGTTGTAATGCACAGAGGATGCTGCTGCCCATTCTCTGGTATGTCCCTTAGTCGCCTCTTACGACACCCTCGGGAAGAGATGGGATGGTGTTATTCTTAACGTCCGAACACCATACGGAACAAATTATTTTACTTGTATAGTAATATAATATTCCACAAGTTTCACATAACGCCATCTAGTCTCAAAGTCCTAAACTACGCAGAGCTTGTGGTATGTGCTAAGATCACTAGACAACTGATAAACATATTTATAATATTTCAAAATTCATACATAATTATTGATAAATTATACCCAGACAGAACAAATGATTGTGCTCAACTGCTCATCACACAAACATTTGTCTTGGGTGGGGATCGAACCCACGACTTCCGGCATAGCAGTAAGGCCAGTCTAACCTATTAGACATAATTATGTAGTCAAAAAAGGCTTATATTTACGCTACATTAGCTTCTTCCAGCGACTTTGCCCGCGTGACAGTCAAAAATTATGCCAAGGATATGGTCCAGGATATAGTCGGGTAGACCATTCAGTCATTAAGACGTGAAAAGGTAAAAAAATAGATAGAAAGAACTACGATCACATTTATAATTCAATATGGCCGTATTTATAATACACCGCTATTTTTTAATTAGTAAAAAAAAATTGGGCTCTACCCGTTACTGATCATATTTATGTGGTCAAAAGTAAAAAAAAAACGAAATCCGAAAATTGACCACGAAAATTTGTCATAATTGGTAAATTCATAATTAAATGAATTATTCATAACAATTGCTACTATAAAATACTACGTGCAGTGTTCCATTCCATTGTTTCATTTCCATTTCCATTGTTTTTCATTCATAATCAATAGCCTGTACAATATTTCCATAAATTGAGTGATATTTTAGGATATATACAAACGCTCATAACTTTGCTATTTATGAATATTATTTAGTGAGACTTTACTTAAATAATAACAAGACCTTTTCTAATAAGCCCTATAAGTATGTGTACTTATAGATGGTGGTTAGAGACCTACTGAATACCAAAAATATGATTTCGGTATTTAGGTTCAAAACAAAAACGGAAAAACATGCTCGACATTGACATTTCAACCAAAATTTTGCCATAAATTGAGGTCAATAAAGCTGATTGTTTTGATTGGGCAATAAAACAATGATAATAGAATTTTGTGATAAAACCGTAAAATGCCAATCAGGACAGACGGACGTCAGTTGGCAGGTAAAACCCTTATCATACTTCCAATTTTGAATTTGAATAGAATCGAACGAACTTGGCAATAAGATTCTAACCAGCCAGCCTTAAATATGGACTAACTCAATATTCTTCTAAAAAACCCAAAAATAAATAAATAACCTTACCTTTTCTTTTTAATTCTTCTTTTTTTCTTCTTTTGCTTGCCTGTGTACATCAGCTGTCTTATTTTTATTAATTGTAAAAGTTGTGTACAATAAAGAATATAAGAATATATATTCTTAACTAAATACAAGCTCCTAACTGGCACATACAAACTTCTTAACCAAATGATTGAAATACTCCATTCTCCACATTATTTAAGGTAATTCAAACACGCCCACGAAGAATAATCAAGCTAGAGTAAAAATCTACTATAACTTGACCTCTCAATGTAGATCAAGCTAATACAATACGAGGACAGCTTATACTGGTTGCATGTGACCTACGACATTTACAAATTCATTGATTTTATCCATAGGACAGTAATATGGATATATCTTTTTATCTGCTTAAGAGGTGCGTAGGCATACGTGGATATCTTGAATAATTTAATTATGGTAATATTGATGGGGTACCTACGTCTAAATTTAGGAAGGCATGAATAACTGATTTTGCGGTAGACTTGGGTATATCTTTGTTACTGTGTGTGAACATTCTGTTTTGGGTTGAATTGTTTCTGATATTAATCAATATAGACTAGCATCTATCAGTGGCTTCGTCACGGAACATACCCCCAAAAAAAAAAAAATGTGCTGATTTAGGACATTTCTACCCATGTGCCAAATTTCATCCAAAACCATTTTGCCGTTTAAGCGTGAAAGAGTAACAAATATATACAAATTTTCGGTTTTATAATATTAGTATGATTTGAGAGGAGGTATTATCAACTCTATGCTATTTACTTCCTCGAACTTTAGATAAAATATACTCTACCTATTCCAACCTCTGGACATAAGCGAACGTACCTATATATTATGTTAACCGCGTTATGCGACCAAGTACGTTAAAAAAATCGCAGTAGGCCCCTCTGTGTGCTTAGTGCGAGTTTTTTTTAGGTGGAAAATCATCCAATGACTTCTCACGCTCTTTTCGTGTCAGACTTTTACTGACTAAAACCGACCCCTATGTTCCTTCTTTGCCTTTCGTTCCAGGACCCCGGGGTTCCCTTTCGGACTACCCATGGCCCCAGTAGGCTTTGGCCCTGCTGGGCCCCTACGGTTTTGCTGACATCTTATTGAGGAGCGTGTAGAACACTACGCGCCGTCGACGATCGCGGGCCTAGTGCCGTTTGATGGATTGGACAAAAAGAGAAAGAATAGTCTACAAATACAGAATACACACGAGACAGTGGAGCATACGGTAGAGGTGTGCCCCGCCTGGGCAGAGCACCGCCGCGCGCCGTGTCCTCGTTGGAGCGATCGGCGGCAGTGATCTCTCGCGCCAGGCCTTGGTACAGGCCATGGTCCGGAGCGAGGAGGAGTGGCAGAGCAGTCGCCTCCTTCTGCGAAGCAGTAATGCTAGCAAAGGAGGCGGCCGCACGCGCGAGTGAACGGCCCTCATGCCCCAGCTGCCGGGATCCCGATCCCCAGCCACCGTAGGCGTTGGCTTGCGGACGGCGAGCAATGGGTAGCTCGCCGTCCGACCGTCCGGTAAAACAGTCCGGACCGAGCCTAAGTTGTCGACGGTGCGTAGTGTTCCACGCGCGCCTCAAGATGTCAGCAAAACCGTAGGGGCCCAGCAGAGTCGAAGCCTACTGGGGCCATGGGTGATGCGATAGAGAACCCCGGAGCCCTGAAACTCAGGCAAAGAAGGAACAGGAGTGTGTTTTTAGTCAGTAAAAGTCTGACACTATCTCACACTCCGCCCAAGAGCGGGGGATGTCATTGGATTATTTTCCAACCGAAAAAAAAACACGAGACAAATCTTTTGTGAATTTCGTCACAACACAATCATGTATAAATATGTTAAAACAGTATAACGGCCTGTAATCCTCGGATTAAGAGGTGTGGGTGTCGGAGAGTGTGCACCCACTACACTTCTCAAGTTACACTGTTGTTTCCCACATTGTGACTGCGAAGCGCATTCATGTTTGTGACATCGGATTTTGATTTAACATCTTATTTAACTGTGTCATTTGGATTATAGGTAACTGTATTTTATAAAATAGGTACTCATACTCCATTCGCAATGATATTAGACATTTTGACGATTTTGGCGTGACAATAATGGCAGCTGCGGTAAATGGTATTGTAGCCACTGTTTTGCTCTTAATGCCATACTTAATAGAAGAAGCAGAATAGAAGATAAGAGAATAGAAGTCAAAATCTTAACATCTTATTTAACTGTATAATTTGTATTACAGGTAACTGTTTTATATTGTATTATATTTGTATTTTATAGGTAGGAACCCGTCGTTTATACCGCGTACATCGAAGGACTGGAACAATTTGCCTGCTGCGGTCTTTCCGTCCAACTATAATTTAGGTGTCTTCAAGGCTAGAGTGTTCATTGTAATCAATTAAAAAAAAAACGCTCCATTTTCAATAAGATTAGACATTTTGACGATTTTGGCATGAAAAAAAAAATGCCGGCTGCTGTAAATAATTGGTATTGTAACCACTGTTTGGCTTTTAACGCCATCCTTAATAGAAGATAAAAGAGAAGATAGAAGAGTATAGAAGTCAAAATCGGTTGAACGGACAGTAAAAATGTTTGTTTAAATGTCTAGTCTTATTGCGAAGGGTGTATAATCGGTTTTCATCATCATCATCATCATTTTAGCCGAAAGACGTCCACTGTTGGACATAGGCCTCCCCCAAGCGTCGCCACAATGAACGGTCCTGTGCGTCTCGCATCCATCAGATTTCCGTAATCCTTACAAGTTGTGTTATTCTCTAAGAAAACTGCAGTCTTGAGCGCAGCGCTGTCCGCAGCGACGAAATCCAAATAGGTACATTAGATTAAGAATCCAATATATAGGTCTATTGAATTGTTAATCCTATGTACGTACATATTTAGATTTCGTCGCTGCGGACAGCGCTGCGCTCAAGGCTGTTTTCTTAAGAATAACACTGCTGGTCATCGGTCCACCTTGTAGGAGGCCTTCCAACACTTCGTCTGTTTTGTTAGAGATTAAAATGGTAATTAGTTTAGGTTGCAGAGCAATGGTGGCCCCGATTTACGAGTTGTAGATCGCGGATTCTAACCCAGCCAGGAGCATTACTTTATGTATTTTCTTCCATCACCACTCTCTCAATACGGTGAAGAAAAACATCATGAGGAAACCGTATTGTCTTAGAATTAAAAATTCGAAGACACACGTGTCTTCGAATTTTTCCAGTGCAGATTGGTGTGGGTGGATGTCACGACATCCACCCACACCAATCTGCACTGGTCCCACGTGGTGGATTATGGCGCATTCCCTCTCTCTAGAGAGAAGGCTTGATTCCTAGCAGTGGGATTGCCCGATAATGCGGTATTGGACCACTTGCAGAGTGGTCCGTTGAGCACTCCGGATCCAAACCCAAATTTAGGCTAAGATAACATGTGTGTATATTTTATTTTATTATTTTGTGTATTTTATTTAATTTAATTGTTATTGAGTAATTGTAATTTATTGTGTTTTTATTAATCTTAGTGCGGGGAAGCGTTTTTTTTTTTTCAATTAGATTCTCTCTCTCTTCTTTTATGAAGATATAATAATATATATGTATATAATAATATATAATACAACTATCACACAACACCGTCTAGTGCCAAGCTAAGCAGAGCTTGTTTTACTAGACAACTGATAAACATATTTAATAAATTACACTCAGACACAGAACAAATGATCGTGCTCATCACACAAAGATTTGTCCTGGGTGGGAATCGAACCCGTCGTGAGTTCGATTCCCACCCAGGGCGTAGCAGTCAGGGCCACTAACCGCTAGACCAACAGGCCAGAAGATGACAAAGAACTGATCAAATGTGTGTGTGTTAAATGTGTAATATGATAATTCTGTAAATGAATTTGTAAAAAGATAATAGCAAAAGCTTTTAATAAAACGCTGGTAATCACTATATATATAAGGAAGGCCTCCTACAAGGTGGATCGATGACCTGGTAAGGGTTGCGGGAATCCGATGGATGCGAGACGCACAGGACCGTTCATTGTGGTGAAACTTGGGGGAGGCCTATGTCCAACAGTGGACGTCTTTCGGCTGAAATGATGATGATGAATCACTATTTAAGCAAGATTAATGTCCACAGTATGTCATAAGGCCAGAGGTGTCTGAAACTACCCAGTCTCTTTATACACTCATGTGTTGTTAAACATATAAAAGTTAACATTACAGCTGCGGTAGCAGTCAAAAGCAATAACCGTTTTACGCTTATGGTTCCATTGAGACATTCTGTGCCTAAGGTTCACAGATCACGACGCCTGTTAGCCTTACCCACAAATATTTTCTGAGAACAATGCATGGAAATTTTAACCCACAGCTCAGAAGAATAAATTCCGCTACTCCGAATTTTGGTCCTTCAAAAGTTATCTCTACAATAATCTGGTCCTACGACCCGCAAACTTTTCTGAAAGTGTTTTCCTCTGCTTATTATCGCCGCCACAAAAACAGGTTTTATTTAGTGAAAATGCGAGCTATTTAGGATGCCAAAACATTACTTGAGCGTTCTCGCGGCACCATAGGAGACGTCTAATTAGGACTCCGAAGCGACTCGACGATTTCATTACAAATGTATGAAGCTGAAGGCAGGACGTGGCTTGCAAGCACACGATCTGTACAATGCACCTTCCTTAGCAGAAAATGTCCATTCAAAGTAGATCCTTGCTACTCCTTTTGTTACTGTGTTACCCCGTACGTTGCGTATTTGGCTAAGGGACGAGGGAGGTCATCTTAGCCTGGCTGATGGTCCCTACCTCTTTCCTGCACTGAACGGCAAAAAGTCGAACGTGTGGGACTGCAGACGAACCCGTTTCTCCATACAAGGTACTCCTCGACAAGTCGCTTCCCAACGCACCGGCTCACATAATATTGTTAGCAGACGCCGATAGCTTTTTATGTCGAATGCATTATTCGATACTCATTTAAAATTCTAACATACGCTTATAAAGAAAGCTCGCCATTTTCATGTGGTCCCCTGCTGGCGGCGGTCGTTTCATTTTGAACTGGCATTATAAGATATAGTAGTGAGGAATATATAGTAATATTTGAGTTGTTTTATTGCTTAAATATATTACGCAAATTCGGGGCCGGCTTGCGCCCACGCGTCAAAAATCGCGGGGGCGATTCTCAGAGGCTTCGCGCGTGCTCAAACGCGCGCGCGCACCGGCTGACACACACGCGCTTACTAAAAAAAATAAAAAAGTAACAAAAAAAAAAAACAAACGTCGGGTTCGAATTTCGAAAACAGTGACAGTGGGTTCCGAATTTTTTAAATAGTTCGTTTGTTTCTGGATAGTGCGGTACCACGTTTGACTAAGTCGATCGATTTAGTTTATGAATGAAGTGTAATAGGAAGTTACGTCATGAATAGTGTTGTGCCTGCGCCTGAGCGTACGGTGGGCGATTCGTTGACAATGAATGCTCATTAGAGGGGAAAGGTGAGTGTACCTAATGAACTAATGACTAACTCGTTACTGTTAAGAAAACATTTGTATCCGTATTTTATGGTACTGCTACTGACTCATTATCTGTTTAGTATGTTATTTAGATAGCAAACTAATTGGATGTTTTTGTTTGTTTCATTTTCTTGGTATTTTTCTATTATGATGTTTTCCAGATCTTTACAACTATTCTAGTATAGAAATAGGTGATCAACATTTCAAAAATAAGTTAACCATCACCCAATTTCAATGACTATAAGACAATACTACCTTATATAAATATGTTACCATGGATTTATTTACAATGCGTTCCAAATAAGAATAGGATCGATTGCCATGTTGTGAAGTCACGTCATACTGTCAAATCGCAAGAAATTGGGCAAAATTAAAGAACTCAGAGATGAGCAAAATTGAAGAACTGGATTCTGATTAAACTATTTTCGTTTACAGTTCGTACACAAATTAAATTTTAAAAATTTCTTGTTTTGCTCAACATAATAATTCTTCGATTTGACAGTATGACGTGACGTTACTACCTGGCAATCGATTCTATTCTTATTTGGAACGCATTGTACTATGTTAGCAAGGAGCATATTAACTTTTCGTCACAGCAGAACATTTTTCTGCCCACGCGCAAAACGCAGTACTGAATATCTCGACTTAGCGCTTCTAATGTTTGTTTACCATTTGAATAATCACATTTTACGCGGTATACTCGCAAATGTTAACGACCTGCATTCAGGTTTACTGTCCATTGACGGTCAGTTTATAGCTTAAACAGCAGCTTTGAATACGAAAGTAACGATGGATGTTAAATTTTGCGATTTGTACGATTGATTTTGTGATAATGAATGGGAGTTATTAGGAATGTAATTAGCGGTTGTAGCTACTGTGTTTAAAGATTTGTTTGTATGACTGAGTTCGGTTCTAATTAGTTTTATACACAGCGGTTCGTAAGATATGAGTAATGTTTAAAAATACACACAAAAAATAATTTAAAAAATATATAAGTATAACCATATCCCACCGGTATAGAAAACAAGAGCCAAGTTACCAGTCAGGTTGCAGAGAAAAGAACCTCTTATCAACACCAGTCGCGTCCAGAATCACCGCTGTCTGATTCAAGCCCTTGATCCAGACGCCTATCGAGAGCCTCCTAAGATGTTGGTCGAGGGTTGTAGCTATTAAGCCATGGGCTGACACAACTGTCGGTACAATGATCACTAAGTACACATCTCCGACTATAACTTTACTACTAAGATTCTGAATTTATTAGACATTCAATCGGTATTAAATTGGTTACATACATACATATTCAGCCTTTTAATGTTTCCCACTGCTGGGACTCAGGCCTCCTCTATCTAGGAGAGGGAATGGGCCGTAATCCACCACGCGGGCCCAGTGCGGGTTGGTGGATGTCACATGTCTTCGAATTTGTGGTTCTAGGACATGCCGGTTTCCTCACGATGTTTTCCTTCACCGTTTTGAGAGCAGTGGTGATGAAATAAATTACACAAAGTAATGCGCCTGGCTGGGTTTGAACCCGCGACCAAAAATTTGTAAGTCGGGGCCGTTACCACTCGGCCACCACTGCTCACATTAAATTAATTAAATTGGTTAATCATAAGTAATACTGTTTTTTTTAAGATAGGAAATTATCTTTTGACTTCTTCCACTCTAGGGCGGAGCGAAAGGGCGTGACAGACTTTTACTGACTAAAACCACACCTGTGATCGTTCTTTGCCTTTGCGTTTCAAGACCGCAGGTTTCTCTTTCGGAAGTCTACCCATGGCCACAAAGTAATAACGATGTGGTCAGGAGATCAAGACAGGGTGGACGGTTTGGTCCTTGTATACCTACAAGGAATCAATAAATTACTGCATGAAATTATAAAATAAATGTAGGTATTTAAAATCGAGATAATTTAAACAACCATAAATTAAAATTAACACCACATACAGCGAAAAGTAATTATAAATCAAATAACAAATTGTGTGAAATACTTACCATACCATACGTTAGTCCATGCATTTCATTCCAGTGTGGTATTGCCAAAATTAATAGTGGCATTTAATTTAATATTTTCGCGGCTAAAGCTGTGTTAATTTGTGAAAATGGGATTAGTTAATCCTATCAAATGATCGGTAAATAAAATATTTGTGGTGTAAAGTAGTATTGGAATTGTTAGTTAATTTGTCATTGGAATGGAAGGTATTTTAATGTAATACAAATTGAAGTAGGTATCTATTTTATTTAATATCTATTGCAACGAGTCGAAACCCCGGATCGACTTCATCATCGACATCATCCATAGCTACTTTGCCCACTGTTGAGCAAAACCCTCTCTTTAATTGTGCCAAAAATCCCACGTTTCTGTGCCAACTTCATTCAAGTAGGTAGGTACTATCGAAGATGGAAACAATGTCATCTTCCCATCTCTTTATTGAGTTCATCATCATAATTTCAGCCGAAAGACGTCCACTGTTGGACATAAGTCTCCCCCAAGTGTCACCACATGGAACGGTCCTGTGCGTCTCGCATACTCGCATCCATCGGATTCTCACGACCCTCACCAGGTCATCGGTCCACCTGGGAGGCCTATTGAATTACCTACTCACACTTAATGGCCCCGACTTACGAGTTGTAGGTCGCGAGTTCAAACCCAGCCAGGCGCATTACTTTGTGTAATTTATTTCATCACCACTGCTCTAAAAACGGTGAAGGAAAACATCGTGAGGAAACCGGCATGTCCTAGAACCAAAAATTCGAAGACATGTGACATCCGCCAACCCGCACTGGGCCCGCGTGGTGGATTACGGCCCATTCCCTCTCCTAGAGAGGAGGCCTGAGTCCCAACAGTGGGAACATTATAAGGCCGACTATGCTATGCTATGCTACTTAATAGGACTATTTTGAGAAATAAAAAAAACTAAAAAACACGCTTTTAGCACGAACTAAAACAAAAAATTCCTGACAGAAACCCCTTTCATTTGATACCCATATCATGGGGGTGCATTTCAAATAGCCTGTCCGCCATCTTGGACGTCCGCCATATTGGATTTAAGTCACGTGACTATTTTTTTTTGTTTTCCTGACAGCAAACCCTTTCATTTAATACCCATATCATGGGGGTGGATTTCAAACAGCCAGTCCGCCATCTTGGGGAGGCCGCCATATTGGATTTGTAATGACGTTTCTTAGCTAGCCATGTATTGTCATCAGAACTCAGAGCGTGTGCAAAATTTCATCCTAATCGAAGACCGGGAAGTGGGTCAAATTAAGATTCCAAGATTTTCTTACATACATAGTTAGTTACAAGTGAAGCTAATAAAAGCGTGTTAAAAATAAGTTAACAAAGTAATTATATCACACTATTATTATTAAGGCGTATAGTCCCTTGAATATCTGACCGGAAATAAATGCACAGATTCTCGTACTCCGTCTAGGCGGCATGCAGCAGTACGAGTGCATTTAATTCCGGCCAGCTGCGCCCGGAATCCCAGATAGAGCCCGCTGACCTTTAAATCCATTTTCTCTGCAAAAAATTTATTGATCTACATTTATTATCCTCTGTACATTCTGAAGAACATTTAGCAGCAATTTTTTTGTTTAAACATATTTCTAAAGATCAAAGCCGTTTGAAAGGAGTAGGGAAAACAAGCGAAAAAATATCATGTTGTTATCAGTTTCTTTTTGGCAAAAGTATTAGTCTTACGAAAAAATAATATGTTGATAATATTGTACATGAATCTAATCTCAAACATATTTTTTTCAAACCTATTGACCTAGCCGTTACCAAGGAGTAGGCTTCAGGAAGTCACATAATCAAGAAGTCAAATATTTTTTTTTAACTCTTAACATAACAATTAATGTCATACCTAACATGGTGTGAGCTGTGCATACCTATAATAGGAATGCTGTTGGTGTGCCAATAAATAAATAAATAAATAAGTCACTGTTTTATAGCACTGCTCGGGAGTTAGGGCCTTAAGGAGAAGGTTTGTGAGTGTGCCTGTATGTTTGTTAGTTCTTCACCCTCGAACAGCTAAACGGGTAGAGCATGACCTGGAATACCACATAGGATGCTTTTTATCCCGACAGTATGTTCCTTTGGCATAGTTTTCCACTATCACGCGGGTGAAGCCGGTAGCAGAAACTAAAACAAAATAACTACACATTATGTAATTAACTTTTAATTTAAAGTAAGTGAAAAGTAAAACAAATAATGATCAGCTCGATTTTTTTTCATCATCATCATCATCATTTTAGTTGAAAGGGGTCTACTGTTGGATATAAGCCTCCCCCAAGTGTCTGTAATGAACGGTCCTGTGTGTCTCGCATCCATCGGATTCCCGCAACCCTTACCAGGTCGTCAGTCTTCGTCTACTTTGTAGGAGGCCTTCCAACACTGTGTCTTCCGGTACGCGGTCGCCACTCCAGAACCTTTCAGCCCCAACGGCCACCTGTTCTGCGAGCAATGTGCCCTGCCCATTGCCACTTAAGTTTGGCGATTCTTCGTGCTATGTTGGCAGCCTTTTTTCTCCTGAGCGACCACGTTTCGGAGCCATATGTCATCACTGGCAACACGCACTGGTCATAAACTTTCGTCTTTTTTCATCATGTACCTATAAATCACCTAATAACCATCTACAGATTCAGAGATAGCTCACTTTATACAATCAAAAGTGCAATCGAGACGAGTATTCTAAACACTACCAAAGACAGAAGCTCCAACGATTCGCACCAAAGAAACCACTGATCTAAATCGCATACCGACATACCAACATGGTTCGCTGGCACACGTAGCTATTCCTTCGACGATTCTCAAAACTTAACGAAGTAAATTTAATCTAACCTAATGTTGTTAAGAGGTACATTGTTTGTTTAAGCTGTTGATCCCCGCACGAACGCCGGCGGTCGTGCGCTATTGTCTTACTATTGTGTCTCTAATTACGCTACTCAAGAAGTTAAATAATTGAAAGACTGAACATGATTGACTTCCAGTTTGATACCATTTTTATTCCGTTCTGATAAAGGAAATCTATATAGGGTGACTGGTAATTAGTGTACGATACTTAAACACGTAATTGTGCTCATGATAACCAACAACTTTTACTATGGGAACAAACCTGAAATCGCGAAAAAAAATCAGCTGTTCAGTATTTTTAAGTATCGTACACTAATTGCCAGTCACCCTATATATATAAAAGCGAAATACCACTCACTGATTAATAACGAAAAATCCGAAACTATAACACCTACAAACTTAAAATTTGGTAGGTAGATTCCTTAGGAAGTAAACATTCGCTAAGAACGGATTTTACGAAACTCCACCCCTAAGGGGGTAAAACGGGGGTTGGAAGTTTGTATGGAGAAACGAACTTTCGCGCGGGCGAAGCCGCTGGCAGAAGCTAGTTGTAATATATATCTATACTAATCTATATACTCGTATAAAAGGAGAAACTGATTGACTGACATATTAACGCACAGCCTAAACTACTGGGACTAGGAGCGTGAAATTTTACACAAGATTTTGAGAGGATTTTTAAAAATTCATACCCTAAACTGAAGTCCAAAGTTTGTGTGGAAAAATCTATTTTCAAGCAGGCAAAGCCGAGGTAAGATTTATATTTTTGTTTGTGTAATGAATAAACTCAAAATCTGCTGAAGCGAAAAAAAAAATTCAAATTCTTTCATCAGTTGTCTGTAAAAAATCGCTCTCAGTGATAAGACCGCCCATTGTAACACCCTAGTAATTTTAAGTTCCTATTGTATTTTTTTGTTCAATTAATTTTGTGAGTATTAATTAAACATAGATAGAACAAAAAAATAACAACTACATATACACAATAACTCCTAATTTTATTATTGGTCTCCATAGAGATCTACGCTTTGGAACGTGCAATTTAGCTTCACTTGTTTTTTTTTGACTGACCGACATTTTGACAATTCAAACGTGCCTGTAATTGGTCTATTTGAAATAAACGTTTCTGATTTCTGATTTCTGATTTGTGTACAATAAAGAGTATATCTATCAGTAAATGCTAACTTATCACTGAGTTACATTGGTATATATTTTCTACTTTCACACGAGAGATGCCACTAGCAGGCTGTGGGTGGAGCGAGAGGGGAGACCATAGAAATATAAAATTCTTATATTATGGGATAGACAGACTTTTATTGACTTAAAACCCATCTGTTTCTTCAGTTTCGTTCCAGGGCCACGGTATTTCTTTCCAACAATTCTGCAGCCTTAATCGTTCGATATCTCCGATCATGATACCCACTTTAGCAAATCGCAAGATTATAAGGAAAAATACGAATGTTTTATGTTAAAAAGCCGCCAAGGAACTGGTTTTAGTCACACATGGTGCCCATTCTTAGTTGTTGTATGTAGCGTGGGTGAAGATAATAGACCGCCGCTTGACATTTTGAAATGGTGTGCCCAGACTAAGATATTATTCTGATTTTTAGGTAACTAAAACAATATTGTGGTTGGAAGTATTGTATTGGGTTTTATGTTCTGTTTTTCTGTTTCTGTCTGTAGGAAGTTTTTATGCATAATATCATCTATCGATCAATTTTTTTTTGGTTTTTTTATTTGCGTTGGGAAGTCATCAAATTCCTTCTCCCGCTCTAGAATGGACGTGAGAGCGTGTCAGATTAATGACTGAAACCCACCTATGTTCTTTAATTTGGTCTTTGCGTTCTAGGGCCAAGGCAATTCTTTTAAGCGTTGTCTCAGCACTAGGATTTATCGTATAAAATTTAGACCAGCCATTTAGCATAACATAAAATAGACATAATCAGCCTTGTTCCCGCTACTGTGACTCTGGCATCCTATCTACCACAGGGAATGGGCCGTAATCTACGACGCTGGCCCGGTGCGTTTGGATGTCACATGTCTTTGAAATTTTGTTTCTAAGACTTGCTAAGCAGTGGTGATGAAATAAATACACAAAATAAAGCGTTTGCCTGGGTTTAAACCCGTAAAGTATGAGGCATAAGTCGGAGCCGTTCCCACTTGGCCACCACTGCTCCAGCAGACCAGTCATATCTCTGGGGAAATCTCGCTATAAACTAGTTTTTGCTGCAGTTTTGCCCTCGTGGCCTATCCTGCAGAAACTTTGCATTTTTCGATATAAGAAGAGCTTATGTCACTCAGTGTAAAGTAGCTTCTACCAGTGAAATAATTTGCGTAATTAAATTAGGACTTCTAGAGGCAAAGAGAAAGAGGTGCCGACAGGACCTGGACGCGTGCCGAGCGTTGTACGAGGAGGTGTTGGAAAAGAATTTCTCGAAGTACTTTGAGGAGGCATTTGCCTAGCAGTGAGACGGTATAGGTTAATATGTGTTTATATAGATACAGTCAGGGGTCAAAAGTGCAGTTGCACTCCATCAATGCTAAAGTGTCTAAAATGTCTTTGTAGAAGAGGGTCAATGGTTCATGCCTGATTTGATTTGTAGCATAGAATCTATAGTATTGATTAAACTAGTTGTGGACTATGAAAGTTCTACTAGGTACAAAGAAATTTTAGACACTTTAGCATTGGTAGAGTGCAACTGCACTTTTGACCCCTGACTGTAGGTACATATAATATAAAAATGATATAAAGTTTAGTCACATCGATATCGTAAAGGTACATCACTAGCGTGTTTGATCGTCCAATATTTTCATTCATAGTATCGATAATATTATAATTTGGTAGTTCCGGTATGTAAAATGTATGTCGTCGGAACCTCACATCGTGGAAAACTTGTATTGTACGAAAACCGTGGGTGGATCACATATTTATCTAACCTTTTTACCATAATGGCTACGAATGTCCGATACCTATAAAAACGAATCGTTAACTTTACTGTATGGTCATTAGCGATTGGTCCTTCGGTACATTTGATATTAAATTGGTCCTTTAAAATCTATTTTTCATATTACGTACTAAGGAGTGGAGTTCCCTGCCGGAGTCTGTTTCTTGATAGCTAAAAACTTTTAAATCAAGAGTGAATAGGTTACTTCTAGGAAAGCGTGCTCAATCGTCGATCACAATGTGAATTTAACCTATAAGTACGTATATTCATAGCATAGCATATTCAGCCTTTTAATGTTCCCACTGCAGGGACTCAGGCCTCCTTTCTCTAGGAGAAGGAATGGGCCGTAATCCACCACGCGGGACCAGTGCGGATTGGTGAATGTAACATGTCTTCGAATTTTTGGTTATAGGACCTTTCTTCGTTCCTTCACCGTTTTGAGAGTAGTGGTGAATTGGTGATAAAATAAATTACACAAAGTAACGGGCCTGGCTGGGTTTGAACCCGCGACCTAAAACTCGTAAGTCGGGGCCGTTACTACTCGGTCACCATGGTCACAATTTTTATAAATTATTATTTTTTTAATTCATTAACATTCTCATTCATAAACCGTTAAACCAATTTTGATGAGTATTGTCATAGATATTGGTTGGGCTTTCGAGGAAGATTTAGGACACTTTATGGCAGTACGTTCCATTAGGATTATTTTCAACAGGCACGAGGGCAAAGTCGTTAGCAGAATCTAGTGCTTTACATAAAATAAAACTAGCTTGTTCAGTTATGAACATCTCAAAATTGGCTGCTGCGCTGCATATCGCGCGTTCGATTCCCATTCGGAACAAATATAAGTATGGTATTGGGAGCAGTGGTGGCCGAGTGGTAACAGCCCCGACTTACGAGTTGTAGGTCGCAGGTTCAAACCCAGATAGGCGCATTACTTTGTGTAATTTATTTCATAACCACTGCTCTCAAAACGGTGAAGGAAAACATCGTGAGGAAACCGGCCTGTCCTAGAACCAAAAAATTCGAAGACATGTGACATCCAGCAACCCGCACTGAGCCCGCGTGGTGGATTACGGCCCATTCCATCAGTGGGAACATTAAAAGGCCGATTATGATATGTATGGCCTACAAATAGGCATTGAGAGTCTGGCTGTCATTTATATGTGAGTTTATATATTAGTGAACGCATCTAAGATACAAGAGTAATTCCTAGTGTCGGGCAAAGTTAGTTTTAGTAACAAGAAACTACCTGAGGTGGGAATTCATCAAACAACTTCTCCCTCTTTGGGTAGAACGAGAAGGCGACAAAGACTTTTACTGCCTACAACCAACCTATGTTCCTTTGCCTTTTGCGTTCCGGAGCCAGAGGCGTAGCGTGGACTAATTTAGCCGTGGGCTAAGGCACAGTATAGATATATGGAAGTGAACAGTACGGAAACTACCTACAAATATTCGAAACGGCACACTCACACAAACATACGCATCGATGAGACTCCTAAGCGTTTCTCGCGGTCCTGTCAGTAGCGAATGCCGCTTAGGAGTCTCGTCGATGCGTATGTTTGTGTGAGTGAGCCGTTTCGAACATTTGTAGGTAGTTTCCGTACTGTTCCATATATTTATACTGTGGCTAAGGGCACATCAGCGAGGCCTTTTTCTTTCACAAATTCGAAAAAGAGACAGCTACTATCGCAACCTAGTGTTCGACCACCTCATCGATTACCATCAGGTGAAACAGTGGTCAAACGCAAGCCTATCAATTATAAAAAAACTGGGCAAGTGCGAGTCGGACTCGCGCACTGAGGGTTCCGTACAAACTTGAAAGGTAAATTGCGGTTTACGATTTATGACGTATTAAAAAAAACTACTTACTAGATCTCGTACAAACCAATTTTCAGTGGAAGTTTATAAAGTAATGTACATCATATATTTTTTTTTAGTTTTATCATTCTCTTATCTTAGAAGTTACGGACACACATTTTACCACTTTGGAAGTGTCTCTCGCGCAAACTATTCAGTATATAAAAAAATGATATTAGAAACCTCAATATCATTTTTGAAGATTTATCCATAGATGCCCAACACGTATGGGTTTGATGAAAAAAAAATTTTGAGTTTCAGTTCTAAGTATGGAACCCCCAAAATTTATTGTTTTTTTTTCTAGTTTTTGTAAAAATCTTAATGCGGTTCACAGAATACATCTACTTACCAAGTTTCAACAGTATAGCTCTTATAGTTTCGGAAAAAAGTGGATGTTACATACGGACGGACAGACAGACACATGACGAATCTATAAGGGTTCCGTTTTTTACCATTTGGCTACGGAACCCTAAAAACACTCGTTGATAAAGAGCCCTCGCTTGTGCGAGGCCCCGTTCGCTTCGCCTGCGCCTAGTTACGCTACTGTCCAGAGTCATGGTAACTTTTTCGAACATATTCCCAGTGCCCTATGAGGAAACTACGTATAGGTAACTCCTATATTATCATCGTTCTGTCTTCCGTCCCGTGGAGTTTGTAGGTGTAAACTTAGACAATTAGGTTATTGTAATAATGTAGGCGACGCAACCTGCCACAGCCTACGTACACCCAATATTTAAATATAACAGGTTATTTTGTAAGCGGGCGAGAGAGATTCTGGTACATTCAGATTTTTTGTGTCTTAAGTATGTTAATGAAAAGTAGTAGGGAAACAGTTTTATAGATACTCTCTTAATTTTAATAGTTATAGGGCGGGTTTCTGAATTAAGTATTTTTAGTTAAAAACGTGTTATCATCATCATTATCATTTCAACCGTAACACGTTCACTGTAAGTTGGACATACCCCACAAGTGTTGCCAAAACGAACTATCCTGTGCGTCTCGCATCCATCGGATTCCCGTGACTCTCACCAGGTCGTCGGTCCACTTTGTAGGAGCCTTCCAATGCTGCTTCTTTCGGTGCGCGCTCGCCAATCCCGAACTTTTCGGCCACATCGACCTTCGGTTCTGTAAGCAATATGCCCTGGCCCACTGCCCCTTAAGTCCCCTTAAGGCACCTACTTATATGGTAAATTTTTACAGGTTTTCAGGCTAAAATAGAAATTGAGAAATACTTAACTTCCAAAATTTAAATAAAAAATCTGGGGTTAACTTTCTACACCTGAGGATAAAACAAAATTTATTGTTGAACACATTGTTACCGTTTTAGCATTCCATAAGTTATCAGAAAATAAATTTACGATTATTTTCAAAGTACCAGTTACTTGTATATCATCTGTCTAAAGAGAGTAATTAAAAATGCATTTTTCTTGTGATATCGCAAATAGCGAGAAGAGTAAATAATTATGAATGGACAGTATGAAAGGTCACATAGCAGAAAAGGGATGATATTAATTTAAGTATTTATTTTATTGATCAACCAACAGTAAATTTAAAAAATAGATTTTCTTTATTATCTACCACATGTCCCAGTAAGAGCTCAAGTCGTCGACGGCACGTAGTGTTCCACGCGTACCTCAAAGAGGTGTCAGGAAAACCCTAGGGGTCCAGCAAGGCTGGTGGCAGTGGAGGCCACCAAGGAAGGAAGGATACAGGTGGGTTTTAGTAAGTAAAAGTCTAACACTCCCCTTCGCTCTACCTAGAGCAGAAAGAGTTGTGGGAGGAGATCAAATAGCTCCTCGATGTCCAAAAAAAGCTATATAACAGTTCAAAAAGCCGTGTAACGATAAATCTTGCGCCGATCGCAGAACGTTGGGATAAGGAGAAGAGAAGAATGATAATATATATGACTAGCTTTTGCCCGCGGTTTTGCCCGCGTACATAAAATATAGTCTATGTCACTCAGGAATAAAGCAGCTTTCTATCGGTGAAAAAATTTTGGCAATCAGACTAGTAGGTACTTTCAGAGATTACCTCCTACAAACAAAAAAACATAAAAAAAACAAACTTTACCTCTTCATAGTATTAGTGTAGATAAATCTTCCTCAAATAAGCCTACCTAAGTTCAAGACAAGCACAAAGGTACTACAACCCAGTACCTATCGTTTAACCGTAACATCACAACCTATGTTGTGCCCCAAACTTCGCGTTCACAGGCGAACAATCTTCATAATATATCAAAGTCCAAGTTATTCCGAGTTTAGTTAGCTTCGACCAAGTTTGTCAACTTATACATAATTGTATACAGTTCATGGTTTGTGTACATGCATGTATATTGTCAATGGGAGTTTGGGAAGTCGGGCTCTGAAATGTTTTGTTGTTGATGGTTTGACACTTTATTGAATGTCGTTCACGTGATTAGGTTGTTGTCGAATGATGATGATTGATACCTTTGGTTCTGTAAACAAGTAAACAACCCGTGAAACTAGCAAGTTATCGTTTTAATTAGGTGTCTTCAAGGCTAGAGTGAATAGGCTCTCAATAAACTAGTGTGCTTCACCATCAACGATTGCATCACTGCTTACATCTGCCCCCCTAGCCAAGTTACGACCGTTTCGTTTGCGTCGAACGCCTCGAGTAGGCCACGCCTCCGATTGCTTTGTTCTGACGTCATCTCAACGCTCAGTCACGTGGTCAGAACAAAGGAATCGGAGGCGTGGCCTACTCGAGGCGTTCGACGCAAACGAAACGGTCGTAACTTGGCTAAGGGGGCAGCTAGGATCGCAGTCAAGCACTGGTTTATATAATTAAAATTGTCCCAAGGAACGTACACCCGAGATAAATAAATTCATTTTTTGTCCTATTCCGTTGTATGGGCTACCAGTCTGCCAAATTGTATCCAAATCAGTTCTTCTGTTTGGGTGTGAAGGAGTAACAAACAGATACACACATATACAAACAAATTTTCGTCTTCATAATGTTAGTGTGATTTCAAATAGTTAACGTCGCGTACAAATGACCAGCCACGTTTTTTGTAACTTGTATGATTACGAAAATTCTAGGAGTTTTGCCTAGAATTTTCGTAATCATACAAGTTAATATTTCGATTCTTGCAAAACAAATACTTAGATTAACTATAGATATTATACTGCTTGAAAGAAGATGTATGCAAATAACAATTTGGCAACAAATACAGTTAATAATAATAATATAATATTCCACAATTTATATTTTCGGAGCTTCTGTCTTGTATTAGGATAGTTACAAGCTGAAATAACAAACATCTGTTAAAATGTTATTAGACAAAATATAATCAAAACAACATCCCATTACCTAACTCCCTGTAAGACCAATATTTTACCACCATGTACAACATTATAATGGAGTTTCATTACACTATAACTGTTGTACTAATAATTAACGGCACGATTATCCGCAAAAGCTTTTAAGCATGAACACCATTATTCTGGCAGTTCATATATGCATAGCGTGTGTTGTGTTGGCACAGAGTAGGTGGGGACAGAGGCAGCAATTTTTTTTTAAAGTCTGTTTATTTTATATTAAAAAAAAAGAATGGCGAAGATGGTCGACCCCCAAATTTTAAAATAATGGGATAATGCTAGGAAAAGGAGAGAGGCAGTGAGAGTTTATTTTGTTTCGATACTTTTTTTCTGTGTTTCGCATTGAGACTTAGTTTTTTTAAAAATCTAAGGTACTCAGACTTAAATATTATTCCCATGAATACATTCAAATGTAACATGTTTATCCAAGTTACATTTTTGAACTACTTATTTGAAATCATAATTATTATAAGAGATATGTTGAATATTTTTGATAATTACATCAGCTCTTCGAATTTTCTAGTATCATATTATGTAAAAATATAATATTTAGTTCTATAATAATATTATAAAGAGGACAGATTTGTACATTTGTTTATAATGAATAAACTATAAAAATATTGGACCGATTTTGAAAATTCTTTCACCAGCAGAATGCTACTTTATCACTGAGTGCCATAGACATGTATTTTCTACTTTCACGTTTTTCCATGACGTGTTAAAATATCATGCTTGCGAAAGAGGGATGGAGCTATACACCCCATATAGCTCCATCCCTTTAACAGTTTAGTTTAGGTCGTAAATTTGATCGCGTTAAAAGCTTGTGGTAGGACTTCTGTATAAAGTTTAGAGCTTGGGACTGAACGTCAAATATGTCGTATGCTTAATCATAAAAAGACTTAACTAAAAAACAGGGTATTCGAATCTGAAAACATATGTTTAAATAAAAAATAAGGTTCAATTTTCAAATACCCTCCTTTTTTAAGTTACTCTTTTTGAATAAGCATGCGATGTACAACCTAGTATTCCACCTCTTCGTGCAAACCTACCCTTCGTCTTTGGGCGCATAAATGTAAAATGTACGAAACTTTGCCATCTGAAGTACCTAAACATATTAACTTCTGCTGTACACGACACACTCCTGGCTACAGACTACATTACTTATTATACATATTGAGGAATGTACTGGATAATATCTTATTCTACAAATAACAAACATTATTTAGGAGTTTCTCTGTGACTTGTTTCCAACCGCACGTATAGGTAACCAGTATTTAAAATTCTCCAGGACAAAAAGTACATTTAGAAAGTCTTTAAGCTACTACTCTTATTAATATCATCAAAATTGATACAGTAGTTAAGCTGTACAAACACAACTAACAGACCGACGGTTTGCATTTAGTTTTCATTTGTTAGTGAACGTTCGGTTTCCATAACTGATTTCATTTGAATGAGTAAACAGCACGCTAATATAAACACTATACTTAATGAGTCAATTAGTAGTGCAACATTTGTAAAGGGCGTTGTTAAAATCAAAAACAAATGCCTTTTTATTCTACATCCTCAGTCCAGAGCTGCTAAGGATCAAATTAAATTATGTACAAAAATCTAAATGTCACAAATATTCGTGAAAGAAGAGTCGGTCCTCCGATCCGCAACGTTTTTTTTTTCAGATTTTTATGAAAATGCATTTCATCAAAGATATTATCACAAACCCTAACTGTAATTTAATAGTATAAAAAAACATACATAACATAATCTAAAAATGTTCCCGTACAAAACTCCGTATCCAGGTAACTGGTCCTCCGATCCAGAAGATTGTCCTCTTAAAAAGATTGCCGTCAGCTTAACCAGCTTAAAAAGCGAGCTAAAAAGCTTTAATACAATAACTAAGTAGCACGTAACCTGTTAACCGTAAGTGCTACAGCTACAACGTAGCCACGCGCCATTGCGGGCATAAACAATATAAACATAGTGAAGTTTATCTTGCGCTGCATCCAATCAGAGCCGACCCGGGGGACGCGAAAATATTATAATAGTGAACCTATTGGAGATAGTGCTGACGCGCGCTGTTGAGCGACACCGGGATTTTGTTTTACGGGATTATGATAATAAATTGTGTTTCGTTATTTTTGTGCTGTAACCAATTCTGTTGTCTTGCGTTTAATGGGACCCAATAAGTAGTTCTTTTGGCCTACAGTTCACCTGACATGAGGCAGACATGTCCGGTCTTACATGTCTGCCGCATCCTAAATCGAACTGTTAAAGGGATGGAGCTATATAGGGTTTTTAGCTCTATCCCTCTTTCTTTCTCACAGGTCTTAACTTTTAACTTTTTAACTCTTACCTTTTTAACAGGTCATGGGAAGGCCCCAGATTCCACTTAAGAATAGCAGCTTTCTGATTAACATTTGTAGGTGTAGGTGCAGAGTGTGGAGAGGGAGGCATTCGCCCGGTAGTGAGACATAATGGGTTAATTAAGAGGGTCCTTTTTCCCTCGCCTATCGTCAACATCGAGCATGATTTAAAAGCTTGTTACTTCATCTAACGCAATACAACGCGATGTTTGACGAAAAGGCAACGCGAAAAAGAGAGATAACGCGTGAAAACTCTGTTAGCATTCGGTAATTCCGTGATTTACTCGAATATTTTACAAAAGTTTTTTAGTTTTCCAGGAAATACGTGCTTTTTTTAAACCTTTAGAAGTTTTTGAAAAAAATTGTCGTCATTCAGAATCTTGATTAAAGCAAGGCTTCTATTGTTATACTTTTTTGAAATTTTTAAATTTTTGAGTAAATTATGAAATGCTAAAGTTCATGCAAAATAGAAGATTTTCATAGGTCTTTACTGGATTAGTTTTACACAAAATATAGAAGCCTAGATAATATCCACACGATACTGTGTTTCCAAAATATCCAATGAAAAATTTGTAATAACGTCAAAATCGCGTAAGAGCGGTTATATGAAAAACAGTGAAAATGTATGTCGAATTGCATCCCCTTATGAATAGAAAATTTCAAGATGTTGGTAATGATACAATGGTACAGGGCATCGTTCCAAGATGAGCGAATTAAGTCAAGCATCATTTATTTGATACCACTAATCATTAGCAAGAAATTGCAACAGCGATGATAAATCTTACTTAAATGATTGATTATGGCAACAAAGTTGAACTTTTTACTGGTTTATACGAATACTCGTATAAGCAGTATACGCCTACTCAATATAAATTACGCAAAAGATTTCATTTAACTAATAGTTAATTTATTCGAATTCAATTAGATGATAATATCAACAAATTTAGTGAGAGTTTATTTAGTGTTCCTCTTTTTAGGGTTCCGTGTCTCAAAAGAAAAAAACGGAACCCTTATAGGATCACTTTGTTGTCCGTCCGTCTGTCTGTTTGTCAAGACCCTTTATCTCGGGAACGCGAAGAGGTATCGAGTTGAAATTAAAACTATATAGTGACATCCGCGGTCCCTTGATGCTGTGAAAAAATTAAACTTCTAAGTTAGGTAACTAAAAAAAAAAGATACGGTCGTTATGTCGCAAAAACATATATTTTGACGCTCACATGGAAATGAAAATTCATAGGGTAGTTCTCCAGAATCCTGAAATTTGGCATAAAGCAAGGTCTTATAAGACAGATATAGGAATAAATCTGAAAATAGGGAATTTGTTGTTACGCAACAAAAAATATTTTTTTTTTGCGATTCGGAAAAATCATCGAAACTCCATTCAGAAATTGAACTCTTAACATAAGTAGGTTTGTACGGAACCCTCAGGGTGCGATCCGACTCGAACTTGCCCAGTTTTTTTTATAATGTGAACGTGAGAACACTGTAGACCCCGCGAATTCTTAGATTACTTCCTATTATGACTCACTTTTTTATTACGATAATTTTTATTATGCTTTTGATTACAATATTGACTGGTCTACACTGTCGTAGACGTACACGGCCGCAGAAGCTAGTTTGTGATATTAGTGTCTTTAAATTATAGGTCAGATAGGTAGACGCCGTAGAAAGGCTAAGAGATGATAAATCTGTCTTTACAGCCTCATATTTAATTAGCCACCATATCCCGGCTTTGGACGAGTAGTCGAGCATAATAACATTATGCCTACATGTTTTTTTCTGTCGTCTACATAAGCTTTTTGCATCAGTCTAGGCAGTTTCTTCGATGAAAGCCTAGGCGGCTTGACTTTTTCCGACCTTTTCAACCATTATCGTTATTTTAACCAATTTATACAAAACTGTTACAAATTATACATTTCAAACTTCCTCCTAAATACACTACCTGTTCGTAAAAACCGCATGAAAATGACATGTGTTCAATAGTTTTTGAGTTAATCACGAACAGACAAACAGATGCGAGTTACAATATTTTATAATATGCCTTTGTTTTAAGTCTTCTCAAAGTCCAAACTGTCTCGTCTTTAATGTAAATCTAGACAGTAAAGTTAATCAAAAGTTTCACCTCTTCAAGCACTAAATACAAGACCTCTTGAATCCCGGATCCCGCATCCCATGTCCCGGGCTGCCCCACTCTATCGGTCGTCCATTGTTCCCTGGAACAGGGTTGCGCAAAAACAATGGTTTATGTATGTGAATATAATGTCCTATGACCGCGGAGACTCTTTGTTCATTATTGTAACTTTGTTAGCGACTCATAGCTTTTTCTATAGGCTGACTATTGGTTTAGTAGGTTGGCTATTGGGCTTGTTTTGCGAAGGTAATTAGGTTGATTTATGTAATATTGGGGTTAGGTTTGTTGAGTTGACGATTCGGACACAGTGTCCGAATTGGCACATTTTTATTTCAATATTTTTTTCACTGATGATTCGGACACACTCTGTTTAGTACAGTCGGATAAAAAGTTTTAAAATATGGGGAAAAAAAGCGTTGCTAAAACAATTGTTGGGTGGGTTTGAGACGGCAACATCGGGTAATCTTTATATAAAAAATTTTTGAATTTATTTTATATGACAGCTTCAATAAATTTGGTGGTGTCCGATTCGTCAGTGAAAAAATATTGAAAATATTTTACTTTAAAAATTTTATCACTGTGTCGATTCGGACCTTGTGTCCGAATATATTGTGTCCGAATGGTCCGAAGCATCAGCAACTCGGTTTGTTATGGTTTGTGATGGAAAATCGTCTATATGTGATGTGATTGAGTTTGATTAAGTTATTTGTGTGATTTATTTTGGTAACTAAAATAGGTAATGATACCATGTCTGGATTTATTTCAACTTGGTTTCCATTTTGTATTAATATATTATGATAAATCTATATTTATATTTAGTTTTAGTGTAGAATGGTAATCGTTGAAACTACCGAATTATCGAATAATTCGATTCTAAATATATCTTTCTCCAGTAAAATGTCAATTTATTACTGAGTGACATTGGCTATATATTTTCTACTTTCAAGCAGGTGAAGCCGCTAGTAAAAACTAGAATTTAATAATTCGACTTTATTTTCAATCAGAAGAAGTGACATTAGGCCGCAGCCGGTGATTCAGGGAGAGACCTGTGTTAATTTATTTAATTATTTATGAAGGTTCTGGAATGGCGACCACGTACCGGAAGACGTAGCGTTGGAAGGCCTCCTACAAAGTGGACCGATGACTTAGTAACGGTTGCGGGAGTCCGATGCATACGAGACGCACAGGACCGTTCATTGTGGCGACACTTGGGGGAGGCCTATGTCCAGCAGTGAACGTCTTTCGGCTGATGATGATGAATTATTTATGTACACTAACACTATAAAAAACCGGACCTGTGTTTCAATTAGGGATGTAATTTAATGGCGCAAAGGTTTCAGAAAATCTGATAGATTATATTAAACTGTGCTCTAGTCAATTCATCTCACGATGACCGAGACGGTCAGACACCATAATCATCATCATTTCGGCGGAAAGACGTCCACAGTTGGACATAGCCCTCCCCTAAGCGTCGCACCGATGGATTATAAATTATCAAATCTTTATAATATTATAACGAAATTAAATAATCAACATTCTATTCACAATTCATAGCGAGTTTATAATTTCACGAGATTTTACGATAGTAAGTTTCTCGTGACCGTTTCAAAATATTTAAATGTCAGTTGCAAGCCAAGCGTTTGCTCGCAGTCATTCAACATTTCCTGCTTTTCATTAACACCTTTCGCTCGTTTAACAACAGATTTATGTAAAGCACCTAACACTATCTCATTCAACAATAGAAACAATTTGCGTAGATCTAAGGAATGTCGTCCACATCCCACATAACACTGCGAATTTACTAGTTAGTGGTGTAGCATGATTGGCCTATTGTAGTCTCAAGGCGACCGCTTTGTACAATAGGCGAAGGGAATTGCTGGCCAGTTGTTTGACTACACCTGCTTAGTAAAGATTTATCGGTTGCTGGAGTGGCTGAAGGCCGGGTTGATATTATTTTCTGAACATTGCATAGAAAGAGAACATTCTGCTACCGTAAAATTGAAGAACTTCTACTAAGTGATTTGGTTAACTGCTGTTTTCGCTTCGTACACAAAATCCCTATGCAAAAATAGACTTTAAGATTATCCTAAAACACTATGAATCGCTTTATGCTGGGTATCATATATGATACAAAACGAACTATACTCTAACACATTTCACACACAAATAAAAAGCATCATCATACGCTTTTACCTAAAATATATATATATTTTATTCGGATTACAAACATTAATTATTCCTCTTCCATAACTACTATTTTATTTTTTTATTGAACTGTGTTAAAAAAAAAATACCATTTCCAAATAATCACCTTAATTGCATTTCGGCTGCAACTAGTCTAGATACAATATTAATATTTGGTGAAGCTTGTAGATACTGCAGTTAATCATTACTTTGGTAGCAGCCTTGCTGTTATGAAACTATTTTCTCTCGAGTTGTCATGAACATTCCAGATGCAGATGAACAGATTAGTTGTATTAGCAGAGAAATAGAGCGCTAATGCCGTGTGTTTAGTCATTCTTAACAATTCAGTCCCATTATACCTCATCCGAGTTCTTCAAAAATTCCTTTTTATCTAGTGCCTAAAATTTATTCTCAGCCTGCACACTTGTCCCTTTCGCCGTGTGTACAACACCGTGGGCCATTCACGTTTGTGTGCGCTTTCACAAACGTAGGCGTGATTAAACTTGTCAGTGGGAGAGATACTTTGAAAGATTAAATGCTTTTCGGCAGTTGATTTAAGAAATATTTAGTCTGATTTGTTTAAGAGATTGATTGTTGAGCAATGTACGAGTAATTTGTAGAATTGTTAACAAGCAAGCTTTCTTTACTCAGCCTGTGTTTGTACGCACAGAAAAGTATATATTTTAGTATGTATCTGGTTCAGAGGCCCTACCACGAGCTCTTAACGCGATCGACAACCTAAACAGAACTGTTAAAGGGATGGAGTTATAACATGACGTGTCTAGTATTTTTATGTAAATAATCTATGTACAAAATTTCAAAACTGTATCATGAAAAATTACAAAGTTATAAGCTTGTTATGTTACCTGGTTGTCCGCACAAATACATGGTCGCTGGACCATCCGGGCGGCTGAGGGGTTGTTTTACTCCCGCACCCAGCTGTGCGCTTTCGCCTAATGCCCGCTATGACTTGCCGTGACTTGTGTTGTACTTAGTGTCGGTGGTGTCCAACTTGTGACCTTTTTGAATATTTTTGGGAAAAATCTAACATGGTGTAAAAATTATTGAAATCGATTCAGTTACTGATTCTAAATACACTATATTCAGGTTTCGCATTCAGCCGTTTGAGCTTGAAACATGCACACATACTCAACACAAGCAAGCATACAAATTTTCGCCTTTATAATAGTAGTATTATTGAACAAGAAACTGCATTTTATATTATTTTAATGACCAGTTACCTGTTTTATGTCAAACTTGTCTTAATATTATTATGGTTATTTGATTAATTTGGAAAGTAACCTGTCTATCAATAGTCTGTGTGTCCATAGAAACCTTAAGTTAAATTAAGTAAATAAACCTCTTTAGATTTCCAACAGTAGATGGCCCTTCAATGGCTTATTGCATTAGTTTGCATAACTCTCTTCATCTGTTGGCATTAGCTAACTTCTTATGAGCCAGTGGGCGAAGTAACAGCTAGAAATATCAAAGTTTTAGTAGCTACTTTTAAATAACTGTTCGATGGAAATCTTGGCCTTTCATTATAATTAGCTTTCTAATGCTTGGTAGGTTGGCCGCTGTAGAAACAACCTGGCTAAATTAAAGGCTAAAAAAATTATTAACCTTTTGCACAGTATGCCTTACCACTTTTCCTGGGGCCATGAGTTGACTTCCAAAAGGGAAACCCATAGTTCTGGAACGCAAAGGGAAAAAAGGAACACAGGTGCGGTTTTAGTCAGTAAAAGTCTGACACGTCCATCCGCTCCACCCTAGAGCGAGAGAAGTCATTGGAAGACCTTAAAAAAAACACTTTTCCTGAAGATTTTTTTTTCATATGGGAAATTATCAAATGACTTCTTACGCTCCTGGTATAATGTGAGGGACTTAGACTTTTACTGACTAAAACTCATCTGTGTTCTTTCAGTTGCCATTTGCGGTTCAGAGCCACGGTAAATGTTTTGAACAAACCCGTAGCCCTAACAGACTTCTGTAAATCATGCCCACCCAACCACCATTTCAGCCCCCCCTAGTCAAGTTACAACCGATTTCTTTATTTTGACGTCATCTCAACACTCAGTCACGTGGTCAGAAAAAAGGAACAGGAGGCGTGGCCAACTCGAGGCAATCAACTAAAATAGAATCGAAACGAAACGGTTGTAACTTGTCTAGGGGGCAGGATCCATACGTGCGTATTAGTCCTGTCGATAGCTTAGATTTTATCTATACACATGTAGAACAATGTTGGTCCTCTATCCTTCCCATAGTGTATTCATATGGAAGGACCAACATTTTTATATATCCAAGCAATCCACTCTCCACGTGTAGTTTCAGTCCTAGTCCGAGATAAAAAGGCCCGGACAATAAATCAGCTGTTACGATCCCATAGCTGGGATTAATAGAAAAATATAGTTCTAATAGTCGCGACCGGTAAGCCCGCGATTGTTCCCTACGGATCAATGCTCTGGGCTTATCCGTTGCTACCTTTTAATAGTTTATTTTGTTTAGGTAGATAGTGTGTTTGTGAAGGCTTTATATTATGTATTTAGTTGATCAAGAATTGTAGAACGTTAATGGCCCTTGGAGGCAAATATTTTTTTTTGTTATTAAAAAGAACGTTGCACTAAGAATTACTTACTCTTTATAGTGGGTGACTTGAGCAGTGGTGGCCAAGTGGTATCGGCTCTGACTTACGAGTTACTTAGGTCGCGGGTTCAAACCCAGCCAGGCGCATTACTTTGTGTAATTAATTTCATCACCACTGCTCTCAAAACGGTGAAGGAAAACATCGTGAGGAAACCGGCATGTCCTAGAACCAAAATATTTGAAGATATGTGACATCCACCAATCCGCACTGGACCCGCGTGGTGGATTACGGCTCTTTCCCTCTCCTAGAGAGGAGGCCTGAATCCCAGCAGTGGAAACATTATAAGGCTGAGTGGGTGCGTTCACAATTATGTAACCACAATCAATTTTTTTTTTTAATTCATTTAAACCAGTGCTTGACTGCGATCCCACCTGATGGTAAGCAGCGATGCAATCATTGATGGTGAGGCGCACTAGTTTATTAAGAGCCTATTCACTCTAGCCTTGAAGACACCTAAATTATAGTTTGACGGGAAGACCGCAGCAGGCAAATTGTTCCAGTCCTTCGATGTACGCGGTATAAACGACGAAGCGAAACGCTTAGTCCGGACCGTTGAAGTTTCAACAACGTAAGGGTGGATACTCGCCGTACGTCGGGTTGTCCGATGGTGGAAAGGAGATGGCGGAATCAAGTCATGCAATTCCCGCGCATACTCAATACTCCCAGACCCGGAATAACTATCTGTAAGGTATACAAATATTTGTTTTGTGTGGGAACCTATCGCTCCAACACTGCGCCAATCGTACCGTTAATCTAATACGATGGAAAAACATCTGAGTTTTTTGTCACATCCTTTTATCTAAAAATCGAATGAATTTTTGAATGAGAATCCGAGAACCAAAGTTACCGACATAGCCCAAAGAATTGTCAAAACTTGAGTGGCAGTGGGCAGCCACATTGCTCGCAGAATAAATTTCTCTCTCTTGTTACATTTTTGTTTTATTCGTCTATTATTTACTTTCACACCCTGAACAAACACACTATCTTACACATATTTATAACACACATTTGCTAAGAAATGAAATGAAATTATCGCTATTTTGATGTTTATATTATTTAGTGCAGTGTTACAAACAATTGGCAGCCAAATTTCTTATTTATTTATACCTATCATCTAACACACGCACAATCTATTCTAGTCCACAAGCTTTTACACAACGTTAAAACAATAACCCAATCAAAATTAAGCAACCTCAAATAACCAAATCCTAATTGGTTGTTCATATCACCCACTTACAAGGTACATGACGGATAGAGTATGGTCGCCCACAACTATGACACAGCATAGATTGATACAGAAGGCTGGCTCGATACAACGAGCGAAAACAGGCTCACACACTCATACACGCGTACATACGTAAGGCGACTTCAAACAAATGCCGGTCGTGAGTGCGTTTGCACTTGCGATACGTGAAGCGCATCTAAGTGTGCGTGCGTTTACGCTCATTGCATAGAACTAATCTTCTGTACTTATCTGTTTTGTGACCACGTTCATTAATATGTGTAAATTAACCTAGTAAAGTGGTATTTAGGTTGAATACAGGGTCTGACCGGCGATATGGTTCGTGGGTTCCGTCTAACTATAGGAGAATTGTTAGGTTTTTAGTGCATTGAAATAGTAGTTTAGTGATGTTATCACCATATTGTATGTTCTTTTTTATGTCCAGCAGACTTGATTTGGCGATAGCGTTGTTCAAAAAGCCCCCTGTTTCTTTAGAAAAATACTTACAAGTTTCGTTTAATGTTGACTGCACAAAAAAAAATTTGAATATCTGTGTCCATATCTCGTTGATTCCTTTGTTGTCTGCAAGGTGTTGTAAGCATTTATCAAATTCATTTATGTATATTATTATGCAGGGCGAAAGTTAGTAACCAACCGGCACGTAATTATCAAGTTAACGATCTATGTTGTCAGTCAGTGTATGTATATTCATTACTGGTTTTCTTATTATTCGTTTAGCCCATACCATTATCATTATCTTGTTTTATTTTTACCCGACTACGGAGGGTTATGATTTTGACAGGCTATGTATGTGAGTATGTTCATCTGTTCCCTCATAGCTCCTAATCTACCAATCGGAACTCGACATATGAGGTATCGTTAGAACCGTCTTCATTGTCCGCTGAACATAGGCTACGTGACGTGTCACAAAACTCGACATGGCGCCCTCTAACGGACAAAAAGTATGTGTTAAAAAATAAAAATGGAGATAAATACGCCGTGTTTGGTATCATTTGAAAGGGCTACATTTGTAAATTTCGAAAATATTTCTCAAATTTAAAGTGACGCCCTCTAGCGGACAAAAAGTCATGTGTTAAGTTTAACACCAAAATTGTTTAAATAAAAATAAAGTAAAAAACTAAAACCCGACTACGACAAAAAAAAAACGACGCTGAAAAAGTATGAAACAAGATTTTCATACTTCGAACAGTACAAAAAGAAATACCGTAGTCACACGTTATTAAAGTGTTTCGGTTGGTACCTATAACGTGTGACTGCGGCTTTTCTTTTTGTTCTGTTCGAAGTATGAAAATCTTGTTTCATACTTTTTCAGCGTTGTTTTTTTTTTGTCGTAGTCGGGTTTTAGTTTTTTTACTTTATTTTTTGGTATTATTAATATTCTTCTACCTAATTTAAACCCTTCTTACGCCATGGTACTTTGGTCTATTTTTTTACCGACTTCAAAAAAAGGTTATCAATTCGGTTGTATTTTTTTTTATTATCGTTTTTTTTTTAAGTTTTTTTACCTCAGAGCCGGAAGGTGAAAGGTAGTAACTTCATAATAAAAAAATGTAAGCTATCAGTGTTCGGGTTAACTGGGATTTTCATGAAAAATAGGCACTTTGTTTATATGTGTATCGCAACTAAAAAGTATGAAGTAAAAAACTTTTTACAATAAAATAATAATAACCGACATCACGTAGGTACGTCAGTACTTATATCTCGATGGACTTCACTAAAAAAAACACTAAAAGGATCAAAATAACTTTAATTGGTGTTAAATAAGATACAAATAATACCGAGAAAGACCGACTTCCGAAATCAAAGT
Organism: Mythimna impura; assembly: GCA_905147345.3. Classification (NCBI taxonomy): domain Eukaryota; kingdom Metazoa; phylum Arthropoda; class Insecta; order Lepidoptera; family Noctuidae; genus Mythimna; species Mythimna impura. The sequence goes on from LR990363.1 coordinate 12,718,560, forward strand.
TACTTTGATCCTTTTAGTGTTTTTTTTTTTATGTATGTCACCGAGTTCTCGGTCAATTGTGGACCGATTTAATTTTTTTTTTTTTTTTTTGGTTGAAAGGTTATGCTTCCGAATTGACCCCATAGAAATATTGTTATGATCTGATCATGAACTTCGAAAATATGGAACAGAACTCCTGATAGGATCACAGCAGAACCGACTTCACTAAAAAAAAAACACTAAACGGATCAAAATATTTTAATAGTTTTTTTTTGTAAATAGTTTTTTTATTCATTTATTATATTTTCCAAAATTTACAATGCCGTTCCTAAGTCCACTCTTATATCTAAGTACTTAAATTACTTGTTTACTAACGTACCTATTTCAAATGGTAATTTTGTTTGCCACTTCATAAACGCTCAGATTAATAATGAGGAGTTAGGACTACTGTATACATTGCTAATAGCCCTAGCTAATTTATTGTTATTCTTGGACCTCATTAATTAGTAATGACTCGTTTCCGAATAATGAGTTCTGAGTCTACATTTCTAAAACATATTGAATTGTATGCTGTTCACGAACTATCGGTGACATAAGGATTTCTATTTGAAATGATGATGGCATGTTCTCTCACCAAGCTCTCTTTCACTGTACTTCAATAATTATCTCATCCTTCTCTTAACCTTTTTTTGGGTGGTAGAACATCAAATAACTTCTCACGCTCTGGGTAGAGTAAGAGGGAGTGTCCTTCAGTTGCCCTTTGGCTTCTAGAGCCACGGTTACTTTTTAAACATTCCTGCATCCCTAGCTGATACATAATTTATCACTTGGAATGCAAAGGGCAACACTGAAGGAACATAGTTAAGAATTAGTCAGTAAACGTCTGACACGCCTTCTCGTTCCACCCTAGAGCGAGAGAAGTTATTTTGTGATTTCCCAGCTCAAAAAAACCATTAAAATTTCATGACAATCGATTTTCATCCAGCTTTTTGCCACCTTCTATTCAGACTTCTAATATGATTTAGTGGGAAATCATCAAATTAATAACCATAATCGATGTGAGAGAGTGACAAAAGCCTCACACTCCCTGTGTGAGGCTTTTGTTGACTGAAACCCACTCGGGTTCCTTTAGATGCCGTTGTGTTCCAGGGCAGCGATGATGTTTTCGAACAATGCCACAGCCCTGGCAAATATAGATAGGTACTCCTGTATTATTCTCTCTATTTACATAACATCATCTATCATCATCAACTAGTGCGCCTCACCATCAACGATTGCATCACTACTTACCATCAGGTGGCAGTCAAGCAATAGTTTATAAAAAAAAAAAAACATAATATATCCTCCCTAGCTTATCATCTTAGCTCAGTATCAAATTATCATCTTCCTGCTCTTGTCCCGTATTACTTGGCGTCGGTGCAACTCGTTCTTTTCTTCCATTGTCTCCTGTCACCCATCACGCTATCACTAACTACTTCTCTTTCATATCACTCCTCACACAATCCATTCATCTTTTCTTTGACTTCCCTCTCCATCTATCTACATGTATACTTGCTTATACTAATTTAAATATAATTTTCATGATTTTATATGCACTTAAATATAATGTAAAACATTGTACCCCCGTTTCATCCCCTTAGGGGGTGAATATTGGAAAATCCTCTCTTAGTGCTCGCCTACGTCATAAAAGGAAACCTTGTGCAAAATTTTAGACTCCTAGTCCCAGTAGTTTCGGCTGTGCGTTGATATGTCAGTCAGTCAGTTTCTCCTTTTATATATATTATAGATTATACTGTGTTTTATGCTATACTACTTGCAATGTTGTCTGTTCTTAATTTAACTATTTCTGGAGGAACATCGGCTCCTAAAACACAGGCTCTTAGCCTAGTTTAGGATATAATAAAGGGGAAAGTTTGTGAACGTGTGTGTGTGTGTGTATTTTTTATTACTTCTTCACGATTGAAAGAATTTGGACAGTGGAGTAGCTAGTCCCGAAGGGGCCTTGTATCAAACATTTTTAAGGTTTCTCTCTTGTAAAACCTTAAATAGGTTGCGGTTAACATGTTACGAATTTTTGTACGCGTCGGGGCCCATGTAGCCCGGGGGCCCCGTTTCATTGACGGCATAGTTACCTATGCCCCTGGATTTGGATGGCACATGGATAGACCATGTCCTGGAATAGCATATAGGTTGCTCAGGAACCTAAATTCGACATATTTTTTTATAGCAGTAAAGAAATGATAAATGTTTGTATCAAATTTTTTAGTTCATAGATTGTTGGTTTGTTGGCTTGCTATACGCTTTGGTGCGTCCTGTAAGTAGGTATAGCAAGCAATTGATATATAAATAAAGAAATATAATAAATAAATAAACAAATAAATTTATAAATAAATAATATAATAAATTAATAATAGGATACTTTTTATTCCAGAAGTATGTTCCATTGAGACAATTTTCTACTTTTACGCGGGCGAAGCCGCTGGCAGCAGCTAGTGAAGTCCAATTCGTTCAAATTTAACAAAACATAACGTTAGAATATTCCAGGTCTCGAACTGAACTGAAATAAAACGACTGCCAATGATGAGGCCTAATATATATAATGGAAATAGTGGATGTTTGTATCACTTAGAGGATTTGAATATTTGAAAAGCTTTTTAATTAGGTCAGTTGGGGTAGACTGGATGGATCGCGAGGGTTGGGGACTTCACTAGTCTTTTGGGACAATGAATAGAAAATAGACTGAAGTATAACTTTTGAAAGCAAGGTCGGATTCGAGGTTGCTGGCTCTGGGTTAGCCGTTGTCATTGTCTTTTTTTTCTTTTGTCGTAGGGTTTGTGCTTTTAGCCAGTGTGTTAGAAAGTAATTAGTTTTTGTTTTTTTTTTTTAATTCATATAAACCAGTGCTTGACTGCGATCCCACCTGATGGTAAGCAGCGATGCAATCATTGATGGTGAGCCGCACTAGTTTATTAAGAGCCTATTCACTCTAGCCTTGAGGACATCTAATTTATAGTTGGACGGGAAGACCGCAGCAGGCAAATTGTTCCAGTCCTTCGATGTACGCGGTAGAAACGACGAAGCGAAACGCTTAGTCCGAACCGTTGAAGTTTCAACAACGTAAGGGTGGATACTCGCCGTACGTCGGGTTGTCCGATGGTAGAAAGGAGATGGCGGAATCAAGTCATGCAATTCCCGCGCACACTCTCCAAAATGCAACCTGTAAAATACCGATAGGCTGGCTACCCTGCGCCTGTGCTCGAGGCTTTGTAGATTGGACTTAACCAAATCTGGATCCCCAATTAGCCTCTTCGCACGCCTTTCCACTGAGTCCAAAGCTGCTAGATGGCATTTTGCAGCACCAGCCCATATGTGACTGCAGTACTCCACACACGATCGGACCTGTGCTTTGTATAACATTAGAAGCTGTCCCGGTGTGAAGTACCGTCGGACCTTTGCAAGAACGCCTAGTTTTCTAGCAGCTACCTTGGCTTTGGACTCAATGAACCGCCCAAAATTGAGGTCTGAGGAAATTTCAACTCCCAAGAGCTGAAGGCGGTCGGTGCACTCCAGGGATAAATTCTGAAAAGCAGGAGCCAAGGCGAACGGGCTCCTTTTGGCGGTGAACAGACACGCTTGTGTTTTGGCGGCGTTGAATCCTACCAGATTGGTTTCGCCCCACATGGAGACTGCCTGAAGTGAGACATTCGTACGCTCTACCATAGCCTCTCGTTCGGACCGGATTAGCTCCTTACTAGCCCGAGCACCTGGCAGGTATCTCTCTACAACTATGCTATCATCTGCATACCCATAGATACCGGGCATCAGCAGATCGTTAATATGCAGCAGGAAAAGAGTTGCAGAGAGAACTGACCCCTGAGGAACTCCGGCATTGGTCGTCATGGGCTCTGATGAGCATCCATCGACAACAACTCGGAGAGACCGTTCACTCAGGAAGTCTTTTACCCAGTTAATCAGACCAGGGGAAATGCCGTACGCTGGAAGCTTACTCAAAAGGCTGGCATGCCATACCCTGTCGAAGGCCTTCGAGACGTCTAAGGAGACAGCAATCGCTTCTCCATTCTTCTCAAGGGCCTCGCCCCACATGTGAGTGGTATACACTAGTAGGTCCCCAGTAGACCGATTGTGGCGAAACCCGTACTGTCGGTCACTGAGGAGATCCTTACCTTCCAGGTATGCCATGAGGCGCGAGTTCAACACACGCTCCATAATCTTGCAGAGTATGGAGGTTATTGAAATCGGCCGATAGTTGGCAGGATCGGCACGACTGCCCTTTTTGGGCACGGGTTGCACGTTGGCAAGCTTCCAGGACTTACCAGTCCTAAATGAGAGGCGATACAAGCGCGTCAATACAGGAGACAACTCGGGCGCACATGCCTTGAGAACTATTGCTGGTATACCATCTGGTCCACTAGCTTTATTCACGTCTAGACGACACAGTGCTCTCAAAACTTCTTTGTTTCTTATGCGAACCTCGGGCATTGAGGTGTTGCAGTGAGGTAAAGTTGGTGGAGTAGCACTGCTAGTGTCAAGACGAGAGTTATGGGCAAAAAGAGATGCAAAGAGACCTGCTTTCTCTCTCGCCGTGTGAGCCAGTGTTCCATCAGGCTTAACCAGCGGAGGCAATGTGGGCCTACAGAAGTTCGCTTCGACCGATTTGGCAAGGGACCAGAACGCTCTGCTACCGGACGGCTGTGCAGAGAGCTTTGTGCCAATATGGGTAATGCGGTCGAACCGAGCCTTCTTTAGTGCCTTTTTATAGGACTTGGCAGCATGGTTGAAAGCTCTCTTCTTTGAGCTCAGATCCGGAGCTTTGCGATCACGAGCGTCAACCTAGGCGAGAAACGCCGAATGCTTACGCTCTTCAGCTTGAACGCAATCGGCGTTGAACCATGGGTGAGCTGAGCCTCCGATGGGTACGTCTCTATAAGGGATGAAAAACTCCATAGCTTGACGTATCACATCGGATATAGCATCCGCATAGCTCGACGGACTTCATTCTGCTGACCTGTAGTGGTGAGGAAACTGTTACAATACATCTGTCCGGATCGGTGGTCATCTTTTTTTTTTTTTTTTTTTTAACCAGCTGGGAAGGGCCCATCGATACTGCAAAGTTTCGCGCCAGCGTGGTCGGTCTTCTGGTATGGGAAAAGCCAGTCTTGGTGGCAGGCGTTAAAGTCCCCCAGAGCGACGAGCTGCGCATCAGGGTGCCGATGCAGAGCCTTATCGGTGGCCTCACTGAGGTGGTCGAACAGCCGAGTCGTCTCCTGATCACCGCTGTGCGATCGGTAGACACAGGCATAAACAATTTTGTCCATACCAGTGTCCACCAACAGCCATAGCGTAGAGAAATTTGGGTCTTCAAGGTGACGGAGACGCTGGCAGCAGATGTCATTACGGACGTACACACAGACCCCGGCACGCTGCAGGTAATGATGCTCCAGTGAGTATCCCGGGTAGTTGAGGTACGCCGTATCTGACGGACATCTAATTTGGGTCTCCGTCAAGAAAAGCAAGTGTGGCTTGTCAGTCTCAAGATGGTGGTGGACCGCATCGATATTGGAGTGCAGCTCTCTAATATTAGAAAGGTGCACTTGAAATGAGAGGACGTGCATCCGCTGTTGACACTTGCCTTTCTTTTTACCTTTCATTGTTTTTGTGTGGAGTGAATAGGAGAGATGGAAGATGGTAGTTGAGCGAGGTGATGCGATGTTAAACCCAACAACACAACCAGAGTTGCTGTGCCAATGGAGGGTTGATCTGGAGACTGCGGGGACGCCCGAACCCCCCCCCAGGGATCGCCATCGGGTCCTCTCGCCCGGTCGCCAACCGGCACGATGGGGCCACCCTGGGATTTTTCGCAGTTTGCGGGGCAGCCTTTCGTGTGTGGCTGGCAAACTACTTGGGCCCCCAACTACCTACGGTCGGCCAGCGGAGCACCGTGCTTCGGATCCCGCTACCCTCCACGATCAAACGTCCGACACAACAATAGCTGGTGCATCATACCCGGTATACATCACAACACAACTGCTCAGACCCATCTTCCACCATACGGCTTCACCAGACATCACGCCGGAACACGACGAATCGCTTGGCGGCATGGCTTTGTCTGGTGGGTGGTAACTTTTAAGCCGGCAGCCGATGCTATGGCCTACCACCGTATTTACTGCTCGTTTAGCACTACCCAGGGGACACGTGTAGGGTGGTCAGAACTAAGTAAACCCTACGGACGCAAGCAGTTCATCCCCCAAAAAATGATGTGGCATATTCAATTTGATTTTATTATAATACTAATGATTTTGCAGTATTTGGCAACAAACATATCAACATCATCATCAGCCGCTCCGAAAGTTTCGCTGCGGTAGTCAATCAATATTACAATCACATTGTCAGCTCTGTTTTACCAAGATCGCGCCTGTTCTAATGATTTTACAAATTATGCAATTTTGCAGACACTAGATATACCAAACTACACTAATATTCACTCATCACAATATCCATTAGGAATCAATTTGCGAATAATCAAAACAGCCACTGAAAATTAGTTAAAAAATCATAGATAATGATAATGTTGTTATTTATGATTTTTTACACTAAAGTTCTAGGTAGTTATATGCTTTAGGCAGAGGTTAACCTACCTATAGATATTGATAGATTAGAGTTGTTATAACGATATGTAAATTATAGCGTGAGAATCAATTCCACTTTCCTTGTGTACCAGAATTTTTTACAAATACTATACTTTTGACATTAACTGTTATTAATTTCTAATGTCTTTGTTTCTTGTATATTATGTTTATGAGTTTTTGTTTCAAAGCACACTTATAGCAACGACATTTTGCACAGGTGCAAAATGTTTTATTCTAATAAATTATTATCATATCTATTAGATTTCATTCAGATTTTGTCTAAGGCCGTTTAGTTTGAAATTGAAATTTATAAGCATCGTTCTAGATTTAGTAAAGGCAAAGACTGTGAGGTAATCGGCTAGCCCTGCAACCAAAACTTCGAAGTTAAGACTGTATCCACGTGGTGGATTCCGGCCCGCATCCTCTCAGAGAAGAAACTTGCTTTCCAGCAATAGACACTCAGTAGGTTATTGATTAAGCTCATGTTATCGCTTTAAGTTGATCTCCTAAACTGATATTTCAATGTTGACAATGATAACTCCTTCCTCACATTAAGCTCTCTTTCACGAAATCAAGACATATCCGGGACACAAGTCCCGACAACACGACATGATTACATTATTGTAATCTGTTAATACAGTGATAACGATACAAAAGCGAGTAATTTGTCGTACTCATGACGATAATCAAGCTATACACTTCCATTATAATCTGACCTCTCATTGTTTGGAAAGTCGATGCATTACAAGGTTGGCTTGAACTGGCAGTTTATTGTTTGATTGTTGCAGAATATACTGTGATCGATCAAAGTTTATTTGGTGCAACTGCTTAAAATATTGATGGATCGATCAACGATGCATTATAATTTGCAAACTTGTCAGCTGCCTACGTCAATGCATGGTGATAGTTAAATTTTGTTAGTCAATTATTATTTAGTGCAGGATTAGAAAATAATTAAATTGCATTTCTATTGTACTGGAGATTTCTGTTTGGCTTTTGAAAAGACTAGATGGAGCGGAGATGAGAGTGTCTAGATGGATGTGTGGTATAAAGAGAAGGAATAAAGTAAAAAATGAGTATATTGGAGTAAAGTTGGAAAATGCCTCAGTGCGAGAAAAGAGGGAATAGTTTGTATCGGTATAGACGTGTGAAGAGGAGGGATGAGACGCTTATGACTACAGAAGTTATGAAAACAAACGTGAACGGACGTGGAAGGAGAGGGAGGCCCAATGAAAGATGTATGGATTGTATCAGCAAAAATATGAAAGGAAAGAGAGTCTGTGAAAGCTTGACGGTAGACAGACGCAATGGTTGAAGAAAACGCCGACCACAAGCAAAATGTGGGAAGAGCAGGAATATAATGATGATGATGAAGTAGGACAGGACAGTAGTTTATGATAGGGAACTTAAAATGACTGGACCGATATTAGGTAATCGTTGTTAGAACATTTTCGACTAAATCGCCAAATTTTCAAAATTAGTTCTTTGGCTTGGAAGCGATATAATATATAGCATAGCATAACAGCATAATCAGCCTTTCAATGTTCCAACTGCTGGGACTCAGGCTTCCTCTCTAGGAGAGGGAATGGGCCGTAATCCAACACGCATCTAATGACATCCCTCACTCTTGGGCGGAGCGGGAGATAGTGTCAGACTTTTACTGACTAAACCCACTCCTGTTCCTTCGTTGCCTTTCCTACCAGGGCCGAGTATTCCTTTCAGAATCAGACCCTTGGCCCAGTGCGGGTTGGTGAATGTCACATGTCTTCGAATTTTTGGTTCTAGGACATGCCGGTTTCCTCACGATGTTTTCCTTCACCGTTTTGAGAGCAGTGGTGATGAAATAAATTACACAAAGTAATGCACCTGGCTGGGTTTGAACCCGCTACCTACAACTAAGTCAAGTAAGTCGGAGCCGTTACCACTCGGCTACCACTGCTGACTGCTCTCAAGCGATATTATATATATACCATATTACTCACAGACATACAGACCCACACAGATTCACTGATACACACGTCAAATTTAAAACATTTTTTTTTTACCACTTAATACACACAAAACTACAGAGGCGGACTTAATGTCATAAGTATTTTCTTCTAGTCAACCTTTGGGAGATGCAGAAACAAATAGTGGTAGGTGTAACAAAAGAGAAAAAAAAAAATGCGAATACAAAGGAAACATATGCAGATAAGTCATATAATACAATACAATTGTATAGTTTTTAGGATCTAGGGTTACAAAACGAAAAAAGAAACGATAATCTCAATATGCCACAAGCTACTATTAATTATCGAATCATTAGTGAGTACATTGCGTACTACTGATGAAGCAAGAGCACGTGCTAACCGCTTGTAACAATCAATGTATAACTAATTGTAACTTGTTAATTGATTGTGTATACAGGCGTTAGTACAATCATCTTCAGTTGATCAAATATTGAATATGCTTATGATATTGGAATGGTGTTGGAGAGCAATGAGTAAAATGTGATATAAAAACGATTTTTTAAAACTGGGAAATCATGAGGGAATTTCTGACTTTTACGAACTAAAATCCACCCAAGATTTTTCGAAAGAGTTACCGCGGCTCTGGAACGCAAAGGGCAACTGAAGGAACACAGGTGGGTTATAGTCAGTAAAAGTTTGACACGCCCTCTCATTCCACCCAGTGTGGGAAGAGTTGTTTGAGGATATCCTTCCTCAAAAAAAAAAAAACACGCAAATGCGAGTCGGACTCGCGCACTGAGGGTTCCGTATTAATTTTTTGTACCTATGAAAACAGTTCAATTTCCGAAATGAGTTACGAAGATTTTTTCAAATCGCATTATTTTTTTGGTGACGTAACTACAAATTCATAGTTTTCAGATTTTTTCCTATACTTGTGCTATGAGACCTTGCTTCATGCCAAATTTCAGGATTCTAGGTCAACGGGAAGTGCCGGGTAGTGCGGGGAGTGTGGAATTTTGATTCCATTGAGTATATTTTTTTTTCGTTAACTCAGAAGTTTGATTATTTCACAGCTTCAAGGGACCGCAGACTCGAGTATGTGGTTTTAATTTCAACTCGATACCTCCACGCGTTCCTGAGATAAAGGGTCTTGACAGACAGACAGACAGATGGACAACAAAGTGATCCTATAAATAGTTCCGTTTTTTCCTTTTGAGGTACGGAACGCTAAAAAGGAAAACGGTAGTTGTGCTGCAGGATTGTTCGAAAGAGTTACCGCATCCCTGGAAGGCAAAGGGCAACTAAAGGTGGGTTTTAGTCAGTAAAAGTCACTTCCTCTGACTCCACCCAAAGCAGGAGGAGTTATTTGATGATATTCCACCTCAAAACAAAGGGAACACAGAAGTTGACTACGAGCAAAACCGATAATGTTTAGTAAAATTGTACCTATCCGTTTATAGCTCGATCTCCCCTTACAAAGTGATATTATTTTGTAACGAACTAAGCCTCTATTGATTCGGCAATCTAAAATCCAACCAATAACTTTCAAACTGACTGTCGTGGCTAGACTAATCAGCCACCATAAATCACTCTAATCCATACTGACACGTTACCTTCGATAACCTTCCACTACACTGCTTCTAAATGTAAATCTACGAGAGCATACTTCCGTCAACCGATGCAATGCGCGTGGGCACGATGACGTCACGCCGTGACGAAATAGAGAGAAAACTCGTGTCTCTCATTAAAACATATGGATGAATGGGAATGGAATGTTTCTGGTGTAGTGTATGGGTGATGTTGGTTGGTTACGTCCCAATATTGATTAAGACTGGTTTTTTTTTTCACGAGTAGTTCTCAACCTTTTTTTGATTGGGAACCATTTTTGTATTTTTGTTTTTGACAGAAAACAAAAGTAAAGAAAAAAACTGAACTATGTTAATCTATAATAATTATACACCACTAGTTTTTATTTAGTAGGTACAACTACTTATAGGGATTATTAGAAAAGGTCTTGTTATTATTTACGTAAAGTCTCAATAAGTAACATTCATAAACAGCAAAGTTATGAGCGTTTGTTTACATCCCTAAATGTCACTCAATTTATGGAAATATTGTACAGGCTATTGAAATTGATGAAAAACAATGAAAAAACACTGCGCGTAGTATTTTCTAGGAGCAATAGTTATGAATAATTGTCATAATTGGTAAATTCATAATTGAATTTATGAATTGGTAAATTCATAATTGAATTTATGAATTTACCAACTATGACAAATTTTTGTGGATAATTTTGTCATTTCGTTTTTTTTTGCTTTTGACTACACAAATTTGATCACGGGTACGGATAGAGCCCTTTTTTGTACTAATTAAAAAATAGGGGTGTATATAAAAGGCAAAGTCCTGACTTACTTACTGACTTATCTGCAGCGCCCGACCCAAACCCTTGGACTTGGATCACTGAAATTTTACACAGAGGTTCCTTTTATGATGAATACCCTAATAATATACCCCCTAAGGGGATGAAACGGAGATTCAAAGATTGTATGGAGAAACCTACTATCACGCATGTGAAGCTGCTGGCAGAAGCTGGTAAAAAATAAAACAAATCATAAATTAAAAAAAACACTTAGTTTTTTTTTTTACATCAAATGTAACGAACGTGTAGGACATGAAAATCATAGAAAACAACTTTTATGATGGAAACTTAAATTCTGTTCATATCAATGTTACTTCAGTTGGAAAGTTTATTACCATGAATTCCTGGGCTATAGGTTGGCAACCACTGGGTTACATTCATGTGGTTGTATAAGCATTATGCAGTATACATACATTAAAATCGATAACAGTGTGTGTTGGGACGCACCGCTTGAGATTAAATAAATTAAAGATCCAGATTAATATGGGCCATTTATTCCGATAATAAGTGGCTACACTAAATGATAAACGAGTAGAATTATAATAAACTTGAACCTCGAAGAATATATCTACACTAATAAAGAAGTAAAGTTTGTTTTTTTGTTTGTAGGAGGTAATCTCTGAAAGCACTAGACCGATCAGTGGTGGCCAAGTGGTAACGGCCCCGACTTACGAGTTGTAGGTCGCGGGTTTAAACCCAGCCAGGCGTGCATTACTTTGTGTAATTTATTTCATCACCACTGCTCTCAAAACGGTGAAGGAAAACATCGTGAGGAAACCGGCATGTCCTAGAGCCAAAAATTCGAAGACATGTGTCATCCACCAACCCGCACTGGGCCCGCGTGGTGGATTACGGCCCATTCCCTCTCCTAGAGAGGAGGCCTGAGTCCCAACAGTGGGAACATTATAAGGCCGACTATGCTATGTACTAGATCGATAGCGAAATTTTTTTCACTTGCTTTATTCCTGAGTGACATAGGTTATATTTTATGTATGCGGGCGAAGCCACGGGTTATAGCTAGTTATTTATATAGATTTATTATTTATATACACACGGGGACACAGCTTTAGTAAATATGAGTACAAAGGAACTGCTTATTTCTATAGTTTCTTTCAGAAGACCTGTGAAAGGAGAAATTTAAAGAAATGTAGATGATACTGTGTAAAAACAGGAGATAATGTCTTAATTGAAGTATAAAATAAACTTAGGCATATAATTTAAATATATATAGTAAATTTTAAGATTATACTACTGGTAGTTACTTATCTCGGTGTTAATTAATTAAGGGGTGCAAGGTTTTATGACTATTGAGATAGATAAAAGATTTAATAATTAATCTAAGAATGTCGCTAGTTTTTTTTTTTCAACTAATTAATACTCTATTTTCAGATTCTTGTACATGGAAACGCAAATAGATACTACTACCCATCCTACAAATAAGAAATTCCTGTTCATGATTTTTACATACATAATATGTATATAGAGTTATCTACGTGAATTTCTGTCTACAGACACTAGGGCGTTCAAATGGGCCATTGTAGTTAAGATGAGCTCATATGGCAACAGTTGCAACTCTTAATTTGCATACAAAATGACAGTTCATTTTGTCTTACAAAGTTTTTCTTTATATAATACTTACAATAAAATTATTCACAGAGTTTTTGGCAGGATTTCTTCGAGTGAAGTTCAGTGGCTGTTTAATTATTCGCAAATTGATTCCTAGTTGGTGAGTTTTGTATCTCAAGTGTCTACACAGATGGAAAATATTTGGAATTATTGAAACACGCGATTTCAGTAAAATGGAGCTAAGAATGTTATTGCATATTGATACAGTGAAGCTTGTCGAGAAGGATGACTCTATACATTTGCTGCTAAATATTACAAAACATCAGAATGAGTTACATCCGCATTCTAATGAAACTCAAAATTACGAAAAATAACTGTATGACTGTAAAATCGAAATCCTTTCTTAACTTGACACTGGCTAAATGTACAAACCGTGGGA